>CM036905.1:84274949-85474949 GCA_020800305.1 Porphyrio hochstetteri
TTTAACTGGAAGTCTGCAAACTGCTCACCTAGCTTTCATGACTGGTAGAATATCGCAGAGATAATTCAGGGTCCATCCTATTAACAAAAAAATTGGTTCTCGTGTTGATTTTTAAGGCACAATTCAGCAGTTGGTGTTGAGGAACTTATTCTTGACTTCAGTAGTGTTGCCAATCATTGCCCACTAACAAACCATGTGCTTTTGGGGAAGGGAGATTTGATGGACTTTTGCATTTTGTTGGGGTTCTTGTTGTATGTTTTCTTGTTATTTTGGGGTGGGGTTCTTTTGTTTTTTAATAAGAAAAGTTGCTTGAACAGTTCCCTCCTCGCTTGAATTTCATTGCTTAAGCTGAAAACCAACTTTTTTGCTCTCCATGTGTGGTCATCATTTTGCGTCAAGATGTCTTTGAGCAGGATTCTTTTCCCTTTAATAACTGGCTTTTTTCCCCTGCTTGCTTATATGTAGTCTTTTAAATCTTTGAAATAATGTAAATACCAATGCATCCTTTTCCCTGCCTATATTAAAAGTTCCCCAAGTAAGTTGATCAGGAGTTTTATCAACCTTTAAATGAAAGAACAAGAGCCTGATGATTTAACAGGTTGGGTTTTTTCCCAGCAGTTTTAAGCAAGTTTAGTTTAAGCTCATATCAAAAGAAAGGTTTTAGTTGTTTGAAAAACTCTTACCTTGATTCACTTGCTTGGCATTTTTCTGTCTGGGTCATCATAAAAATGTAGGTTCCCCTCTACAAACTTCGTAGGGGATATGGTTTAGCATAGGAGAGGAACAATTGGACTCAATCTTAAAGGTCTTTTCCAACCTTGTGATTCTGTGAACATCCAGAAATAACTGAGTATCTAAGCTGAATTTCCATTATTTAGAAACCAATAAATTTAGTTTAGTTTATATATATTTTTTGTGCTGCTTTACACAATACAGACCTACAAGGTCCAGTCCTGTTGATGAGCCACAGCACTATCAATATGGTAACAGGATGAAATTCAATATTTTTTTTCTAGTGTTTTGTTTTTAAATACTTAAATAGCTAAGCAGTATACTTTGTTTGAAAGAACTTTAAGGCTCCTAAACAACCAAATACCAACATTAAAGCTGCTTGTGCAATCTCTTTTTAGTTTACAAAATTTTAAATTATGCGATCATCTTCTTTTGCAATAAGGACTTCGCTTTGGTTATCAAATACTCTCAATGGCATTCATGTGAACAGCAGCTACTCAGTATTCTGGTTTTCCTCATTACTGATACGTAGGCTTCTTACCCTGTTACATGCCTCTGGCGTTCTGCACTAGGGAAGAGCTATTAATTGCTTTTTTTCTTGTTGTTTTCTGTGATACTCATCAATATAATAGCTGATAAGTTGTAAACATGCTGAACTGTTGTACCTTGCTCAGATTAGAAATATTATTCCTATTTTACAAATTGGGATCGTAGGGAAGAGTAGTTACAATCACAGAGATCAGTTAAATGCAGGCTGTCTAACTTTAAATTACTCAAGCCTAATTTTACCAATATATTTATCATTCAGATATTTAAAACCACTTCTTTGGCTATGATTATAAGTAGCTGGCGTATCTGTAGGTCATGCGCACAAATCTTACACCCAGGCCTAGGACCTCAAATCAAACACTGAGAAATGAAACATACACAGTCAGTGACAGCCACTTAAGATGACATTTCACAACTTGTGTATCATTGCATAGTATCTCTGGGGCAGCCTCAGAGATGGAATTCAGCTTTCCAAGATAGTGTGCAGCTGCCTTAGCTGCGTGTTTTTTATATCTTCTCTCCTTTGTTTGCAGTCCTTTTCTTGCTTTATCCCGCAGAGCAGGATGTAGAGCTTCTTCTGCAGGCAAGTCTCCTTCGCTACTTGAGCCGGAGTAAAGTGGAAGGAACATTGTGTGCTTGTATTGTAATTGTAAAGATGGCACCAGGGAGAAAGGGGTCATGTTTGCGGTGGAGTAGAAGAGCACAAAATTAACATGGCAAGCTTCAATTAATTTAATAAACTAACAGATCAAAAATTACCATTGTGGATATAACCTACTTTGGTTCTTTTTTTCAGGAGACTGAAATTGGAAGCCTCCATTTCAGACTGCAAAATGGAGGCTGCAGTATTCTAAAAAGTACGGGAGAAAGAAATGCGATTGATAGTTTCGAGAATAGTCAGAAATTACATGATTGGTAGATAGCAGAGAGAAAAGATGACTGACGTAATGGAGTTTGGCTACCTTGTAAGATGTGTGTAGAGAAAATGCATTTTTATATAGCTAAGTGTGGATTTATGTAGTCAGGAGCAAAGGTCTAGGCCGTACGTTGGGAAAAAAGTACCTCAGTAAGCATGATATCAAGAATAAAACATGAAAGCTAAAGAAAAATTATATTTATTTTTAATATCTGCAGGTGTAAAACAGTTTCTAGGTACAGTGGAGTCTCTGGACAGAAGTTAGGATATTTCTTCATTTACTTTTTCCCAACCTTAAATGCTATATGCAGTCTATGGAGCAGTAGCTTAAAAATACTGTGTTGCAGGTACACTGAACCCAGAACTCTGATAATGGGAAAAGTCTGTTCAGATGACAAAAATGTAATAGCTGCAAGTTGAAGTTAGATAAATGAAGAGTAAAATAAATAATCCTAGCGAAAATGCCTTCCTTTTTAATAGGATACTTAGCATGAATTATGAAAGTTGATAATACATTTTTCATCATAATAATAAATAAATGTTTCAGATTTTGAGAGGTTAGGAATTGTCATCTATAATTCTGGTAGATAGCAGCTGTCAGATTCTGCATATAAATAGTATCGAGTGCTCTAGTGATTGTGAGGACAGGAGAAATCCATAGCCAAAAAATGAAAATTGTAGGGCGGAAGCAATAGAATTGGCTCTGAAGTTGTGATTTAAAAAATAAATAATATATTTCCTGAAATTCAGTCACTGAGCTATATTAAATGAACTTCATGGATTTTGTTAACATTTTTCAGTGTTGATTCATGAGTAACCTTTTAAAAAACAATTCTAAAGGTGGATATGTTGTAATATTTCATAATTTCACTTTGATTATTTACGTTATGTTTTTAGCTGATTTTTGTTCAATATTAGTAGTACCTTGTTGTTTTGATAGCTGCATTGTATTCTAGTTTTGTGTAACCTTGTTAATAGCATCATAACTTTGGTGCCTTTTTTTCTTTATTGTAATTAATTCTTTCCTAAATTTAATTTCTTTTAGTAAGTTACTTCAGAGCTGTTGAAAGTGGATGAAAGTGTACCATCTTGTCAGCATAAAACTAGTTTTTCTTATTGGACTTTTGTTAGCTCTTTTTTTTGTTAGCCACTCGCTTAGCAGCAGGTACTTGACTTCGATTTGTTGGGGGTTTTTTTCTGTTTTTTACAATATTCTCTTCTTGGATAACTTTGTAGCTGAAGCTGCGCCTGAAAGTGACTTATTTCCTCTTTTGTGCTGCAGTAGAGGGTTTTGCTTCGTGCATCTGCTGTTCAGTGATTCAGTTGTGCCTCCGCTGTTTAATGATTCATTTTTAACATGTGAACATTTTAGTGAAATTACCACTCTACAGATGATACTTAGATCAGGATTTCCTTTTTGTCAAATAGTCTGATGGAGATGGAGGGCGGATAAAAGTAATCTGTTCAGATGCAATCCTGATCAGACATGCAGTGTTTTCATGCTGGTAGAAAGCTTGTAGTGAAATCTGTATTGTATGTGTATTTAGTTTTTATTAGTGGAGAGTGTGCCAGGTTCCCAGCTAGTTAACAGTTTGTAATCATTCTTTTGCTGGTCCTGGGTTTTTGCCATTTTGTGTTCATCAGTAACCAAGAAAATGGCTGTTGATACACATTTTTACTACTATTATTTACATTTTTGTTTCCTTAAATGTAGATTATAGCAGAACATGCTACTGGAGTATGAATTTACATCATCGTTACTCCAGGTGATGAGCATCCAATACAAAAACATACATTAGTGTACTCTGGATACCTGGTATCGCAGATTTCCACCAAGTTCCAGCCTTCTCACTGATGCATCATTCTCCCATGCATGAAAGAACTCAGGGCACATCGTGCCACAGCAAGAGGAGCGTCTGTGTGATTGTTTCTCATTGTATTTCTGAACTGTTCGTGTGCTTCTGGCAGGCGGGAGAAGTGTGGAAGGAAGGAGAGGAGGAATGGGTGAGCTGTAAGCCCAGAGGACGGGTTTTGGTCTTGGCTTGCTTTCAGCTGTGCTTCCTAGCCTGGGTTGAAAGTACCCTTTGCCTGAGGTAAGAAAGTGTGGGTGGTTTTGCAGCTCAGTTAACATCTAGGCTAAAGGTCCCTGGATTTGCAATATCCCCACTTAAAGCTTCAGTTAAGAAGTGGTATGTTGGTGCTGGTTTGGTCTGATGGGGCGGATGATTGGTGTCCTTACTGTGTCATCTGAAACGGCTGTGCATTTGCTTGAATTGTATTTCAGAATTTAGTTCTGTAAAATCAGAAACAGTCTTTTATAATGCTCATCAGTTTGCTAGTGTTTGTCACTGAGCTGAGGTAAACCAGGTTGCTTCTGCTGTTGGCTCTCGCCTTGCAGTGGCCAGCAGCACTGCAGTATTTCAGTGGGACCATCAGCTTTCAAATCTACTAGACATTCGTAAAGGGTCTGACTTTTTTATCAATTGGCTGAAAGGTGAAGCGGTACGTCCTGCTTTACATATAGGTGATGCCACCAGCCGTTGCTGCCTAATAAATAAATAAATAAATTGAGAGGATGGAGCAGGAGGTCCCAAGTTTCATGACTACTTTCCTGCACTGGAGACTCTTTTATAACAAAGAAGAATCTTGACTAAAATAAATTTGGGGCTTTTTCAGTCTGCTTGCTGTGGTGTTGCATTGATGAGTCGAGGTTACTTGTAATATGAACAACAAATTTTCAGATGTGTTTTGTCAGAAGGATGTGTAGTTTTGTCTAATACGTTGGTGTTTTGGAATCTTGATAAGTGTTCACACAGCTTTCTACACAGTTGTAGTTTATTACTGGATGCTTATCGGAATGTGTCAGAGTATTAATGTCTATTTTAAATGCATATTTTACTACTAGTATCTCTGCTTCAAAACAGATTGTGCAGTTCAGATCAGCTCATGTTGAGCATTTGTAGAACCACTGGTGCATATTATGTTACTTGCCTTTTTTAGACAAATAGTATAATTCATTATCACACTTTCCAAAATTTATTCATAAAAAATATTTTACATCTTTCAAACAGTATTTATTGTATGTCTGCAGGATGGCTGATGGTTTGTGGGCTTTCTTAAGCTTTTCACTCGTATGCTGTTTCAAACAGTTGAACCACTTTTAGCTATGTAAAAGACAACACATGGCTGAAAATTTGAGGGGGAATGGAGATAAGTATTACACTTGTCTTACAAACAGCTGTACATTCGTTTTCTTTCCAAACATTAACAAAGCAAACTTATACTTCATATGCCACGGGTTTACTTCTGTGGAATTGAATAATCACAGAATCGTAGGGGTTGGAAGGGACCTCAAGAGATTGCTTTTGGATTCTCCTAATATAAGGAAGTATTATATGATATAGGTTAGTATAGCGATAGTTTTTTAACAGGTACCATTCATGCCACTTTGAAATAAAATGTAGCTCCTGAAATGTTTGAAGACTTGTTAGGAATTGTCATTTCTTGGTAAAGATAGTGAAAATTCTGGCCTTCAGTATGGTAGGAGGGGGAAGGGGGAAGAAACACATTGGCTCCCTATTTGCTACCATATCATGTAAAAGGAACTGGATGTTACACGAGGTTGCAGTGAGAGAGAGGGGAAGACCTACGTTAACCCTTAAGTCCTTCTCCCTTCCTCTTCTCACAGCCAATTTGTGAGTGAAGTTAAAAATAGGACAGTTACCCCGACAAATGTAGACAGATTGTTTTGAGATCATGTTGTAGATTTATTCCCAGGCTGTCTTGCAAGAGCTATAAAGAGCTGTGGAGGTGAGCGGAAAAAACCCTCCCTGTTCATGACGATTGTCGAAGCTGCAGTAACTATAGTTCCATTATGGCTATTGCTATCATGATGGTTACCAGTGTGTGTGTTTGAGAATATTCAGATAGAAGTAAATTTAAATCAGTTGTTGCTGGGCAGAGTTGCAGGCACTTAGTTTGATAGAGATCTGAATTTAGGTATGGATTTTCTAATCCTGGGGTTGGCTATAGATATTACCTCTTTGGTGGTGAAAATAATGGGCAGCACTATAGGAAACCTGCAAGGTGGCAGAGGTGTGTTTATACTACTCTAACAACTGTGATGATTTGTAAACTTGAACAATGTTGAGGACTAAACAGATCTTGCTTGCTTAGGTATGTGTGCAACATTACCTGCAGTATACTAGCTACTGCAGTCTAATGGATATATGACAACTGGAAAAAATTTCAGAGGAAAGGGTTTTAAAGAAGAAAAACTCTCTGGTTTACTCTTCAGGAGAAAATCAAATACCTCTGCCTTTATTGAAGGTTCAAGAGCATGTAATCTACGTCCTTAGAGATGCCTTTGATCTTTTTTGATTTTAAAGGATCTGAGATGTCATTTTTATGTTTATAAATGGGGAACACATAAGACAGAAATTTAAAAATTCCTTTACAGGTCACTTTTAAATATCTACCGGTTAGAATTGCTGTTTGAGAAGATGCTCATAGTTTGTGTTTGATGTGCATTTACAGTGTCCATATATGGGATTTGGTTTTATGATAAGGAAGAATGCCAAAGAATTGCAGAGCTCATGAAAAAGTAAGTGATGGGTAAACAAGACTTTTTGTGCTTACTTAATGTATGTATTTTCGTACATATATGCATGTTATATTACTAGGATGGTCATACTTTTCTACTTTAAACCTATATTTATAGACTGTGTTGCAAGTTTAATTGTCACACACTTGCATTTTGTATCATCAGAAATAAGTCACTGTATTGCAATACTTTTTCATAATTTGCTGTGCAGATTACCAGCTACATCAGAATGTGCCAGTTCATCTGATTTATTTCCTGATGACTCATAGCTGTTTTGAAGAACTGTATTCTTTGGGGGTTTAATATATTTTTCAGTTTGGTGAGATTTTTCATGTTGCTGGTACCTTTTTTCCCCCATATCAATGTAAGTGTGGGCTATCATGAAGGTATACTGTAATAGCACAATTTCTCTGGGTTTTAACTTATTTGTACATCATGGCTGAATTCCTGCTTCCTCCTGTCTTAGCAATATGTACAAAATTCACTTTGCTTTTGGAATATAAAGCAAGACTTTAATTAGCTTTGAATTCGTTACTTTTATGTACATAATGTTATTTTATGCAAGTTATACCATCTTTAATTTTGCAATCAAGTCAGAGATTATAATTTCAAGCAGAATCATATTTTCAGCTGTATTTTAATGTAAAAATATCATAGATTAGTTTTTTTCACTGTCACTGCTTTCTTCATGTGTCCAGGACGGACAGGGCTCATTCTTCTGCTCTACCGTGTGGCTGGCCTAATGGCTTGTTTGCAATGATCACTTTCTTACAGCTGTTTTCTGCAGGTTTTCATGTTAGTTTGGAGCTGAAGTCTTACAGATTTTTATCAACATATACCTCTACAAAATTTTGATTGCGTAATTTGGAGGATACAGTAAAGGGGCCCAAGAGAAACAGGCAGAGATTGGATAATTCATTTGCCTGTGGTACATAGGGTTGGACATACCATTGTGTCACAGCCCTTTTAAGGGACAGGAGGAGGGATGATGCAGAACATCATCTTTGTCAAGATGTAGAACAACATCTTTGTCATCCCACGAAAAGCCATGGGAGGCAGATACAGTCAAGTCGACAGCATTAGGTACTAACAGAGCGCAATGCAAAGGCACTGTCAGACCTATGAATCTCTCCTTTTGAGGTCACCTGTCCCCAGTCTTAACAGCTTCTGTAGCCAGAAGCATGCTGAGGAAGTGACATGGATTTTGATTGCTGAAGTTACCAAGTGCCCAAAAGCCCATTTATGTGCCCTGCAGTACTAGTCCAAACGAGGCTCGTCCTCACACATCTTGAGCCACAGCAAAATGCTAAAGCTTTTCTACCACTATGTTCCAGATAGGATTTGTTATAAAAGGCTGGATGGGAAGGTAGTTGTGCTTCCTCCCTATCTCTGCTTAAAGTAATACCTGCTGCTTTTCATTTTGCAGTGGCAAAACATTGTGAAACACAGACTGTGACAATGGTGGGGGTTTGTTTAGAGGTTTTTGTTGGTTTTCTGTATATCCTACAGCTCTAAAATGAGTCAGTTGTGACCCAAGAAATAATTGATGGGGATGAATTTACAGAAATAAGCAATAAACCCTAGGAAGCCTAGGTTTTTGACAGCTAATTTTAGTTAACTAGCTCAAGTTTCATTTGGTGGTGATTAGGTATCCTCAAACTGGTAATTTACTATAATAAAAACTAGTTTTCAGAGGATTCATGCAATTGTAAACCATGGGTAGTGGTTTATAATAGCCATGTTGCATATAGATAAAAAATACCCTGTCGCTCAGCCAATTGGCTGTGTGTTTTTAATTCTCAGCATTCTGCAATAATAATAAAACAGCTGGGGCAGGAAATTGGTCATTTGCTAGTAGTTAATGACTGATTTGTGTGTGTTTGCCATCCTCCACCACCAACAGAACTGAATAACGCTATAAATTCCCTGCTCCTTCTGGGTATAAAAATTATGACTGAGTTACGGAAATTTTGGTCTATGGCCGAGTGTATTCAAGATTGGAGAAAATGAATCTCATGCCTGGTTGAATTGTGTTTTAATATAGATCTTTTAATAGAGGGGGTTTTTACACATGTTTTAATGTAGTTGGGGGAATGAAAATACTTGAGTTTTGATTAATGATTGTAAAGTAGCTGTGTTTAAACTTTTTATATTTTGTCGCAGTTTTTTCTCTTACATATTCTTCTCTCACCTCCAACTTTCAGCCTAACTCAGCAGGAACAGTTCAAAGCACAGCAGGGCACGGGAACAGGAGTTTCCCCAATGATGATTAATTCTGCTAATAACAAAGAAGTGGATATCTTACGGATGCTTACCAAGGCCAAAGATGAATATACCAAGGTGAGACTTGCTGTCTATAAAAAGAGGACATTTATTTTTTGCTACATGTGATGCCAACTTGTTCACACTTTACATTTTAAAACAGAGAAGGTTTGGGGTTTTTTTAGTCTTATTCAAAGTGAAACTGATTTTGTACACAGTGCTCTCTCATTTTGCATATACGTAGCTGGTAGAAAGGTTTTGTCAGACTTTGTTGAAAGATTCAAAAGGAATCAATGCTATCAATAAAAACTTTCTGAAAGGAGAACATGTATATGATTGACTGCTGAATAAAGCAGGAGGAACAAGTGTAAATCGGCTTTCATTTTGACCCTTAGAGCTCCTGTGCTTATCGTGTAGCACCCGTGTCCTCTTTATGGGTGGAGTATTCAAACTGCTAATAGTTTCTGTGGTTTGTACAAATAACTTCCTTCAGAAAAGACCTTCAACTGTGAAGTTACTGCTTTTAATTGTTGTTTTCAGCTACTTTCAAACTAATGGAAGGAAATGAAGAGGTTGAAATGTAGTATGATTTCAGCCCATGTGCTGCTTTGGTCTTCTGAGGCTTCTAAATAAAGAAGTAACTAATGGACTAATAATGTTCTGTGTTATTGAGCAATCAAAAATGTTTTACTTTGGGGAATAAAACTCTAATAATTTTAACTATTCATATATATGCTGTGAATTTTTACAGAGCCTGCAGATTCCTACTGCTGTTTTCTGTATTTCATATGTGTTGTCATGCAATAATAAAGCTCACAAGTGTTCTGAGTCTAGAAATATACATTTTAAACATAAGCAATTTAAAGAGAGAAGTTGTTATTTTTCTGAAATGTGGCTACTAATAAGATCCTCAAAAAGATAATAGCAAACTATTTGAGTTATGGTGAAATGTAGCCCTTTTTGTTGTGGTACAGCTTCTTTTGAACCTTAGGGCCTTCTTATTTTCTGTAATAGGGACTTAATGTATTATAATGGACGAACACCTCCAAAACCTGGTATCTATGTTTTAACACTGAATCAGTATCTAGTCTTAGCATAAAAAAAAGTATCTAGTTTTGGCATACTGTGAATGGAAAACTGGAAATGTATTAGGCTGGCTTCAGATTCTATGAGAGGGAGGTAATGAATCTTTACAAAAGTTATCTTCATTTTCTACATGAACACACAGAAAATCAAAGCAAAGGAAAGGAAATTCTAGAAGATCTGTTGTTTAAATAAAAGGCCTGTGGGATTTTTCTTCCCCAGCAGATAAGATCTTGGGCATACTTGCTTCTCGCCTCATCTTTAATCTTTCTGCATTGAAGTGACTGCTAAGGAAATAACATGAAACTTCCTCTTCATCTGGGATATGAGCACTAGGAGTATCTTAGGTCTTAATTTGATATGTGGGGGTTTTTCTTGGTTTTTGTAGTAATATAAAATTAAGAAGGGTGTGATAAATAAAGACAATGGCAACCATTTTTGTATTTAATGTAGATATATTTCACAACAGTTGTTCTTTTTTGGCTGCTTTATGACATCTACATCCTTGCCAGTGTATGTCTTGTGACTACAGTGCTGATGTGTTAAATCAGCTACGAAATATGTTCTTCTCCTTTTTTAATTCTTTGTGGTTTTGGAAAAGAGAATGTTTTAAAGTGTTGGGAGTTTTCAGGTGCTTTAACTTTTGATTGCTTGACTGTGTGAAGTACTTGATAGTAGGGTTCAGAAGGCCTAGCTTTCCTGAGGACACTGTGCTTTACTCAGCCTGGATGATGCAGAGTCTATGTTACTGTGGTGGTTTGACCCTGACAGGAGGCCAGATGCCCAACCAAGTAGCTCTATTGCTACCCTTTTCAGCTGGACAGGGGAGAAAATATATATTGAGAGGCTCAGGAGTCAAGATAAGTACAGGGAGAAATCATTCTGCAATTAGTGTCATGGGCAAAACAGACTCAACATGGAATAAAGGAAAGAAAACTCTAATTGATTACACTGCACTGCACACACAGTGACACCAGAGTCAGGTAATGAGAAGTGTGACCGGATCTTAAAGCATCTCCCCCCACCCCTCCCTTCTTAGCAGACTTCACTTTAGTTGTGATTTTTCTGCCTTCTTCCCCCACATTGTGGCACAGGGAGGGGCAGGAAATGGGGGAATGGGGATTTCAGTCAGTTCCTCACAAGTTGTTTTCCTTCTTAGACGGGGATGGCGGGGGGGAGCATTCCTCACACACTTCCCCTGCTCCATATGTTTCCACCTGCTCCAGCGTGGGGCCTCTCCACGGGCTGCAGGTGGGGTTTCTGCTCCCCATCATCTTCCATGGGCTGCAAGGGGACACACACGCTCCACCATGGGTTTCTCCACGGGCTGCAGGGGAATCTTTCTCTCCAGTGCCAGGAGTGCCTTCTCCCCGCCTTCTTCACTGCCCTTGGTGTCTACAGAGCTTCTTATATCATCTCACTCCCTTCTCTGGTGGCAAAAAGCGACTGCTTGCTTTTTTTTCCTCTTAAATGTGATTCCCAGAGGTGCTGTGACCATCGCTGATGGGCTCGGCCTTGGTCAACAACGACTCCTGCCTTGACTCAGATGACGTTTCCTGTGTCAGGCTTCTTTTCCTTGAGACAGTTCTTGTCCTCCTTAGCACCTCTCTTCTTCAAAGCACCTTGTATGCCTTCATGTGAATGTTCATTAATGTATTGTGGCTGCTTTATATCAGCTAGGTAGAAATCCCTAGTTTCCAGGGCTTTTTAACTCTGCTCACAAGCTGACAACTTGCAAACTTTTGTTGCTTTAAGCATAGCCAACTATCTACAAAGCTTTTCAAAATCCCTTCAGGTCTTGGCTGGCCTTCTCATATCAGATTTCTAGCATCGCTTCATTTTACTTGATAGTCTTTGCAGTTCCCATGTCTCAAACTCAGGATTTTTGCTGTGGACCATTAGTTTGCAGTGTGACATGTCATTTGCTTCAGGAGAACTGCAATAATGAGGTACCGTGCTTGTCCATTGTTTGTTTCCTTTGACAATATTCTGTTCAGCTTGAGCTTCATATTGTACAGGTAGACTATGAAATCTTACAACACAGAGCAGTTGTTTGCCTCTGATGTCTCTGACTATACTGAACTTGCCTAAAACATCCTAAGTGGTGGTCTCATTCTTTTTTATTAATGTTTGTCATGTGCGCCTGGTTTTTTCCCAGTGTTGCTTAGCATTTCTTTGGCTTGATCTTAGAACCTTTTGATTTCTTCTGCATCTTTTGCAGGAGCGTAGCTTTGAATGAGACACATGACTAAAAGAGTTGTATGAAGCAAGATGTAGTAATTGTCAGATGTTGCAGCTGATGAGTACTCTTCTGATTCTATCACTAAAGACCATGGTTACATTTCTTTCATGTTGCTTTTTGCTATTTGATGGTGATGGCATCTCACATCATCTTTACCTGTCCATCTGACTGTTGCTTAAAATGTCATGCTGGTGCTCTGAATTTACTCATCTGCAAGGCTATGCCACTACCCATCTGCCAAAGTGACCTTACATTCTGAACTCCAGTACTTACAGACCTCTTTGAAATAATCACAGGGTTTTTTTTCTTTTCAACATACTTCCCTGTATGCAATACCAACCTTCTAGCGATGTTAGCAGACCATGGAAATGATACCAGGTCAGGTCAACTTCATCCTCTAGAGGCCTTCATATATACTGCTGTTCGTTTTGCTGGGGAATTTGGTCTGAAAAATACTTGCACATGGATAACTTCATTTAAACTCTCCTGCTTCTCACTTCATTTTGATGTGCTTAGTTCTGTGATCATGCAGAGTAAGACAGTGGAATCTAAGGTACTTGTGGTTTCTGAAGAAGTTAGCTTGTTAAAATATCCTTGAGAAATAAGGGCTGAATGGGTTTATTTAAATTCTGCAGAACTCATTGTGAAATATGCAAGAGTGCATTAAAGAAAAAAGTTTTAAGTGCTTATAGATTTTTTGCCCAAAAATCTGTGCTGAAAAATAGCAATAAAAAGGAGAAATACTGAAGAAAATATTGGAAAAAAGGCAGCAACCTGTAGGAGAACAGTTTGGGAGAAAAAAGCTATTTAATCTTACTGAAGTGTTGTTTTGGCCTATGTAGTATCATAATGGGTTGGGATTTGTCTAATCTAAAAAAAAATGACCTGTTTAAGTGTAGATCAGATAGGGGCTACAGGAAGCATTTATTTGAATTATGAAAAAAAACTTCACAGAAGGCTCTGTACTAGGACATTGCTGAGGGTCCATATGAACTGCCTGGAAGTGATACAATAAAGTTTGTAGAAAGCAAACAAATAGATAGTCGTGAGGCTTCAGTTATTCAAGTTCAAGAAAAACAATGTGTAAGCTCAGAAGACCAATGAAAATGCTGAGTTTCAGCAGTGGGTTTATAAATGTAACTCAGAGTTAATAAAGAAAGGAAACTTCCTTAGTTTAAAAGCTTTAATAGTTATATTAGTGTTGTAGGCTTGTCTTCTACACTTTTATTGATGCCTTCTTTCTGTTACAATTTTTCACAGCAATACATTCATAACTACTTTAAATATGAATTGCAAAGGAAAGCTGAAACTTCAATTAAGTGTAGATTTCTATCAAGTGCTTCCATTAATCAGGCTTTGAATCATAGAGAAGGGAGGTAACCACGGACCAGTTCAAAAAGAAAACTGTTTTGCTTACCATGAGTAGTCTTTGGATTTAGGGCTTTACTTGAATTTTGGGACATCCTTAGGCATCAAACTTGCACTGCACCATGAGAAGATGTTAAACAGTATTGACCCCAATGTCAAATCCTGAGGTACACCACTAGTGACTGGCCTCAGTTTGACTTCATGCTAACAATACTTTGAGACCAGCAGATCAGACAGTTTTCTGTCCATCTCACTGTCCAGTTACATAGTCTGTATTTCATCAGTTTGTCTTTGAGGGGGTACGGAAGACAGTGTCAAAAGCTTTGTATAAGTCCAGGTCAACAATATCTACTGTTCTCCCATCATCTGCTGAGCCAGTCATCTCACTGTAAAGGGCTGTTGGGTTGATCAAGCATGATCTCCCCATTGTAAATCCATGCTGGCTACCCTGTCACTTTCCTGTCCTTAATACGTTTAGAAACGTTGCAGTTCTAATTCCAGTTTTTAACAAAAAGCATTTTAAATGTTCTTTATGGGTATATTATTCCATCTAAACTGCTTCTAGCTGTCTACTGATGCAGGAAAAAACATGTCTGTTACTTGGTTTCTAAGGAGCTTCCCGCCCCCCCAAAGTGCTGGAAAAGCAGAAGGGAGGTAAGAAAGAAAACTGAGATTTAGAGGGAATCCTCATACCCAGGGAGTCTTGAATTGAGTGTTTATTTTTACATATGCTCTGTGGGTTTAGAAAATTAGGTTGCAGTTGTTATAGTTCTTTCAATAGCATAACATTTCACTTTCAGTGCTGCAGCTAATACTTCTGGTTATTAAGTACATGACTATGTCTGGATTTTATTGTAGTGTTGAACTATGGGTAAAGATATTGTCCCACTTATGAGAAAGAATTTCTTTTCTGTTGCAGTGTAAGACCTGTTCAGAGCCAAAACAGATAACCAGTTCCTCTGCCATCTATAACAACCCCAACCTAATCAAGCCAATTCCAGTAAAGCCTAGTGAAAATCAGCATCAACGAATATCTCAGCAAAGCAAGGTAAGCTTTTTTTTGGTTGTTTTCTGCCTGGGCCTGCTGTAATCAAGTAGCCATGTAGAAATATTTGAGTCAAAAGATCAGTACAATAATTTGAGGTGAAACCAAAATAGGGAATTATTTTAATGAAAAACTGATTTGTTTTTTAAAAAGCCCCCAACTCTCACCATATGATGTGGAAGCATGTAAGTTATATCCTGATGCAAGGAAAAATGGTCATCTTTCAGTTTTCAGATGCTGACTAGACTTCAGGTCTAGTCAGTTGCTAGACCACATTTTTTGTGTTCTTTCTCTTCAGGTGAATTCAGTCAGTCTGAATAAAGACACTCTCTTCAAGCTAAATCTTAAAAAATTAATTCAGTTGTGACAGGGAGATGCACAAGAAGTGGCCCTACTTCATACAAGGGGAGATTTGTCTCACTAATATTTTACTGATGGCTGGAAGGGAAGATGCCCTTTCATGATATTTAAAGTGAAGCCACTGCTATCTCTCAGATTCACTGCTTTTCTCCCACATTAGCAGCTTGACAAGTGTCTTCTTGCCCTTGCTATGTGACAAAACTATTAAAAATTCTCCTGGGAGAAAGGAGCATTACGGTTTTCTCAGCTTTTCCTTGAATACTGCTGGCTAAATACTGTAATCACCTAATGTAACTTATGCAGGAGGGAGCTGTGTTTACTTTTATTCCTTGTTCCCTCACAGAATGTGGAGCCTGAACCACAGCACTTGTCTCTGACAGCACTGTTTGGAAAACAAGAAAAGCCAGATGTCTCAGAACCGCTTAATAAGCAGCATCAAGAGAACCTTCCTGTTAGGCAGGGTGTGGTGCGTTCACTGTCCTACGAAGAGCCGAGCCGGCACTCGCCCTCTGCAGAGAAGCAGCTCTGCCCGGCCATTCAGAAGCTGATGGTGCGTGGGACAGACCTTCACCCGCTCGCCGAGTTTCCTGAGAACCGACTCTGTGAAAATGGCAATATCCACCCTGTGGGTGAGACTTTCACAGGGCTCTTCCAACCTGTGACTTCTCACGGTGTTGCAACATCTCACGTAGTTCAGGATACTGCTGGCACTCAGAGCTTACTGCAGAAATTACAGGGTCAGTCAGGGCCAGTGACTAAAATGGACCCCAGCGCAACGGGATCTGTGAACTCGACAGCTTCTGTGTTCAGCAGGACTCCTGCTGCTGTTGGAGCACCAGCAGCACCAGTAAACAATATGAGCCAGCCACCTTTGGTATATTTCAATGGTTCCCTACCAGGTCAGACTTTAGAGTCTCAGACACTTGGTAAGGAACAGTCCAAACTTCCTAGACAGTCACTTTCTCTCTCTGGCAGCCAAGCAGCCAATTCAGGGGTGATTTCACCTCAAGAGTTGCTGAAAAAACTCCAGATAGTGCAACAAGAGCAACAGTTGCCTGTATCCAGCAGACCAACCTTGGCAGCTAAGTTTCCTGTTACTCAGAATACCAGTACACTGAAACCACTGGATTCCTGGATAGAAAAGACACCGGGTACAGAAAAACAGAGCTCGCTCTTGCAGGTAAATGGACAACTTCCAAATTCAAAATCAATAAATAAATTGAAGTCTAACAATCATTTCAACTCAGAATTTTGTAAAGTTAGACTTAGTTTTGTTTTGGCCAGAACATTCTTGTGACTGTCTTGCTACGTGCTGTTCATCATTCATTCTGCAGGTGATAATTTAATAACATCAAGTAAGTTATGATTTGCCAAGCTGTAATATTGTAAATACAGAAGACTGCATCTCTAGCACTTCAATAATGACCAAAAATAGTGCAGTCTTGGGTTTTTCCAGAGGCGCTTTGAAAGTCACCTAGGTGACTTTTGCTGTACTTGCTCTCAGGCTGATGTGTGTAATTGCTGGTTATCGAGTGTAATATTTTGGGTTTAATAATTAATTTTTTCTTAGTAGTCATAGCTTTCTCTGTGCAGTTATGCATTTCTTTGTATGCGGCTTGCTGAAGGTGCTTAAAAGGTCACCTATTTTCTAATAGCAGGTTTTTTTGGAAGCATTTGTATATTGCTGAATTAGTTATCTTGTACCGTAACTACTACTTCTAGCTATTGAGCAGCTTTTATTAGCACTTTTTTTTTTTTAATTGCTATGTTTTATTTTGGAAAAATGTCTCTGAATTCCTTCAAAAATCCCAAATCCCTCAATTCATGTGATTGTGACCCTAAAAGTCAGAGTGGTATCTTAAAAATTTCAGGAGATGTCAAGAGACTGTGTTATCTCTCATGAGTGCATTTTCCCATTCTTCAGAAAAGCATGTGCAATTACAAAATGTCCCATCCTGGACAACTAATGTCTTTAACAACTTCATTTTCTGTCAGCTCTTCTACACTTAAATGTCTTTAAATGTCCTGTTTGGGGACAAGCAAGCTTCTAAGCCTCTCTTAACTTCCTTTGTTGTGTCCACAAAACTTGCATTATACAGGAGTCTGAGTTGTAGTGGAGTCTAAAAGTTACTTGTCCGAACGATAAAGCGTTCACCTTTTCAGTGTGATGCTGCAAAGCTGCTTTTCTGTAGCAAGATCTTTAAGAGACGAATGAAAGACTAGAGAATACTTCCATATGCTCCAAGAATCCTCCTGATTCTAGGAGGTTATCTTGTATGTGAAGAGGCTACAACAGTCATTTAACAATTAAGGGACCCATCTGTCACCAACACCATGACGGGTCAAGATCTCTAATTCAGTGAGAGAGGTCAGAGGAGGATGAATCTGATGTAGCAAGTAGCCATCATTACTTTTATTGTTTTCATTAAAACAGCATGACTTTGGATCTGTGGGAAAGAGTTGGGGAGGGGAGGGGGGTTAGTCATTGAGATTGTTTAGGATGCTTGCAGATGGTAATCTGAATTTTCAGTGGAGTACTCATGAATAAAAAGAAGGTCCAGAGGCACACAAATTTATTTCTTTTTTCACTGGGAATGGAACTTACCTGCTATAAATGAAAGAAATTGCCTGATTCACTAGTAAATGTACTGGTAGCATGGAGACATAAGACATTCCTACCTTGGAGGTAAAAGTGAACAGGCTATACATTATAAGCCAGTGTGCCTGTATAAAAAATGGCAAATACACGGATATATTTTCAAATTTAAAATCCATATTGCTGCTGATAGGGCTAATGACTTTGTGTATATTTGAAAAAGAAAATGATGCCAGCATTGGTTGCAATATGGAAAGAGAATTACTGGGGTCTGACATAATGCAATTTCAGTAATTTGATGCTTGAGTACAGATAGAACAACAGCTTGAGAGAAGAGAAAAATCTTCATTGGAACAAGTCTCGTTCACTGCAATTATTGCTGCAAGGCTGCCTTGAGAAAAAAGGAAAAAGACAGCTGAGGGGACTCAGCCTGCCTTTGCATGGCTGCGAGTAGGCCAGGTACACTGAGACTGCCTAGGGGCAGCTGTACGGGCTGGCACAGTCACAGCTGCTGCAAAACAGTGTTAGGTACAGCTCCTCCCAAACATTTAGAGTTGTTTATGAGAATTAATGCATAGAATAAAAATGTTGATGAAAGTAAGATGTTTAGTCCACCTGAAGCTCTGCAGTTTGGAAGGAATGGCCTCTTTTACATGCAGCAGATTGTCAAAAAAAGGGAGCTAAAAATGAAGGAACAAGGCTTTATTCTTGTAGAATGCCATGAATTAGCTACATGAAGTAGTCCTTTTTTTTTGGGGGGGGTGGAGGGGAGGAGAGGGGACAATAAAAATTTGAAACAAGTTTTTTAAATCAGCATTATTTTTTTTGTTATATCATCCTTGCTGTAGACCAAAGGCTTTAAGTGCTGCCATGCCTGCAGACAGACATTCAAGTGAAATTGAATTGGCACAAATATATCTGAACATGCTCATGCAAAATTGATCAAAGCAGATTCTGACAACAAATGCAGCAAAAGGTTTGTTCTCTGTAATTATTTATCTTTTGGTATTGCCTCTTTTACTACAGTTCAGCATACAGAAAGAGCCAATTCTAAAAAATCTGACAGGAATAGAAAGGTATCTGGACAGTGTCTGTTGTTGGAAAAATCATATTAAAGAAGCACACTAGATCCATCAGCAGCACTAAGAAAATGAAAGCTATAGCCTTTTCCACAGTTGACACATTACAAGTCCAAGTTTAAATTGGTTTCTGCTGCATCCTCCATATGGTGTCAGAACTGTGATCTCCCACATGGAAAGGAAGAGACCAGTTACCAAAAAAAAAAAAATTTTTTTTAAATTAAAAATTGAAGAATAATACGCAGAAGCGTTCGGTCTGGTCTGGTGCCAGCCCTGTTCTGTGAAGTGTTCCTTATGCGGACAGAGTTGTAACATGTGCTTAAGATGCAATAAAAAAGCATTAATCTGCAGTGTGCTTTTAAGCATATGCTTTGTGTTAGGCATAAGTTGTCCTGATTATAGATACATGCATCCTTAAGTGTTTATGTTAATCAGAATTATGTTTTTAAAAGTGCTTACAATAACCTTGACACAAATTTATGTTTTCTTCAGAAGGCCACTTATCTTGCAGCCCATTTTTCGTATTTCTTAGAGCATTTTCCATCAAGAATGTATTTTGTCTGTAGTGTTAGATCATCTGAGTATGTGCGTGGTACCCAGCTAGTATCTTTGGTGTAAGCATCGCACCATTACCTTGCAATTGTCCTCACTGCAGTTTCAGCATGATATTGTAAACATGCACAGGAGGAATGTAATAGGTATCTTAAACTTGTTTGGAAAGTAATTTAAGATTCTGTAGTTTAAAAAAAACTATTAATTAATCTTGCAAGACAGAGCAATGTTAGCATTGTAGCCAGGCTTATTTTAATACTAACTGTCTTTAAAGCTCATCAATCATTCTTAGATTAAATGTTCTCACTGTTAAGTAATGCCACTGAAACCAGTTAAAGGTTCACAGAACCCACCAGCTGCTGATGTTCCAGAGGAGAACGTGATGCATGTGGGATTTTGCATGTGTGGGAAGCAACAGAGAGTGCCACTTTGCATTACAGGAGACCCAGTGCCTTCCTTAGTTCATGGTATGAAGTGAATCTGCCAGCTATCATGTCATCTAGCAGCCAGCAGCCACACAGAATATCAGCCATAGAATCACGGAATTGTTTTGGTTGGAAAAGACCTTTAAGATCATCAAAACAGAGATCTTAGCATTTGTGCTTCCGAGAAGAGATATTATATGCTGCAACGATTATTTGGCACATTTTTCATTGTTCTTACTTCACTGCTCGAAAACTGACAGTAGCCTCCTACTCTCTTATTAGTGACTCAGAGACTTAAGTGCTGACCTGATGAAGCCAGGGATAATTTAGTAGAGGCTGGATGAACAAGCAACTCAGGTTAAGTTCTGTGGGAAAGATGATCAACAGCATTTTAGAAGGGGCTGTTACCTCTTGTGAGAAACCACCCAAAGCTAGAAGATTGACCCAAAGGCTGTTAGGTCTCTACAGAGTGTTTTTGGTGCTTTCAGCAAAAGCATGGTGCTGTAGGAATTGCACTGGTAATGCCAAGGTCGGCATCCCATTTTCTGGTGGGTGTCAGTTGTCCTAGCGATTGAAGGTGATTTGAACTAAATCCAAAATGACAATTTGCCTTTATGTTGGGGTTTTTTTTGTTGTGGGTTTGTTGGGTTTTTTTAAAGTTGTTTATGTACAAGCTTGTTTTAAATGGCAGCAGCTTTGAGCATGAACTGTTGGCAAAAAACCCCACATTTCAGTGTCTGGATACAGAAACAAATGCTGTACACTGAAAAACTTATACATATATTTCTATTCTGACAAGTTACTTTAAGTTTTGCGGTAACCTGTAGATACTGTGTCACCAGTAGATGGCGATATTGCTTATTCCATGTACCTTCCATATGCTTGGCAAATGCTACTAAAAAGCCATTTCTATCTAGGGAAAACAAATCATTTTTCATGTGTCTTTTAAACCACAACATTATTCGTGTTTGACAGTAGTCACTGTATGTTACTAAGAGCACAGTTTATCTCAGGTTTTGTTTATTTGCCTTGGACTCTAGAGAGAAATGTCTTTTGATGCCATCTAGGTCTTTGTCAGAGTCGGGCATAGATTCAGCTGTATCAGTGGGACAGCGTGTCTCCTCCAGCTGCTCATCACCATCCCTTTGCTGGAGGTTCTTGCCTTTGGAGACCAGTGTCTATATTTATTGTTTAAATCACATTAGGAAGAATCATCTGGTTTAAGCAAACGCTGCCAATTTTGCTTGAGGTAAATGAAAGAGAAGTTACTTCATCTGCATGGATGAGTAGAGCCAAAGCATTGTGATAAGTGTCTGGAGGTAGTCAGTCTACAGGCAGAAGATCAAGCTTCTCACACAGGATGTGTGCATGGTCTGAAGGTCTCGTTCCACAGAAGAATGTCACTTTTGACTTCTACTGGTTTTCTTCTAAAATGAACAATGCTGTTCACGCATAGGTGCACAAACATATGCACTACCTCACTGTTTGAAGCAAACCTACAATGATTTAGACATATCTTAACTCATTCAAGAGCCTGTAACACAGACTGGGATTTCTGTTACCATTACATGCCGTGGGGTAGAAAAAAGCTGTAGGTCAAGAGTTTCATTTTTAAGTAGGACTCTGTATTTGAGAAACAGAAAGAATACTTACCTAAAATGTGTACTGGGAGAATTTTGCATTGGGTGCATATTGCATGCTTTCTAATATCCACTAGTCTTTTCTGATCCTTTTTCTGATCTTCTTCCTTCAATTTTGCATAAAACAGCATGAGATCTCAGTCCTCCTCATTTCTTTCTATTTCTGTCTCTCTATTGTAGTTAAACTAACGTTGTTTAGAAATGTCTTGGCTAGAACAGTTGTAACTAGTAGTAAGACATGCTGCAAAAATTTGAATGTGCTTTGATATTTAAACTACATTGTTTTGCACACCTAGGAAATAAACCTCAGTTTTCTTAACTACAATTTTTCTTCAAAATCGAAGTGTAAATCAGGCAGAGAGTTGAAGTTACACAGAAGCCTTTCACTTTCATACAGGAACAAAAAATCATGCTCCAGTTCAAAAGAGAGACGCTTTGGTGAGCTCGTATTAATTCCTTTGTATGTTCCTTTCTTTGAAAAAAAGGATTGGATACTTGAATAGCAAGGAGACAGATGATTTGGATTAAGGTTTATTACTGGAATTACCCGGAGAGAGCTCTCTGCAAACTGAGTAAATAAACTTTCCATTATATTATATCGATAGTGTTTGTTAGCCCTGGATGCTTTAGAGTTCCAAGTTGCATTGCACAATTTAGAGGGAAAAGTTCTTTGACACCGATCTTTGCAGGTTGGCATGGATAGGATACTGAGGGAACCTCAGAATTGCTGCAGCATCAAGGTTTTTCCTTCTCTTTGAAGGACTCATTTTGTCAACTGAGTGTTGATTAGGAGTTGGTTCTGGCAGTGCCACTAGCTCACTGTGGCTGCTTAGATATATGACTTAATCTCTATTTTCTTTTCCCTCTCCTTAAGGAAAATTAGAAGAAGAAAAAAAAATACATATTTATACAGTAATTTGGAAGTTATAATTGGCAAATAACTTTTTAGTGTTAGATACAGAGATTAGTCTTAAATAGTGGTACTCGCATGTAAGTATATTTTCAGAGATTAAATTTAAGAACTTGCTGTCCTGATGTAGAAGACTTTACAACCGCATTCTCTAAGAGTGTTGATATTTAATAGTAGTCTGGTTTCCGTAATAAAATGCTCTTGTCATTAGATCATTGCTGCAATCTCAAATTGGATGGAAGACATTTTTATCTGGAAATAAATCATGCATGGGGTGTACTGAACTGGTATTTCACATAACTTCATCAACCTCCAGCAGTCTCTGTACCTGTTGCCAATTGGTCTGCAGTTTTCATCATCCACATTCGCACAGTATTAAGTAGCTAGGTTTAATAGATGACTTCTTTTTTATATAAACAGGTAATCTCACCTCAACGCATTCCTGCCACTGTGACTCCTACTCTGTTGATGTCCCCCATGGTGTTCACTCAGTCTACACCTGCACCACCAAAAGCAAATGAAAGCAGTCGGTTAGCAGCAGTAAACCAAGAACCTGCTGCTAGCTCAGCTAGCCTCCTCCTCCCACTGCAAACCTCAGAGCCACCTGTGGTCAACAGCAGCTCAATGACAAAGATGCAGCTGCAGGAAACTCTTCTACACCTGATCCAGGTAGAGTGCCAAGAATTCTCCTACTTTGCTTAAAATCCTGAGTCCTGTTTTGCTATAAGCACCCTATAATCAGTTGCATCTGCCTGTCTAGAGGCTAAATGAATAATTAAAATATATGCTGGAAGTTGTGCTACTGATGGCTGCATGTTAATGGAGCATTGTGGCGTAGACTGGGAATGTGATCGCCTCCCTTTGCACAGGGCAGGATTAACTGCATTTCGATAAATGCCTCCGATTTGGGGTTTGGGAAAGATAATAAATTTGACAGAAAAGAACAAAGATGACTGAAAGCTTCATAAGGTCAGTCCATGAGCCAGAGAGATATCAATTGTATTTTTAGCTAAGGATAAATAATGGGTGATTATCCTAGCTGCCAAATATTTCAGAGATATGTGGTAGCAGAAAGAGGAATTCAGATGGGAAATTAAAATTGCAGGATGAGTGTGAGCAACTTTAAAATATGGGTTAGATAACCTAAAAATATACTAGTTCAACTTATTCCATGTAATTCTCTAGTTGAAATGCTAAAATTCCTTTTGCTGCAGTTTTTCAGGTTTAAATGTGACAAAGCATTAACAACATTATGTATGAGATGATTGTTTACTGCTCGGGGATGATAGGAATGATTATGAATATTTTTTCCTTATCGTGCCACGTGATGAATATCTGAAGAGTAGAAGTTGAAGAGAGGTTATATAACTAGAGAGCTGGCTACAGAGCAGAAGGAATAGAGACACGGGATTAAGGGTCCAATTTGTAGGCCAGAGCTACGTGCCTGTATGGCTTTGGAATAAAAAGAAAAGTCATTATTACAGTGTTATTTGTGATTATAAATTATAAATGCTATTTATGTTACAAACCCAGAAGAAAATAGTACCTTTAAAAAATTAGAGGCTTTTCTCATTTTTCCCTGTACTTTTAGTCTGGCATTGAAAAATAAAAATATCACGTTATCCTGGCTTGACATACTTTGAATATCTGCATAGCAGTAAAACCATAAATGAAGTTAAAGGAAAACTGGTCAAGGAAAATTGGATTTTACTCTCTGAAGCTATACTTGTAAAATGCATATTTGACCCTGCTGTTCTTGATGGTCATTAGGCCTGAGTTACCCAGAAATTATTTACTGCCCATTTCTTGCCTGTTACTTTCCGTTATATAAAAGTGCCATGTCGAATGCTCCTAATTTTCCTCAAATGGTACCAGGATTTTAATTATCCTCCTATGTTTATGTGAGCTCTGTAGGAAACTCTTTCTTAATGTGGGTTGACTCCTTGCAAAATGATCTTCAGAAGGAAAAAGTTACACAAGCGTCAGAGCAAAAGGAGAAGCCGCAGTTAGGAGCATTGAGTCTAAGAGCTAAACAAGATGTGAGGATTTGCCCAGGTAGGACTTAGTGTGGGATCAAAACCAAGGGTGTTTTGCTGTTCCTTCAGACATGCTTGGAATTAGCACTGACCTAATGGAGGAAACTATGTATGGAAATCCCTAGGTAAATGAGGGCAAAGAGAAGAAATTACAGGGTTGGAGCCTCACCACGTTACCATGCAAGAGCAGTGGAGTCAAGTTAAATCCACTGTGAAAATCCGCTTTCGGTCTACTCATTACTTCTTATAGAGACAGAGTCATGTTTGCTGCAGTAAAGGTTTGTGTTCACATGCACTTCTTCTCGGGCTACTGGCAAGGCTTGGAAATAATACATATTTCTGGTGAGGGAAATAGCCACCTATGCTGCTCGCTTTTGAAAAATAGAGTAAGGTTGAAAAGTGTCTAGTCTGTGAAATGGAAAAACCTTCTAATCTCTTTCCTCAGAAGACCCATTGTAAACTAACCATTACCTGTTTTCTTTTTCAGAATGATGACAACTTCTTAAATATTATTTATGAAGCATATCTCTTCAGCGTGAGAAAGGCAGCAATGAAAAAGTCAATGTAAAAGATGATTTTTAAAATTCAATTTCTATTGTTTCCTGAACTCCGGAAAAAAGGTTTCAGTTTTTCCAAGTACGTTTATGTTTAAAGCAACAAATGGTCATAGACATTTTGCATAGACGTAGATTTTGCTTGTTGGCAAGTACAGTGTTGTACTGAGAAGGAAGTGAGAGGAAACAGATTGTGCCTTTAGGGAGGGGAGTGTCGTGATACTGAAGACTTAATCACAGAGTATCTTAAATTATTTTTCTTACGGTGAGCCGTGCTTAGAATTGGTTGCCCTGCACCAAGGACTCAGTTCCCGGAATTCAGTTCCCTTTCTGACTTGTGGTGGTTACTCACTGAGTTAGGTACTCGTCATGGGTTTTCTCCCAGAGACATGACGTGCACGTGTCCCGATGAACGTGCCCGTCCCTGACCGCATGGTGGCAATGTTGGATTATTTTTAGGAACTTGAAAACCAGGGTGAAGTCTTGGAAAGGGAGCGTCTTGGGGAAGACTGATCTATCCTCGTCCTTAGTTGTCTGCAAAGCAATTTAGATTAAATGTCATGACTTTCCCCAAATTTTTGTAGAAAAATCTTTTTCTATTTTAACAGGAATATTTTTAGCTAGCTGTAAGAATGGGACTCTGCAGGTGTTTTGAAGAATTTGGGCGGGGGATGAAGGGTTGTTTGTGAATGTACTTGCTATCAGCATAGCTCTGGAGTGGCACTGGATTCTTGTTTCTATTCCAGATCCAATCTGCATTATTATAAGCAATGTACAGCTTTGGTAAGGGGAAGGCTACCTGGTGTAAAATTCCTTTTGATTTTTTTTAGCGTGTTCTTCGAGCACAATGATTTCATTGAGCCATTTCTAAAGAAAATAAAAAGGATAATCCCTGCTGTGTGTTGATTTCATTTCATTGTACCATGGACTATGTATTTGGAGTTGTTGGCTCACTTGTATGACTTCAGAATGTTTTTACACTTGGCAGTAGAGATGTGAGGTTTTAAATCAATTAGAATAAATGACTGAAAGAAATTTTATAGATATTTTTGTTGGGATCTGCTGCTAAAATGCCAGTTTACTTAGTTTAGTAACCCAGAGTTGTTGCTGAGGAGGCATTTCTTTTGTGAGTGCAGACAACCCAACCTGCAATCAATAATTGAGTAATCACTCTACTATGGACATAGATGTAGCCACAACTCAGTAGCCTCATCTCTGAAGCTTCTTCAGTGTAAGTTAGGATGCAGGTTTCAATAACTATAGTTGTAACGATGCAAACAGTTCTCCCCACCCCATACATCTGGCCTTTCTCTACTGTAAAGTGTGACTGGGGAGGTAACATAACATATTGCTTGGGAAAGTCTCTAAATCAATATTTTTAACAAGAGCTATTTTCTTTATATGCAAATTAATAACCCCAAGAGAGTCATGCTTACAAAACTGCTAGACTCTTCCTCTCTTCCTACAATGAGTAGCTCGTGGTGAACAAGTTGTTTTCTAGCTCAATTTTGTTTCCAAATAGCTTACGATTCTTGCAGATTCAGTGAAAAGAGCATGTTGAGCAGGTACCAGGAAGGGCAGAGCTGAGAGACAGCAAGCACTAATTCCGATCCTGTAGCCATAATAACTTATGGGATTCTACTGAGTTAATTGGTATTATTACTGAATTAACTGGTGAGGAAGAAATTGGGATCCCCATAAGAGAGTTTGTGTGAAGCTAAATAGATGCATACTTGGTGTTAAAGCAGGAGCGGCTGCCTGAGCATTCACACACCGTTTGTGGTGTCACACGGGGACACACACTTATTCTTGGGAGCACTTCCTCCTTCAGGCACAACCCCAGGTTTCCCGCTGCAGAGTCTCAGATGTTGGATTTTATAAAATAATTAATTCAATTGAAAGGTACAGAAGCAAGAACAAAGAGAGGATCTTAAACTAAGAAATCCCTTGTCGGGGGATTTCCAGACCAAATTTTTGGTCTGGGCTCTTTAACATCTCATTGGATTCTTTCTGTGTCCAGGCAGGCTCTTATCTTGCTGATTTGCAGTTTCAGCTGAAGGTTGGAGCCTCCTTATCTTCTGGTTTACACTCCTTGTACACCTGCCCTTGCTGGTGGAACACGGAGAGCTGGAGAGTCCCAGACTTGGGAAAAACACTATCAAAAAAGATTATAGTGGAATTGTTTGGGTTGGAAGGCGTCTCAAAGACTATCTAGTTCTCTCTAGTTCCAACAATAGTGTGGTATGAAAATCCTTTCCCATACTAAAAGACAACATAGCGCTGTACCTCTGTCGCAGCCTAAAGGCCTCAGCAAATCCAGCTACTCATGGTAAGGCTAAGCAAACTGCACAAGTCACACCATATTATAATCCTAAGTAATTATTATTATAATGAAAACATACTTATTTACGCTAAACAACTAATATCCCTCAACACTTGGTGTCTGTGATGCTGGATTATCTGAGAGTGCAATTTAAAGATGATGGGGACAGATAGTTAAGGCCTCATTTGACATGTACAACTTCTGTAATTGGTGGGTAAAAGTAGTCCTTAAGCATCTCAAGCTGTGTTCGTGATAGGTTTTCTACTCATTGGGAAACATTTTTATTTATAAAAAATGCAAGTGGAAATTTTAAAAACATCCTCATTTTATTTTTCAGGGTAACGTATCATTTGCAAAAATTAAAGCCTTATTTTTTAGAATGTCTTCTCTTAACTCTTGAAGTTTATGACAACAGTCGCATTGGCACTATGCTTGACAAGCTGAGGCTTACCTTAAAGCAGGCAAGGAAGGAGCCAGTTTTGGGGTTCCTTCTCACTTCCCTCTTCTCGTGGTTACATCTACACCAAATAACACTGATGCAGTTGGATTGCTCGGGAGGCGTGCCCTGCCTTTTGTGGAGTGAAGAAAAGAAGGGTAGTTGCTAGAAAAGGGGGGTGCTGGTTTAGCCAGGTTGCATGCTGACCAAGAACAGCAGAGGTAAGGAGACATAACAGGCTCAGAAAGGAATTCTGAATTTTCTGACAATGAACAGAAAGAGCAGCGAGAGAAATGAAGTGAGAAACTTCCCGCCTGGGTTTCCATCCGCTACGCCTTCAGAGGCATTTGGGAACTGGAGGCTAAGCTTGGAATTGTACTGGAGCGTAAAACTGTGCCGTGCCCCTCACTCTATTCTTTCTGCTGCAAACTGAAGCATCTATCTCAGAAAAAGGCCTTTTCCAGAACTAGTGTCGGACCCTTCCAGTACCAGGGAAAAGCTGGAGGATCCTCACGGGATACTGAAAACTTAACCTCTACCTTTTGGCATTGTGTCATGTTTAACAGGCCTTTTATCAGCTGGGACTGTCTATGCAGCCAGATCTGCGTGTGGCACCAGGAACTTTACTTCATGTTTGATAGATCAGCTCTCAGCTAGAGTGGTTCTGAACACTCGGGTTCCCCTCTTGTGTTTTTTTGTTTTAAAAAGCCACTGTTAAACGAGGGAGCACTTGAGCTAGTAAGGCCTTCAGGGAAGTAAAGGTCGCAGGGGTTAGGACTGGCTTTCTTTGCACCTGGTTGGTCAGTTGGGGGTTGTTTTTTCCTCTGAAAAAGGAAAAAAAAGCATAAAATCAGAAAGTATCTAAGGATCACATTAGCTCTGCTTTAGGTGCTTCCACAGTATGCATGCGTAATGTGTTCTTATTGTCTGTGTATTTATTAATGCGCTGCTGGTTTGGGGATTTTTCTCTTCTAGTAGAATGAATGCCTTCTAAACAGAGGCTTAGCAAGACTTCCAGAAGTTGCAGCAGTGCTTTATGCATTAATCCCAGCTTCAGCATTGCATTGATATTAGTTTTCAGTGTGGTTCCACTTAACCACTGCCCATTTCCTTAGAAAACTCCACGTGTGTTAAACTGGAGTGAGAACATGAGGGGCAGAAGGTTGGTGAAACACTGAAGTCTCTGTCAGTCTTTATCACGGAACACACAATATGCAGCAAAGACACCCAAATCTTTCTTCAGGCCCTTCTCACAGGAAATTCAAATCCGTCATTTGATTTTTATTCATTAGCTCTCCTCTATTTACTCCTCCTTGTTGTAGCTGCAAAGGGGATAATTAAAATTGTACAGCAAAATAAAATTTTCAAGGGGCAGGATATAGCTGAATAGGCAGGAGGCTTCGTCTCATCCAACAGCCTATTTAGAATGTGTTGAGCTTTGAATTCCAGTCATGAAAGCAATGGGTATTCTAGATATCTTTTTCCCTTTAGGATATTAAAATCATAGTTTAATATTTTAGCAAACTTGGAGATCTTTGCAGAGGAAAAGGCAAAATTGAAAGACCTTTTTCACTTAGCATTTGAGGCTCTAATGTTATGACACAGCAGCTTTACCCAGAGGGATTCCTGAAACCTAGAAAAAAGCAAAACTCCCGTCCTGGAGATGAATAATGCACCAAAAAAAATAATCCTCAGTTAACCTACAGCCAACTTTACCCCTAATCCTAAAGATTTCTGAGAGACTCTTACAAGCCCTTGCCTTTTCCAAGCTGCTGTGGGTATCTCCGACGAGCTGCTTCCAGCCGCCAGATGTAAATCTCTGCACGTCAGAATAGGGAGGATTGGCGGAGGGAGCTCGGGATATACCAACAGGGGGAAGATGTCGTTCTGCAAGACATGGAAGAAACAAAGGCTGTAGCTTTACAAACAATCTAAGCCAGCTCTGCTGCTGAAGAGGCAGCCCGTCGCAGCCACCCACTCCTAGCTGCTCATCTGTGCTCCCACACAAGTCTTTCCTTCCTTTTCCCTTTATTTTTCTCCTCTTTTCTTTTTTTTTTTATGTGGATCAAGATGGCTGCATGGCAAAACATACTGAGTGGAACCAGTCCTGGTTAATGGCTTTCTCCTCCCCAAGGTTAGTTTTAACCTAGACGAGACACCCATAGCAGCGTGTGGAAAAGGGGGTGCAGCCCACAGGTAAGCAGATGGGATGTGGGGAGAGGGAAGTGAGGCAGGAGGCTTGGGCCGCAGCACGGCCTTGAACTGCCAGAAGCTTTCGTGAAACTGTGATCTACAGGCGTTGCCTCTTCACAGACGTTCAGACTCGGAAGACACTGCAAAGATCAAACCTTGTTGTTTTCCCCTGCCCTGGCTCTGTGTGGAAATACCTTCAAGTGTTTGCAGATACCTTCACAAAGGGTAACTATTGCTCCTGGGTCCTACAGTAACGAGTCCTACTCATCTCTACAGGCTCTCTGTGGAGTCAGTGGAAAGATGGGATACTCTTGAGGGCGAGACTTGGTACAAACCTAGTTTAGCCTGGGAGGTTAGACTGGCTGGGCTAAAGTTAGTGTCTGCAAACACCTTCCCTGCCACCACCATCTTGTACTGAGCCAGTACATCAGAGTCAGCCCCTACCTTTCCTCACAATAGAGCAGATGCCTCCCTTCCCCTCCTTTCCTCCTCCCTCCCTTTTCTCTTCCGCCTTCCCTCTTGCCTTCCCTCTTGCCTTCCCTCTTGCCTTCCCTTCTTATTTTGTTTTCCCCATTCAATGGAGACTGTACAGTCAAGCCTGAACACACTGTTCATATACAAATCTGGCCAGTGTAGCAGTGAATGTGAAACGCAGAACCAGATTGCTTTTGTATGTGTAAATGAGAAAACTACTGAAACAAGCAGGAAATAAGCACTGGAAAGATAAAGGGGTGAGAAAAATAGAGATTTTTAAAGTTATTTTAAAGAATGGCTTTTGGAAAAAGTGTGTCAAATACATGGACACCTTTACTTTATAGCTGTTCTGGAAAGAAAAAAGAGAGTTGTTATGGAAAGAAATACTTGCAAGTAATTTCCGCGCTGCGTCTTTTAAAAGGTAAGCTACATCGTAAAATCCTTCCTGAGAATGAGTTTAGAACCATCGTCTAGTGAACACAATAGGAAGTCACCACACAGTTTTTTAAGAGTAGCAGTTTATCATACATGTAATAATAAAAAGAAAAATAATAAAAATTTTGAAGCCATTTGGTATATATATCAATTTAATCCCCTTTTTACTGTATTTGGACAGAACTTCCACAAAAGGCAAAGCGAGCTCTGCGTTCAGGACAGTGTGTCTGCACAAACAGCAGCAGTCTATAAAGGCAGAAGAAAAAAACACTGGCACATGGTGACTAAATGAAAGTCGAGAAATAGAAACGATAACATCTTACAGAATCACACAGAATCACAAGGTTGGAAAAGACCTTTAAGATCATCAAGTCCAACCACTCCTGTCCTATGCTAAACCATGTCCCTAAGTACCCGATCTACCCTTTTTTTAAACACATCCAGGGATGGTGACTCAACCCCCTCCCTGGGCAGCCTGTTCCAGGCCCAAACAACTCTTTCAGTAAAAAATTTTTTTCTAATATCTAATCTAAACCTGCCCTGGCACAGCTTTGTGCCATTTCCCCTTGTCCTATTTCCTGTTACTTGGCTGAAGAGACCATCGCCCACCTCTCTACAACCTCCCTTCAGGTAGTTGTATGTGGTGATAAGGTCTCCCCTCAGCCTCCTCTTCTCCAGACTAAAGATCCCCGGCTCCCTCAGCCACTCCTTACTATCAGGGATGGGATGGGATAGGATGGAATAGAATAGAGAATAGAATAGAAAATAGAGAATAGAATAGAACCAAACCATATCAGTTGGAGCCTGTTTTCAAGCCATGAGGAAATGATGACAAAGTACTACAGCTACTACAATGTACACAGAGGGATGCTAATCCCACCGTTAGATCACACATGAACATGAACACTTTTCTCGCCCAAGTGCCCCCAGCAAGCTCCACAGGCCCCATGTGCTGAATGCAGAGCTGCTACGCACTGCCTCGAACCTGTGCTGCTGTATCTCTGTGTTACACCACGTACCTGTGGTGCAGCCACTGGTACTGTATTTCTTCATCCTAAATTGGAAATTTGCTTCTGAAACTTAATAAGTTATATTGTTGTTGTTATTATTACTATTGTTGTTGTTATTATTTTACTTCAAAAACCTACCCACCTGTGTCTTCTTTCTTCTGTAAATAAAACATTTAGAGGCTGAGAGGAAAGGAGCTTCCAGGCTCTTGGCAGCACTCCCAGCGCAGGGCTACTCAGGCCAGGAACAAAAGTTCTGTTTTCCTTCATTTTTACTGCTGCTTCACCCCGGCTCACTAACAGCCGCTGCCTTTCCACTGAGAGCAGTAGCCCCACACCTACCGCTCAGGGAAAGTGTCTGCATTTCTCATTCAGCTAAGAAAGTGTAGGGGGTTTTTTGGGGTTTTTTTTGGGTTGTTTTGGTTGGGTTTTTTTTATGCCTGAGGCTCCCCTCTTGGGCTCTTATCAGGGCAGTCCTGCTTCTCCTGGCTTCTCCCATGGATGCAGGGACCTGTGGCAGAGAGTTTGAGTTAGAAGATCCGTCAGGCTGTGGTATCATAACATAATTCAGGGATCTCATATTTAATGCTTGCTGTTTGGCAAGACAGGTAGAATTCCCACCTCTTAGAGCCGTGTTTGCAAGCAGGATCAACTGCTTGTCCCTGCTGTCCCACCCTCTTGTGACACGCCTTTACCTTGCTCTGTTTCTACTCCTGAAACTACTAGGTCTGAGCCTGACCTAGTACTTCCAAGGTAATCCATGTCCTCTTCCACTGCCTCAATTCCTATAATCCCTGCCTCCAGTTCCTCCAAAGCAGCTGCTCGCAGGGAGACCTTCACCCACGTCTCCCATGCACCAGTCGTCACCACGTACCGCTTTGAAGAGGGTCATATCCCAGCAAAAATGCATGCCACAACTTGGGACATGTCTGGACAATCACAACAGTGCCAGAGATAGAAGCTGATGTCTCCTATAACAACTAAAAGCTTTGCTATCTTTGAGAGAGGTCCCTGCGGGAAGCGTAAAGCACGAACTTTGTCAAGGGAAGGGGAGAAGGAATGAATGAAAACATGAAGAAGACGAGGAATCTCCAGTCAACTCCTTTGGCCGAGAGGTACGAAGAAACACCAACAATGTACAGTAAGAAAAGGAAGGATAGGGAACAATTATGAAGATAAGGGAAAGCTGGGAACTTTCAGGGACAGAAATGAGGGCCTAGCAGTTGGAAGAGGAAGCCAGGAGATGGAAAAGCACAAATCAAACATGATTTTGTCAGGAAAACTTTGCCTTCCTTCATAAAAACAGAAATTAGGAGAGCTTAAAAGTTCAGAAGCAGCGCTAAACTAATCCCTGGCTGGGAGGTTTGGGGGGCTGCTAAATCCACTTGACACATTCTTCAGTGTCAAGTGCATTGAACCAGCCAGAAGAAAAGACCAAAAGCACTCATTTCTGAGACATCAGCAGGCAGTCAAACCAGAGCCGACTTCACAAAGCAGAACGCTCCACAACTGCTGCTGTGCAGACCTTGAAGAAATCGGCTCATGAAATGGGAAGATTTCAGAGGTGAAATCCCAGCTTAGGAGGTGACAGAAGGAGAAAAGTTGGTGACTCTTCTGGTCGCACTGTAACATCACGTTTGATTACACTGGTGCTGAGGGCGCAGCTCTGAACATATGGATGGTGGGCTGGGGAAGATGGGCAGGTTCAGATGCAGAAGAGAAGGACACAAATAGTCTGGTCAATATTTAAGCCAAAGCAATCTGCTCTTTGTTTGGAAGGATGACAATAGTGGTGATTTCATAATCCACTTAAGCATCTTTGGATGAAAAGTCTCATATGATTTTCAAGGATTTCTACTTCTCACATGTATTTTCTGTCTTCAGTGTTACTCTGGAAGTGCTTTTACACAAATAGCTGGACAGACACAAAGTATCTAGAAGTGCTTTTTATACAAATTGCCCTTGCAAAATAGAGAAGGAACTATCATCTCCATTAAAAATGGACATGAAGAGTGGCTCCATAATGGATTTACGGAGGTAGCAGAAGTCAAGAGGCAAAGGCAGAGACCGATGCTCAGTTGTGCCTCGCTGGGGCTTCGCTCCTTTCTCCATCGCTTCATTTTTGTTTGCGGCAAACAGAAAAAATCCCTCAGTCCATCCCAAACTGTTCTGTACCCCACTTTGTAGGAGAGAAGCATGTTGTGTAGGTGGAGAAAACTGAAAAAAAAAAAGGAACAGAGAGACGCAACAGCAGCAGCCTAGTGACTGAAAACGGTCGCTGACGAACGGGGGATTTCTGATGTTGTTTCCCTTTGCAGGCGATGTGTGACCCAGCAGGAATCCCTTCCCACCTCCCTTCCCCTGCAGCATCCTGCAGGCTGGCAGCCTCCATCATCCCTCGCCTGTTGTAGGCCAGACAGGTGAACAAAACCAGTGGGGATGAGCGGAAGAGTGGCAGTATATTTCACATGCAATTCCTGTGTTCATCAAAAAACAAATGGCCGTTGCTCCAAAACACGCTCTCTCCAGCTGCCTGATAGGGACCTCGCTGAAGCGGCCAGTTGGTGCATGTTTCCCATCAGCCTTCTTGTCCCTTCAGCATCTGCTCTTCCCTCAGCTCTTTGCTCGGCGCCTCTGATGTGATTTGCGACGAGCTGCTGACAAAGCTCCTCTTGTGCTTCCTCCTTAGAAACGTTCCTCTTCTTCCAGCGGCCGGCAGCAGCACAAATGGGAGTCTGCGAGGGCTTCCTGTTGGTCTCCCCAGAAGTAAGACACTGCAACTGCCATTTCAGAGAAGACCAGAATTAACAAATAGTCCATTTTCAGCAGGAGAGGAAAAGGAAAAACCTCCTGAGTGTTTCTGACTTCCCGACAAACCTGAGTTGGACCGAACAGATTGGGCTATTGAGCTATCGAGCTCTGTTCCTGCCCCTGTCCTTTGCCAGCCCAGTCTCCATGCTTCGGGAGAAGCCCCCGGCCCAGTACAGCGCTGCTCAGCACAGGCAAAACCCTCTGTGGATGATAAAACATCTTCCCAGATCCTGAATGCAGCAACTTCTCACTTCATCTACACAGAGTCTCTGTGTGGAGATGGAGTTCGCCGTGTGCTCTCAAGCACATTATCTGCATTTATTTCTACACTTTATTTGCCCCAAACCACCGTACAGACGACTCACAATTTTCTAGTGCTAATAACAATTTTCTACTTGGTTAACATCTGCAGCACCGTAGTAAATCCAGCTAATCAGTGTTTTCTCTGCCAAGAAGCAGGAAAAGAGCTCCACGGCTATTCTAGCCTGTCAGCTTTCCCAGCCCTCCTGAGCAATCAACTCTTAGGGAGTTTTAGTTACATCGACCTCCTCTGCATCCATCTTGCTCCATACTAGATGTGTTTCGTTATTTTTGTTTTGTATTTCGCCTTTTTAAATCTTTTAGCCCAGGTATGACCAGCAGCCTGCAGAATCTGAAAGCGTGCTGGCCTCCCCCAGCATTTCAGGAGGGCTGCGAAAGCAGTGAGCTCCTTTCTTTCCTGACCCACCTCAACAGATGTTGGTGCCAGCGAGATGAGAAAGAACGACGGCTGCCGGAGACCATCCTGGGAGGGAAGGCTTTGGAAGTGAATACCCTCTGTGCTTTCTAGTTTTGCTTGGGTCGATGGAGGAGATAGCAGATGCTGGCAGATGTGAAGCCAGACATAAGCACATGGGGAAAAAAATACCAGCAGAACTCTGGAAAACCACTAGAAGAAAAGTGGGAACTTATGGTGCTTTAAAGGTGGAAGAGAGATGGTGAGAAATTGAGGACCGTAGCAACAGCCACAGCACAGTTTCCTGAGTCCTGGGCTCTCTTTACATCTCCAGGGCATGAAGAGTGCTAGGTCCCCAGCATTAGGTACTGCCCTGCCACAGCCTGTCTAGGGAATTCACCTCCAAAATGACCTGGAGCTTGCAGGGTGGAGGTGCAAGTTGACTAAGGGGCATTGGCTGGAAGAGGAGACCAGGTGGAGTGTCCCAGCAGAGCTGGCTGGCCCTGGGTCTTGGTGATGGAGAGCAGGTAACTGTAAGGTTGCATAGCAGCATATGCTGTAAAATCCAAACCGCTTGCGTTTGGTTGTTGGTTTCCCTCCATCCCTGGGCTCCACATGGGTAGGTGACACTCAGCAGCTGGTAGAGTCGTATACAGCTGGGAAGTGCAAGGGGAAACGTGAATATGGCGTGCCCGATAATAATTTGGATTGCATGTGCCACTAACGCTGGAAAGGCACGTCCCTGTGCAGCATGGCATGCCACAGCTGCCAGGTGGCAGCCACCTCAGTGCAGCCATGGTGGCTCAGCTGAGAGCGCTCCTGTCCTGGGCCTGTGATGGGAATGTCCCCTGCCTCTGCCCGGGGTTCTCCTGCAACATAACACTGATGGTGTGGCAGGTCCGGCATGCTGACAGAGGATGCTGCCCCTCTCCCTGCCACTTAGGAGCAGCTCTCATCTACCCCACGACAGCCACCACGGGGACCTGCCCCTCCGAACTGGTGTTTGCCGGTGTTCCCAGCCCAGCACTGCCAGAGCAGCTTTGCTGACTCCATCCATCCATCCATCCATCCATCCATCCATCCATCCATCCATCCATCCATCGCGATCTCTCTGACGTTGCCTTCATTTCTGGCCGCGCGGTGCTCTGAGAACAGACAGGCGCCGCGGGCTGACGGCTGTTGTAAGTGTTCAGAGCAGAAGGGCTCCACCAGAATTACCAGCACACACAAGCTGCAACACCCGTTCCGCTGCCACCTGCTGTGACGTTACTGACCTTACACAGGCATAAAGTAGTTTAGCAGCTGTCAGAGGGTGAGGCTGCACATTGGGGTCCAACAAGAGCCAGGTAATGCTTTTTTCTTTCTAGGGGATTTATGTGCCTGGCGAGCAGAGTAGATCCAGGTTTAAACTGCAGCTAGGAAAGGGAACTGCTCCAAATTGAGAACGTCAGTTAACTCCAGCATCACCTGAAAAAATTAAGCTAAGGTCAGAGCTGCAGCAAGTAACCATCACTAATGAGATTTCAGTGCCTCCTTTATGCACATCAGATTTCCAGTGAAGGAATCCCTTGGGGCACAATTGTTTGGCTTCTGTCTGAAGCTCCAGGAGCCCCTGGCTCAGAAAGATGTTAACTTCCACCAGAAGGCAGGCAGTTGGAGGGCTTCCTCAGCAGACAGCAGATGATTTTAGACAGACATCAAGACTTGGAATTCAAATTTTCTCTTTTTTTTTTTTTTATTTGCAACATATACATGCATTATTTATTTATCTATAGCTCTGGTAGTCCTAAATTCCATGTTTTGTCATGGACGGTGAATGCAGTTGCTACTTTTATTTCCAGGGTGCTGCAGACTGCTCTGTCCTCAACCCAAGTGAATGGTTTGCTGAGCTGTCCCTGGAGAGCAGCGTAGGCGAGAGGGACCTGGGGGTCCTGGTGAACAGCAGGATGACTGTGAGCCAGCAATGTGCCCTTGTGGCTAAGAAGGCCAATGGCATTCTGGGGTGTATTAGAAGGGGGTGGTTAGTAGGTCAAGAGATGTCCTTCTCCCCCTCTACTCTGCCCTGGTGAGACCACACCTGGAATATTGTGGCCAGTTCTGGGCCCCTCAGTTCAAGAATGACATAGAACTCCTTGAAAGAGTCCAGCACAGGGCCACCAAGGTGATTAAGGGAGTGGAACACCATTATGAGGAAAGGCTGAGGGAGCTGGGCCTCTTTAGCTTGGTGGAGACTGAGGGGTGACCTTATTAATGTTTATCAGTATGTAAAGGGTGAGAGTCAGGAAGAGAGAGCCAGGCTCTTCTTAGTGATGGCCAGCAACAGGACAAGGGGCAGTGGGTGCAAGCTGGAGCATAGGAAGTTCCACGTGAATATGAGGAGGAGCTTTATCACTGTGAGGGTGACAGAGCACTGGCACAGGCTGCCCAGAGAGGCTGTGGAGTCTCCTTCTCTGGAGACATCCAAACCCCACCTGGATGCATTCCTGTGTGATTTAGTCTAGATGATCCTGTTCTGGCAGGGAGGTTGAACTAGATGATCTTTCGAGATCCCTTCCAACTCCGAATGATCTGTGATTCTGTGATCTCTCTACTGACTGTCCCATGTTCTGCCCAGAAGCTGACAGCAGCAGGAGGAAGCAGAATTGGTGAGGTGGCTGGAAACTGATTTTTTCAGACACACATTTTGCACCCTGTTACACCTCCCAGCAGTAGGAGAGCGATGATTTGCTCTCATAACATATGTGCCTTGACCCTCGTGAGCCACTCTTTCCTAGGGGATTGGCATTCTCCTCAGCCAGCACCCATGTCGGGAGGAGATGGCTGCAACCTGGAGAGACCTCACCCACAGCAGGGGGCTCCCAGCTCCATCATCCCATTCTGATGGGGGTTAAAAACATCAACAAAAGCTGCTAGCAAGAAAGGCGCTGGTTTGCTTGCTCAGCTAATTTGTGCTCCTTGAAGGAAATCAAAGGCGGCGTTTAATGATCCTTCTGGGTATGACATGATTTGTATCTTCATCCTTTCGGGGCAGGCTCACAGCACGAAAACCCCATGGGGTGGAGGGGGAAAAACATCTCTTTGAAAGGCGCTCGCCGAGCGAGACGCTGTCAGATGGTGAAGGGAGGAAGAACGAGCGCGTGTGATGGAAGTTGGCAGGTGACTGAGCTAATTACGGACTCGGAGGCAATTTAGGGTGACGGGAAGTGACTGGAATTGTAACCAGAGGTTAAAAGGAATCAGCGCTGGCGCTGCCATGCTAGGGTGGGCTGAAGGCCATTCCCCACCAGCCTGCTGAGCAGCCGTAGGTCGGGGAAACACCTTGCACGCTCACCACAGAGTAATTGTGGGGCAGAATGCAAGCTGCTGCAAAATGGTGATAATCCAATGTGGAAAGCTTTGGTGGACCCTTCCCCCACCCTTTTCTCTTCTTCGAAACTGTCAGGGTATTTTTAATAACAATTGATAGTTGCCCAAAATCACAAAACATGTTTTCATTAATATTCATGAAAGAATGGACTGTTTTTATCTACACCTACATCAATGTGTGGTGAAATGTATCCAAAGCCCAGCTTGTATCTTTAATCACACTGAAACCAATCGCCTCTGATTTTTGTGGGGAAAAAACCCAAACCCGTCCTGTTTTCACAGGAGAAAAGTATGAAATGTTATAATTTGTAACCTAGAATTTTGGCAAAGCTGCTCCCTTCTGTGAACTCAAAAGGCAGGAAAAAACAAAATAATCAACCTTTTAACATTTTTTAATTGAGTCCTGAATTTCCAGCAATTCTGATATGCATTTCTACAATAGCTCTTGGCTGGACATTCAACACTTGCAGCAAAACAAATAAAATTAATGGAAATCCTTTAGGAGGTTAAAAAAAAAAGATACAAAAGAAGTCTTTCTGCCTAAACATTGCCCTTTATTTACACCTTGGTAGGATGCAGCAGCTTCCCCAGGGATCAGGCATGACTGCTGTATGGATTGTGCAAACCCACAGCCACAGAGCCCGTGGCCCACAGATGCTACACTGGGGATTGTCAGATCATCCATGTTGATACCATTTTTCCTGACAGGCAGATGTTTAATGCCCAGATCACTACAGCAAGGTCTGCAGAGTGCTGCAGCCCAGCTCCGCCAGCTCCCTCGCCCACCCCTACTCCCAGGGAACAGATAAAACCATCCTATGAGCTCAGTCTAACCCCTAGACCACAGACAGTGTGATCCAAATAAATTAGGGGAGGGAAAGGCATCGTAGTGATTTGCTGCTTTGCTCCCAGAGATCACTTGCTGAGCGAGAAGATGGTCCCCGGTGCAGGAGGCTACGCAGTCTCCCTTCACCATTAGAGAGCCCCCCGAAGCACCCTACAGCCATTACCTAATAAATCCTCATCAGGATTTCCACAGATAGATGAGGCCATAACGTCAGACCACAAAGGCAAGCACCTGATCTCTGCACTCCTCACATCTGCTGACCCCGATGGGATAACACACAGGAGGAGGGACCCTCCTTCCTGCTCGCCCACTCAGGCTGGAGCAGCCCTAATTTGGCCCGAATACCTTTGTCCTGATAGCCTTGCAAAATCCCGAATCCCTAATAACACACTGAGTAGGGAGAAGGAGGTATTTGTAGCGTGTCCTCCGAACAGGGTCATTGCATCATGCATTTAATGCGAAGGATTTAGCAACATAAATGATGCTGCGAAGCGTGCGCCGAGTCAAGTGTCTTTACAGCCCTGGAGATTAGCAGAGTAAGTGGCATCATCCATTTAGTCACTTGAGGCGCCACAATTTCTGGGGCTCCCCACGAAGCAAAGCCTCCTCTGTCAAAAAAGCTGTTCTAGTGCAGCCACTTCATCACAAAAGGCTTTAATCTCTTTTAAAATGGGGTTTCCCGTCCTCCTAATCAAGTTCCTTCAGGTCATGTGGACTGGAAATGGAAAAGATTAAGTTTAACCCTTTGGCAGTGGAGAGATAAGGATAAAGTTGAATTTCACTCTCAGTGCTTTTGTGACAGCACCCAGGAAAGCGGCAGTCTGCTCACAGTTCTCCCCAGACTTAGCACCTGCTTTCATTTTTCTTTTCCCTTTTTATTTACTCTGTCTTCTTTTTTTTTCTTGCCTTGCCTTCAGAGATGGTAGGAAGATGTTTCAGTGCTCCTTGTTTCCTGTACATTCTGCTTTCCCTTGGTGTCTCACTCCATGCCCAGAATTTTCTGCTGCACATAACACTGTGTCTGATAAGGGTTTAAAATGCTGCTGGCAAAACAAAACCACCAAAAAAACCCCAAAAAAACCCCAAAAACCCAAAACCCCAACAGAAAAAAAAACCCAAAAACCCCAAGGAAAAAAAAAATCCTCCTTTCATCTTGGGGTATTTAAACATGTCTAAATTTAGACTGGAGCTGTAGAAAAAAATTAAAAGGAAAAAGGACAAAGTAACCAGCCGAAGGCATTAATTAATATGACACCTCTGAGGCTGCTCCTACAAACAACAGGGAGAGCATAAGGCTTGCAGATGAATGGGTCTGTGGGCAGATATTTACAGAGCACCCTGGTTGAACATGGGGCCTAGAAGAACATGTTTGGTCTGAGTCCTCCTGCTGGCATCTGATGATGCTCTGCAGGCCAAATATTCACCCGTTACTGCCTGCCTGTGAGGCAGCCCACAATGAAGGATGTCTGTGGCACCACACCTGCCTGCATGTCCGCCGGCACACCTGGGTATTCGCCCTGTGTTACACGAGGGGTGCGACTGTCCTGCTCTGCCTGGACCCTGGTGAGGAGTCAGGTACCTGGGCATTAGCTGCATTCCCGTGGCAAACAGGCTTTTGCCTCTGCAGAGCTGTGTCAGGCTCTTTCTTGTGAGGGTCTCCTTGTGAGGGTCCTTGTGAGGGTCTCCTGGCTCTCAGCAGCCAGCAGAAGGTCCCTTCCACACAGAGCTTCAGGCTGCATAAAGCGTTTCCCCTACACCCAGAAGCAGCTGATTTGACCCAAAATGCACCAGGGCGCAGGGAAGGTATCATTTCCCCATGATGGCTGCAGTGACTACAGGACACTCAAGAGAGACTGAGCCCACCCACCACTGCCCATCTTTCAGGTCTCCCCAACCCAAAAGCTTCCTGTGTTCCCAGTGCATTGCCAGTCATGCAGCCTACCCCATCCTAGGCCAAACAAGATCCACCAGCATCTCCTTGCTGCATTGCAGCTTCACAGAGCTCAGCTGAGACTGCACAGGTCCTGATGCAACAAAAATGGAAAGGAGGGCAGGGCTTAGCTGCAGGGACACCTCCTCAGCCCCAGGGCCTGCCAGCAGCACCAGCACTCATTCAGAAGCAGACCTGCAGCCCTCTTCCCAGCTCAGCTACTAAATCCACACCTCTGGACGCTCAGCTTGTGAGCGCTAACTCCACAGCAGTGAAACCTGATCAGAAGAGATTTGCATGACCAGCCAGTAAAACCACAACTAAAACTGCTCTTCCATCACTACCTCTGGCAAGGGTCCCCTCCTCCTGGCAGGTGCTGGGACAAGGAGATCAGATTCTCTAGTGTTGGCAAAACACTGCACAACTGCTTTCCAAACCACCTCGAGGAATGGCCAAACCCATTCTGGCAGGCCAGAGACATCATCCTCGAGTCTCCTGAGTAGAACACAGGCTCAAACACCATTGAGAGAGCAGTTTCACAAGCAGAACGTTTGACCAGGGTAGAAAGGAGCTTTTGTACCTAGATACTTATCTAAGGAGTCCTGCCAAGAGATATTGAGAGGCATAAGATTAAGATCTAAAATAAATGCATCTGCTGTGAACAAGACTGCACAGTTTATTCCCATCATGCCTTGTTTTAAGCTATTCAAAATCAAAGCAAATTATTCTTATTAAGTGATTATCACAGAATCATAGAATCATAGGGGTTGGAAGGGACCTCGAGAGATCATCGGGTCCAACCCCCCTGCCAAAGCAGGCTCCCTAGCTCATATTGCACAGATAGGTGTCCAGATGTTTTAAGTTCAGGATTATGATGGAGCAAAGGCTTGCTCTGAGGTATGCGGTGGTGGCAGACACACAGCAAGATCACAGTGTCTCCAGAATGAAAAACAAGTCAGTGTTGATCTCCTGCAACCTCTGCCCCAGTCCTGAGATTTACAGTGTCAAAAAGGACCCTAATGCTCGCTCCACATGGGCCTGAGACACTGCTCCAGGGCACCCAGAAAAGAGGAGGAAGCCCCCATACCTCACTGCATGGGGCAGCTGGGAGATCAGAACCATGGGTGCCACTGGGAAGAAGTGTCTCTGGAGACCAGCTCCAGCCCAGTAAACCTCCTAGCAACAGGAGCAGTGTCACAATGAGCCTGAGGCGGCTGAGACACCATCCCATCTGTTCTTCTCCGTGAAGCCGCACACTCTTCTCTTTGCTGTGTCCAAAGTTGTTGCCATATTCCCTGTTCCAGTTGACCTTCTAACAGAAAACTTGGCTGCTGCAAAGTTCTTCAGGGTGGGGGTGGTGATTCACTGGAACAGGTTGCCCAGAGAGGTGGTGGAGGTCCCATTCCTGGAGATGTTCAAGGTCAGGCTTGATGGGGCTCTGAGCAACCTGATGTAGTGAAGATGTCCCTGCTCACTGCAGTGGGGTTGGAGTAGATGACCTTTGAAGGTCCCTTCCAACCTAACACAGTCTATGATTCTACAGAACAAGCCTTAGTGATGAGTCCTGCATGGAGAGAGGTTGCCTCGAGGGGTTGTGCCATGCCCGGCACATCTGTCTAATCAGCTTTCTCTGATGCTCAGTGCAGAGGTTCCCTTTCTTCGTTTTGCCCTGTTCCCATGTTTATCCCAGTGTAAGACTCCACATTAGTCTGCTGGGGCATTTCCAGGTCAGGGTCGCCACCTGAATACATTAAACAAATGAGGATTTCTACTGTCTTTAGTAAACCCTGCTCACACTCTACTTAACACCGATGCCTTGATTATATTTGTTCTTTGGCCGGTCTTGGCATTTGCCCATATCTTCTCATAACAAGATAACCCAAACTGAACTCAGGTTCTAGTCAAACCAGGAATTAATAGAGCTGGTAAATCTTCCCCCTGCCTGTGAATATAGCACAAAATCCTGCTGGCATTTTTTTATTGCCCCACAGCTTTGCAAATTTAGCTCTCATTTGCTGCACTCGCTCACCCCATGTCTCTTGCAGCCTTCAATTTCCACTCCTCGTGATGTGTTTGCTTTTGTTCTTTCTCACAGGATTCATTTTCATTTTCAGTCGGACCCTGCTGTCATTTATGTCCTCTCTGGGCTCCAACTGTGCTCGCTGAGCTCTGCAGAAGTAACTGGATGCACGCTAATCCCATTAAGGGCCCTGCAGTTACCTGGGGTTTTTCATTTTTTCCTTGCTACTTTCATTTCACCTCCAAATCCCACTCCTGCACAACTTTAGACCATTAAGGGGTTAAGTGAAATATATCCACTAAACGAGATCAGTCCAAATAAAGGGATTTGGATCTCCCAGTTCAGCATGTTGCTGTGTCTCATTGCCCTTCCTATCAGTGTTTCAGGCTTGTCTAAACACACCCAGACAAGGGCTCTTGCCAGAACCCATCTGGATTAAACTGGGTCCCAGCTGCAAAAAGCACACCATGGCTGGAAGGGTTAGTGAAGTGATCCTGCAAAAATCACTCACCGTAATGATTTTCTTGCAGCTCCTTGCAAAGGGGAGAGAAAATGCTACCTAAAATGTTGATTCCCCTGCCCTCAGATCTCATTTCGGTTTGTTTACAGAACAGGAATTTTTATCATCTCTTCCCTAAAACACCCAGACAGGGAAGCTTGCCATGTTGGACACTACCCCTCATTTTTAATCCTGGTAAACACAGAGAAATGAGACCTTGGTGGCCAGTCTTCCCAGCCCCTCTAAGAGCAACCTTCTCCTCTCTTCAGGCTGCAGGGGAAGGCAGAGGCTGCAGAAGCCCAGCCTCATGGTCCCTAGCCCCAGCAGTGTGAGGCCCGACCCAGGAGAAGGACAACCAGTTCGTTCCATTCCTATGGGTGCACACCCATGCGCCTGTGTCTGCATTGGGTGTTTCTGAGAGGGAGACTGTTCCTCTCTACCATCCTCACCTGCATTTTCCCTTGGGGCCATCTGGGCCATCTGTACCCCTTGTCAGGGCAAGAGCCCCCAGGGCAAGAGCATTTTTGCCATCTGAGAGGTGCATTGGTAAGATCCAGACCTGCTCTGCCTGTCACCTTCATGTGCTGACAACGGCATTCACTGTGCAGCCATGTGGTACCTCAAAGGGACTCCCTCTGCAGTGTCTGTGTGTAAAATCGATTTTTTGTAGATGTTAAGGTCAGAAAGGAGCATTTCAGCCCTCCCATGTAACCCTCTGCACAGACGTAAGAAGACCATCTGGGAATTTTCGTCCTTCAGGCCCACAACCTCTGAGACTGTAACTTTAAAAAAAGATACTCAGTCTGGGGTAAAGATTGTAATAAATGATGAAACCATCCTATCCTGAGGTGACTTACTCCTGTAATTACTTAATTGCTCACCCCAGGCTTTCAGCCTCTTCATCATACAATTTAACTTCTATTCCACATTTCCCAGTTTTATCCCCCATCTGTAATTCCTCTGCCTCTGCTATTATCCTTATTTAACATGTGGCATCAATGCTGCAGCCAGCAGCACATCTATAAAATGTACCTTAGTTTTACTTCAGCATTTTGACAGCCAGTTTTCCCCTCCACATCCTTACAAGAAACCTAACGATCCATCAAGGCTTTGCATTTTAGATTATATAAGCCATTTGTAAAGGTGCAAGAGACGACCAGAAGATACTCTAATAAATAAACAGGTTAATCCATAGCCATAGAGTCAAACTGTTCAAGTCGTTCTAGTCATTTATAATCTTCCCACTGCCATATCTATAATTATTTATAATTCATGCTTCTCGTGGCAATAATGAGCTTATATAGCATGCCCCTCATCTGAGTGTGCAGTTGGCTTCTTGCTGCTATTCATCAAGTTCAGCCATTGGGCTCCTTTGATTCATTGGTCCCCAAACACAGATGAGGGGATGGCGATTTCAACCGAATGTTGCCCTATCTGAGAGGTTCGACTATTAATAAATAATCACTCACATTAGGAGGCAATCAGTTAACTGGCAGAATCCTCTTTTTTTCATGCTGGTTTTGCTCCCTGTTGCCCATTTCCCTCCTCTCGCTTGTGTGAGGGCCCCAGATATGGCTTGGCAGACAAGCGCCCAGGCAGGATTTGTGCTGGATGCTGCCCAGCCTCACGGGCCCTGTGCAAACCTCAGCACTAAGTGGCAGCAGGCACGAACCCGCTGGTGCCTACAGGAGCCCACCACATGCCCCACTCTCTTGCTTCCAACCCTGGGTCTCCAGCAGGGAAGAGATTGTGCTGGGGAGGCCTGACAGACAGGTATCAAAGGTTGTGGGTGTTTTTGGGGGTGTGGATACCACCCCTTTAAAGCAGGCATGGCTTGACCTCTGGCTGGAGAAGCCAAGACCCGTCTTCAGGAATCAGAGTAATCCTGAGTGATTTTATCCCACTCCACTTCCCTAAATCTGTGGCTGCTGCTGCTCGGTGAGGGGATTAAGGGGCTGGTGGGGGATTACGTAGCTGCTGCGGCTCCCAGTGCAGAGCTGCCTCCCAGCACGGCCGCTCCTCAGGGCACAGAGATGCACCGCACCCGCGGGTGCCTGCCAATGAGGGTCCCCAGCTAGTTTTTGACCTCCTGCCCTGTGCCGGAGACCCCTGACGGTGCCCAGCATCAGGAACAACGTGCCCGGGGCGGGCACAGCCGGGGTCACCCCGGGGCTCGGCCCCGCAGCAGCAGAGCACCTGGCCCAGCAGCATGGCAGAGGCCACCTGCGACCCCCCTCGGGGCAGCTGGAAGGGCGGGGAGCCCCTGCATCCCACCAGCCGATCCCCTTGCTGATGGTTGGCGCGTGGAGGATGGGATCCTGGGCCATCCCATGGATGATGCTCTGGCTCTTCTGCTTCCTGCCTTCTGCCAGGGCCCAGACAAAGATCCCACTGGAGACGTGAGTGTTTCCCTCTCTCTCTGGCGTGGGGCGTTTCTGGTGTGGAGCGGGTGATGCCACTGGCATGGGAAGGCGGGTGAGAGTGCCCCCAGCAGTGGCACACGCTTTGGGTGCAGGCTCCTCCAGCCAAGTATGTCACTGCAAGGGTGCGGGGCGTTGGAGGGGGGAGCATTCCTTTATGGTGGTAGCAGGTCCTGGGAGACAGTGTGGGGCCAAGAGCTGCAAATTCAGTTCCCAGGTCTAGCACAGAAGCAATGCCTCATTTTCCCCGTTCATCAAAAAGGGCAATGATATTTCTCTGCTCTAGTTAAGCACTTTGACATCTATTAATGCACTGCTTAATGCACTGGGCTGCAGAAGGCAAAACCAGTTTAAAGATGCATTTGTAAAACCTGAGTTGCTTGTGAATCTTGTGGAGGTTCAGCCACGGAGGCAGACATCAGCAGCCCGGCTTAGCACCTTCCCCGTTTAGCGGAGCGATTCCAGCAGACACTGCCAGTTTGCAGCCTGCCAGGGACAGCCTGGGGACACACAGCACTGGTCAGGATCTGGCCGTGGGAGGCACATATGTGGCATGTTTCAGCGAGGACGCATCTCGTCACACATGAGATCCAGATTGTGTAGTGCAAGGTTTGTGGCTCCGAAGCTCTGGTCCCTTGCACTGGGATCTGAGGGCTAAAAAAAAGCCCTCATGCGCACGTACACAGCTCGGGTTATACGCACGCACGTAGCTCGGGTTATACGCACGCACGTTTACTCGTGTGGGGATATCAGGGGATGTAAGTCAGGGGAGGTTCAAGAAAAGAAAGAGGCTACAGCATCTTTCCCTGTTTGTTCCTGCTCCACCTTACCACAAGGGCTATAACAGCCCTTCCCAAAGCTCTGGAGGGTACGAATGAAAAGCTGAGCTGTGAGATAAGTTATGAACAGCCATTTTTTACATGCATGCACCGCATTTTGGCCTGAGAGCTAGTGTGCAAGCAGGGAATTTTGATTCACCTCTTTAGATGTGGATTTGCAGGGCACCAACACCCACATGCGTGCCGGTATGTGCAAGGGGCTCCTCCCGCATGGTCGCTGCTGGAAAGGGCCCCGCCAGCAGCACAGCCCACTTCGGCAGCCCGCCAGGAGGATAACAGCCCTCAGCAAACCCAGTTTATAAAAACCTCACCTTGTTAAGCTGATTTAGGCAAGTTAAATCCTTTAAGGATTAAAAATGTCAGCACCATGGTTGGTAAAAGGTGTTGTGGGGCAGCTTCTCTGGAGCTGGGTTAGGTTCCGTCTGCTCAGGACAGCAAGTTGGTCTAGAAAGGGAGACAACACTGCCATCGAGTTTCAGGAGGAGATATGGCCACTAAACCAACCAATGTCAGCTCCAGCTCAGTCCTGATATTGAGAAAATGTTTTGTATGTAAAAAGTGTCAGTAAGACCCTTGCGGATGTGCTCACCGACACAGCCGCGGGATTACCAAGCACTGCGCTGAGTCTGCCCAGCCGGGTCGCAGGAGGCTTTGCCACCGACTTTACTCTTGGCTGAACTATTGAGTCTTGGGCTTCGCAAAAAGGGCACTGAGGTTATAGAGAAAAAATTCAGCCTCTAAAAATTTCAAAACACATAAAATAAAAATCAACTTTCTGTGCCCGGGGTAATTACTTTCAAGTAATTACCTCAAAATCTGTGGCACTAAGAAGACAGACGGTCCTTTCTGCTGTTTTCACCACTGAATACAAGTGCAGGGATTACAAGCAGGCAATCTCTGGCCAAATCCTTTTCTGATGTGTTTGGTTATAATGTGATAGCCCTTTACTACTGAGAGAAAAGTTACATCACTTCATGCAATTTGGAACTTACTCATGTATAAGAATAAGGAATAAACAACAGGAAAAGATCTTTTCTCTCCATTACTGATACCAGACCAACAGCTGAATTAATCCCAGGTGTTTCAAATCCACTCACAAATCCAACGAAAGCAGAAAAGTTGCCCTTTTTGAATGAAATTTCAGTAGAAGAACACATTGGCCAGGGGACCAAAAGGAGTAAATCAGCTGAAAACGGACCGGCTGCATAGATTGCACAAGGATATTCTGGGGACACAACCCCAGAGGCTTTTAAACACCGGCTGGGTTCAGTCACAGTGAAGTGACACAAGGCACAGTCATCCTGCGCTGCTCCCCAAGCCGTGCCTGGCTTTGCAGCACCACACTCAGTCCATCACCAATGTATTTGCACCTTCACAAAGCTCGCGCAGCTTCAGCCCCAGTGGTGTACAAATATGCTCAGTCAATCCCTAGCAATGCTTCTGAGTTACAGGGTCAGCACAGAAACTACCTCCTCTTTCCTCCTGGACACTGCTCTGCTCATAAACATGGGCAGGAGTGCTTGCAGATGTGAGGATGGTGAGGATTTGGGGCTGGCTGCTCAGCCTTTGCTTCTTGGGGCTCCAGAAATGTCAGGAAATGTTGGTGGGAGAGGTGAAGATCAACCTTGTATGGCCTCTTCGGGCTGGCCCTCTATGTATCTGCTCCTGAGTTTGCAGAGCCAGCAGCCTTAAATGAAATTTCTCTGCAACCTGATGATTTTAGACCGACCTTTTTCTCTTACTTGTTTATGAAAGGAAATAAAGAACCCTATTTAAATTCAGGAGGCTGCCCTTAATTTCCCAGTAAAGTCACTCCTTTCCCCGGCAAATAATTGTTTTTTAAATATGTAAATGCCAGCGTATTTCTACCTCTGCACTTGCCTCCTTTTCAATTTCCATGAAATGCCACCATATATTTTTAATTACCTCTTCTTCAGCCCTGTCACACAGGGCTTCAAGACCTTTGTGCTCTCTCATTCCTCTGTGCCCCCTAACTTTCCTGCCACCCCTCCAAACCTGCCCATTCCTGGCCTTCTCTCTGCTCTCCTTCTGCCTTTACATCTTCTTCCTCCTCTCCTCATCCTCCTTTGTCTCTCCCAAGGCAAAGGGGTTTGCAGCAGGGTGACTCACAGACCTGCTTTGAGATCAGCAGAAATATCATCCCCAAGCTGGAATGGCAGCTGAGAAGTTGCTGTGGGGCTGCTGCCTCAGGTGGGCTGGCAGAGCCCTCCTTGGCTGAGCCTCCAACAACAAGGGCACCCACATAGAAATTGTGAAATTACACAAACCCCAACTATTTTATCCTTGAGGTCTGCTGTTGTGGGAAGTTTCAAGCTTCATGCTTTTAGGCTTCTTTGCCACATCCCTGAAGGCTAAAAAAAACCCTTCCCTTTTCCTGTTTTTATGAAAGCAAAGAATGCCAAGTCATGGTGGGCTCAAAGACTCCATAAATGGGCAGATCCACCAGCAGCAGGGTTAGGTCTCCTATGAAACAGTGTCTGTGGTTGGCTTCTCGACTGACTGATCATTGGTAAGCTCATATTGTGGACCTTCTACCTGAATAACAGCATCTTTCCACTGAAAGAACTGCACCCACTGGTCAGAAATTAATATAACAGACTCTTTGGCTCTGATGACTTGAAAAATTATGAGGGACGGAAGGAACAGGAGCACACAGGCGGCCACAGACAACACAAACCAGAAAGACCAGGAACACATGCCCTTGTATTTCTTACCCTTTTTCATTTTTTTTTTTTTTGGCAGGGAGGTAAAAATAAACCTCCCTGCTAAAATTACTGTCACAAACTTCACGTTCAGGTCCTCTCTTTCCACACTAAAAGGTGAGGAGACTGGAGAATATTAATTAATAACAGCACAGAACATCTCATACAGAAAAGTTATAAAACCAGCAGATGGGCATCAAGTTGAATGCTGGTTCAGAGATCTTCATACCTCAGGGAATGCATTGGTCACTGCAACAAACAGGAAAGCATCTCATGGGGTCCCTGTTTCTGGTTTTCTCTTTTATTCTAGCATAAATTTGATAGGGAGCAATAAATTTTGGCCTCCTAGCAAATACCGTATTCTTTCCCTCCCCCCCCCCGCCCAAGAATGAAATAAAGAGATAAAAGCTCTGGCTGTCAAAATAAAATAGAGAACACAATGTCTGGAAGGGGTGGAGGGAAAAAAATAGAAAAGCAGCAGCCTTGTTCTTATTGACTTCAGCTGGTGTTGGATCTTACTCAGTGGTTACAAATTGATCATTGCCAATTAAGGAGCCATTAAAAAGGGCACCTACTCTCATTGTGCTTCTTTTATAGGCAGTGGAAAGAGGTGCAGTTCAGACTAGAAGCCTTTATGTCTTCTCCAAATCATCCCCTGTAGCTGCTGATCTGTCTCCATTTGCAAGAGGGGAGCCTAAACAGGCTTTCCTAGGCTAAACTTAGCTGTTGTGATTATTCCACCATTGCTGAGCTGGCTTTTCTCCAGAGCTCATCTCTATGTTGGTGTGTTATTCTGCCAAGAAAGTGGTGCGATGCACTGGGAAATCAGGTCCTGAGGTTAAAGTCTGCTTAGCAGTGGAAGAAATCTGCTGGAAGCCATAGGTTAGACTCTGCACCCCACAAGTAAGTAGTGTGTTCTGGTAAGTGGAGAAGGCCATTTATTCCATTAAATAAATCTCTCCTAAGTGAATCCTTGTTGAAGGAACTGCATGTAGGTGGAACTGCCTAATATGAATCATGTAACAGATTTCTGATGAAGTGCTCTGTCAATTACGAGAGCCATCTATTTTGATTTAGATGGCTCAGTGTTCAGGCTGCTCTTCAACATCCTTATGTTCTCCATGTGGTATTGCTATCATCAAGTTATTTACAGGATGGCACAAATGCAAGTAATGTTTTACAATGATGAGGTGCATAATCCAGTCTGGCATTATCAAGCTGTAGTATCTCCACTGAGAGCAGTGAATTCTTTTAGCTTGTTAGTCTCTCTCCCATGCAGCTCTGGGAATCAAATCCAAGGGGTGAATCTTGACAACATCTTCCAGGTCTGACGCTTATTTATCTTCAGAAGACTTGACATTAGGTGTCTAGCCCTTCACCCCAGGCTCTGTCTGCAATCAGTGAAGACAAATAGGTGTCTGCAGAGGTGTTTATTTCACTTTGCTAACAACAGAGGAAACTAGATGCCGTCTAAGACCAAATGTACAACTTCTGCACCTCTAAAGTTAGGCAAGATAAATTCCACTCTGAGTCAAGATATAATGACCAAGACCAGCAGAACTCAGTGCTCCTCCTTGCTGACTGATGTCCTGGGCAGAATGTCCAAGAGTAGCACTTGCCTTCTGCCTTACTGCTTGTCTGGCCAGCAGTCTGAGGAGAAAGCACTGTCATTGTCACTAGTGGCTCAGAGAAATATGGGGGAAGGGAATGCATTGTACTCAGGAAGATGGAGTTTTTATGTGTCTAAAGAAATAAACATTTCTGCTGACTTTACATCATTAACACTGATTATTTTTTTCTCTCTTTTTAGGGTGAAGTCTTGGGCAGATGCTTTTGGTGGGGAGCTGTACTCCATCGTTACGAAGTATTCGGGCTCTCTCCTGCTGCAGAAGGTAGGCAAAAGCTCTGAGAGCTCCCTCAGCTTTGCATCACCTCCCCATCTCCCCCAGAGGTTTTCCTCTGGGTTGGAAGAGAGCAAATCGCACAGGTTTCCAGCTAACTTTCAAACCCATGCAGGTTCATGGTTTGTGACTATTCTCTATGAACTGGAGAGGGGGATCCATCTAATGCCTTTCCTGCTCTCATTAGCCATGGCCAAAAGTCACCTAAATGGTCCCATTTTTTAGAAAAATACTTTAACAGTACTCTTCAGTCTTCCCCTCTGATCACTTCATGCCCTTCCATACTGACACTTCAATCCTCCCTTCCTAAGTGTGTATCAGTCCCTCTCCCTGTGCTCATCACTCCCATCACCTGTTCATCATCACCCCATTGCCCTCTCCTGCTGGAACTCTATTTCTTCCTCCTCATCTGTCTCACTCCAGTTGCTCATCAGTTCTTTGAAATGTGCCTTTAAAAGCCTGCTTTGCACAGGGTCTCTCAGGCAAGTGCTCCTTTGTAAGCCATCATCTTCTAGAGGCACAGAGCTCTACCTCCCTTCCCTGCCTGGCATGCCCAGCTTGGTCACTGAACAACTGGTGTGGCTCTGTTCTGCCAGCATTAAAGGCTTCAAGGGCTTTAAGTAATTCCCTCTTGCAGCTGTAGAGAAGTTGCCTGTTACCTTTGATTTCTGAAGTTGTGATGAAGGGCTGCTCCTCCTTCAGGCCCTGGATGCTGTGCTGTGGTAGTAGGGCCATATGGATCAGCACCCCCCAAGCACTGCTCAGGACGGGGGCCTGGTGGCTGCTGGGTGCCTCTGAAGGGATGCAGTCCCCTCTCTACCTCCCGTGGCTATATGGTTCCTTTGCTCTGTTCTTCAACACAATCCATACATTGGCCTTTAGGTGTCTGATTTCTGTCTTCTGACAGCAATAACACCCACATACCAGTGCAAAAAGGGTTCTGGATATGATGTGACTTTCCTTGCCCTCACTTTCCCTGCCCCCACAATGCTTCTTTCTGTCTGGAGGAAGGGAGCATCTCCTGCATCATCACCTTTTCTAGGCTTGGCCAAGAAAGGCCTTGAGCATCCATCACAAAGGTCTATACTGATCATCAGCTCTTCTTAGGAGGAATGTACCACCATGCAGTAAAGAGCTGTCAGTGCTGGTATAGGTATTTCATGTCTTAATCATGAGGCAGGTGGAGTGTGATATCAATGCTGGGAAAAGTTTGGCTTTTAGCAGTTTTGATGATGCTTTTGCACTGCCTATTCTTCCATGGGGCTCCCAAGGGGTAGTGCCAGAGGCAAAGTGAATTGCTATAGTATTTCTGGTGGGTATTGGAGCTCCAGTGAGCAGGAAATACCAAATGGGGCTATTTGATACTTGGGTGTCAGTCTGAGGCTGTGCAGGTATTTGTTCAACAGGAAGTCTGCAGGCACCAGCTTTTTTCTGGAAGATGCTAAAGGTGTCACCTTATTGTGTGAAGAAATCTGTAGCAATTTTGTCTTCTTACAGCTTACACACAGCCAGTTTGATTTGTTGCTTCTGTGGCTACTTTGACTAACAGAATAAGGGGGTACATAAAAGTCATTGTGCCTAGGCAGAACAGGGCTTAGCTTGGAAATACCAGCATGGCAAAAGTTAACAGTCCAAGGATGGCAGGTGTGGCACTGAGGTAGGTATCAAGACAGCTGTTCTGGCCCTCTGGAGGTGTTGTACCAGGTAATTTCACACCCCTGTGTCTACACTGTCTGTTTTCACTCTTGGGATCTTGATCCCTTTGGGATAGGGCTTATATGATCAATAAAAGGGACAATCGTGGCAACTAAATCTTGAACAAAGACTCACAACTCCATCAGCTTTTAGAGTAATTCACTAGAAGCAAAGAAAACTAATTTCTGATGGGGTTGGGAGGTGGGGGGGAAGGCTGAATGTAACTAAATCCAGTCTAGCATTTGTGTCAATGGGAGTTAAGGCAGAGCTGTATTTTCTTGGTGGTCAGACAGCCTTATAAAATAATCTCACTTGCCTGCCACACTGCACCCACTTCAGTCCTCTCAGCTTCAATTTCTTTAGCAGGCACTGGGTTGGACACCTTCTCACAAACTAACATCTCAAAGCAGGGACTGTTCTGGAAGGTTCCCACGGTGTCTCAGACAGCCTCAGAGCACTGCAGCAGGACAGCTTCAGAAGGATGCAGGCAGATCACTTGCTATAGGCAACGCTTTGATGCCCTGTGCGATGCATCTTGGCAGAACCCAGAGTGGCTTTGTGTAACTCGCTGTGCTGGACTCCCTAAGCCCAGACTGTGGCCAGGTCAGGCCTGGGGAGCAGAATTTGCCTTTTTTTCCACATGAAATAATTCTCTGTGTGCATGAGTATTCACAGACCAGCAGAGGGATGGGGAGTACTGTGTAGAGGACCAGACAATTCTTTCTTTGGTGCTTGTTTAAGATGGAGGGCGTTTTGCCCTTGACGAAATATAAACTGAAAGATAACAGCACCTTTCAAATTTGACTTCGTGACTCCCTTGTCACTAATAGGCTTGAAATAACTGGCTTCTTGTTTTGAGAGCCATAATTTTTCAGTTACTATGTTTTGTGTGTGAACCTTCTCTACTATTTAGCATAAACTTCCTTGTGGCTTTAAGCTGGTTTGTATTTCTTTGGGGTTTTGTTTTGTTTTTTCTCCCCAGAAGAACACTAATATCTTGCAAATACAAACACTTTTTTTTTTTACTGGCTTTACTACTCTCAGAAACCTGGGAGTAGACATCCCTTGAATCTACAAGGGCAGGTTCTCACCCTGGATTTTAGAGCTTTGAGAGAGACCCTAGGCTGCTCTCTGTCCCAAGCAATCAAGAAATCAAATTAAACATCACAGAAGTAGAAAAAGCTGGAGCGGTTTTGGCTTGACTGGAGTGGTTTTGGCTTGACTGGAGCATTCATTGTATTCTCCTGACCATTATGCAGCAGTGGTAAGATAAGCTTGAGCACTTGTCTGGGTCAGAAACGGTGGATTTGTATTAAAATGCTGTCGGGGTCTAGGAGAGCTGAGGGCCATACAGCTGGAGCAAAGAGACAATGTGAAAGGCTGAACAGGGGGAGGGTGACAGCAGCATATCCCAGATCTAAGGTACAGGAAGTTTGGACCTGTGGCTTGTTAGATTTGCCACGCTCTTGCCATGGTAGTTGGCCAGGCAATGGGGCCACTGATGGCAGTCATCCCAGCAGGACAGCACAGTGGTTCTGGGCTTCTCAGGCCTTGCCTCGGAGTGACAGAAACACCATCAGCTGCAGCAGACCCGAACCTTAGCTTCTACATTAAGGATGAATTAAAGCCATTCTGAGAATTAGGTCCTGCTTCCTTCTGAAGATGAGGTGCCAACTGCCTCCCCTGGTGTGTAGGGGTGAGGAAGGACAGGAGGGCTTGGCTCCAGCTCTGTAATCGCTAGAAAGCGCTACAGATAATTAAATGTGAAAACGGGCAAATTAAAGAAGCTCAGTCAAGACATTTTCCTGGGTGAAGATGAAAGAAATGTCTTTCACACTCTTAATATAGTTTCACTAGCAGTGAGTAATGCAACACCGTGTACTTCAATGGGCTAAATCTCATGAAGGTGGGAACGAGAAAGTATATTTGGTGACATATCTCTGTTCACAGATAAAACTTAGGATACTGAATCCTGGATCTTCCACTTTTATATCACCACCTCCATCGCTGCAGAAGGAGCATCTTAATGAACTGCTCCCGCTGCTTTAAGGGAATGCTAAGTACTGGATGACTATAAAAAGATCTGATCTGTTAGATCAAAGTTAAAGTTTTGGCCCCTTTTCAGTGCTGGATCCTTTCAGCCAGTTCTCCCAAGCATGTAGCTGATTCCTATTTTGTAATTTACAACAATCCAGTAACGTGAACCCTAAATTCAGGTTGTGCTGGTTAATCTTGCACCCTTGTTGATGTTTGCTGTGTACTTTCAGCCACGGTGTCTGGTAACTATTGAAACCCCAGGCACTACTCTTGCCTTTAGGAACTCTGTCAGTGAGTAACTCACCAATAGCAGGAGGTTTTTAGCAGCAGGAATACAGGTACAAAATGGTTTGTTGGATCATTTGTAGGAAAAAAATTTCCAAAGGGATCTGCGCTCAAATCTGGTGTGTTCCTCACAGCCAACTGAAACTCTGCAGAAAGTTTTTTGGGTGGGTTGGGGGTTTTTTGTCTTCCCAGCTCTGGCTAGTTCCCATAGTCTGAGAGGGGCATACAGTGTTGGCAGATTGCTCATGATTACTTTTGCCCTATTAACTTCCACTTGTCGATGTGTCAAAAGCACGTTGAAAATAATTGAGCCTTACTCTTTTTTTAATTCAAGGTATGACCCAAGGTAACTGATGGCAGGTCAGGCTGTAGAGTGCGCGGTTGCCTGCGCTGGTGTGGTACCCGCACCCCTCCTCCTTCCCCGCCCCCTCCACTCCGCACCACCCCCCCAGTTTTCCCAAGAGAGATTACCCTTCTCCCCCCGAGGGGGACCCGATTAAAGCCTAACGCGGCAGAGATCGCTTCCCTCCCGACAAACCATGACATGGAGCTAAAGGGAGCCGACACCAGCCGGGATGCGTGCTGCGGTCTTAGCAGCAGCCAGGGACCTCGGGGCGGGGGGGAAGGGAAAAGGAAGGGAGGGGGGTTGGCTGTTGCTGCCAAAAGAGGGATGCGCATGGCTATGCGAACCTTCCTGCTCAACCCGACCTCCTCCTCCCCCCGCTACCCAGCGGAGGGGACGCAAGGCCTGGCGGTTTAATCCAGTAAAACCCTTGCCGTTAATCACGCCAGACAGAGCAGCAGCCGCCCCGCCATGCCTGCTGCGGGCTGGATGCTGCTGCTATTTCTGTCTGACCTCCGCAGCCTGCCCCATCCTCAGGGCATCTCTTGCTCCGCCGGTGCCCAGCTGCCCTCCCCGGGGGTCAGTGAACTGCTTGAACAAAAGGAGCTCTGCTTGCTCACCCTAAAGACATGCAAAGGCCCCCCCTCCGCAACTTTCTTCTAATTCAAAAGTGCCACTAAAGCCCCTGCCCTCCCCTTACCCTTTTGCCACCTCGTTTCTACCGCAAGAAGTCTGGCCCTGGCTGGGACTGGTGCTAATACAACATGAAGGTGGAGGGGATGTGTATATACGCTGCAGAGAGAAAGGATGGTGAGAAGCCAGAGAAATTCAATCTGCTGCCTTTGTGCTTGCACATTGCTGGGAGATAAGGCTCTGTCTTTCCTGAAATAGGTTAATCGTGTTGTGTCCTTTTTCAGGGTTTTTCAGCCTCTCTGTCTGCCTATCTCTCTTCGCTTTGGGGTTTTTTGAAAAGGAGAAATAGAGACCGTTGTATCCAGCCTCAAAAGGGCAGATTTAGGAAGGCAGATCGTGGTTACTCAGTTTGGGAGCGCTCTGTGCTTTTTACTGCTTAGATTTTATGAAATATGGTCAGAAGAAACTGGCTGTTGCTAAAGCTGTCAGATCCAGACTTTCCTCAATACAGCATTTCCCTCAGTGGAGGCAGTGCATGCTCGTAATTCCTCGTTTCTGGGAATTGCCTCAGTGCTGCTTTTGACCTAAAATATGCTCATGTGTACATATATATATAAAATTGATATTTATATAATGTGTGCATAGTTATATATATATAAAGCGCCTATCAGCATATTGATAGACATTGTTTGGAACCACTCTATCAATACATAGTAGCATCGTAACGGTCTTGTTGCCCTTTCCTTGGCAATCTCTCACCTAAGCACTGTGCAGACTCTTGCTGCAGACCTGACAAGCCACCCTTGCAGGTATGATGGCACTGTGGGGGTGCAGGGCATGCGCTAGGACTGCTTCTCTCCCATTAGTGCTCTAGAGCAGGTAGGGGTTGATATAATGACAGCACACAGCTCCATCCCCTTGCCCTTCCCTCTGCCTTAAGTATATTTCAGGTATGAGATGCATATAATGCTATTACAGGTGTAAGCACAATGAGTATTTAAGGTTTTCAAAAGTCAGGTTTTGGCTTCTGTCTCTTATTTGTAGGTACCAACAGTTCCAGATACATTCCTGGTTTCAACAGCTCACAATTGAATGAGTTGCTTTTACTTAGTCAAAATGCTTTGTGTTATGGCCAGTGGTCTGCACACACCCAAATTATGGGGTGAAAAGGGAGGAAAGGCAAAGATGGGAGAAGGTGGTAAAACAGACCAGTTCTTTCAACACATCTTTCATCACCAAAGACAACACCCAGCTTACAATAATAGATTCACCCCCTCTCCTCCTGAGCCTCCCGCTCAACAGGACTTTCTGCTTTCCCTTGGATAGAAGTACAAAGATGTGGAGCCAACTCTGAAGATCAAAGAGGTGGATGGGTTGGAGCTGGTGAAGAAGTTCTCTGAGGAGATGGAAAGCATGCTCCGCAGGAAGGTCGAAGCCGTTCAGGTATGATGATGAAGGAAGGACATCCTCTCCTGTCAGCCCCAGACCAGTAGACACAGGCCTCCTGCCTGTACCAGGAGTGTGTGGGTGCAGAGGTTTCATGAGGACTTCCTTGCCCAACCAAATGCCTGCTGGAGCAGCTGGCTGCTCACTCTGAGCTTTAAGTAGACACTGGTGGGAGGATGTGGGCGTTCAGACAAGGGAATGCTGGCTTCTCCCTCAGCCCAAAGCTCCCTCAGCCCAAAGTAGGAAATAAAGATAAAAACAAAGTCTAGGAATAAATATGAGGGAATGAACACTTTTTTAGGAAAAGAAAAAAAAAGCTGCTTAAAGGGAGGGGGAACCCTGTCATGAATGAAAATAAATTTCATCCATGCATGAAGCACTGTGGCCATTGAAGACTAATGGCTTGGTTTAGCTCTCTGTGTGTGGCTCAAGGGAAATTCCTGCAGCCCCTGAACACAAGCTGCAAGGAAGGTGCTTGGATTTCCAGCTGCATGCATGGAGAAGTGTGGAAGAGGTGACAAGAAATCTTTAGCTGTTGCTATGCAGGAGATCAGAGCATGTAATCATTATATCCTGTTCCCCCCCTCCCTTTGCATCTAAAGATCTATCATATTCCCTTATATTTCCCCACTATGCAAAGCAGATTTCTGTAGTCACAGAGCCTTGACTGTTTGAGGCGTCTAATGTGGAAAAGTCATCCAGAAACACATAATTTGAATCTCAAAGTGAAATATGGGCCTATTTAGACCCCAAGCTTTGGCCCATAATACTGAATTCATAGCCAGATTTTTCCAGTGTTTGGATTGCCTTATCCTTTGTGAAGGAGTAAAATGTAGTTTTGCTGAGACTGTTGCTGATTGTGCAACTCTGAAAACATGTATGTGTTTAGCTGGATTCCTTCCCAGTCAGTACCAACTGAGAATCAGTGCCCTGGAGCATCATATCAGAGAATACCAGCTGATTCTAATGCCTTCCATAAATGGTAAGAGCTTATAAATGGCCACAGCATCGCTGAACCCTTTACAAAATCAAGTTGTGGTCTTTGTCTCAGTAACAATACCAGACTGAGACTCCCACCAGGCCTTTTCCTTTGATGAGATACTGACATCAGGCTGGGTCTGAAATGCCTTTCCCATTGCTTTTTGGAAAGGTTCATGGAAAATGAAATTAAGTCTCTGGCTGTTTTTTCTCTAAATGGACATGCTTCTCTTTGTATATGTCCTGTGATGTCTAAGATTGCTCAGGGTTTTGGTAGGAACTCTGGAGAAAGTAGGTGTGAATATACTCAGCTGTAAAATTGCAGCAAATAATGGCAGGTCAGCAGAAAAGGAGGGAAAGAGGGAAGTTTATAGCCCCATGACTTTGAGTTGTAGTGAAGGAGGCAGTCATGTATCTTCAATAACTGTGTGAATGGCTGATATAGCTGGAAGAGCTTCTGGAGAGCTTTTTGCAGCAATCCCTCATCTTTCTTTCTGTGTACTTGCATTAGAGGTTGGTGGAAGCAGCAGAAGATGCAGATCTGAACCATGAGTACAACTCTTCCCTGGAGGTAAGTTTATGCCTATCAGTGACAAAATATGACACCCATCCTCAGAGAGACTAGTCAAAAGGAAGGCCTAGGAGCACCCAGCCACCTTGGGTTCCTAGGCAGGTTAGGAGTTTCCTTGTCTTCAGAACACTTGGCTTGTCTAGAAACTGGTGCAAGTGATTCCTGTGGCAGATCTCAAACCTAGTAACACCTAGGAGGTCAGTCCCTTTGGCTGCAAGAAGGGAAACATTTGGGAGGACATTTTTTTGCATGATGTTATTGGCATTACACCAGTGCTGCTGTTAGTTCAAATTATCTGGTGGTTGGTGGGTTACTTGACTAGAAAATGAGCTAAAAATTGAGTGTGTATGAGCAGTGAGGATGCTGTTACAAATACCCACAGAAAACTGTTAATCTCAATGAGCTTCTCACCATCTCTCTCAACAGCTCCCAATCATCTTTTCTCTACCCTGCAGACACCCACTTGTCAGGACTCCCTGTTAGGTGAAAGCTTGGTGCTGTCCAAGTAATTTAGATAATTGGCTTTCTGTGAAAAACTGTAGCCAAGCTGTGGGAATACTGCTGTTGAAGGGAACTGGAGTGAAAACTCTTGATGAAGGAAGCTCTCTGTCCACAGGACAAGCACAGAGTGCTTGGCAGAAGTACAAGCTACCCCTGGAAGCACACCTCTCCATGTTGGGAAAGGGTGGGAATGAAAATGCTTCTTGAAATCAAGCTACCTACCAATTTCACCTCTCCTACCTCTTTAAGAATCACGTTATGGTCATGCTAGTTGGGTCAGCTGTGCTCACACTAAGGGCCACAGATAAGTGGAGGTATGTGACCCTGTATTTGCACATACAGTTCACACACCCCGAGTACTGTTAGTGCTCAAACATAAATCCTTAAATAACCTCTGCCCTCTGATAAAGCCACCAAGAACATGTTATCCAAGGCTGAAGAGCATCCTGAAGATACAAAAGTGACTGTACATGCTAAATCCCCAGTGGCCTTCACGGGGAGGAAACTGTGTTGTCCTCGAGCACCTCCTTGGCTCCTGATTAGCGCTTTCTGCTTGGAGGGACAGTGTGGGGATAATCCTGGGTGGATGTACATCAGGAGTTAACTCCAGCAAATGACAGCTGTAGAGACAGGGCAAGTAAGGTCAGAATCAGCATGCCCTGTAGCAAGCCTGGGAGCTGGACCCAGTGAGACACTCTACCTCTCTGGCTAGTCAAATATCTCTGAGGGACAATGGGAATTTGTCACCATGTCCCTCTGCTTTCTGGTGACACTTCTGCTGGTTATGACCATACTTACAGTCATGTAGGCACCTGGCAATAAGAAACTGGCAGAAATCATCATTTGGGCAGCTTGATGCTTTTCAGTTGGTAATGGCACTTGTTTGCAGCTCATCTTGATCCTATTTGAAGCCTGAATTCTCAAGATGTCCTTTTTTTTAATGCTTTAAAGAGCATTTTTTGGGTTTTTTTTTCAGGCAGTACTGGTAATCGTCCTATTCTCTCTTGTTGATTTTTTTTTTTCTTTTCCATTGTCATCTTCAACAGTTTGATTACTACAACTCTCTCCTGATTAATGAGAAGGATGAAAATGACAATTATGTGGAGCTTGGAGATGAATTCATTTTGGAGCCAAATGAGCATTTTAATAACCTGCTGGTGAACACAACATACAGTGATATTCAACTTCCCACCAATGTCTACAACAAAGGTGATGGCCTCTGTTGGCCTCTACTTTCTCATTATTAGTAGGTTGCTGTGGAAACTACCAGTAATAATACTGAAAGAAAAGATGGGAATAGAAAAAGCAACTGACAGAAATCAGGACTGGAAAGTTACTGTCCCAAGGTATGGTCATGTCTGTGCTGTAGTCTGTCACTGTGACAGGGCTTAGGTATAATCTGGTTTTGCAAGACCTCTAATGATGAACAGTTCTTCATCTCAGGCAGGCAGTATAACCTCCTAGGGTTTATCTACCCAACCAAAGATGCTGTGAAACCAACTGTGATGTGAATTTATTGGCAACTGTTACTCTGCACAAAGGGTCAGAGCTGTCAAGGTCTTTAGGTGTCAGGGATTTAACTGATTTCAGCTGAAAATTTAGACCCCAAGTGTCTTTGTGTTATGAGGCACTAACACCTCCTGGGGACACTTCATTCCCAAGGAGAATATCTGTAGGGGAGTGGGAGTAACCAACAACTGTTATGGGCATGTGACTGCTCTGAGGTATTTTCTGTTCTCCATGAGTCTTTGGCATTTGGGCAGCTTCAGGAGCGCAGGGAGGCACAAAGGTTCAAATGGCCTCATCTGTGCCTGGCTGGCCTGCACGTTCACTCCAGCTGTGCTCCAGAAACCGATCCATCTCCAGGCTGGTCAGCACACTGCCAAATCTGGAGGCTGAGACACCAGTTGCAATTTTCCTGTTTACTGCTGCTCTTGGTCAACCTTTGAAGCTGCCTGAGCCGGTTCCTTGCCTGCCTCACCCCATCAGCTCTTCCTTTGTGAACAGTTTGACAAGAAAAAAAAAAGCACCATGACTTTTCTCACAGACAGAGCTCATTTACAACCCTCAGGACCAGATGGGGCAGGCGCTGGTGACTGTGCTCACAAATGCGATGTTATTTAGAGGGACAATAGGGGGAGTTCCATTTCTCCCATGATTTTAAATTAATTCCATCTGATCTGACAGCCCCAGACACTAAAATCTGGCTCACAGTGGAGCCACCAGCAGAGCTGGCTGCGAGTAGCTGTAGCAGAGCTACATGAAGTAGTAGGCTGCTGCCTGCAGCAGCATATAGCAAGCGGTGGCCAAATGGCCACTGTCAGAGACAGCAGAGAGGCTCTGTCCAGCTAGCTGACTTCTTGCCTGTACAGCTTGACACAAACCATCCAGCTGCTCTGCCTATGGCTGGAGGATGAGCAGGGAGGAGATGGAGGAGGAAGGCTGCTTCCATGCCCGAAACTTCTCCTGGGAGTAGTGCCCGGCAGTACTCTTTATCTCTTGCCAACAGGAGCAAGCCTGGCTCTGCACAGGATTTCTGGCTCCCCTCCCACATGAGTTACTGTGGCACCATGGCTGGGGGTGGGTCACAGTTCAATTTTGTCCCTATTTTGAACAAATCTGCCTTCAGTGAAGTGACTAAACAGGAAGTGGTCAGTCAAAGCCCCATCCCTTTCAGCATTAATAGAGTTAATCCTACAATGACCAGTTTCTTATAACTCCTTTTTTCTATTGCTGCTGCTGTGCTTGGTCTCCTGAGGCAATGAGTCAAAGCAGACACCAGATATATAGTGCCTCTTGTGAGTTCTTGCTAGTCTGCAGCTTCCTATTGATTCTGATGAGATCGAGGGTAAGGGAGGACAGCTCAGGCTTTGTGAAAGAAAGAGAAGGTGAAGAGGAAAAGAATAAAAAAAAAGGGGGGGGGATGGAGGGAGAGATAAACAGCATGTAAATTCTAGAGCTGCACAGTCTTAGGTAGTTGCATCTAGCATAAATTTAAATACTCTTTGTAGAAAGGCTCTTCCACTCAGGTGCTTTACAGCAGCCACCCTTTCTCTCTTAGGCAGCATCTGAGTCCTGCCTGTACGATGTGCCAGTTGTACTCAGCACAGGAGGGTCTCTCATCTGCCCTTGGGCATTATGTCCGGATGGAAGAGGGCTCCAAGGCTGGAAAAAGAAATGGGGATAATAGTGTGGGATCAAGTTGAGTTCACCTGCAGTGGCCAGTGGTGACCTGCTGTCCAGGATTTACCTGGATGATATATCCAATTCCCTTCACAATGCCTGTTGGAAAGATGCTGTCCCAGGGGAAGGTGTCATTGTGAGAGGAAGAGATCAGGATAGAGGGACATGACTCTTGCAGACCACAAGGAAAACCACCTGTAGACAAGGCTGCATTTCTTCTGGGGTTGCCTTTGTTCCCATCCCCCTCCTCTATCTGGGGTAGAAGAGATATCCTCCCCTCTCTTGTGCACATTTTTCCCAATTTTCTATTCTTTTCCCCACAGACCCTGACATCCTGAACGGTGTTTACATGTCAGAAGCTTTGAATCCTATTTTTGTGGACAACTTTGAAAGGGATCCCACACTGACCTGGCAGTACTTTGGCAGCTCCACTGGATTCTTTCGGCTCTACCCAGGTAAAAGAGCAGAGATCAGTTTCACTCACTGGGCAAAGAGCAATAGTGTTGAAGGACAGGGCCTGTGCCATGGAAGAGCTCAATCTGGGAACCTTTGGGGGAGCATGGCCCACAAAAAAGCAGGATGCAGTGAATAAAAAGGTTCAGTGTGTGAGCTGCTGCTGCTTAGGTTGAAGGAACAGTGCCTACAGCAAGTATAAACCCCTTTTTCCTCACGTGGACCAGCCGTGTTGTCGCTGTGACCTCAGAGGTGTCTGCTTGTAAGGGTGTGCCTCAGGCAGGCTGCCATCTGAAAAGCACAAGACACCAAGGCAAGACCTGTAAATCTTGCAGGCAGGGTGCAAGGGCTGGTCGAGGGCTCTCTGCCCTGCGCTCTCTGCCCTGCGCTCTCTGCCCTGCGCTCTCTGCCCTGCGCTCTCTGCCCTGCGCTCTCTGCCCTGCGCTCTCTGTGGTTTTAGCTGCTGCAGCCTCGCTCCATCTCCAAGGTCACATGTGGCAGATGCAGCTGGTCAGCCTGACTTGTTATCCACTTGCCAGCTGCAAGCAGCATGTAAGGTCACGGGGCAAGAGGGAGGCCCCTTGCTTGGAGGAACCCACCAGACGCACCTCAGCTGTAGCTTGGCCTCGTGGCCCCTCTGTCAGATGGCTGTGTGCCCTTGTTCTGTGGCCTGTCGCGTGCTGTGGAAAGGGAAGGCAGAGATGGCTATGAACAGAGCCTTCAGCGGAGTATCTAGGACACATCTCTGTCACTGCTGCTGCTTTTTTGTGCTGTCAACAAACCTTGGGGAGAAACAAGATGTTGTTGAGAGCTACATCAGAGTGGCAGAAAGTTTAAAGTAAGTGCAGTTGCTCCCCAAATTTGAACAGACTATGCCTAGGTACCTTTTTAAATGGAAATTTTAATAAACAGTTTCTTGAGAACTGATGCAGACCACGCAGCCCTGCTTGTATTTCTGGAGAACGGCCGGTGTTATTGCTGCCCAGGCTTGCATGCCCCTGCAGAGTGGCCACGTCTCAGCAGCGAGCAGTAGAAGTGCCTGGGGAGCAGGGAGCAGATGCCTGCCTGTCTGTGCTGATCGCTCCTTTTGCTGCTCCCTTTAGGAATAAAGTGGTTACCAGATGAGAACGGAGTCATCTCCTTCGACTGCAGGAATCGTGGTTGGTAAGAGCTCTGGAGGAACTTGGGCGAAGCACCTCCCTGTTGTCTTCTCTCTCCCTTTTCCAAGGTGACAACTCAGTTTGCTGCTGATCAGCAGTTACTACCCCATGCTGCTCCTGTGAGAGATGAGGGCAGTACCAGGTTAGGAAGCCTGCCCCTGCCTGCCAGCGCCAGCTCTCCATATGGCATCTAACACATGCTGCATGGAAATCGCCGCCAGTGTATCTGTGCTTATAATTCTGCAGCAGAAGGATGGGGCTGTTCAGACTCCAGAAATGAGGAGCGCTTCCTCTGTCTGCTCAGTATGGCTAAAGGAGGCTTCAGCAATTGCCACTCCCAGCTGAGTATGGACTATGAATGTGTGTCTCTCGCAGGCCCAGCACTTGCCAATTCTGGAAGTGAGGTGCTGGTGCGAGTGCAGGTTGGTAGGGAGGGATCCATCAGCTGCTGAGCCTGATCCTACCAGATAGCTGTGCTCGTGGTACAGATTTTGTTGTAGCTAAAATCCTGTTACACCAGCATGCCCAGCATTCCTCCTCCTTGTATGCTCTCTCTGCTTCCTTGTATTCTTCTTTTTACAAAGGTACATCCAAGCAGCCACCTCTCCCAAGGACATAGTCATCATTGTGGATGTCAGTGGGAGCATGAAGGGACTGCGGATGACCATTGCCAAACACACCATCACCACCATTTTAGATACTCTGGGAGAAAATGACTTTGTCAACATCATTGCAGTAAGTATGTCCCATTTCCTGTGCTGAGTTGTCTTCCTTGTGCTTCATACCAGCCCTTCAGTCCCCTTAGCAAACTACAATCATTACAGTGGCATAACTATAATGTTTAGTACCTATGTCACATGGAAGACCTCCCCTGGGAAGTAAACTTCATGTAGTCAGCAAGGCGGCTGCTAAGTCATCTCACCTTCCCCCTATGGAGGATGTCAGCTGCACATTTTTGCTTGCTTAGGGATGTGACTGCAAGAGGTAACAAAGTGCTGTAGAGAGGTGCCTGACCTAACAGGAACTTAATAAATAAATTCACCCAGCATAGCATAATACTGTGTTTGGGTCAAGTTGAAGTACAATCCTCAGGGCAGTGTTTCCAGGCTAGAGAATTACCACCATATGCCTTTTTGTGCACCAGCGTCCTGCAAGGCTGCAGTCAATCTTCAAAGGCCTGTACAGAGTTTGGTCAGGTTGCCCTGGTGTTACTCTCTCCCTTTTTAAGCCCTGGACAGGATGAGGATGAGCCAGTTACCCACAGAGAAGCAGCACCACTGAAGGCAAAACCTTCCCATGATCCACACCAAGACTATGGGGGGTTGGTGCCTGAGGTTAAAGGCAGATGTCTGCTTGCCTCCTAATTTTCAAAGCCAGTTCAAGCACCGTCTCTCTCCTCAGGCCCTTTTCTACAAAAGATTGCCAGGATACAGTCATTGAGATATAAAGTCTACTTTTTGTTGATAGCTCCTTATGGTGCATGATAGGCATTCCAATGGTGACAGCTCTGTCTTTACATGGCTGGATAGATGGAATAATGAACAGTGTTGGCAGAAAAAAAGATGTCATTAAAGAGTCAGAAATATCCCAGAAAGAGCCTATAATATATATCCCTTTACTTACACCAAGAACCTCCTGGCTCAGACACGTTATAGTCTAACCTAAACTCCCATGGGTCAGTTGACCACCAGTGACCTCTTAGCCTTACTCTTATGAACTATGCTCTTCCAAACCTTGCAGAAAAAGGTTTACACTGGCATGTTTTCTCATGTATGTATCAGGTTAGAAGCACTAATTATCTCAGCTCGGTGGTATATTGGTATGTTATTCATTCATGTGCCAGAGACATCACACAGTAGGCTGCAGAACAGCTGGCAAGGTTCAGCTGGTGACTGGAGACTCACAAAGTCTCTGGAAGGCAAAAATAGGTGCAAATAGTGCTGGAAGCAAGGCCAGGGGCACATGCTAATAGAGTGTGGAGAAAATCTCTAGAGTGGGAGTGTTTAAAAAAAAAAAAAGTAACTTTGTATGTGTAGATATACCCAGATAGAACTCAGCCAAGCACCATAATTAAATGCTATAATTCTTTAAACAAATACAACATTTATAAAAAATTGTAATTTATCATGTTCACTTCAAACAATTCTTAAGGGATATATGTATAAAATGGCATAATGCTTCACAATGTTTTCTGAACCTAGGATATGAACCCAATTTTGTGAATTATCTCCCAAAACGACCCCTTTCTTTCCATTTTCTCTTTGCAGTACAATGATTACGTTCATTTTATTGAACCCTGTTTTAAGGGTATCCTGGTCCAAGCAGACAGAGATAACAGAGAGGTGAGTACCTGGCTCCTGTTGGTGTTTTTCAGGTAGTTCTGTTAACTTAGGAAGTACATGGGGCTACAGTGCTCTGGCCTGAAACTCCGGGGACAAGAAACAACCATCTCCCAGAAGCTTGTGGGTTTGCATTTTGGAAACAAGCACCAGTTCAGGTGTGTGAACTGAGCCCTTGGTTCATCTTTGCTTACACGAAGCTGCTGTACCATCAGGTGAGCTGATGAGCAACCAGCTTCTCTGTGTCACAGCAGACCTGGCCCAGACTGCTGAAGAAAAGCAGCATGCAGAGGGCAAAGGTTCTCTGTCTCTGAAACCCTCAGGAGAAAAATCAGCTCTTTCTCAGAGCATGTGTTCTCAAGCCTGACCTTGTCCTTTGCCAGGATGCGTGGCCAGCAAGCTTCCTCCTGAGGAGGGGGCTTGCTGCTCTGGTCTCGGGGGGCTCAGCAGGCTGAGGTGGTTAGCTTGCATCCCCTTGTTCCACCACCCTCTGGGCTGACTAGTATTTTTAACTTTTACTGGTTACTTTTTTCTTCATTTTTCTCTCAATACCAAAGAAGTAGCATACTCCTCAGGTTTTTTACAACCAGCTTTCTCCAAATTTCTCTCCCAGCTTAGGAGTTGCAGAATATGACTCCAGAGGGTGATAACCTCCTGCAGTGGTTCCCAAAGGAGCCCCTAGCCTTTTGTCCATCCTACAGAGCTGTTCCTGCATGCACAGGAATAAGGCTTTTTCATTAAGGGGTGGTTAAGGGAAAGTGATTTCTAATAGTTTTCTCCCTTGTGTGATGTTCCACTGACCACCAGTGGTTCACAGCCTGAGAAACACAGTCCTGCCATGGTTGCCTGGGGATGGCAAGTGCAACATGATGTCACTGCCAATGGAACAGCCACTCAGCTTTCCTGCTTCCATCTGTCACGGTGTGTCACTGCCCTGCCAGCGGTGGTGAAGAATCAGGAGCCTAACAGCACAGTTTTCCATGTAACCCCTTACCCCAGTCTAAGGGAGCATCCTGCCTGCAACTCATTGCTGCCTTTTTGCCTCTCTCTTTGCCAGCATTTCAAGCAGCTGGTGGATGAACTGCAGGCAAAAGGAGTGGGGACTGTGAACAAGGCCTTGACAGAGTCCTTCAAAATCCTGAGGGAGGTAAGAGAGGTGGTGCTGATGCAGGCACACATGTCCCTGCCCACCCCTACTTTCCCCTCTACATTTGATGACTTAGCACATCCATCAGGGTGCCGTGGGGTGGAAGGAGGTATGATCTTGATCTCGCAGTTCCCAAATTTGTGACAAGCAGTGTGCAGGGGTGAGCTGGCTTCGGGGGGTGGGGGGTGTTTGTATGTGTTTGACACCCTGGGTCTGCCAATCCCTGCCCAGGAAGGATCACGAGCCATTAAGGCTGTGGCCTCCTGAGTGTTTCCTTCACAAGCTCCATGATCACTGGGCATTGCCCTGGCACTTTGTTATGGACAGTGGCAATAAAATATAACTCATCAACTGAGGGAAACATTTACGGTCTTAAGTAATGCTATCAGTGAGGCCTGTAAGTAGGTGATGATGAAGATGTGAAAGATTATTCTCAGGCTTCAGATATATTTCAGTGTGACTTTGCTGAGGATCAGTGCTTGGGGAAAAAGTCACAGGTACAGGGCGTTAATCAGTCAGTTTGATTGTGTCCTGTGATACAAACTATAAATGATTCATTGCCTTATGAATAATTGGGACTTCAATAGCCTGGAGGTAAACATACAACTGAACTCTTTTTCTTAAGGAATGTTAACAAAAAGAGGACCAAGAACCAGCTGAACACCCGCACCTCTTCATGGCACTGTCTGTAGTGGGGCTGGCCTAAAGATGCCAATGCCTTTGGTGCTGACAAAAATATGTACATGGTACGATGCTAGTGGCCATAATGATGGCATTGATGTTAGAGATAATGTGCTAGAGGTATTAACACCCTGGGAAGGAGACTCCAGTCTTACTTATTGTTAAAGGAGGAGCTCGGGCTCAAGTATTCAGCACACAATTCATGGCATTGCATGCACACACACTTATCCTTGGGAGCACTTCCTTCTTCAGGCACAACCCCAGGTTTCCTGCAGCAGAGTCTCAGCTGTTGGATTTCATAAAATAATTACTTTAATTGAAAGATAGAGCAGGAAGGAACAGCCTGGGCTGGGTGCCTCCAAAGAGAGGACCCTGAACAAAGAAATCCCTGGGCAATTATACCCTTGTGATCTACACACCCATCCTTCGCGTGCTGTCCACACATCTTTTACTCTGATGGTGATTTTTGCTCTGGGTTTTTCTAAAATCTCATTGGATTCTTTCTGTGTCCAGGCAGGCTCTTATCTTGTTGATTTGCAGTTTCAGCTGAAGGTTGGAGCCTCCTTATCTTCTGGTTTACACTCCTTGTACACCTGCCCTTGCTGGTAGAACATGGAGAGCTGGAGAGTCCCAGACTTGAGAAAAATACTATGAAAAACATTATCATAGTAGGGGTTGGGTTGGAAGGCATCTCAAAGATCATGTAGTTCCAACATTAGTGTGATATGAGAATCCTTTCGTGTACTAAAAGACTAAACACAGCACTGTACCAACTGCTAGGAAAAATACTAAGAAAAATGCCTCTATCACAGCCTAAAGGCTGCAGCAAATGCAGCTACTCATGGTAAGTAAGGCTAAGCAAACAGCACAAGTCACATCATATTATAATCCTAAGTAATTATTGTTCTAATTAAAACTTACTTATTTACACTAAACCCTCCACACTTATTTGACAAACTGAGAGTTTAAGTTGTTGGCTGTGGTGATGTCCATAATTTCTGCTAGTGCAAGCATGATCAGAGTTGAATCCAGAGATGGCTGTAGCTGGGCTGACTCGTCAGTGGTAATAGCAGTATCATGGTTTTTATGGCAACCTGAGAGTGGTGCAGCCTTGACACTGCAGTAATAGGATGGCAGCAGACCTGGTAGTCATGTCTGAGATCTTTGGGGAAAGATATTTATGGAGATGAACAGGGAAGCAATAACAATAGAAACCTAGGACAATTACACGGACTAGATAGCTGCTAGCTTTATCTACATGTATCCTTGCATTTTATGACAAAATTAACTTCATGGTTAAAAACAAAGACCCAGAGCCTATATGGGCCTGCAATGATAATCAGAATATTTGAACAATTTTTTCACCAGAGGAAAAATGGCTTATTGGTATTTAATGTAGCATGGGTCATGGACCCTGACAGCAGATAAAAGAAGCCCAGTGCAGTACAATTGCAGACTTTCAACAAGCACAGCTTTGAAGGTCTCAATGGAGAATACTAGAGCATAACCCTAAGGAAAGCCTGATTGCCCCAGCTGAGGTAGCAGCCAATTGTGCTAGGCATGGGCATCAAAACTGGTCTGATTCCATGAATGAGAAGACCTCACACCTCCTTTCTGGCAGGCATGGCTCACCCGCTAGACCAGGCAATCCTCAAGCCTCCAGAACACAGGACCTTTATAAAACCTTGCATACTTCAAGCCAGGCCTGTCCCTTGGCAACAAAAGGTACATGGTAGAACAGTTGAGACAGAAACAACTGTCCTCCACTGACATCACTGGACCAAAACCACCTCCAAACAGAGTGTGATGCCCATGCAGCTCAGTGGACTAATTCTACTATTTTTCCCCCTCTGCTTGGCATCAAAAATGTAGTCAACAGTTGAAGTAGTCATCACTTATCTTAATCCATGTTGATTCTCCCTTGTCTAATGAGGTCAACACAGCTCTGAAATGTCTCTTAGACAATACAGCACCCAGTGATGATGATAACTTCTGATGTTATTCATGCACAAGGTGAGGTGCTACCTCTCTCATGCCTTTCCTTATCACTGCTTGTCTGGGGAGAGGGCCACTGCCTCAGGCATGTAAGCATCTTTCCTTTGAGCATCTGCAGATGAGGCAAGGTGGCTGGACTCTCAGGGACTGCTGGTGTTGTGCTTCTCTGCACCTTGGGAACTGTTGTCCATGAAAGGGGAGTTCAGAAGCAGAAAGGTGTGAAACAGGGCTATCTATCTCTTCCACCCAGTTTTCCTGTTCTAGTAACACTGGTTGCAGCTTTATCACAAACAGTCATTCACTGTAGCGTGGACCATGACTGCTCGGGACCAAACTAGGGCCTCAGTCCAAGGTCTCAGAAACCATCAGCCTTTGTTTGCAGCCAGCTGTGGGATGGCTGCCCATGCAGCAGGAGTCCTGCAGGACTTTGCAGCTTCGTCGCAGGTTTTCTGTCTGCCTGGTGGTGATTCAGAAGAGACAAAGCTTGTCTCTGCACACACAACAACACAGAGGCTGCATACATGTAGGCATGCAGGTGTAGAAACATGCCTCATGGCCCATAGCAGCCCTCCCCAAACTGCAGATTCCCTGGTAAGAGCTCATCTAGAGGGTGCCTCAGGGACACTCACTGAAGGACCACAGGCTCTGCAAGTACCACAGTTAATCTCCTTAAACCAAAAGGTATCATCTGCAAGTGCTCATATGCTTTAAAGACTCTCTGAAATCTTCTCTTAGAGCTTCTTAGATCTGTATCAGTAATAAGGGAGGAAAAGGGTTTCCATCCGTGTGTCCTGAAACAAATCTGTGCTGCTGCAGTCATGCAGGCAGCAGAAGGGGGGGGACTTTGCTCTTCCCCCACCCCGTCAGACAAAATTCACATTCTCAGCTTGTAATTGTAGCTACTCGTCACAGACTGTCCTGCTATAGTTCACATGAGCATACACAAGAGAATGAAAATTGCTACATCACACTGATGAAATAGGCTTTGCTGATTACAATAGACAATCTGTAATAATATCTGTAATGAAAGTGACTGCAAAATTTCCCTGGTAATTTTCCTCAGTCCAATTGCTAGTAGAGTTAATAGCCCAGCAGAGACCTACTCAGTGAGGTAAGAGTAGAAGGGAGGGGTTGAAGAAGAGCATGATCTCTTACCATTTTTGTTTTCCTCCCTTATGTTCTGGGGCAGACAGGTCATATTTTAATCCATGGTGCAATCTGCAGACCAGCTACAGGAAAACAGATAGCCAGAGCCTCCTCTGCCACGCTCAATAAACCACTTAAACTCTATTTCAATTTAGCCACACCCCAAGTGGTTTCAATAAAATATGCATCATCCCAGGGAAACAAACCATGGTCCTTAAAGCATGCATTTATAAAGTGCTTCAAAATTCTCAGGCACCAAGTGTCAGCTTTTGAGCTTCTTTCTTGTTTATCAAGTTTTAGGCTAGGTTCCTGCTACCTTCTCTTCTTTGTTTCAACAAGCTTGGCAGGTCTTTTCTTGCCCTTTTCCTGTAGGATTTACACCCCTTTGTTCTGGCTGCTGCTCTGCTCCAGGCTGCTTGCAAGCTGCCTTCCTTCCCTGCCACACCAGGCTCCCACCAGCCTGGAAGTGCTGCAGCTGAGAGCTATCAAGTGCTAAGCAGAGCAGAATAATTACCTTCCTTGTTTTACACACCACAGTCCTCTTAACACAAGGTAAGACAACAGTTGCCCTCCTTCCAACGCTGTCACGTTGTTAATTCCCATCCAGCAGATCTGCCTCACTGGTATTCCTCTCCAGTGTTCAGCCTCCTGTTCTGTATTTGAGCCTATGACTAGCCTTTCCAGTGTGCATCAATTGTAAAGTTATTGATATATTTTTATGGACATGACAAATTGATTTGTGTACATATATACATATGCAAACACACTCCCTAATTCTAAAAAAAAGCTCATATATTCATATATTTGTTATAGGTTAATCTTTTAGGATTAGCTAGTATGAAATTTGTGATACTCCTAGGTACTCCTTTCTCAGGATCCACTCAGAGTATTTGGAAAGCTGAAATTTTTCTGACCCTGTGGAGGAAAAGAAACCCCAGGTTCTGCTCTCTGAGGCCAGCTTGGGATGATGTCTTCTCTGGACACCAAGCTGCTTTAATGGTACCTTGAATTGCTGCTGAATTCAGAAGTGACATAAATTTTCAGGCAAATTAGGAGTATGTCACTCCAAAACGGCTACAGGTGAAAATACAGTGAAACTGGTAACAAACTAGATTTCAGTGAGATGAAAATTCTGTGTAACTTGAGCTGACTGTTTGCCATAAAGAGAATGAACCTGTCTGCTGGTGTGAGCATCAAAGGAGTTTGTGGCCCCTTGTGCCCTACCTGTGTGGGGACGCATTTCATTTGTGCGCTCACAAGAGGACTGTGTTACTAGTTTTTTCGAGCAAGGTGCTAGATGTTTAAGGGCAACTTACCCCTCTAGTTTCTTCCCTTCTTGTAACATCTATTTTCTGCCAATCCCATTTTTACCTTGGGGATCTCATACTGTCCCTGTCAGGTCACAGCCCTTGAGGCAGGTAGTCCGGCAACACCTTCTACAATTCTTTCCCTTCCTGCTGAGTGCAGATTATTCAAATGTTTTCAATTAACTTTTTCTTTAACCCTACCACTTTGTGACCCTGCCTGTAATTCACTCATTCTTTTCTTTGTTTCTTATCACTTCAGCATGTACCCAGCCATTACAAAATTGTCTCTTTGATGATGAAGTATGGAGGCTATAAAGCATTTCTGCCTACCATTTCCCTCTGGTTTTTATCATCTGGCAGCATACTCTTTTTACTCCCTTTCTTGTTTCTTATCTGAATCTCTCCTTGATTCTACTCCCATTTTTAAGGATCTGGATTCTGCATCGTATTTTTCAGGATACACAAAGCTCAGGGTTTCCTGTTTACTAGTTTTTTCCATCTTGCTTAATGTCTTACCTTGTTTCTTCTTCGCTGACTTTCTGGTTCCTTCTCTACTGCTGATTTTCTGACCATGAGATGCTTTCCACTGAGTTGGAATTTTCAGTGATTCTGGAGGCATACAAACAGGGCAGGAGGAGATGGAGGAGGACTGCTCAGTCATCTGCCCAGATGCATGTATAATCGGCACGCGTGCCTGCGCATCGCTGAGCTACGCTGATAATCCTATTGCTTCACTCGTAACTCTGTGTCAGAATGCAAAGAAATGGCAACTAGCAAACAGGGGAGTACAAGAGGCTATGATCCTGAATTAATTAGATCATGCCCGTTACTCCTGGCAACGTGACCAAAGTTATACAGGAGAATATGTACACTCGCTGACCACAGCTCCAGCCTGCATCTCTTCAGACATCTGTTCCATGGACATCTTGTTCCTTATCTCCCCTTCTTTCAGGCTCCTGAGACTTGAAGTCAGAGCAGGGAATTATGCTCAGAGCTTGATGTGAATGCCATGGGTTCATTTGCTACAGCTGCAGCCAATCACAACAGGACATAAAAATCAAGGATTACCTCTTGTTCATTTGTTTTCCAAATCTGTCTTTTTAATCTCTATTTCTATGACACTGACGATCTCATTTTCCTAGTTGAAAATATCATCTACTCTTGTAATTAGGAGATTGCTGGGTTTGATACAGCATCTAATTTCTTAGTATATCAGTATTATGAGGTCTGAAGTAAACTACATGGAGAGATGCCTTAAGTAGCTGGATGCAATGGTGGCTTACCTTAATTAGTGTTAATTTAATAATCACCTAAACAAAACATTGTAGATTGCAACAGTCTGGAATAAGCTGCTTTCATAATTACAAAGTTGACAGATCTGTGATCTGAACCTCATTCTGACGGCATCTCCCACAGCACCATAACCCTGTGACTCCCTAATGGACACTCACACCAGCTGTTCTCTCTGCTCACAGTTGACCCCTGTCTAAGAGTTTGCTTGAGACTCCTTGTCTTTCCTGCCTGATGATTGTTTATTAATGATCTGGACAAGGGGATCGAGTGCACCCTCGGTAAGTTTGCAGATGACACCAAATTGTGTGGGAGTGTCAATCTGCTGGAAGGCAGGAAGGGTCTGCAGAGGGACCTGGACAGGATGCATCTTTATGGGGTTCAACAAGACGAAATGCCTTGAACTTTTGTCACAATAACCCCATGATACAGGCTTGGGGCAGAGTGGCTGGAGAGCTCCCTAGAAAAAAAGACCTTGGGGTTGTTAGTGGACAGCCAGCTGAACATGAGCCGGCAGTGTGCCAAGGTGGCCAAGAAGGCCAATGGCATCCGGCCTGTATCAGGAATAGAGTGACCAGCAGGAGTAGGAAAGTGATTGTTCCATTATACTCAGCTCTGGTGAGGCCCCACCTTGGGTACTGTGTCCATTTTTGGGCCCTTTACTACATGAAGGATGTCAAGATACTGGAGCGTGCCCAGAGAAGGGCAACAAAGCTGGTGAAGAGTTTGGAGCACAAGTCCTGTGAGGAGCAGCTGAGGGAACTGGGGCTTTTTAGTCTTAAGAAAAGGAAGCTGAGGGGAGACTTTATCACTCTCTACAGCTACCTGCAAAGGAGGGTGTGGAGAGGTGGGGGTCAGTCTCTTCTCTCAGGTAACAAGCTATACGATGAGAGAAAATGGTTTCAAATTGCACCAGGGGAGATTTAGGTTAGATATCAGGAAGAATTTCTTTACTGAAAGGGCAGACAAGCATTGGAACAGGTTGCCCCGGGGAAATGGTGAAGTCATCATCCCTGGAGGTATTTAAAAGGCGTGTACATGTTGTGCTTGAGGACATAGTCTAGAGGTGGACTAGGCAGGGTTGCGCTGTGGTTGGATTTGATGATCTTAAAGGTCTGTTCCAACTGATGGTCTGCAGCAGAATCCCATGTGGCTTTCACCTGCTTTTCCCCTTTTTTTGGCACCCAAGGGTCTCCTTGTTGAGCAAGGGCCAAGTGTGCTCTAACCCTTCCTGGAGCTCCAGTTGCCCTGTAGCTGGCACTGTTTTTTTCCCATGTTAGAAGGTATAGAAGATTTTTTGACCACTAGAAACGTCAGACCTTGGGAACTCTGTAGAGAAAGACACAGGAGATCCCTACTGCTGATTTGGCATGGCCACAGTAGCAGAGATACAGTTTGTCTGCCCTCTAAATGTGATGCTCTGGTGATGTGAAAGAAGAGGACCACTTTTAACCATATCATCCTGATTCAATAACTCATATGGATGCTTTGCCTGAGAACAACTAGTTAGAAACGACCCTATTACACCACCCTTCTCTCTCATGATCAGCTGTACTAATTTTGGTCAGTGATACAATGAATGGGATTATCATGAAATGGGGAGAGGTGAGTTTGTACATATGGTCATTCAGAAGCTGTTGAATCCATTCTCATTGCAATAGAGTAACAAGTACTTCAGTGATAATAAGAGTAATGTCGAAGGAGGCAGGACTGGTAACATAAATGGTCATGGAAGGAGACGTCATGGTGATATTAACACTGATATTAACACGTGGTAATTTCATAGTAAGGGATTATCACAGAGGTAATTGCAGAAGTGGTGAAATGACTGGGGAAGTCTGGACTTGGAGTTGGCTTCCAGGTATCAATGGTCGTGATGCTGATCTGCAGCGGAACCATGTTGGCAAACACGCTTGCCTTCTGTCCTAACACAGCATTACCAAACCAGAAGGGACTTGTGAATTGAACCCTGAAACATCTAAAAAGTCCCAGTTCATCTCCTGTGCTCTTGTTCTCCCATCCAGTGCTTGCTTTTATTTTAAGCAATTAGTCTTGCTGCTTGGATACCTTTTTCCTCATTTATAACAGCAGTTTAAAATTGCTGCTGTGTTTGATATAACCTTAGTCACCCTTCAATTAGTCTCCCGTACACTCTCCGTCTCATGCAATTGCCTCTCATTAATCTCTTGTGCAGAGTTGTCGCATCTGCCTCTCTCTGTACTTTTTTGCTCTGCGTCAGTTTCTGTATCCTCCTCTGCTGATCAGACTTTTCCTTGCTCAGAGTGTAGAAGCAGTGAGATGCAGCACAGGGAATGCACGCTGATGCTGAGCCAGGAGCCTTGGCTGCTCAGTTTTGCACCTTGATGTCTCCTGGTGTCAGTGCTGCATAAGGTACTTGGTTCCCCAAGGCCAGTGTGCCTGAGTGCATGAGAGGCACATGGCCCTGCAAGCAGGAGTGCCAAATAAGCAGCCATGAACAAAGGCTGCCCTTCCCACCTCAACATGTAGGGTCTGGGCGGCCTGTGAGAGCGCAGCTGTGAAACACCTCTCCCTGTGTCCTTGGGAGCACATCAATGTTTGTACCACTAGGCCACACCTAATTCCACTCTACCTTAAATATCACTTAGGCACAGATAACAGGTCCTCTGTCATTACGGCGTGTGGCCTTTCCATCTGGCACGTTCATAACCTATTTCAGCTCTGATGGCAGCAGCCCTTTCTTTTTGCTTGCTCCTGCCTGCCTCTGCTATTTTTTTTTGGCAGATTGATAGGTTTACCCTGAAATAATGAGTCTGATTTTCCCCCTCCCCTCACATTTTCTGCCATAAAAAGTGACAGTTACTGCTGTCAAATTGGAATTGCAGTGTTTATGGTCAGCCTAGAGTCGTTTTGCTTAAAGGAATGCGACTTTGCGAGAGGTGAGGCAGCGGGGAATCGCACCCTTCCTCCACAACGCTTATTTTCTCATAATTTTACTTCTGTAAAGCCTCCTGTGTCCACCTGTGGTAGGAAGGGCTGTATAAATTTAAAAGCATATATATATATATATGTGTAGCATACGAACACAGTCTTTATTTAAGCGGAGCTCTTTCTGAGCACAGCGTGAGATTTGCGAGAGGAAGTCAGGGTCTGGCCCGTCATGAATAAATACTCTGCAATTACACAGAAATGGCCTGCGCTGAGATAACCAATGCTCTTTCTCTTTGTTTGTAGTTCAGAGACGCCGGTCAAGGAGGCTTGTGTAACCAAGCTATCATGCTCATCACAGACGGAGCAGTGGAGGATTACGAAGCTGTGTTTGAAAAATACAACTGGCCGGATCGGAAGGTTTGTCTGCAAAACGATAGGTAGAAAGGGCAAGGAAAAGCGCTGTCCTTCAAGGATGGGAATAGAAGAGCGTGAGCCGGGGCAACAGGCAGAGCAGAGCATTCACATCCTCCAATCCTTGCATGGATTCGGCTGTAAACACAAAACAAAGCAGCTGGGCAGGAGCCTGCTGCGGTGATTTTTGAGGTGGTAGGATCACAAATGGGTATCTGATAATTTTTTTTCCATGCAATCAAAACATTTCCCTGGTGAGACAATAAAGACTGAACTGAGTGTTTTAAATTAAAAAAAAAAACAAACAACTTTTAGGTAAGTATTTTAATCCTCTCCAGGACTGTTTATAATTAGTCCTGTTTGGGAGAATGTTTGGCCCTTACCAGTTCTTATGGTGGACAGGGGAATGGTCCAGCCAACCTCTCTAGGTGCTTTCCAGCCCTATTTACTTTGAGGTCTGTGATTACAGGCTTCTACTAGCAAGAGCAGACTGTGAGAGTGGAATAGACCACAGCTCATCCTAAAACCTCCTGATTTATTTGTTTACCTCCTCATCCCAGCTAGTAGCAATGCACAAAGGGAGAGAAGCAGTCTACTGAGAGGCCAGAGCATGGGGCTGTTAAAGCAGTTTATTTCAGGATTGGATCTTTTGTTGTTGGTCAAACACCAGAGAAATGGTAAAGCATTCTCTAAACAATTCGTGTGAGCAGCTGTTCCCCATGGTAAAGGATTCTGGTGAGCTATAAACCTCTCTGCATGTGGTTGCTGAGTGCCTGGCAGAGCCGCTATCATAAAATCAAGTAGAATTTGCACTTCTGCCTTGTTATTCAGATGATCCCGGGTGTTACTTGGCTTTCTGAGCTTATTGTAATTGGAAATGAAGTTCCAGCCCACAAAATTCGAAACAAATGGAGCAAGAGGTTCCTGTCTCTGTGTGAAAGCAGAGCTATTGCTCTGCGCCACAGGCAGACATTCGCATCAGCATACAGCAGGATGCCAAACCTCAGCCATTTGGATTTGGTAGCACACTGCAGCCTAATTCCTCTGTCTTTTCGTTCTTGTTCCCAGGTGCGGGTTTTCACTTACCTCATTGGACGGGAGGTCACTTTTGCCCCTAACGTGAAATGGATTGCCTGCAACAACAAAGGTGCTGTATGGGAGTAGTTGACAAACATCCCTCACACAGGTCATGTGTGGACTGCAGCCACAGGGTCTTGGGCCCCTCTAAGGCTTCCCCACTATGGCTGAGGCCCATGAACACTTGTTTTGGACGACAACCTAAGGAAAAAGCAGACCCTGCTAGTCCGTGTCAAGTGTGCCTGCGTCCAACTAACACAAGTCCTCTGTGCTGAGCCACCACATTTTCCTGTCGTGGTGCCAAGGGACACTATGACCAAGATTCATGCCGGCTCTAGTCCGCCTAAGTCCCTGTGCTTATTGTGCCCCAGTTGCTGGCTTTTGACGATCTGTCTAAGAGTCTGTCAGAAACCCTGACGTCTTTTGGCTGAGATGTAAAATGAGCATCTCTTCTTTAAAGATTTTACAGCATTTTTCACAAGGTCTGCAGATTAACCCCTGTTTCCCGGCCAAATTCTTCGTGTGCCAGTGGTTTCACTGAGGTACCAGAATAGCCTGTTAATCCCACCAATATTCTTTCTAGCTGGCATAAAATGGCATGAATGGGAAAATCTATTCAGAGTAGGTGAGTCACCTCTGTGCATTTGGGACCAGTTAAAAAGTTCACTCAGCCCTATCAGAACCTGCAAGGGCACAGGAAGAGAGGAAAAGCAAAATTCTTCCCTGTTTGGGCATAACTTGGCCTCAGTGTGCCCTGAAGACAGCCAGCAATGCTTGCTACGTGAGTATCCTGCTTAAACAATGAAATGAAGGGAAGGCTGAAGCTGGGGGCTGACTAGCTAGGTGTATCGACTCTTCTGCCTGAACAGTGGCTTGAGCAGAATATGAAATACATGGGTCCATTTGCTATTGAAAATAATTTTCAGATGGGAGGACTTGGCCCGCAGAATGTCTGCGAGCTGGGGATGTTCAAGGCTCAGCCCTTTATCCATTAGCACTACAAATCACACGTAACATTTTTAGGTTTTATCAGATTTTAAAAAAAAGTCCCTGGATTTCAGATTGCATGTTCACCCATAAGATTAGTGACAGGGAATTCATGGTGCTGTTGGTTCACTGTAAAATGTGAGAATGGATTCTCTTGAATAACAAAACAGAGAACAAAAAAATATGCTCTTTGCACTTGAATTCTCACTTAACCAGACTAGAGCTCCACAGAAGGCTCACTGATTTTGGTTCTTCTGTTTCAACACATTGTATAGATCCTGTAGTTGTTGTCAAACACACTAAATCTGTTTCCACATCACAAAGCTTATCAGATCATGAGCCCTTTCACAAGGCAGTGTTTTCCTAGCAATGACAAAATTTTTCCATCTACCTGATATACTCTGTCCTGTACCAAGTACAGCCAACCAGTTCCATGTGGTGACAAGCAGGACAAGAGCCCTTGTGACATTACACTGTGTTAGCATTTCTAACCAGTTAAGCAGCTACCTTTGGGGACCTTTTGAAATCTTGAAGGTGTTCTTCCCCTGTGCTCCTTGTAGTGTTAAACTGTTATGGGTCCATCTCCAGGGACAAAGCTCTGGAAACAGGTAACTTGCACTTTTGCATTCTGCTTTGATCAGGACCCAAAGCAACATTTTATATCTGTTTTGCTTGATTCTGGTTATAGCAAGACTTTGGTCTTGAGCATTGATGCAGCATTTTGAGAACAGAACCAGTGCTTTGAAACTCTAGATGTCCACATGTGTCCACAGAGGCTCATGGATACAAGGCATGTCAAGGCACTTTCTGTAAAGAGCAGATAAGCCATCTGCATAGATAGTCTTTGACATCTAGTTTTCTGGCTTTGCATGGACACCCGTTTAAAAATGGGTGTCTAAAAATAGACAGGTTAGCAGAGTGACTCACACCTCTGTTTCTCCATGAAGGTTACTACACTCAGATCTCCACGCTGGCAGACGTCCAGGAGAACGTGATGGAGTACCTGCATGTGCTCAGCCGTCCCATGGTCATCAACCACGACCATGACATTATTTGGACTGAAGCCTACATGGATAGTGCGGTAAGGACCTTCAGCACGAGTCTTTAGTCAGCAAAGAATAGGGCCAAGCAAAGTCTTCAGGCCAAACTGGCCAAGGAATTAGACACCCAGGTTAGGCGTATAACTTGTCCCAGATTCTCATCTAAATATCTTACGTGTATCAGAATCTAAATAAAGTCCTGACATTTATATAAAACCAGGAGTTGGTTGATAATTACTGGTCTCTGGGTTTGCTGAGACAGACTCTCCTGGAGTTGAGATGTGTATGCACACTCAGGTCTGAATCTACACTGACCCAGGAACCCAGGGCTAATCACATGGGCACAGCATGACTTAAGTAGCGCTTCTGTGAAAGCAGGTTACCTTCTGAAGGATTATTCACAGGAAAGATTAGGTACAGCTCAGGATACGGGTCACAGAGATTTATTTCCTCCAGCCCAGTAGCTAATCACACACTACTTGCCACTCAAAGATACAGATCTCAACTTGGGAAGCAGGCTCGCCCTTTTGTTCCTTGGGCACCACAGCGGCCCTGTGCTCAGCCCTGAGGGGAAAGGAGATATCAGATTTTCTGGGAGGGAAGCAGAGGATTTCCAGCGTGCCTTGCTTCATCTCAGGGCCACCCTACAGGAAGACTTGAGGCATTTGGACCAGGCGCATGTGCTGTTGCAGGATTGCATTGCCATGGCAGCTTTGAAATTCAAAGGAGTCAAGGGAAGGACAAGAGTAGACCACCACTGAAGGAGCCTTCCCCTGCAGTTCTTCAAATAGAATACTCCTCAATTTCCACCTCCCTCCCTTTTTACACTGCAGAAAGAGAAAGTTAGAGTTATTTTTGGGGGGCACTCCGCTTTCAGGGAGATACGGGGTTGTTTCCTACACTGGACTTTTCACCACAGAGAAGTGTGTGCCTGATTGTGACAGCTAGTGCTGACCTCTTCCTGATTCCCCTCTTCCAGAAACAAACCTTAGGTCTCGGGGCTGTTTATATTATCTGGGGTGAGAAATTTTCTAGAAACCCTGTGAGTGTTTTTGTATACAGTGCCAGTGTGGGACTGAAGGTATTTGCTCCAGTCTGGCCAGCACCTTTATGCCACAGCCCCGAAGGAGCTCTGGAGAACCCACAGTGCTGAGGTTTCAGAGCCAAAGTTTTGAAGTTCAAGACACCTGGACTTGTGTGTGTTGGAATCAAACTAAGGGTACTAGGCTTAGCATTGTAGCAGGAAACATGGAAGTCCAGGTCATACATGGCATTTCTTGATGCTGTGCTCAGAGTCAAGACCACACAAATCCCCAAAAATACCTCCAGGGCAGCCAGGCTTGCACCATCATGGTGCATGGGTGTTATGCGCTTGTGGGAGGGGACCGTCCCCCACCTCTGCACTGTGCCTGACCTCTGAGACTGCAGGTGTGGCACACTGGTTCTGCAAGGGTGCCGCAAGATCTGTGCCAAGTGAGAGCTGGGGACACCATACTTGTGTGTACTAAGCAAAACCTCCATAAATGCTACTGACTACCCAGGAAGTTTATTCTAACAGCAGGTGTGCCATCCCTGGCACATGGCATCACACTTCCCGAGGCAGCCACAGGGATTTGTTTGCTGCTTTTTTTTGCTGCATCTCTTTTCTGACCTCTTGGCTTGGCTTGCCATTCATTTCCCCCATCCCAGCCTCTCCCATCTTCAACTCACCTCTCCATTCACGTATTCATTCACCTGTTCATCCATGTCTCTCACTAGCTGCCACAGTCTGAGGAGGTAACTGCACCCGTGTGTTTTGTGAGCGTGCTGTTTCCCTTGTGCTGGTTGGTGTGTCACTCAGTGTCAGATCTCACAGTCACAGCTGGCCTGTACATCTGGAGGGGGGTTTGGGGCTGCAGCACTGAAGGAGCCCTCTTACATTGGGAGGAAGAGGAAAGGAAATGCTGGATGTACTGGAGAGCTGTGCTGTGCTGTTGGTTCAGAGTAGGAGGGGGTATCTGTGTTGTGCAGTAGCTTAGTTTGCCAGATCTCTTTTTCCATATGTCCAGTGAGTGCCAGAGAAGTTTACTTGCTGTGTGTTAGTGCGAGTGTTCCTGCAAATGGAAATTTTCCACCAAGAGCCATCCAGACAAGTAACTTAATACACCAGGCTTGAATCTCCATCAAGCAACTGCATAGATTATTGACTGGCTTCTACTGTGTACAGTAATGGAGACAGGAGGTCATTTCTTGCCTTTCTACTTACTCGACCAAATGAGAGATGGAAAGGAGATGCTACTGATATCAAGGGATTAATTATGTCCTTTGTATATCTAGGCATGTGTGAGAGATTCCTTTGCATGTGTCTTGCCTGTTTTATGTCCTTTCCTGTGTGCTTTCAGAGTCTTTGTCTTCTGCAGTACAAGGAGCCTGTCACCCCATTATATGTACATGTCCTGTATCCCCTGTAGAGATAGCTCACCGTGTTGTATCTGTTTGCGTCATGATCTCGTCTCTGTTTTTCCTAAGCTTAGCTGCTTGAGTAACAAGTATATATAAGCAGTCTCTGTGTGTATTTGTGCCTTTTAAATATTTACCTGTGGTGTTTCTCATTTGTGGTATTCATGTGTTTGCAATATACATGAGATCTTGTTTGTGATTTTGCTCGTGTTTGTGTTGCTTTTCTCTGTTCTGTGCTCTTTGTGTTGGTGGATTTTACACTTGTTGCATAAGTGCTCATGTCTACATTCCCGATGCGTGGTGGGTATGAATTGTGCCACCACTTCTACAGGTTCCTGTATCTTCATAAAACAGCTCTTTAACATCTCCTACTTCAACACATTTCACTGGCTTCCATCCCATCCTCATCATGAGCAAGCATCCATCCCACGATCCTCTTGGATATAGAGTGTTGAAAAGTGCTGCCATCTGTTTTTAGAGGGGTGTGGGAGGCAAGGAGGTGGCTAATTGTAATCAACATCTGGGGTCCTTGGGAATTCCAGTGCCTTTTCTTCAGGTTGTCTTCTGTGGTATTGCATTTGCTAACATACTGCTCGTTGTTCTGTGGCAGCTCTTTGCATCTCAGGCTCAAAGTCTGTTGCTCATGACAACAGTGGCTATGCCAGTCTTCAGCAAAAAGAATGAGACGGTGAGTGCAACGGGGGCTTCACTCTCCTTACAGCCAGCAGACATGAAAGGATGCAGCAGACCTTTGAGGGGTTTTAAAGCCAATGGGTCTCTGAAAGAAGAGCCCATCATTAAAGACTGCCGTAGACCTCTGGCAGGATGTATGGCTGATAGTTTATCGGTCAAAATGATAGTCTGTCATTTCTTCTGAACACTATTTCTTCAAAATACCCCTTAAGTATGACACTAGTCCCTGTTTTATCCCTTACCTTTTCAAATCGAGCCTAATTCACAGACCCATAAAGTTCCAGGCTAGAAGAGATCATTACCTTGTCTAGTCTGTGCATTTTATTGCAGACCTTTACATTTCATATAGACAGTCCTTCATGAGCCAAATAACCTGTGTATGGCAAAAGCGTCACTGAAAAAAGGCATCCAGACCTGAGTTCTCCATTGTTGTTTCTCACTCTGTTAAAAACTTCTGTCTAAATTCTACTTTCAATTTGTCTGCCCTCACCTTCCTGTCATAATGGCTTTCTCTGCTAGATTAAAAGCCTGTACCCTTTGGTATCTTCTCCTGGGAAGCATCTTCTACACTGCAATAAATTCAAACCTGTCTATTTTTTGATAAGACAAAAAAAGTTGAACAATTTAGGTGTCTTTGATAAGGGCATTTCCTTTGTTTTTTTTAAAACCCTTTAGATACTCTTTTCCATGCTCTTTCTAGTTTCTCAACATTGTTTTAAAATGGTAGACAGTACCTTACCAGTGCTGTACAAGGGATTAACTTCACTCAGGTCTTACAACCGTTTGCCTTCTCCGCCTGAGGCTGACCTTGACCTGCATGGCAGTGGGAGCCTGTATGTCATTTTTCCATTGTGGTCCCCTGATGTTTATGAACCAACCAGTTCCCCATTTCATGGGGATATCCTGCATTCCTTTCTCCTAGGTCAATGATTTGATGTTTGGTTTAGTTGGCCCAAGTCCTCAACCAGTCTGTGCTGTTCAGCATGATGGCCTTGCCCTTACAGTTACTTGCACATATTCTATGTGGGGTTTTGCCCTCAAAAATTGTCATGATTTTATGTCATTTCTGAATCATAGTCAGAAATGCTGACTAATAATGGGTAGAAATGCTCTTACTTCATAAACACTGGCACAACTCCTTGTGACTTTTTGAGGTAAGTTAGTTGGTTTGAATTGATATATTCATACAAGCCTAGAGAGAACATGTGAGAGACCAGTGGGAAGGCAATACTGTGTGTTCAGGTAGAGAGCTACAAGAGTTTTGCTTCTAAAAATGGTTTATCCTTTATTTTTAAGCGATCTCATGGCATTCTCCTGGGTGTGGTGGGCTCTGATGTACCACTGAGGGAGTTACTAAAACTTGCTCCACGGTATAAGGTAAGACTGAGATACTGTAATTTGTTATTTTGCACAGCAAAGTCACTAGTGAGTCTTCCATGGGCAGGACTGAAAAATCATTCCTTTGCCTGTAGAAAGAATTATGAGCGTAAAGCAAGAGATATTGGATATGATGATGTGTGACTTCTATATAGGAAATGGGGAATTGTTCACTACTAGAAGTTCTTAGGCTGCTTAAAAATGCAAAGATTGGATGATCCAGTAGACTTACAATGGGTCAAGGAGCCTTTGCATCTTGATGGTCACCAATCCGGATGTCTTAGAGAATATATGGATCTGACAGCCTATCTCAGAAGAACTGAAGTTTTACTTCTAGTTCTTAGTGGGCAAAAGCTGCCACACTAGCTGGTAAAAAAAACCCCAAACTATCAGACAACTGCTAGCAGTTACACAGTTGTCCAAAGTCTGATTGCTGAAGCCTCAAAGGACAAGAAGTATGGTCAGAATTTGCATGGAACTTCCAGACACAGAGGCAGGGTAAACCATTCACCTGCCACTGCAGGAAATGATCCTTCAGGATCTATGAGTGCCAGGGTGCATGCACTCAGCATGTAAAAGCTGGCAGGTTTGGGTCTGAGGGAATCTTGTCTAAAAGCTTCAATTTTTATACATGCTTATTTTCTCTATGAGACTTTTTCATCTTCCTCTCTCCACGTCACTCAAAAGCCACTTGTCACAATAATCTTTCTTCTGAGCCAAGAAGGGACATTGTTCCCTCCTCCAAGCAGTGCCAGGGAAGGAGGGAAAATTATTTGAAGGATTTCTTTGCACCAGAGGCAGGATGCAACTTCTCAGAACTATTCCAACTCTGGGCCAGTTTGGAAACCTAGGATCCTCAATTTGAACCCCTTGGCATGCAAGTTACAAAGGACCAGTTCCAGAGTTACAGCCCTTGAGAGCTCATACATTTATGATCGTGCTTACTGAGCTGGGAAATTTCAGCTTTAATAGGCCAGCGAGGAAGTTTGCTGTAGTTCTTGTCTAATGTCCTGGATTCATTCTTGCCACGCTGAGCTGAGCTGAGCTCAGTGTACTTTGCAAAAAACAAAACCTGTTTCGTGTAGAGAGAGTCCAAAGTTTTGATTTGGGATGTGTGAAATACAGCATTCATTCCCTCCAAAAAGGCACAGACAGACTGTAAATGATTTACCTCACCACTTCCCTATTGTTATCCCTCCAGGACTGTCTCTATAGGAATATAAAGTTGCAACATTTTTTTTTTGAAGATAGAAACCTTAGCCATTCTCATTTCCCTTGAGACAGCTCTTGTTTTGGCAAGTGCAGGCTATCAGCAGGTTTTTAGCAACTCAGGGTTTAGCTGGAATTTGTATTATATATGGGCTTGATGTGAGTAATTGCTCTCTCGGAAATCTCTTGCAGATCAGGTCAGACAGTGTCTGCTCTGGTTAGATTATGCTATTCCTTAAACAGCATTTTAAGGCTACAGGCTTGTACAATTGGCCTAGGCTGGGCCTGGTCTTGCCAGCACTGAAACATAATGCAGTTCCTCTGAAGACCGACCGGGTTTCTAGGGAAGCCATCTGTGAGACTCATACCCCCCTGTTCATTCACCGCTGTGCACACACAGTGATGTGCATACAGACCTGTCACTGCTGTTTCTGTGCTGCTTCTGACATTCCCCATCACTGCCCGTTTCATATGCAGCACTGCTGTGCCTGCTGCACAGGGCTCGTTCTGCCTCTGGGTGGGAGCTGTCCATGAGGACAGTCAGACTCTAGGAGGGCATCTTTTTCTGAATGTGTACACAAATCAACTACCTGCCCATCCTTTTGTGCATCCAAGCACAGTCAGCCTGCTTGGACAGAGCAGCCAGAGATCTGGAGATAAATGGTTTGGGATGAGACCCTTTTTTCTGCTGGTCAATACCTTTAAAAGGAAAGTATGTCTGAATATTGGTGCTGCCTGGTTATCAGTGGCACCCATGACGCAGTAGTTTCCACCTAGAGCACTGATTCTCTAATGCCTCTTTCTCCAGCTGGGTGTCCATGGATACGCCTTTCTCAACACCAACAACGGCTACATCCTTTCACACCCAGATCTCCGTCCTTTGGTAAGGACAGCCGTGAATCTGAGAACTTTTGCTTACTTGGAAACAATGGCTTTCAGGGATGCTCCCAATTCCTATATTTTATTGAGCTGTGAAGGCTACCAGGCTCTGACATATAGGCACCCAGGAGATGCATGAAGGCCAGAAAAATCAATCCCATGTCCATAGATGTATATGTGTACACATATGTATATGAAGTGTAAGGTACTGTCTGTTCTCCATAAGAATGTGTGTGAGGGCTGTATTTGCTGTACTGTGCATGGACGTGTATCTGCATCCATGCAAGGCTTCAGTGCTGGGCTGAAGAAACAATTCCCCTTGCTCAGGAATATCTACAAGAGGCATATCTACAAGAATCATATCTACAAGAGCATCAGTAGCACCCCAGTAATAGCTACCTAGAGCTGTAGCGTTGGATGTTTTGGGAATCTGAGACTAGCAGGCACCAGCACCATAAATCTTAGTAACATGGTAAGTCAGAAACAATTTTAGGCTGCAAAGACTTTCTGGGACTTGAGGGAGTGGACACAAGGACAACATTTTGCCCTCACAGTGCCACCCAGAGCTTCAGACCACACACCTGTCTGCAAACACATAGCTGTTCTTGTTGCCCAGATACCCAGGCCCACATGGGGTTTCTATTTTATTGTAAAATGGGGTTTTACATTGGGGTTTACATTTTATTTGTGCCTCCTGGCACAAATCCACCTGTGTGCAGCCAGAAGCATCCGTGTGGTTACTGGCACTGCAGGGCTTCAAAACAGCTGTCTTCCAAAGGGCAGCTTTGCACAGGGTGCCCACGGGCAGTTGTTTCACTAGGTGAGGAGAAGGGACACATTGTGTTTCCAGGATGGGGCAAGGCAAAGCTGGGCATCTACAATTGTCTCTCAGACTGCTTCACACCTTTTTCTTCACCCAGAAGACCACGGGGAAATAGCTCTCTTGTATCGGTGAGTCCTAGGTGAAAAGCCTAGCTTTTTGTCAGTGGAGGCAAAGCCTAATTCCCTTCAGAAAAGATCTCCTGATGGTATTACCGTGTTGATGGGATTACACTCTCAGCTGTGGGGAAAACCTGATTTCCTGGAAGCAAGTGTATTGTACTGACCTATTTAGAAGAACATTCTCACAAAGGAGGCTGTAGCCTTCACCTGCAAGTTTACCAGTGTTCCTGCCTGTCCTCGCTCCTGGATCAGCCCCTTCCACTTGAACTCCCCTAGCACCACATTGCCCATGTAAAGAAATACATGGCATGGGACCAAGATGGCACTTACACCCAAATTCTGCCTTCCTAGTCAGAGAAAAAAAGACAACCCCTATTTTTCAAATTAACTATCAATTCTTAAAGGGTTAGTAAAGTTATCTAGCCACTTACTTGGGTGTTTGGGGTATTTTTCAGCTTTTTGCTTGTTTGTTTTTTGTTTTAATTAACACCAGTATAAAGAAGGAAAGAAACTGAAGCCTAAACCAAACTACAACAGCGTAGATCTCTCAGAAGTGGAATGGGAAGACCAGGATGAAATAGTGAGTATCAGAAAGTAAATTTAGTCTTTTATGGACCTCCCCTCTAATACTTTGCATGCCTGTATGGAAAGGGCAGTGGAGCAGCAGGCACTCCTGCTTTGTTCTGTGCTGGCCTGGCCCTGACTAAGAAGAGAGGCTGATGATCTACAAGAGGACAAAGGATGATGCTCCCCTACAAAGTGCTTGTCTTCTTTCCCATTACGACTTTTCCTTCTCATGGAATAGGGATGGAAAGCGCCGGCAGGAGGAAGGAACCACTTTGAAGGGTGCTCCAGGGTGCCAATCTGTGTACATAGCCCAAATCCCACCTTAATACAAAGCTGACATAGCATAGGTGTATGGTAGTGTCTCATGATGATACCCATACATGTAGTATATGAGATATAGCTGAAGCCACTCAACTAATGAGATCTGCAACAAGGAAGAAAGTGCATTCAAAAAGGAACTAAAGCTTGCAGTCACCATTAATAATAGACAATGAGGATAAGGGGCTTAGACACTTGAGAAAAACAAGTTTCCAAAAACCACTTTATTGCACAGGTGTAGAGGTGCTCAAAACCATAGCTGACCAGAAGAAAAAGATTAGAAAATACCTCTTCTACTGTCTTTCAAGCAAAATTATTAAAAAGTGAAAACATGAAGCAGCATGTACCTTAACAACCACATATTGCAACTAGGAAACCAGATAGAATGAAAAGGTATAGAGGTTCCTCTGTGGCTGGTTTTCTTTTACTCCGAAGAATTAGAAGAGAACAGATACTTAAGTTACTAAGATAAGAACTGAATCTGGACTAAGATAGAATTAGCCATGGGACACATGCTTCTTCTGGATTACAGGTGAGAATGCTGAGGTAAACGGATCTGATGCTATAGATATCCACTTAAACAGGTAGGACAACTGAACTGCCCAGCAAGAGGATCAAAGCAGCTACTGACACTAGTGCAGGCCAACTGCAAAGGACCAAAACAAAGGAACTTGGGAACTGGAAGAGGGGCAAATTGTGAAAGGAAACACAATGGGACTTGCTATGAAACATGGAAAGCAAGACAAAAATACTAGCTTTACATGCAGTAGAACCACCAAGATGTAGATTGCCAATGGCTTTGTGTGGGCTTGCTGATGTCTTCTAGGAGTTCTGCTCCCATTGTAGTCTTCTCTCTTACTGGAGCCACTTTCAGAGCTGCTTCTCTTTACTCAGTTTGCTATTTTACAAAAACAACAACAAACATCAACAACAAAAAAATCCACCCCACACACAAAAAAGAAGCCCAGAAATGAGAGAACTTTGCTTTGCTGTCATATTTTTTTAGCTATCAGGTTCCTGTCTGTCCAAATACCATTGATACCTGAGTGCAAATATGATGCAAAGTGTAACGTTTCTGTCTGTAGGCAATCAGAGTAAAATTATCCAGTGAAATAAAATGTCAAAAGAGGCATGAAAAACAAAGCCACTTTGTGTTCCTGTACTGTGTCTTCCAGAAGAAAGAAAGGTTGCAGTCACTGAGCATACAGAGACATTCAGTGACGCGAAAGATATCTGCAGTGTGACTTCAGCAAGTCTAGATACTCTCAAGATACACCCACTGCAGCAGAAAGCTGCCAACATTTCAACACTGAGATTTGCAGCTATGGTATTAGATCAATGAGAGACTCAACATCAGTTGCAGTGTAATCTCAGCAACACTGATAAGCAGCAAATTCAGACTGAAAAAATATGCCCAAGTGTTAATGATGTGTAATACAGCCAGCTGCTGCAAAGAAACATAGGGGAGGGAAGATGGCACTGTCTGGAAAATACCTGCAGCTGGGCAGCAGGGAAGCCAGGGCTTGCTTGTAAAGCCACACGGGGATATTATCGGTGTGAAGGGAAAAGGGAAGGGCTGAGGGCTCTAACTCCCAGTGTAGGTGCTGTCACCCAAACATATTCTCTGGCCTTGACAGAATAGCTGAAGAAGAAATTAGCCTGCAAGGATGCTGAAACTGAGTGGCGAAACACCTAGATGTTGTGAGACCTCTTTGGTGAACTGGAGGTCCGAGCTGGTTTGGAACTAGACAAGCAGGCAGGGAAAAGGCATCAGCAGCACTCACTGCCAGTGATGGGGACAGCACAGACTCGTTGCCTTGGAGCAGCAGAGTTTGCTGTTTGGGGTGTCAGGAATGATTGCTTCAGCATGTGCCAGATATCCCCTCCATCCAAACCCTGCTGCACGTTTTTCAAAGTGGACACCAGCTGTTGCCAGAAGTGTCCTGCCTAAAAAGGACTGAGAGCCCTGGGCTCCAGGACTGTACTTGATTTCTTAGTGTGGAAAGGGCATTGAGAAGAAGCAGCAAGCCTAGATTGTGGCCACAGCCACTGTCACCTGGGCTGGGTGCAGGACAAGTAGCCTGCGTGCAGTCTAGCTGGAGCTGAGGAGATCTCAGATACCCACTGATTTACTGTTCTCCGCTGCCTCATGGGGCAGTGAGAGACGCCTGACTGTCAGGAAGATATGGATGAAGCAACAATATCTGAACTAAACCCAGAACCCATAGAAAATGCTGCAGGCTGCCAGACCAGAACAGAGAGTATGTCGTGGTTCTGGCAGGAGGTCAAATGCTCTTAGCCAAAAAAGAAGTAATACTACTAGTCAGTGTTTTGATTTCCAAGACACGGGCTTTGGGAAACACAAGTTTTATGTTCTAGGTCTGTAAATAACCCATATCAAACAGCCATAATAAACAGAACTGTGGCAGTGTAAAGCAAATGCAGCTGAGACTGGTCAGCACCTGAATGGAAGCCTGTCTCTGGAAGTAGGGAAGCAATTTGTGTGAATGAATAAGCTACTTCCCACCTTTTTTTCTATGCAGGCTGAAGCAATAGGCTGATATGCTCTGGCAGGCTGGACATAAAGTCAAAGCCTCTGCACTAGTGGAAAAATTCCCTGGCTCTTTCTTGTAAGAGGCTCAGAGTCACTGAGAAAATTACATTTTGCCTTTGGAACCTGAACTGAAAAAAATGGTCTTCTCACTGCCTACTCTGCTATCATGGAGTCTTGCTTTGCTGTGTTAAACAGCTGCTTTGCTGCACCTCAGAAGTGGTGCTGGATACAGCCTATAATTTATAAATCAGTTTAAAAAATGTCCAAGAACTTTGGAATCGGTCTGGGGGAGTTAGTGGTTTTCTCAGGTGTCTCCTCCCAGCCTCTCAAAGCTCCATGCTAATGACTTTCTGGCTGCCAAATGGTGAAGCCTGAAACTTGGACCGGTGATTTCATAGCTTCCAGATCCCTCCCTTTCACTAAAAAGAAACATCAACAAGCTTTCAGGAGAAGCTGTCATTATTCTGTGTCACTTATCAGCCTGACTGGACAAGGATCCTGATGGCTGAGAACAGATTCTCAGTCTTAAAGAAGCAAGAAAGAGCTAGGGAGGGATGAGAACAGGGATAGAGGGGCACAGGACACCAACCAGTCACTTTTCTGACAGCCCCTGTACAGTAATGACTAGCAGCTCTATTAATTCCTGTCCTGCCCTGCCTGGAGACACTAATACTCATCTTGTTCACCTCTGCAGCTGAGAACTGCCATGATAAATGGGGAAACGGGCTACCTCTCTATGGATGTGAAGGTCCCTGTGGATAAAGGGGTAAGAAATCATCTTTCTGCTCAGGTCACACAAGAGAAGAGCTACAAAATGGATGCTGAAGAACCACAAAGGATGTGGTTTTAATGCTCAGCATTTCTGACTGTGAGGATTTCGTTGTTTCACCACATATAAAACACATGCTAAAGACATAACAAGCATTGTTAGAAGTGCTCTTTATACCTACTGACACTCTGCTCTTGCAGAGGTACTGGAAATGCTGCACAGCTCCCTCCTTTGTCTAGGCAAAGCCAAAAAGCATGTTGTTCACCACTCACAGAACTGTGAAATAAATTGGCAGTCTTCAAGAGTTTAGAGTGGGGAAGGCTATGCTGAGCTGACCTAGACAGAAAGGGACTTGGGGACTATTTTGTAACTCCCTTTCCCTACCTAAAAACACTCATGAAAACATTGTCCCCTGCTCTGACAGAATGCGATTTCCTTTATCCAGGTTCAGGTTTAAATTTCTACACAAATATTTACAGACATTCTATGAAAAGTCCTTGTGAAATGGAGACCATTGAACATTCCCTACCAGCTCTAATGTAGGGTTATACATCTTCTCTTGGAATCAGTAAAAAATTGTCTTGTACATTTACATTCACTGGTACTTTGTCATTCAGGTTTATTTAACTCTCCTGAAGATTTTGGCTTTCATCATTTCCTGTTAGGAAGTATTCCAGAGTCCTGCAAGTTACACTGCCCAGAAGTCTTCCGTATTTCAGGAAAATTTTCCATCTTTTATAGAGAGTAGGGGTTTTTTTCAGTGATCAGACCAGTTGATCTGCCCCTATGCTCAGCTACAGTCAGCACCATTTCCAATAAACCGACTGCTCACAGCCACTGCTGTAATGGTGCCTTTACCTAATGAAGAGACCCTTCCATGTCTCTGAATGGTTGTACTGCAACATCTTCTAACCAAATTCTCTTTCTCCACTCTTGGTGTTTGCAACTATCAGGTACCTGCCAATGCCTTTGACCTTCTCTCTTGGGCATTGCCAACACGTGCATTTGAAATACTGGCACATTATTCAGCCCAAGCAGTTCAGCAATTATTTTTGTTCCCTTTGTCTCATTTCTAGTACACAACTACCAGGACTTCATTGAAATATTTGAGTACTGTTTCCCTGCACCTCTGTAGAGAGAATCTATTCTCTGCAATAGGATATTTCTGAACAGGGAGCCCCAAATCTCCTTTCTTCTGCCCCCTCAAATTTTCTCCAGCCCCGCAGCTGCACCAGAACAGCTGCCTTGGTTTCCATATTTCTTAGCTTTTTTTTCCAGATGCCATTTTTCCACGTGAATCCCACTCTGTCTTTTCTGGTCTTTCTAATTTTTAGGGCTGCTGGGACTTTTTCTCAGTATACAGAGAAATGTTGCTTTATTCTGTCCTAAAGATCACTGTACATAAAGACTCCTAACACGGAGTCTGTCTGGTCCTCTGTTTTCCTTGATGCCTTGTTGTTTACTGTTTCTTCTTGTTTACAGTACTGCAGCTGGTTCTCATTCCACATCTCATTTAAGCCCACTTTAACTGATTCTTTAGAATAAAATTTCATGAGAAGCTGTTTCAAGTGCTTTATATAAACCCAGATACATTGCGTGTCCTTTATTCCCTTCATCCATTACCCTTGTTATTCTGTCAGAAAAGCAATCACAGTTTTCCAGCAAGATCTATTATTTGTAAGTCTAGATTGCTTATTTTGCTAGCTTAACCTCTTTCTCTGTCTCTGTGCACCCTCAATAACATTTCTTCTGAGTCATCCAAAGATACCTTTTTAGTTCAATATTTTAGGGACATCTTTCTGCTCCCCTACTCAGGACAAAATGATACCCAAATGTAGCCTTGTGTTGTGGTTTTGCCCCAGCCGAGGGCCGCACCCCACACAGTCGCTTGTACTTTTAAAAGGAAGGGGGAGGGAAAGTTGGGGGAGGGGGAAAAGGGAAGGAAGAAAGGAGGAAAAGAAACCACAACCTAGAAACCAGAACCACGCAGGTTGGGATAAGGATAGTTTACTAAACAATAACAGAAAACTAGATATAACAATAACAGAAGTTTAAAGCACAAAATAGATGAAACTGGTGATACACAATGCAATTTCTCACCAAACCACACAACTCAGGCCGCACAGCTTAGAGCCCGTCCCGGAAAAAAACCGACCGTCCCCAGAAACTGCACGTCCTGGCGTTGTCTCCTCCTCTTCCCCCCAGTCCCCCTTTATACTGAGCATGACGTAACTGGCATGGAATATCCTCTTTGGCCAGTTCGGGTCACCTGTCCTGGCTGCGTCCCCTCCTTTCTCATTAGTAAGGAAGTATGAAGAACTGAGAAAGGTCCTTGATTGCCCGGCAACAACCAGAAACATCAGGGTGCCATCAGCACTGTTCTCATCCTAACACCCAAACATGGCATTCCATCCACTGCTAAAAATAATTAACTCCATCATAGCTGAAACCAGGACACCTTGGTAAGAGATATTACCTGGTTTATTCTGCAACTCTGCAAGCATTATGAAGCACAATAGGAGACTGAAGCCGAGTATGTGACAGTTTTATACTATTATCAGAACACATGCAGAGTGAGGCCCAGAAGTGAGACTTAGCAATTCCTGCTTGACTTTTGCTACCTGATGAAGCAGAGCAGCACTGAAACAAAGTGCTGACAGACCCCTGAAACCAAGAGAATGTGCAGGGAGAAGGGCTGAGTGAGTGGGATAGAAATTATTCTGTCATCCACATAAATACCGATTCCCCAGGTTGATCTCAGGAAGGTATGTGAAAGCAGAGCGAGCTAGAGAGCAAAAAATAAGGACCAAAGAGATGAAGCCCTTGTCAGAGAGATCCCGTGGCACATTTGCTTGCAGCTAGGGTACAAAAGGGTTGTGACTGCGAAAGCAGAAGAGCAAGGACATAGGTAGGAGCTGTGTCGAACCACTGATAACACATTAGCCAGGACTGGCTGCTTTATACGGTGACAGTAACTAAACTGGAAACCCTCATGTTCCTAGACTGCAGGTGCTGCTAGTCAGCCACCTTAATGTGGTGCCAATGCACCCGCGTTCTTGTCTTCTCCCTTGCACTGCACAATGTAGCAAAGTCCTGCCTGATCACCCTCAGTCTGCTTCGCTCACGGGAGTCTCTGCTTCTCTTCCTCCCCACAGAGAAGTGGCGACACCTCCAGCTGCCTTGGGGAGGGGGGTGTGGTCAGCTGTCCCCTCCCTTGCCCAAACAGATGTTCATCCTCCCTCCCACAAGGCACAAGCGCCAGGTGGCTGCATGTGCAGAAGGGGGCAGGTCAAGGGAACAAAGGATGAGCAGAACAAGCCCTGCTGAAGGAAAGAGTCTCAGAGTAGTTGTGCCCCATGCCATTTTCTACTGCATCCTTTCCCTGAGGGGCAGGCCTACACCCCAGGTCTCCTTTTTCCTCATGCCTCCCTCCTCCACCATCAGATCAGACTGGCAAGCAAAGGGAGGCTTAATACCTCTGGTACCCTCCCCATATCCACCAAAACATCACCATGCCATGTTCCTTGGGGTATTGCAACATTTTTGGAACATCAGCAAAAGACTCAGACCCTTTTTCTCAGCAGTACATGACCGCAGTGCATGAAAGGAGGGTGGGCGTAGAGCCGTCTGCCACCTCCTCACCTAACAATTACCCCCATCAGCCCATCCGCTGCGCACACGCTGGGGGCAGGCTGAGGAGCTGGTGCTGGCTCCCCTTTGTGCCTCGCTCCGCTTCTACAGCCACACAGCTTGAGCAGGTTAGAGCAGGCCTGACTTTCACTGGGGAACACTGAGTTTTCTGTCTTTGCTCCCTGTCTCCCACACACATCCTCTCACCTCGTTTTCAGACCAGGGCTGGGATTTTAAACGTATTAGGGTTCATATACTGGCATAAGGGTTGGATAGAAACTTTCCAAAAGCTTTCCTCCTTTGGAAAAGAGTTCCACTGAAATCAACACTTTCCTACAGGAAAAGGCCGGTCTGGCAAACAGCTGAGGTTCTGAAGCAGCTTTCAATAATCTGAAATGTCTTCAGTTGAAATGTCAGTCTGAAAAAAATATTTTCATGTGAATCAAAACGGCTTGGATTTGAATCAGCACTTTTGTTTAATCTGAAAATGTAAATTGTTTCTTTTACTGATGTTTTTTAACAAAGTTGGAATATGTTAATGTTTTGTCCCAGTTTGGCATAAAAGCAAATGTCAGGAATCTCAGCATTTCCCACAGGAGAGGGGAGGCTTGTACCCAGCTGCCAACCCACACTAGGTTTGCCATCCTGCCTCTTCTCCCACCCCACCTCTCCCTCCTACCTGCCCTACTGAGCTCCCCACTCCTGCTCGGGATGATGATGATGATGATGTGCAAAGCCATCAACATTTCTCTATACAGCAAAAGGGCAGCAGGGCCCCAGCACTTTGGCTCGTCAGGTGTGAGAGGGAGGGCAGCTTCCTCCCACTCCTTCCTGCAGCCTGTGCAGGAGCCCTAGAGCAAAGAAAGGTTTAACTGAAGCCCTAGATGGAAAGACGGAGTGGCTGCCTGGATCCTGCAAGTCCCAAGTTACTGAATATGCTGAATACTGCTTCATCCCTGCCTCCAGTCAGCCCAGGCAGGGTGTGAAGCACTGGTAATGATTAACTGCTTTTGCTGAACCTTGGGCACACGCATCCCAGGTCCCCACCATCACTACGCTCTTGGTCTGTCAGATGGCCTCTCACATTCTTATTCATGCTCTTATTCCAGAAAAGAGTTCTCTTCCTCACCAATGACTATTTCTTCACGGACATCAGTGGCACACCCTTCAGGTGAGCAAGGACTCACATGACACCAACACAGTCTATCAGAAGTCAGGGACAGTAAATTGCTCCCTTTTTTTTCTTTTTTTTTTTTTTTTTTTGTTCAGAAAACTGGCTATGACTCGTAAGTAAAGCAGCATGAATAAGTGACTTTTGTGTTCCTATAGCCATTAAAGTATTGTTTGGGGTCAACTCAAAAGAAGTATTATTCTTTATCTGAAATTCAGAGTCCAAAAGTTACACCTGAGATGAAGCAGCATGTTGTTCCATTTCAGAGAAATGAGACATCTTCAATTTTTAGTTCCACTGAGTATATGTTTTATGTTTTGGTGTACAGGTCTAAGCGAAACATTGCTATAAAATGAAAATTATAAAACATCTCAGAAGAAATCAAGCCCGAATTTATTTTGTGTTTTATCCCAACTGAAGTGGTTTGAAATGGGCACAGATTTGAGAAATGTTATTGTTGACTTGAACCTACATTGTCGGCCAAAGAACTGCCACCAAATACACCTCATAGCTCTATGGGCAGGTTCCTTAGACTCCAGTGCCGAAATCAGATCTCACTTAATCCTGTTTTGATGATGTTATTTTCTTTAATAGCTGTGTAGGGAGTTAATATCCATAAGGGGTTGCAATTGCAGGGAATGCAGTGTTGCGTTTAGGGATTACACCTCTCCTTGCTGACAAGCCCTCTGTTTCCCTTCCTGCCTGCAGCCTGGGTGTTGTGCTGTCCAGGGGACATGGGGAATACATTCTGCTGGGCAACACGTCGGTGGAAGAAGGTAGGTTAATCTGAAACACCCACTCTGTCCAAAGGAATCCGATCTTCACTGCTCCACTTCTTCACAGCATGTCTCTGGCCTTACTGAATACTCTGTGCATTGTCCTGTTTCAGGTTTGCATGACCTGCTCCAGCCAGACTTGTCTCTAGCAAATGAATGGTAAGTGGAGGAAATCCTGTCAGTGACATGGGACTTTGTAGTGAGATTTTGGCAAATTTCCCAGCAATTTGGCTTGAGTTCACTGCCCTCTGTGGCCTAAGGAAAAAGCAGTGTTGTTCAGGGGCTGTACCTGCAAAGACCAGATTGTCTCCAGGAGATGCAGTTCCACCTCTTCCTTTGGGAGATCCCACCAAGTCCTGGCACATCCCTCTGCTAAGAAACATCTCCCGAGATTTATCCTTAGTTTTCCGTGCTCAGGCTTATTTTGTTCCTCCTCGTGTTGCTCAGAATTGTGCTACAAAACCTACAGTATGTCAGACCTGTCACAAAAATTTGATGCAAGCTTGGCAAAAGATTGAAGTGCTTTTTTAAATCCTAGCTTATTTTTGGTTGGCATTCTTCTGAACTGAGCCTAGACCTGATTTCTAGTGAACATGATGGTGATTTATGACCCCTGTTTCAAGTGTAATTTATGGGTTTGCTTGGTTTGGATATGAAACAAGGTGAAGCATGGCACTTTCCATTTATTGCTGTGAGGTTTGGGATTTTCATGAACCCAACATTCAGTTACACTCAGGCACATGAACCCAGGCTGTATTAAAGCCAAAATAACTATATTCAAGAAGCCCTGCAGCCCTTCACACCTCTCATTACACTGTCAAGTTTCATAGGCAGCACATTTGAGACACAAGCAGTGACTTCTCCTTCTTCTACTCCTAACTTGGGGTGTCAGCTTACCGCATTTTACATATTCATTTCTCTTACACCTCTCTCATAAATCACCCCTTTCAGCCCCTTTATGAGTTGTAAATCTCTCTTATAACCCCTTCCTTTCCCTTCTCTTGACAATGAGGCAATCAAAATTGGAAGGAGGATTAGAAGACTCATTACTTTTATAATACAGAGCATTTGTAATACATTCTTCCACTTCTCCCCAAAATCCTGAGGCTCCTGCAGCCATGTCCCTGTGGGACAGCTTTCACTGCCATCATCATACTCAAGGATCATTCCTCCTCTCACATTTTGTTTCTCTGTCTCTTGCTTTTTCGGGTCTTACACTGCACGTGACCCTCTGTTGTTCAGGGCTCTCCATCACATTGCTACTGTTTATGTAGACACACGTGTGTACATCTTAGCATGTAGTACAGGTAACTGCTGGAAGGATATGGGATGGCTGTGTTGCATTGTGAGCTTATGCTGGGGAATGTAACAGCAGCCCTGCAAAGCGCAGCAGACGGATTAATTGGTGCTTCATTTATTGGCAGGGTTTGACTTGCAGCCACATTGCTCAATTTTGAATGGGCACAGCATGCAGCAGTGGCAAAGTCTTTGCAGCCCAAGCTTTCTTGGTTAATTTTTGTGTGCAGTTGTTATTTTCCAGGGGCGTTTGTGTGACTGAGGTTTCTCTTTGCCCTTGCGGGTTTCTTCTCCCCTCCCCACCAGGATCTACTGCATCACTGACATTGATCCGGACCACCGGAAGCTCAGCCAGCTGGAGGCTGTGATCCGTTTCCTCACTGGCGAGGAACCTGACCTGGAATGTGAGTCCCAAGCACTGAAGGGCTGTGCTGTGGTTACCTGTACCCACCACAGGGGAGAGGGGACTGTGACAAACTGACTGATGTCAGACTGAGTCTCTGGTACCTGCTCACACAGGCAGGACTGAACTCAACCCCAGCTTAATTCACATGTGGAAATGAGCTGAGGATCCATTTCCTTGTCTCTGTCAGAGAGGTGTCATAACTCAGCCTTACTGAAGGTCTCGGCACAAGAAATACCTAAAGATGAAAGGTGTGAGTGGAGCTTGGTGAGGGCTGCACACCAGTTTTAAGACAGGCTGACCAGCTGGGCTAGGGGGGGTGATGGCAGGAGGAGCCAGGAAAGCTACTGTGACTATTCTGCTCCCCAGGTCCCCAGCCAGCATCCTCTGAGGGCTGCACTGTGCCACCTAGACAGATGGGTTCATTCAGAACAAGGATAATTAATTCTGTTTTGCAAACACAATTGGTAACTGATTTGGGGATAACAATGTTACAGCGTGATTATCTTTCCTGCTCCCCTTGCTGCTCATCCCTTGCCGCAGGTACCATTCTCCAAGCAAAGTGTAGCCACACAAGCAGCTGACAGAACATGGGTACAGAGTGGGATCTCTGTCTTGGGGAAGAGGCAGGCAACTGTGAGCAGGAGGTCCTGACAGCAATTTAGCTTTAGGATGTCCTTCAGCCCACCTCACTCTCCACGGCTTCAGCCCTCAGTTGTGCCAGGTACAAGGTTTTGCATGTAACACTCCACCTGAAAGGCACAAACCTTTGGCACAAGGATATAAATCTCTTAAAACTAAACCCAAATGTAAATCCGTAATTGTTCCTCTCTTGCATGGTGTGAGCAAAGCGCTCCTGGCTGTCTTTGGTGGATGCTGAAAAGAGATGTATGAGTTGAAGAGGCCAGGGAGGAGGAGGAAAGTTTCAGGAGAGCTGACTGTGAGAAACGCAGAGATTTGGAAGCGCTGTGGAGAAAAAAATGAATGGGATTTGGACACATCCTAGACATGTGGGGAGGGAAAGAAGTGCTGGTGAGCTCTTTTTTTGAGGTCTGCATGACAGCAAAGATGGAGAAATGGTTTATGACAACTGTGACAAAGAAAGGAGAAAGAAAGCTGGAAGAACTTGGGAGAAAATGTATGGGGAGACTTAGGACACCAACCCAGTAAGTGGAGGCAGAAACACTGAAATGGAGGGGTGGCTCCATCTAGGACAGCACTGAAAGGGGCATATCTGCAGTATGACAGTCATCATGTTCTCACAGCATGACATGACTGCAGACAGGGCAATACAGAAATTAAACAGGCCAAATAAATGTGATCTTAGAGCATGCCATTTAGCAGATGGCATATTCAAACCTTCCTAAACACTTCTCAGTCCCAGTCCCAGCTGGACTAGACTGGTAGCCTGGACTGGCTTCAAGCATCTGGGGGAAGCTGGGACAGGACAGCATTTTGTGAGACTTACAGAAAGGACATGAGGGTAACTGAGAGGCTAATAAACACAAGGACAGAGTAGAAGCCATGAGGAAGTCACTAGGGGTTTTGAAGAAGCTTCTCGAGTAGAACAGGGTGTCTGGTGTCCTTCTACAGAGCACCCAGAAGCTCTCTGCCATCCAAGGTGGTGGGTCCTGTTCTTGTCCCTCCAAGGGAAGGGCTCTTTTTGTGCCGTGTTGCTTCACTGCCCTGAATGCCCAGATGCTCCATAGCAAGGAACTCTCTAAAACCTCTAGAGAAGGATATGTCTTTCTCTCCTGATATTTGTTCTCTTCTTCTTAGGTGATGAAGAGTTGGTCCAGGAAGTGCTGTTTGATGCAGTGGTCACTGCACCCATGGAAGCCTACTGGACAACACTAGCCCTCAATATGTCCATGTAAGTGCTTAAGAAACAAATATCAGTAAAACACCATTGAAGATGTATCTCCAGATGCTGTGGGCTTATGCAGTGCCTGAAACAGCCACAGATCCTTGCACAGCATACAAGAAACTTTAGAAATAGATCAAAAAAATAATAGAAATAGCTCAATAGCTTTAGAAATAACTCAGTAAGTGTCTCTCAGGAGTGGACTCCAGCAGATTGGGCCTTCTCAGGAGAGCCTTTAGTTTGGTGAGTTTGTCTGAATATTACAGGAGGACAGCAGTGACCCAGATGTGTTGCTGCAAGGGGTGTTCAGCATTAGTTCTCTGCAGCACCTAGTTCAGATGCACTGCATTGGCCTCTTTAGTTGATAGAGTTTGATATTTCACGACACCTGAGACCGTTTCAGTTGTCCCTTTGAACAGCAGTAACTGCACAGTTTGGCTCAGCTTCCCCTAGGACTGTAGCAGGAGTTCTATCCCAGGCGGTGAGGAATTTATTCCCTTTACAACAGTGAAGAAAAGGGAATTTGGTCATGTCTCTGTTGATGATGGCTTCAGAGTGAGCGTCAGAAAGGGAGTGGACAGGCTGGCTTCAGCAAACTTTCTACTTTATTATTTGCAGTGAGGCACCTGTTGCTTGTAGTACCTAGTATCATGTCACACAAATCTTTTGGCAGACAACATGCTGCTTGCACAGCTGTGCTGCCACAGGACTCCTGTCCCTGTTTCAGTTACCAGTGTCCCCACCACTAACACAGGCAGAACCAGTGGCAATCATTCTAGCACACCAAATTACCAGCACATTTTTAAAACAACACCCCCCCCTCACTTTAAGGCCACTGCACTGCAGCAGGCTCTCCAATCATGTACCTGTCCCATTTGCATCCTTGCTGCCTCCAGAAAGGTGTGCCCAGATCGATCTACTGCTTCAGAGTCAGACTGCTACCCTGCCCATCCCCTGCATGCCTGAGACAACCATTCTCTCCCTGCAATCCCTCTCCCTCACTTCAGCCTCATGCAGGCAGCCTGGAGCAGGGCTAGCATGAGAGGACCTCATGGTCTGCTTAGAAGTCTACTTACTTGGGACCACTTTTCCAGATGTGGCTTCTAGTTTGAAAGGTCCTCACCCTTGGCTGCTCTTCTAAGAATAGTTTGCTTCTGTTTGTGTGTTTCTGTTCCACAGGGAGACTGAGGCAGGTGTTGAGATGGCGTTTCTGGGCACTCGGGCAGGACTCATGAGGAGTGCCCTATACGTGGGTTCTGAGAAAATTTCCAACAGGTAAGTCCCTAGACTGCACTACAGGGTTTCTCCTAGGGCAGCATGAAATCACCATCAGCCCTAGAAATGTATTTGGGGATACAGAAAAAGAAAGCAAAGAAGCAACACCTCGGTGGCATGGGTACTGATCTACAGAGTTGAGATAGAAGGGGTCCTTTGTCTTCTTCAAGTTGTTTTAAATTTTTCATAAAATACCATCCCAAACTGCATTATTTTGAATCATTCCCTGACTCCAGTCAGCTAGCAGAGAAAATGTCCACAGTTACCATGTATCTCCAGGACCACTTTACAGTGCAAAGACTCTGCACTCCAGCGCCCTGGTGACATTCCAGCTTGGCTATGTTTGATCTTTCTGTCTCAATTCCTCTTCCAGGTTTATTCTGTTCTGCCTCTTTACATTGCCCACATCGCAGTAGTATCCCAGTGCCTTCCAGTGAGGCATTAAGTGATGTGACTGACATCTGTCACATATGATTCGTTCTCTTGTCCTCTCCCTCAAGGCAAAAGTGTGTGTTCAGTGGGTTGTGAGATGGAAAGGGTCTAGTTTGCATTTTTGTTGAATACACAAGCTAGTGCACATTGCTGTAAGAAAGGACAGGTCACAGAGGCACACCAGCAAAGGGAACAGAAGGGGACAGTGGTGGTGGTGGTCCCTAGCTTCCTGTAAGCTGTTTCACTGAGTTCCCCCCAAAAAGGAGTCACACATTCAAGGCAGAGAGCTCTGCTGTGCCTGCACCGTGACACTCTTCATGTTTTTGAGGAAGTCTGGGTAGGTCAGAGTAGCCGGGCTGTGGTGACAAGGGAGAAAACAACGCGTGCTGTGGGAGGCCGGCACAGTGCCCTGTCCCACGCTGTGCATCAGGAGCATCACTCGGTGCTTCTAAACAGCTTCAGCCACCACACTGCAGTGACAGACCCACACACATTACAGGAGAGGTGCTTCTGGAATCCCCCGAAAGGAAGGAACCGTATAAATGAGTAATTATCATTACATCAAAATATACAGCACAACATGCACCTGAGAACAAAGGGGACTTGTCAGGGAAAGGGACAGGGACCTCCAGGGAAGCCTTTGACCTGATTTTCACAGATGTCTCCTGAGCACCCACCACCTGTCTTGCCAGGCCCTCGGTACTCATCCCATTGCCTTCAGGAGCACCCGTTTCCTTGAGAGCTCCAGCCCAGGCATGCCTCGGAGCTCAGCATTTAGACACAGAGCCCTGGGACAGGCTGCCCATAGGGGTTGTGGAGTCTCCATCTCTGGAGATATTCAAGACTCGTCTGGACGCCTATCTGTGCAATATGAGCCTGCTTTGGCAGGGGGATTGGACCCTATGATCTCTCGAGGTCCCTTCCAACCCCTATGATTCTATGGCTGGTCGGGGGGTTGGGGTTTGCTTGTTTTTAGGAAGATGCCTAATCCCCTGTCCTCACCTGCTCCCCACTCTCCTTTAATTAGCAGGTTCCCTACTTAGCAGGCTCCCACAGGCTACTTCGGGTTCTCACGCCCAGCCCTGCCCCTCACTCCGCACGGTGTAGCCAGCCAGGCCTCCCACGGAAGGGGGACAGCTTCCCTCCCACTCTCCCCAAGCACGAAGCCGCGGCGGCCGCAGCAGCCACCGCCCAGCCGCCGACCGGACTCTGCCGGCCCGCGGCCTTCCCTCGCCGTCCTCGGGGCCGGCGGCGCTGAGGGCCTCGGCCGGGGCAACAGCGGCACCTGGCGGGCGGCCGGCAGAGGCGCGGCGGAGGCGTTGGCTCCCGCTCCGTCTCCGGCGCGGCAGCAGGGAGGGCAGGCAGGCGGGCGGGCAGGCACCGCCGCCGGGCCCCCGGGTGCTGACGGAAAGTGGCGGCTGTTGTGCCGCGAGCGAGCGGGTGGGGTCTGAGCGGCAGTGGCTGGGCTCGGGCGCCGGTGGGAGTCGGTGGCTGACCCACGGCTGCTGGGGGGCAATGCAGCCCCGTCCGGGTTTCGGTAGCGAGGGAAGCCTCCCAAACCATCCCAGAGTCCTGGGGCGAGGGGCGCTCCTCCTGGCGTTGGCGTGTGTCGGTCACCCGGGGATCCCGGGCTCCCTTCTCCGCAGGGGAAGCCCCAGGTGGTGCCCAGCCCCAGGTGGTGCCCAGCCCCAGCGGCACCATTGCACTGCCCCGAGGAGGGCCGCTGCTCCCCCACACCGTGTATAAAGGCTGCCCTGGGTTTTCTCCCGGCAGGAAATTCCTGACACGGAAGGACAAGGAGAGTATCTTCACCATGGACCACTTCCCTCAGTGGTACCGCCGGGCAGCAGAGCATCCCCCTGGGAGCTTCATCTACAGCATCGTCTCAGAAGAGGATTCAGGTAACCCCAGCCTGAACACCAGAGGAGAGGGGAAGAGAAAGCCTTTCATGCCTTGCATCCCATGCTACCTCATCCTGACCCCTTTATCGCCCGCCACCTCTTGCCTAGTGGGAAGTGCTGAGACCTGGCCTCTTGGCATCATCACACCGATATAGAGGCAGATGGGTCACAGTCAAGACACTGGACACAGTGGAAAGATGAAGCTACAAGCTGTGGGGAAGGCAGTCAGGGCTGCGTAATGTGAGGCTGCAGAGGACTCATGGTAAAGTGGAGCCTGGGTAGGCCAAAGGACTTAGAGAGGCAGAGAGTGGGGGGATCATAAGGTGTTGGTGAGGCTAGAGAACACATGAACCGTGAGAAAGGGAAGATAAAGGTATGACAGAAGGAGTTAGACACATAGATGTGACCAGGCCTGGGAAGGAACATCATCAGGGGAACTGTAAGACAGTAATAGCTAGGACTGATGAGGGATCAGCACTCAGTTAAGTTCAGAGTATGTAATTTTTTTCCATCACCACTTCCCATGACAGAAGAGGATGGGTTTGTTATGGAAGATGGTGGAGGTAAAAGAAGGGTCCCTGTCCAGCCATACTGCTAGACTATGGCACCTCTTTCCCAGAGAAGGAGCTCAAACATGAGAGGTAAGCAAGGAGTGGTTTCGCAGTGTCTCTTTCTTAGGGTGTTGGTTCCTGTGAGTTTTCAGGGCCAGCCAGAACCTCCTCAAAGGCTGGAATAGAGCAGAAGCATTTAGAAAGAAATAATTAAGAAAAATACTTACATGAGATTCCTACACAGGAGACAGAAATCCCCTCTGTGCTCCTCCCTGGCCCCTAGCACTCCATCTCTATCACAGAGCTCAGCACTTTAGCTGTTAAAGCTTTTTGTGGCGCAGTGGTGGGAGGCTGGTGGGTGGGAAAGCAAGTAGCAAAGAGGAGAAAACCAGACTGGGAGGCAAGAGATGAACCAGAATGTAAAGGGAGAGAGATAGAAAAAGAAAATACGTGAAACCTTCCATGAAAGCATCTCTTTGCCCAGCACCCTTACATCTCACTTAAAAGGCAACTGTGGAGAGAGGGGGAGGCTTGGCAGGAGGAATCTTTTACTCCCCTACATGTCATGACATTTGCTCTTTGGAATAAAGCATGGGTTAGAAAAACAACCCCACACCTTGTGGGGCTTCCTAAGGCAGCCATTATCCTGTCCCCAGTAGTCACTGCTGGATAAACAATGGGGTTGTGGCTTGATGTTGCTTTCTTAAAAGTCACAGGTAGTTTTTCACGGAGAAAGAAGACAAGCAGCTGCCACTGTTTTGTTGGTTTGGGTTGGGATGTTTTGTTACATGGCCAGAAGCTTCAATCAAGTGCAGGACCCCATTCACCTGGAAACCCTACAGACACCTTGGAAGAAGGCCCTGAAGACCTTAAGCTCTAGAAGAAATGGCTCATCTCTTTAGAGATGAGCAGTTGGGTTTAGAGAGACTGTGATCCGTATGATCACACAAGATGTATGGTGGTGAAGAGCCACAAAATAATATTCAGTGCTTCTGAGCCACAGTGCTTCGCTGTCAGAGCAGAGTCCAGGCCTTTCTTTGACATCCAGTGAAGCAGGTGTGCCCCACCCGGTTCTTTAAGAAATTCTTGCTGTTTAGATGCCAAAGTCCCCTCTTTCATGCTTTCCATGCCTGTGACAAGGGGTTTTGTAGCAGATGCTCTTCTCATCACATAAAAAGGGAAGAGCCCAAACACCTCCCTGTTGGAAAGAAACCAACAGGCATGGCTGCAGGTCATCAGAATAATTTATACAGAGCATCTCTTCCAGAGAAAAAGCATTGCGAAAAGCTCCTCAAGTCAGGTAGAACTGTTCTTGCAGCCCAAATCTCTCTGAGTGTTGGGGTTTTTTTCTACAGATGCGAAGTGTATTTTACTTCTTTGTCCCATCCTAGGCAGAGCCAGACATTTGGGATCAGGTTCAAGGTGTGTGAGCATAAGTTAGCCAGGTATTTGTTTCACAAGGGCTTTACTGTTTCTGACATCCTTGAGCAAGTTAATCTGGCTTCAGTACAAAAAGAAGGGGGAAAAAACGTGAGAGACTCCAGCCTAAAGTGTGGTAGACACCGAATCATGCTCTGGACACAGTGGGTACCACCCCCAGTGATGAAGGCAGAAATGGAGAGCAGTAATAAATGCTGGAGCTCTTGGGAAGGAAAGATTCCCTGACCCATCTGCCTGAGCAAGAGATTTCTGTACAACATGCGAGGAGGGAATCAGTTGCAGGCTAAATCGATCGTGCTGACCTTCAAACTGTCCCCTGGCAGTTCCAAAAGAGGTGCCCTAGCTGAAGCTAATCTAATGGCTTTTAAAAACATACAGAAATGGAATCTGTCACATGGACAATTGCAGGCTGAAACAAAGGCACTAGCACAGGGGAGGTGGGGTTCAGTTGCTTAAACCTATCCAGCCATCCTATTTTACATGCCCTGTGGGACCTACCTATGAGATTTGCATGGGGCTTGCAGATGTGACACAGGACCTTCAGGACAGTTAAAGCAGCGGCTTATAGTTAATTTAGAGACCCTGGGATGTAACAGCGTTTAGGCAGCGAAATCCCAGAAGACTTTGTCTCTAAAATGGAGTGCACCCTGGAGAGTGCTGTGTCTCTCTCCAGTTTGTAGTGCTGGCCTGGTTTGGGTAACAGAGCTAGGTGTAAGCCTGGCCTTTGGTGTGCAAGAGTTGGTGTCAGAGTTGCCTGTCCTGCTTTGCCTGCTTCTCTGTCTACAGAGTTCAGCTGGTGCATGAGGCAGAGCACCTTTCTGGCCTAAGAGAAGCTCTATGTGCCCCCATTTGAGTAGGCCAGTCCTTCACATTTTATGCTGAGTACTACTTTTATCATGGGACATTATCTTGAAGGAAAAAAAAAAACAACCCCAAACCTACTCCTAGCCCTTTGCTTATGTGTTTTGAAAGATGCAGTCCTCCAAACTCTTGGATGTTTCAGGGTTGAGGCCTACATATGCACTGGCCTGGGTGTGCTTGTGTGAGCAAGCTGCTCCCGCTGCGTTTTACTCCTCTCTGGTAGTAAGCTAACCAAGCCTGCTCTGTTTGTGTCTTGACAGAGGGAGGTGACCTACCAAAAGTGGTGACAGTGAGCACAGCTGTGGCTGTGTCTGTGGATGGGAAGATGGGTATTGCTGCAGGTAGGACATTCTGGTTTCTCTCTTTATCTTGAACGAAACATTGTGTCTTGTATTGAGAGCGGGAGCTGAGAGCTGTTAGCTTGTCATTCAAGGGAAATGACGGGTGCCACAATAGCTGGTGAAGTTGAAAACTAGGCTAAACAGAGAATATTGGAGCAGGTACTGAATGGCTGATAAGCTTTTGAAAGGGAAGCTGGCTGTTTGAGCGGAAGCTTCTCATCTTTGATGCTGGTGGGTTTGTGGATCGAGACTATTTCTCTGGAGCATGAGGAGGTTGAGAAGTCCGAGCACATTTTAAAATGTTTGCAGAAGACACTTTTGGTTTTGGAAGAACAGGACGTTCAGGCATCTCCATTGTTATCTCACCTGAAAAATAACTTTTGCTGGTGGAATGGACTTCTTGATAGATTTCCAACTCAGACGTTTAGCTCCCCAAACTTATCTTTGTATCTGAGCTTTAAATCCCTCTTGTCAGACTTTCACTAGTCTCTGCATCTGTTTCTGAAAAACTCATAATGCACGTTATTTCCAAAAGGACCCCAAAGCTTTTGAAACTTAACTGTTTTCTGCGGCAATTGCCTCAGCCTTTAAGTTAATTCAGCAAGTGAAACAGAGCAGCCATTTAATGAACCCAAGGAACACTAATTGATAATGTTGGCATCATATCCAACTTACCCCAAAACTCCTATACAGAGTGTTTAGGAGAAGATGTAGCTCAGTGGAAATATTTTTTTTTAGACCTAAATGCATTGACTTAAGGAAGATATCAATGGAACAAGCAATGGAGTAATTATCACCAGAAATGTGCTGAGAAGCAAAGCTGCTCGTGAACGTATGGTTAGTGTTAATGGAGTCCTGTATGGTGGAAGGAATGACTGAGTAAAATAGATACCAGACAATGACTTTGTTACAGGGGTATCCAGTAGAGAGAAGGTCATGTAGCAGATACTTTCAGATCAGAGTCAACCATTGTTTTTTCCTAGGCTGGGTAGGATACAATCAATAGTCTTCAGTGCTACTAGTCAGTAAAACTATGGCAGTTTAACTTCTGATGAAGAGTTCCTTAATTTCCAGGTTTACAGTAAGTTCCAGTTTAGAGTGCTACTTCTTAAGTATCACTTGGGCATTAAGAAAGTAATTACAAGCTGAAGGAGGGGTGTTATGAAATAGCACTTTTCACTAACATACCAGCATTTAAAAGCCAAACAACTGTTATGAAGCCTGTCCAGAGACCCTTATAAAATAGAGATTATTTCAGTAAAGTTCATGTTAAATAGATGTTTGGGTCATAGAAACTGTTCTCAATACTGATACTAGCTGGCACTGTTATGAATACTTGGCATTGGTGAGGCCGCACCTCGAGTACTGTGTCCAGTTCTGGGCCCCTCACCATAAGAAGGACATGGAGGTCCTGGAGCGAGTCCAGAGAAGGGCAACCAGGCTGGGGAAGGGGCTGGAGGGCAAATCCTCTGAGGAGCAGCTGAGGGAGCTGGGGATGTTTAGTCTGGAGAAGAGGAGGCTGAGGGGAGACCTTATTGCCACCTACAGCTACCTGAAGGGAGGTTGTAGAGAGGTGGGTGATGGTCTCTTCAGCCAGGTGACAGGAGATAGGACAAGGGGAAATGGCATAAAGCTGCGCCAGGGCAGGGTCAGATTAGATTTTAGGAAAAAATTCTTCACTGAAAGAGTGAAGAACAGGCTGCCCAGGGATGTGGTTGAGTCACCATCCCTGGGTGCGTTTAAAAAAAGGCTAGGTGAGGTACTTAGGGATGTGGTTTAGCATAGGATGGGAACGGTTGGACTTGATGATCTTAAAGGTCTTTTCCAACTGTGTGATTCTCTCTGATTTTCTGGTACTCTCTGAACATACCCAGCAGAGAATGAGATAGCATTGAAACTCTATCAAGAGTCTCAGTGCAGCACTGGGGCATTTTTCTAAACATGGATTTGGGAGTATAAAAAACATGTTTTAAAAAATATTGTTTTTCATGGTTTTTTCCTTCCCTTTCCCAACCTGTGAGTTAGAGCAGAGGCACACAAGCAGTTCATCTGGCACTCAGCGTAAACACAGGGAAGGAAACTTCTCGGTGGAAGAGTTGCAGCAAGTGCCAGGAGGATCTGCCCCTGATGGAGCCATTTCTCTTCTGTCAGCAGCACTTCTCACAACACCATTGGAGATTTCCAAGCCCTCAGTTATGCTGAATGATGAATCAACTGTCTGTGTGGATGTGCTGTGAAGGGGCAGGATGCTCTGCAGAGGGAAGAGGAGGGTGGAAAAAGCAGCAGATAGGGAAAGAAGTAATCTTAAAACAGTAACAATGAGGTACATTTCTGTCCTCTGTGGAAATGATACAGAACAAGCCAGTTTCCTCACTAGTAACCACAGAAGTTGAGACACAGAAATGTATTCTCAGTTGCTTTCATTCCTTAAAGGTGCCATGGTCCCTGTCACTAGCAGGCATGTTTGGTCATCTGACCACAAGCATCTTTTGCTTACTTCCACATGTGGTACATCCAACCATGTGTTCTTTTTTCCATTTCTTAGGCATTGAGGAAAACTACCTAAATTCCATCTAAAGTATGGGTTGCAGGACAGCACTGAGGGAAATAATTTCTCATTTAGGGTCGAAAATCCTTCAGACCCCCAGCTGTAGCCCCAGTTGACTTGTCAGTGCAAGTGTTTGTTGGTGTATGTCACATGTGCTGGCTTGAATGTAAGTTTGAGACACATTTTGGGGGGTTTTAGGAAGCAAAATGGTCCTCTATCACTACATCTGTTTTGTTTCCAGTGGTGACTACGTTCATCATCTGAATCTTTGTATCAGCAGTGCTTAAAAAATAACCCAAACCACTGCTGTTTGATCTTGAGGATAACAGCATTGGGAGCAAGGATGCAGGTCTTTCTTCATATCCCCTCACACTAATAGAGTCATCCTGAGTGGCTGGGACCTGTTTCTAGGGGTCTTCATCCCACAGCAGAGGCTGCAACGCAAATGATGCTGGGTGGTGCTGTCATACTATCCTGGGTGCAGGAGAGAGGTGAAGGAAGAGTGGAGACACAGTGAGAGCCAATGAGAGCAGAATGACATGCAGATTGTTACTGCTATTCTGATGGCATCAGACCTCCGTGGGCTTGACACCGTGTTTGTTTAGAGTTAGGATACTACCACAAGTCAATTTTGTATCCAGCATTGGTTCCCAGAAAAGCCAAATATCTTGCTAGTCCTGTAATTTGTGGGTAAATGCTGTTACAATCCTGTAAAAGGGGAACAACAGAGGCTTTCTACGTGCCCCTATGAAAGTGCAAGTGGTATGAACTGGCCTGTCATTCTGCCACTGATTGTTACTGTCACTTGTTTGACTTGAAGGTGCTTGGGGGAGATTTGTAAGCGCTCTGAAATGTTCGCTATGCATGCAGTGAAAAATTAAGCTCTAGGATTTGCAGCCAAGCCTGTAGGGAGGGAACACCCCCAGTGCCCCCATGGGGAGGATGCCAGTGACTGGGAGAGTTGGGCCCCTTTTCTTCTGGCAGCTGAATGGCAGTCTCTAGCCAAGGCGGAGAAAGGCGAACTGGTAAAATCAAACATCCAGGAAGATAACATGGGTCTGGACGCTGTCAGGGCATGAGGAAGCAGTCAGCTGGGATTAGAGAGCAGCCCAGCTGAGGGCTGAGGCCAGAGATGGGAGTGCAAGGGCCTCCTTCCTCCTGTTTCTGTCTGACTTGGCTCAGTAGGGAATCCCAGAACATGTTTGGGGTGCAGACCAAGGTGCTCCTCTCACCATTAGAGAGGGTAGTCCACGCAGGGACAGGAGGGGAAATGGCCAAATTCAGGAGGGAAAAGTGGTGTCCTCTGCCCTACCCTGCCCTCTCCCCTTTTCACCCATTCTTCTTCTTCCTCTGTGGGCCAAGCCCCCATTCCTGGGGCACGAGGGGGATGCACAAAGGGTTCAAGGCACCCACAAGTCTCTCGGAGGACATGGCAGAGCCAAGGCAGGGTCTGCTTGTGTGAGCTGAGTTGGTGTGGCCTCTTTGGCGGGATACTACACAGGCAAAATTAAGCCTGGCTTGGCTGTACCTGTTTCTTTGAGTTAATAACATCTACCTGCTATATTGTGGCTTGGCACTTCAAAGCCCTATGCAAACATTAAGTAATGCCTGGATGATTAATTGTAATTAATTAGAAGGCAGCTATTCTCCCGGGATGTCAGTCCAGTACCTTTCACGCACACTAACTTTGTTGGAAATGAAAAATAAGGAATTGTGATGGCATTCTCCCCAAGCCAAGTCCTGCCCCAGATAGCACTGTCATCTGCTCCCCTCCATGAGTCAGTAGCCTGGGGCTTTCTGGTCCTCAGGGTGTGCACAGCAGAAATCACATGTAGTTGCTGACAGAAGCTTTTAGTGATTTAAAGCCCCAGTGAAACTACTGGAATCTGCACAGGAGTTTAGCTGTCACTTTGGGCTGTGCATGACGTCTCTTTCATTGCCTGAGCTTCCTGCTGTTTGATTTACGTGGCCGTCAGCTGGCTGCCAGTCCCAACAGGGACAGGTAGGGGTTTTTTTCCATTAGGTTCCTTGCCCTGATTGTCGTGCCTCAGGAATGGGAAACGACCAATGCCACCCAAGTGCCCAATAAAAAACCCCAAATGGGCGCTTGGGAGATGCAGGTTTATTTTATACAGTACCCTCTCCTCTGTTTGTATTATCTTATCTGTGGTGATTGGAACACAGAGAAGTCGTTATCCAGTGACACCAACAGTATATACAGATGTATTTGGGGAGAAGGGGGAGAGAAGAGAAATATTGTCTCTATTTTACAGGGAGGGTTTTGGGACACAGAGTTATTAAGGCCGGTGTTTTCAGGAGAACTCTGTACTTGCAACAGGAGCATATTTTTCAAAAAAGCCTAGATTATTTTTTTTTCCAAAAGTATTTTAAATTAGTCAGTCTGAAAAACAGAAAATGGGAAGTAATTTTACTATTATACTTCTGTTTAAAATCCAACCTCTATTAGTCCAATGGAAAGTCTTAATTTGAGAAGCCATTACTGGTCAGCTCAATGTCTCTCCATCCTCTTCCTTGGCCCTCAGTTTTGGCTACCCACTGCCTGTTACAAGCGAACAGTGAGAGGAGGTGCAGGTGGCTTTTTCAGCAGTTCTGTTGCTGTGGCATCTTTTCAAACTAATCTACACACAATTCTGTATTCCTACAGTTTTGTTGTTTGGGTGGATAAAACATTTCAACCTTCTCTCTAGAAAGTGACAGTTGCACCTGTAGAAGCTGTTAAAATGCATGGAAATAAGCTACAATAACATAAGCACGCTTTCCATGGGGATAGCTGCATCCAAAATTATTTCACTAGGCTGGCTCAGAAACCAGCACGTTACCCATGCAAAACCTGAGAACAGCAGATCTCTTGAATGCGGCCATGGCTGCAAGTTTAAGTTCTTTGATGAAAGCTATTGCCTGCTGCATGGGTTGATAAAGTATGCAGCTTAAAAAAACTCTTATTATGAAGATGTGATGCCATTATGTCAGTTATTGTGGCCCCTTCAGAAGGAATGCTGTCCCTCTTTTAATGCTGGAGGTTGGGCCAGTAGTGTCCCATTTCAGGGACTTCTGTGAGCTCCTGAGGCATCACCTGGGTGATTTTATGGAAACCACAGTCTCCCCTGCATCCTATGGTGGTAGCATGGATAGAAAGAAGGAAGACTCAACTCATTTTCAGCCTGTCTGGTTTCTGCCTGGTGCCATTCCCTCCTGTCAGTCCCCCGAAGCCCAAGCAGTTTCTTAGGCATCCCTTTGATCTGACAAAATGAGAGACATCTAAAGGGGCTGTGCCTTGGAGCTCAGTCACAGAAAGTGATAGGGGCTCTCGGTGAGGCAGAAATGCTCATCATTTTAGGACTAGCAGCAACTGTACCTTCTCAACCTCTCAGGACATCTGTCTGGGGGCCATTATCAGTTGGTACCCAGTACTCTGAAGGCCAAGGTATCAAAATTGCACAGTGGCGTTGGTGTGCTAAAACCAGTGTCTCTTGCCTCCTTCATACACCTATCTGCGGGCCATCCATTGCATTCTGCTCTACATGCTGAGCCTTGGAGGAGAGACCTGTAAGCATAAAGGCTGCTTTTTGGGGTGTTTCTGTGGCAGACACGAGCTGTTCTATGAGCAAGTCAAAAGCAAGGTGGTTGCCTTGTTTTGCACTGGCTCTGATCTTACGAATTCTGCCTTTTGACAGGGTCTGGTATTGGTGCTGGGCCCACATGGTTCCCTGTTCAGAGCTGGTTATCCTCCAGCCAGGTCAGTGAAAAGGTGGAAAGTGGAAGCACCTGATTGCAAAACTCCATATAGATGTCTCTATGTATAGATAGTAACTGGTAATGAGAGAGTCAAATATATTTATTTAATCCTCAGAAGAATGCTATAAATAGGTATGAGACATCTTCCATAGCATTCTGCACCCCCTGGTTGGACATCAGCAATTTCCTTTTCTGCCACGTTGTATCTGCTGTCTGCGTAGGCTGTGAGATCTTCAACACGGGGATTGCACCTCCTCCCTGTGTGTGCGGACATTGCCTATTGCCTTGGGAATGTGCCCTCGGTTGGGTGAAAAGCAAAGACAACAGCCAGTTCTGTAGAATAAATATTCCCTTGTAAGCCCAGCTGAGTGTCAGACTTTGCATGCTGCTACTTACGGGGGGGAGAGGGGGAAACATGAAGCAAATCAGCCCTCCTTTCCTTAGCCCATGTAGGCAGAGCTTTGCCCAGTACCAAGCAAATTCCCCCACTGATGGGTGTTCGTGCCCAGACCCTGCCCTTGGCAGCTGCTTCAGGGTATTTTCTCAAAGGGACACTGTAACAACTTGTGAGCAATGAGATTTCTCCTCTGGGGTCTGGTGAGGCATTTCTCCAGGCCTTCCCCAGCCCTGGAGTCTATTCCAGGCTGGAGCTCCACCCCAGGAGCCCGTTCTTGCCTGTACATAGCAGAAGTCTTGTAGCCTAAGGTTATCCATCGCCACTGCCTCTATAGCTCCTCTGATTGCCATGGCTGTCACACTTGAAGGGAAAGGAGCCCTTGACACCAGCTCAGGAGAGGTCTGCGTATAGCTGGATTTCTTAGATTGGCACCCGGTGCCTTTGCCATGTTCCCTCTGCTTGCAAATTATTTGATATCATTTTAATTCTGAGCTGAATTAGAGCAGTGCGCGGGTTGTCATGGTAACCATTTCCTTGTGCCTTTTGGTCTGACTCATTGCAGACAATTACTCTCCCGCTCCAGGATTCACGGATGTGATAGGAGAAGAATCATGTGCTGGGCTTTCAACTTTCATTTTTTTTCCACTTTTAATTTCCTTCCCAGCCTCTCTCTCACATTAACTCCTGCCTAGCCAGCATCAGCAGGGACCTGCACCTCTTCCTGGGGCCACGTGGGCCCGTGGGAGCGCGTTGCACGTACAGCGCCTGTGGATGCACGGTGTGTGAGGGACGTTTGTGTGGTTTCTCTGCAGCACGTTGTGTGGCTGTGATGCCTGTCGGTGTGTGTAACTAGGGGGGTGCACAAATGCGTGTGCTCGTGGAGCGGTTTGTGCTTCTTCCTCTCTCTGCTGGGGCTACGTACTCGCCTTGTGCCTTCTGTGTATGCACACAGGTGTGTATGTGAGTGCTCTGTCTGGATGTGGAAGCGTACCCAGTGTGTGGAGCCTGTCAGTATTTGCTGAGTATTCAGGGGGACTGACAGGGTCGTGAGTAGGCCAGGACCTTCCATTTGGAGGGGTGTGAAGATCCACAGGCTGCCAAGCAAGTGGCATTAATGCCTCTGACCAAGTAGGGTGCAAACCTAAATCTTGTGTGATTGATAGGCCTCTCTCACATGTCACAGCAGCCTGCATCTATGCATCTAAAGTGTATGGAGGAAAGCAGTGCTGTCCATGGAAGGACCATGGCCTTAATGTAAGTGTAATTGATGTCATGAACTGTGTTAGGACCTATAGTTCAACAGAGGAACAAAGTCATGTGAGAAAATGATGAAATGGATCATAGAAGCGGTCTGTAGAGGTAGGGATGAAAGGAGTAAATATTACAGCAGAGAAGGTTATAGGAGATATCTTGTGAGACGGTTTGGCTTAAATTCAGCCAAGGCACAAGCACACAGGTTTAGCAGGGTGAGAACCAAGAAACTTAGGAGATCTGAGGACAGCTCCAGGCTACTCCTAAGATACATTCCTTTTACCACCAAACTCAAGCTGTCTCCTTCCTGAGTTTGTCTTGTCCTGCCCTACCTAACCACTTAAGGCACAAATCTCATCAGAAGGCTATGAAATGGGACTCCTACCAGCCCTTTCTGCTCATAAGACATTTTACTTCTACTTTCCCTCACTAGGATACAGAGGTCCATTCATAGGATAATTCTGGTTGGAAGGCACTTCAGGAGGTCTCTGGACAGCCTCCTGCTCAAAGCAGGGTCAACTATGAGATCAGAGCAGTTTACTTAGAATTTTATTGTAATAATATTCCCAGAAATATTCCTTAGTCCTCCCTAATGCTCATACTCTGTGCTCTCACAGCCTGTACTGTGCAGAGGCCATACCAATAGCCATTCTCTTTTTCTCCCCCTATCCTTGCTCTATCTAGTCCTATCCTGATGAGGACTATCAGCAGCAAATCTTCATGAGGAGGTGCTGGATGCAGGGTAGTTTGCAGTGGGTATGGGCCTGCTGTTAGGTGTTGAGGTACAGAGGGTGTGAGAAGAAAGGGGAGTTGCTAGGTGGCTGCCCTGCTTCTGCCTAAGGGAGAGCTTGGATGGAAGCCCTGGGAAGCACCAGGAATGTGTGAATGCAGGGGAGAGATGATCTTAGTGCAGGAGATGGGTGAGATGTGGACAGAACTGCTTGCCCAGGGTGTATGGAGGGGTGGTCTGCTGCTGGCTCTTGGCTGTGCTTTCACAGGCAGCACTGCAAAGTCCAGAGGGAGCAGTTTAGCTTTTGGGGATGCTGTGGAGCCCACATTTCTGGGAGGAGTCAATAAATGGCAATGCCTGATTCTGTTGCCCTCCATCTGTCTGCTACCACAGGCAACTGCTTAGGCTCTTTAATCTGGCTCTGTGGAGAGCCTGTGTGGAATGGAAAAAGAACAGACAGCAAAGCAAGCTGCGTCTTAGAGGTCAGGAAATGTAGGGATAAAGTGAGAATTGCTTACAAATCAAGCTGAGTTAGACCTTACAAAGGAGATTAAAACAAATAGCAAAAGATTCTTCAGCTTTTTGAAAAAAGAAAAAAAAAAAGAATGAGGGCCACTTCTGGGCAGTAAGAGAGAAGTCAAGATCAAGGAGACTATAGTCTGAGCCAAAACCAGAGAGGACTGCACCCAAGTTATTGATAAGGACAGCACTATCGTCCTTGGGGAAAGAAACATGCTGACCACTGGGAATATGCAGCTCAAGCTGCTTAGTGCGCTCACAGTACTGGGCCAGGGGGCTCTCCAGCCCTGAGAGACCTGGCATGTGGGGGCACAGGCTTATAGCAAGGATCTTTTTTCAACTCCACCCTGAGTGGTGACTCCACACAGGCTAGAACAGTGAAAATTCAGCAGTTAGGGTTAAGGAAGTGAGAGAAATAAGTTTTTCAGTCTCAGACCTGTAAATGTGACCTCTGTAATGTTTGTAGCACTTTAGATGAGATCTTGAAGGAAAATATAATTATTATCAAGCAGTTAGGGGAAAAGGGAGTCAGTCAGCATGAATTTATCAATACTGGATCATACCGGACTAACCCAGTAGCAGGCTTTCACATGAGTTGTTTTCCTGAAGGGCAGAGGAAAATTTCAGAGGTCTCATCTCTGTTTCAGTAGAGCACTTGATACAGTGCCACATAAGAAACAAACAGTTAAACTGGAGGAGATCAGGAAAGGGAGAGGGGTTGTAAGGGGCAGAGTGATGGAAGTCAGTCTGGGAAGGTGGCAGCAGCAAGATCACCTTTGAAGCAAAAGGTCACTTGTAGCACTCCCTGGTGGTCTGCCATGGGATTGGTCTTTGCTAACACCAACCTGACCCTGCCTCAGGTAGCGATCAATAGGTAGTGAGGAGGTGTCCTGATGATTCAACACTAGAAGGCATCACTGGCACAGGGGAGGACCAGGATATTGTAGAAGAAGCCTTATTTGACCTTGGCAGGAGTACCAGAAACAGAATGAATTTCAGTAGTATGACAGACACAAGGTCATATGCTTGAGAACTAATATTAGAAATCTTCTGTAAGCTGGAAGCTCAGTGAGATCTGGCAGAGAGCACAGCAAGCAAGACTGGAGGCAGCCCTTGTGTTTCTGGGACTGTTGGGCCTGTTTTGTCACATGTCAGTGAGGATCACCAGTGTAGACTGTATTGCCCCTGATGCCCACACACAGTCCAGGGAATCTTTGTTGTCTGCCAAGTTCTGCCCTGAGATCCTTGCTGAAATGCAGCTGTGTAGTCTTGGTGGTAAACACATCCCAAGAAATCTCAGGATCAAAATGCTGAGAACTTCTGCATGGATGGCAGGTGATAGTGTGACACAGTTGTGGACAAAGCAAACTTTGTCCTAGAAGATACCTGGAGAAGTGTTCCCAGTGTGAATGGGGATGCATTGGTGCTCCTACCCAAAGCTCCGTGAGAGCTCTCCTCTAGTTTCTGTTACAGTTTTGGCCAAAGGAATACAGACTGAGACAGGTACAGACAGGGCAGAAGGATGATGAGAGGAAAGGGAAGCCTGATTTTGTGAGAGGAGCTTTTGACAACCCAGTTTGTTTAACCACGTGCAGCCAGGACTTCAGCGGGTAGGATTGCCTTAATAAATGCTTGGATAGGATCACTGTAATGAATGCAACTTTGAAAAAATGTTTTAAATAAAGCACACAGCTTGTACAAAGACAGTGTGGTATAGATAGGCCATGAAAATATTTAGGGTGAAAAACTAGAAGAGGGTTTCTAGCTATTAGAGTAATCCAGCTTTAGCCAGAATCTGAGGTAAGAAGACAAGTAGGTTTAAGTGGGACCTTGAGAAGTCTGTAAGAATGTGGTGGTGCCTTAAATAGAGATAAAACCCTGCTAGCCTGTAGTCCCTTGTCCATCACCAAGCAACAGCTGAAGCCCCTGTCTCACCATGCCACAATAGAATTACCAGCAAGCAAGCGAGTCTCGGGGCAGTCACTCAGGGCACTCCCCATTCACCACAGCACTCCTGTTGGGTACAAGGCTGAGCCTTTTTTACCATATAATTAACATGCTCCATGATTTAAGTCATGACTGAATTAAATATGCTTGTTAATGCAGCTGAAAGCCCCAGCACAGCACCTGGAAGGCCAGAAGTTAGGGCTGACCTAAACCCCTCTTTCAGCATTTGACAGCGTGATGGTTTCTCTTGATTGATTTGGGTTTTGCAAAGTAGAGTGAGCGTAGAAGCCCCTGCTTATGATAACAAGCCTTTAAAAAGCAGATGGGGATGTGGGGGCTGGTGTGTTTTGTGGCAGCTGAGAAGTGACAGTTGAGGAGATCAGAGAAGGGAGAATCTGAAAAGCAGCTGGTCAGAGGCAGTCGCTGAAGAGGGGATGATCAGTCACAAGAGGATGAAATAAGGGAGAGAGAGAGAGAGTGAGAAAAACTAGGGAATCAAAAACATTGATGTCCAGTGGGAGAGATATGAAAGATAACCATATGAGACCATGAGTGAGTGAGACAGAGGAGATTGCTAGAAAGGGACTATCAGTTTAAATAAGAGGGCTAAATTTTTCCCTTGCCAAGAACTGCACAAATCTGGATGCTCTTGCTTAAACTCCAGTGAATTTATGCTACTATAAAGGTGGTTATGAGTGGGATCAGGACTATTTTCCCATACTGTGTCTCTCTCAAAATGACTTGTTAAGTTTTTGCCCTAGTGTTTCCATATGCCTCCATGGTTAAAGTAGGAACGCTGTTCACACAGCCTAGCAAGTGTGCTGCGAGACGTTTGTCAGTGGGGAGAAGTAGGGAGAGGTGATATTTACTATTGTATCACAATAGTCAGTATCTACAACAGGGAGCACGGATTTAGATGGATGAGGAGCATACCTCTGAAAGGAGGAGGAAAAATCAGGAAGAGTGATAACAGCATTGTTCCAGAGGTGAGGCAATGCTTTGCAGTGAAAGACTTGATGAACTCAATCTGCTTTTTTTTTTTTTTTAAAAAAAAAAAACCCAAACCTGAGAGATTATTTGATTAGAGTACAAAGCACCTTCACAGGGAGAGATACTGGTTACTGAACATTTGGGCTTTTTAATCTAGGGTAGAAAAGCATAACAAAAACCTGTGACAGGAAACCAAACAGACTCAAATGAGATATCAAGCATGAATGGTAACAGGGAACATTAATAGTTATTCTTGTAAGGTACCAAGGTAAAAAGGGTTTTTTAATTTCTGGAATGTTTTTTAAATCAAAGGTAGATGCCTTTCTGGAAGATTCTCCTCAGCTACATGTAAACAGTCACTGTTGCACTTTCTACAGAATAACTTCTCTGTTTTCTGTTTCATAAGCTAAGCAGATTGAGCTCCTATAGCCTTTCCCAGCAAGGCATCTTCTACCACCCTCAAATACCATTTGTGGTTCTTTTCCACACACTTCCCAAGTAGTGTGCGATAGGCAGAAGGTCAGACTGGATGATCTAAAGTCCCTTCTGGCCTTTATACTCTCTGAATCTCTGCCTCTGTGAATTCATTAATGTTTGCAAGCTCCCAGAGAGCTGCCAAAGGCAAGCACTATAGAAATGCAAAGCATTGTTGTTACTCTGGGTATTTCCCTTGAGCTTTATGCAGAGCTGGTTGAATATCTCAGTGTATCGTCTGTGCAGATTTCCTCAAATGAAATACCTGCGTTTGTCGCTCCTTCCATGCCCTTTACCAGTTGACTTTCTGCAGCTGTTCTAACAAACAAGTTTATTCCCAAGTTAGGACACAGAAAAAGCAAATGTGAAGGGCCAAATCTCAACCTGGAGCCCCGAGCAAAGACTGGGACGTTGTTGTCCCAGCCCAGAAGCTCCACGGAAGGCAGAGTTATTCTTAGCATAGTACTTTGCTTTCTCCTTGGCTCCCAGTGCCCTGCGCTTGGCTTCTGCCTGGCTGCAGTACAGTGCTGCTGTGAGAAGGAGAGGTCTAGCTCCTGTTGGTTGCTTCTCCCTCTAAAGGGATCAAAGCTGTGGGGATGCAGTCTTGTCCTCAGGTCTCTGGAGCTTCTGCTGCTGTGGAGAACTCCCCAAAATGACACAGGAAATCTTTATTTACTTGCACTCCATTCTATAACCGTACTCATCGGGGAGTGTTCATTCTTTTGTCTGTGTTGCACAGTATTCTTGGTGGCAAGACTGTTTGGTCCTCAGAAATCCCATCCTAGGACTTGCCTATATCTAATCAGAGGATAACAGCTGACCCTCTGACCTGTGCTTCCAATCAGTGTTAGCAAATGCTTTGCAAGACAGCACAGCAAGCTGCCGATGAACAAGATACTGAGGAGAAATTCCATTTTATGTATTTTACGTGTGGTTTTTATATATATATATACATACATATAATTACATGTGTATATATATGATGCTATATGCATGCTTGACTAGATATGCATGCGGGACAAATACATTTGCCAATATCAAATAGTCAAATAATAAGCAAATTACAATAATCAAATTGCAGAAAATCACAGCCTGCTCCCAAATAATTCATGAACTGAAAAAGCAGGGAGTCATCAGATGAGTGTGTTGGCTTTGCTTTTTTTCTACTCTACATTTCTGGTATTATATGAACTGCTTAGTAGTATCTGTGTGTGCTCCTCTATCTACATGGCAAAATTAAATTATGTGTCACAGACACCATACTGTTAAACAATAACGCTGATTCTCTTGTGGCACGTACCTTTCCAACAGAACAGATGCCTCAGCCCTTATCGGATTAAGAGTATCTGGGTTTTGCTCCCAGTTTCTCTCTGAAGATCAGACTGAGTGTAACAGGGTTGGCGGAGTATAACAGTGGCAAAAGGGTTTGCTTGTTGCAGGGTTTGGCAACTTTTGTGGTTCCTCACCCATCGGGGTGAGCTTTTTCTCACAGGAAGAGTATGTGATGGCTTGTGTACGCTTAGCACTGAAAGTAGAGAAGTGTGGAATTTAAACTTCTTAGCTGTGTGTGATAGACCCAGCCAGTGAACAGCTGGTGGAGAGACACTTTTAGCTCTAGGGGTGACAGCTTGTGTACTGGGGGGTGCAATAGGATTAGGTAGCGTTTTCCATTCATTTCGAAATAACCTTCCTCAGGAGGGTCAGGAATCTGGAGATGCAGGAACCCATAGCTCACTGTGTGTTACTGTAAGTTTTATTGAACATTATGCTCTAATTTAAAAAAAAAAAAGCTTTTGGAATCAAATTTGACCTGAATATAACTCTATTGGCTTCTGCATTCTTACACTAGGGATTAATTTGGCCCTTTCTACTTTTATGTAATGAGCTGATTGCCACAGTATCTTATCCTTGTTACACAATCGCCCTTGTCTGCCTGTGTCCCTGGAGTGTTTGTGTGTGTGTGTGTGTGTGTGTTTCCAGATCAAGGGTCTCACCTTGCCTGACCGTGTGTTTGGCCCTACAGCCTCACCCCGACCGCAGGTACGTGCTTGCCTAGGACTTGCGCTGGTGGAGGGTATGTGTGTCACCCATAAGTGCATGTCCACCCCAAGTTCAAACTGTATGTACAGGCGAGCATACACCTATGTGGGAATTTGGGGGCTTTTCGTTTGGCCGCCTGTGTCACCTACAGCGCTTGCTTTTGCGTGGGGTAGGAGACAGAGGGGAAGCTACTGTCAGAGATCTCATTGAAACAAGAAGGAGCATAGGAAAATACATTCTTTATTATTCTTCTGTAACAACAAGCCAGAAATATAATATACCTTTAAAAATTTTCTGTCTCATGCCAAAGAAACCTCCATTCAATCGTTTTAGAAAATCTTGTTGCTTTCCCTCAAACAGTAATGAAAAGAAAAAGAAATTACAAGAGCCATCTGTTCCCTGCAAGTAATGTGCCTGCCTGTACCACAGGTGGGTGTGTGGGGAAGGGGAGTGGGGGGAGCAGAAGGGTTGTTTCTGGTGGCCCTGCCAGCCCCTACATCGTCCAGGCCCATGTTGGACCTGCCTGCCCCAGAGGACTGTTTTCTGAGGGCAGGCATCTGCATGTGGCATTGGTACACCTGCCTGCAGCAAAGGGTGTGTTCATGGGGGTTCCCCCCATGCCTAGCCATGCCTATGGGGAGAACAGAAGCCCTGTCCCCACATACCAGAAGAACCCGTTGCCTGGGCACACAAGGAGCAGTGGGTCTCATTCTATATCCAGCATCCCAGAGGAGAGCTTAATTTCTGACTGCGCTGGGCACCATGTTCCTTTGAGTGCCTGTGGGCAGTGCAGCGGCTCAGTCACTCAAGGGCAGCCTGTTGGCCAGGTGTGCTAGGGAATGGAGAAAGAGCCTGTTTGCAAACAGTGGTATAAAGAGGGCATTTCAAGTGTGGCCAGTACGACAAGGGAGGTGATTTTTCCCCTCTGCTCCGCTCTTGTGAGACCCCACCTGGAGTACTGTGTCCAGCTCTGGGGTCCCCAGTACAAGAAAAATCTTGAGCTGTTGGAGGAGGTCCAGAGGAGGGCCACAAAGATGATCAGAGGGCTGGAACATCTCTCCTATGAAGACAGGCTGAGCTGGGCTTGTTCAGCCTGGAGAAGGCTCCAGGGAGACATTGCAGCCTTCCAGTACCTGAAGGGGTCTACAGAAAAGCTGGAGAGGGACTGTTTACAAGGGCGTGGAGTGATCGGACAAGGGGGAATGGCCTTAAACTGAAAGAGGGAACATTTAGATTAGATATTAGGAAGGAATCCTTCCCTGTAAGGGTGGTGAGGTCCTGGCACAGGTTGCTCAGAGAAGCTGTGTCTGCCCCCTCCCTGGCAGTGTTCAAGGCCAGGTTGGATGGAGCTTTGGGCAGCCTGGTCTAGTGGAGGGTGTCCCAGCCCATGTCAGGGGCGCTGGAGCTAGATGGTCTTTGAGGTCCCTTCTAGCCCAAACCATTCTGTCATTCTATGATACTCTGTTTGTCCTTCCAAGTGCAATGTTTGCTCTCCAGTGGGATTCCCCATAGCAGCCAGCCATCATGTTTCTCAGCAACTCTTTTTTTCTCCCCTCTCCTGTCTTCTTTTCTGGGTGGGTTTCTAAACATGGCAGTCCCTTGTCTAGGGGGAATCCAAACTTTCTGCCTTATAAATGAAAACAAAAAGGAAAGGGTGGGCAAGGTCATCACCAGCCCCACAACACAAGATATAGAAAATATTAATAGCAACAAAGAAAAATTGTTCAGGGCAGGAGTAGGTCACAGGAAAGGTGCAGGGAAAGGAGGATTTCACCCTCCAAACCCTGCATTGTCCCCTTCCTCCCTGCCATTCATTTAACCTCTAGTCTATCCCCTTAAAAACAATCTCTCTCTCTCGCTCTCTTGCTCATTCACACACACACACACACACATGTACACGCACACACATATATAGATCCCATTTGATTTGTGCAATATTTCACCATTATTTGATGCAAGTAAAATATGGATCTATAAATATACCGTTTTGACTCAAGTCCCTTTTCAAGTATGATAACAGAGTCCGATATGGTAAAGGGAGAAGTTCCCCTGAGAGGGAGGTTGGGGAGAGGTTCGGATCCAGCAGGCAGAGTCTAGTCCTGGCTTGCTGGGAATGTGGAGCAGCAGTAACACACATACGGACTCTGCAGTGCACCAGTTCTGCCCTTCAGAGTGGGCTATGGTTGCAGCAGATGGGATGGTTGGAGTGGCTATACAGTGCATGGGGGAAGAGTCCTTCCTCCTCACATCTTACCAGCCTCCCTCCTCCTCTTCCCGACAAACAGTGTGCTGGGAGCGGGGTTACAATGTGTGTGCACACTTGTAGGTGGACTGCTTCTCCCAGTCCTTCTTCCAGTGTAGCCTGGTCTTCTGCTTCCTGAAGAACTTCTTCCCCAGTCCCATGCATCCCTGTGTCAAAGGGCAGCCATACTAAAACAGTCCAGAGCATCCTGTTTCTTGGTCTCTGGTGGCCACGAGTAGGCCAGGAGGGGTTTTGCTACTCCAGGCTTTGATTAAAGACTTGGTATTGCGTGCCCATGGGTCAGTACAACCATCTGTCTAGGACCAGATCAGGGTGAGGAGCCAGCATGCATCACTTCCACAGGGATCCAGCGGCAGCAAACAGGAGGGCTGTGAGACAACTGAAGGCATTGGGATCCAGCTGGAGCAGGGGGGAAGAGGTGACTTGCCCTGGCAGGGTCCACCTGCAGTGCATGATGGGCTCTGAATGCAGGTTGCTAGTGAAACACCCCGCAAAGCTGGGCTGGCTGCCAGCTTGTTTCCTGATGGCAGGGATCGCACCATCCACAGGCACTGCGGATGCACGACCTCCGGTGTCATCTTCCTCGCCCAGGAATACCCACTGTGACGGGTTAGAGCAGGTTACCATGGCAATGTGCGCTCTCCCCTGGAGACAGCATTTTATCCTACTTCCAGTGATACAAAATGAGTCCTTATACTGAGTTCCTTTCATTTCCACACACACCCCTCAATGTTTTTTATTTTTTTTTTTTTTTCTTCTGGTCAGGTTGGAAAGAGTTAAGACTATTAGGAGGCACTGCAGTCTGAGGACTTTGAAATCTGGTTGGGGGAAGTCACCTACGTGACAGTGGCAGTGTGCGCGGTTGCGTGTGTGGGCACACCCGTGTGTAGCTGCAGGTGGCAGAGAGGACAGTAGCGATGGCGAGGGGAGTGTATATGGGCTGTGCCAGACCCTTCCTGGGCTCTCCCACCTGTTCCAGGTTTCAGCCTTCACCTCAGGAATCATGCCCTCTCTCTCCAGTGGCCCCAGATGCATAATCCTACTCTATACACTGTGCTTGCCCCTTTGCCAGCCACACCAGTTTTTGGGTTGTCATCTTCTCCCACCACCTTCCCCTGGGCTCACACTACTACTCAGTATGGCTTACACCATAGAGGCTGGTAAGCCACCTCCCCCTCTAGTCTTTTCTGATGACCCGCTTCTGCTCTGCTATCAAACATTTCCAAATGGAGGCTTTGTATCATTACCTTCTCCATGTATCATAGAAAGCATAAAGTAGATAACAAGAACACACCTTTTTTTCATACTGTGTACCCATTTCCACAGACTTATGCTGTAACCTTCATAACTTTGCCCCTCTTCATCCTCTCCTCCCATTTCCAGTGGCTCTACGCAACAGCCAAGGTGGTTTTCTCAGCTCCTTGGTGTCAGGGTGCATCTATTTTGTCTGACCCAGAAGGTGCCATGCACTGTTACGATGACAGTAAAGTGGCTGAACGTGTTTGTGGCTGCACACAGAGGGCAGATCAGCACGGGCACGCGTGGCTCCACATGCGCAGGTGGGATGCCTGGATATCTGGAGCTGGGGCTGACTGTGTTGGGATCAGAATGAGTCTGTGTGTGCCTGTAATGAATGACACGTGTGTGTGAGCTCGCAGATTTGGACTTGGCCAGGAACAAAAGGAGGGACACTGCTCCTTGGCAGGGAATTATAGTGGTACAGGTATCTTTCTACCTTTAAAAGTGAGAAGGGAGATCTCCCCCTGACTCTTATTAACCCCTAGGGACTTGCCCTCCCTTCTGAGGTGCTCTTGGCAGCGCTGACTTGTAGGGTGGGTAGCAACTTACTGTCATACAGCAGCAGTGACCCTAACAGCAAGGCATGGACACTTCTGGTGTCCTGCCCCTCACACAAACTTTCACAGAGCTACTTTCTCTGTTTGCAGAGGGCTCTTGACAGGATACAGGGCAACTCAGGACTGAAGCTGAGAGGATGACACAGGTTCCCAGAAGGCGCCAGCTGCTTCCACAGCAGGCACAGGATGGGACCTCTGTGCAAGGGCATGAAGCAGAGCAAGCACTCGAGGTCTGACTCTACTTTATTTGGGAGGGCCCAAGGGTGAAAGGGCACAAAATGGGCTTGGAGGCAGAGGAACAGAAATTGGAGCCAGGTGCCCTGTGCCCCCCCCCACCCGCTCGCCCAGAAGCATGTTGCACTACTTGAGTGAGTGGAGCAATAGCACAGTCAGTCTGTCTGTCTGGGGAGATGTATTTTGGGAGGACCCCATGCTTGACTGCTCTCAGGTACCTTTGTTCATTGCTGTCCCTTCCTTCCTAGAAGAGTTTCATGCAACAGAAGAGATTTGTTTTTGCTCTTCGTGTTCACCCTCTGTGTCACCCATGAGTGGCTGCCTCTTCTTCAGCTCCCGGTGGTACTTGGCCATGAGGGAAGCATAGATGCAACCATAAGCAGCTGCCACCACCATCATGATGCAAACAATGCCGCAAACCACCCCTGCGATGATCACAGTGCCAATAGCCCGGCGCACGCTCACAGGCCTATACCGCTGTTTCTGAGGGCATCCCACACTGGGCTCCACCTCCGCTTCTGGGCCCGATTTAGATTTGGAAGGAGTTGGGCTTCCTTTAGTGCAGGGTGGGCCTGTATTGTCCAGCACAGTAGAGCTGTTCTCATCATCCAGCTGGGAGCAGTAGTTAAACATCTCCATGGGTACCATTCGCATATCCTTCCCTTTCAGCTCCTTGGGCAGGGTACATGCCAGCTGGTCAATTTTCCCACCTGTCCCAATAGAGATAATAGGAGTGAACCACAGCTTCATCCTGATACAGTGACAGCAGAGCTAGATCCTCAGGTGGGGTAAGTTCCTACAACTCCATTCACACCTACTAAGGGTCTGCCCTACAGAAGTCAGGCATTATGGCTATCAAGCAGGGCACTGCTGTATTATAGCAGTGGGGCCACAAAATCCAGTCCCTCACGTGTGAATACACTGCTGAGTAGAGAGAGTATTCAGAGAGCTTCTTCCATCCCCAAAAGGTAGCCATAATCTAGTGCAGGATGTTTCTAGAGATCAAGGGTGACACTGAAGTCAGGATGTCCAGCCAGATCTGTAGTGCATGTCAAAGGTGGAGGGAAGGAGCACACCTCCATGCACCAAGCAGAAGGAGCACACATGGTGTCTTGTAAAAACTTTGTTTTGCCTAACTTGGAGACATTTTGCATGCCTTAGCCCTCCACAGCTGGAACAGCTTCACCCATGGCAGTTGGCTGGGATGCTTCTGCCTAGGTTGGATTTGACAGTAGAACTTGTGGTGCATGATATCTGCATAGACATCTTTCAGGCCAAGACATGAAAGCCCTCTGAAACCATCTATTAAGTCAGCCTCATACTGTTTAGTGAGTTATGTAAGTGTCAGTAGAACCATTTTAGAAAATGAGAAATTAAAGCAAAAAGATAGGACCAGGCTGTATCTTCTCAAAATAACAACAGACACAGTCCCATCTTTTAACAACTAATCCATCCCCCCCCTCTTTGAAAATAGTGACAGATGTTGAAACAAATGCTTGAGCGAGTTTGGGCAATTTCTTTGGAAGGGGAAAAAAAGCAAAATTAATTCCATGTGCTTTCCATCAACTGTGTGATATAAGAGTCAAGAAAGACAACAAACCCCCTCCCTCTCTCCTTCCCTCTCCCCCAAAACAAAGAGGAAAGTGGCCCTTATATGCTTGTTTGAAATATGCTCACACAAATGCATATTTCAGACCGCAGTGTTGCCATAGGCGTAGATAATCTCTTTGCAGCATGGCTGTGATCAGTGGGGATGTGACAGCTGACTGTTGCTATCTGCATGATGGGAGACCCTTTCCTACACATTGGCTCCAGCGACAGAAGGTCAGGCCTTCAATCGTCATTCCTGCAAAATGTGCCATCTTTCTTTCCATCGTGGCTCCTGAAAACATGTCATCCCGACAGCATTCATGCTAAGTGATACGTACCTTTCCAGCCTTCTGTATTTCGAGGAAAAGCTGGAAATACAAACTTGTCAAAACCAGCTTGGTTTGAAATGATGGGTTTACAGCCAGTCTGACTTGGGGCCTGGCCTGTTAATTTCAGCTCTAGACTGGGTTTGCCAATATTAGTTGCACTATTTTCCCAAGTGGCACTGTTTCCTATGGTTCTTTTGTGGAAAGCAAGCCTTTTGCTTTACAGCCAAATCTGGCTTTTAGTTCTCCTGGCGTAAGAAAGAGAACGGGATGGTTATTTTCAAGCGTGAAAAGCATTCCTTCTCTTGAGGCGGAAAGAGCAAGGGGAACTCATAATCCTAAAATTTCAATGTTATTTGAGGAAAGTTCTTTCAAAGAAAAAAAAAATCTTTCAGATTAGAAACAAAATAAGGAAAGAGGAGTTCTGGGGCTGCAGAGGACTTCTCAGCCTGGCAGTGTTACTGTATGAAGGTGCGGTGGCACTAAGCTGTCTCTTAGCATTGTAGCATGGTCCTCATACTCCTTGATATATCCTGCCAGATATATCTGCCAGTGCTTCTCCCCTGCCTCTCTTTTCTGGCCTTTCCAGGGAAAACCAGTGCTCCTGCGCTTGGCTCCCGCTTGCGCAAGCACCTACCTCGGTAGGAGAACCACTCCATCCAGTGCTTGAAGTCTCGGAGGTTGCAGTCACATTCCCAGGGGTTATCCCCAACTTGGAGTTGCTGCAGACTGGTTAGCGGTTCGAAGGTCACCCTGTCCAGGCTCTGCAGGCGATTGGACCTGAGAGAGAGGGAGCGGAGAGCAGGCAGGTCGTCAAAGATGCCTGAGGGTATCTGGGCCAGGCCGTTGATGGAGAGATCCAGCTGGCGCAACAGGGCCGTGTGTTGTAGTAGGTCCTTGTCCAAGGCCCGGATGCTGTTGTTCCTCAGCTGGAGCTCTGTGAGGTTCCCCAGGTCACTGAAGATGTTCTGAGGGAGCTGGTCCAAGAAGTTGTTAGATAGATCCAGCCTCTGTAGGGCAGAGAGGTTGGAAAACACTGCTCCCGGCAGGATGCTGAGTTTGTTGTTGAGAAAGAGGAAGGTCCTGGTGTTTGTGGGGATGTCTGAGGGGATGGAAGAGAGGCCCAGGCCGCTACAGTCCACTTCCAGGTTGCCACTGTTACACTTGCAGGAGGAAGGGCAAGTGAAGAAGGACTCTGCAGCACATAGCGACAGCCAACAGCCAAGCACTGGCAGGGGAAAAGCAGGGGAGAGAGAGTGCATGCATTAGAGCAGTGCTTTGCCATCCTCCTCCATCGCTGCCTTGAATGCAGCTACTGCTGCAGTATGACCCCCACAGCTCCTATGCCCTGCAGAGTAAGGAGCTTCCTCACAGCCTCATCCCCATGCTGCTGGCCTGCTCCCTGGCAGCTTGACTTTCCTCTTAGCCTTTTGTTCATGAGCAAGCAAGTAAATATCTTTCCAGTTTCACAAGGAAGTAAGAGTAGTGCATCCCAGAGGACTTTGCTGCCAGGTACTGGAGCACTGGAACCTGTCAGAGGAGAATGGAGCGGAGACCAGTGGGATGTGTCACCTCTGATAAAGGACAGTTCTTTCTAAACAGTCATGGTTGAGAGAGAAGGGGTTGGTGTATATTTAAGAAGCTCTGTTTTTTCAGAAGTAGATGTGTTAATGAAAAGCTTTTTAGAAAAATGAAAACAAAGCAACCTACATCTCAGTTGTCCTCCTGCAGTTTGAATCCTTACCTTTGTGATAGATCACATTCAGGTCTAAGTTAGCCACTAAATCAGGGTATCACTTGCATTCCATATCCACAGTGTGTTGCATGGGCCTTGTGGCAAGAGACTTTTTATGAATTTGATTACATGACAAAGGAATGACCAAGAAAGCTGTTAAAAACTGACAAGGATACCCTAAACCACCGGGTACCTGGTACTTCCATTGCTCTCAAAATAGTTTCTGAATCCCACAGCAATAGCTCCATAAGTATCTTCTCTGACCAAAATTGTCCATAACAATGGAAATGAGGAAAAAAAATTGCAGGTTATAGGTGACGAAACAGGTGTTGGGAAAAAGGTTAGCACCCACCTCCTCTCTCCCACAGTGTCTCAAAGGTAAGGTAGTACAATCCGCAAAAGAAGCATTTTTTAGAGCTGGATCCAGATCCTGTGAGTGGTGTCAGAGCACAAGTTACCAACCTTCCCCAGGAGCCAGTGGCTTTTAAAACTCTCATTTCTGTGACAAAGAAGTGTCAGCAACAGGAAAGCAAGCTTTGTGCCTCCCGTCATCGGAGGAGTGGGAGTTATGTTTAAGCAGACTATGTAAAACATTTGCATCCTTCATCTTAATTCCTTTTGTGGAATTGAAATTAGTTTCTTCAATGTAGGAAGCAAATTCATCTCCCTCGCTGTTTTTTAAGGTGACAAGTTTGAGCATTTGACTAAAACTGAAGCAGGTTTGTCTGTACGTCATGCCCTGTCCTCTCTCACTCCTCAGAGAAGGCAGTCACTTGCGGCTGGTAGAGTTGTTTTAGGGGTAAATGGTAGCTGAAGTGGAAGTATTTACCGTCTCACTGTTCTTTCCTGGACTGGAAACCAGATTCTGCCCTCCTGCTTTTTTCCAAAGAACTGACAAGCAGGTGTTTAGTTTCCTAACCCCAAAGGAACTGCGAAAGGAGTGCCGTAGGAGAGGGAGCCTGTGGAGACCCATGCTCTGGAGAAGCTCTGCCTGGAACAGCTCTGTAGTCAGCCATGCTCATCCTCTCTTTCCCTCACGCCCCTCTCTCTGGAGTTTAGTTTGACCCATGGCCCACTCTTTTATAGCCACTTGGCTTCAGTCAGCAATGCTGCCTTCATATTCAAACCCTGTCTCTCAGCACAGGGGCCTTTTTGTGTTCCCACAATTTTTTTTTTACTTCATCCATGGATTTTTATTTCATCCATCTTTCACAATTCCTTCAAGAATTGTTTTCTGTCCTACAGTTGAGATCTCAGATGTACCTCAGCCCAGGCTGTGCCAAATCTGTGTGCTCTTTTAGTGAGCATTTTACAGATCCTTATGGTCATTTTACAGATCCTTATGGTGAAATACAAAAGGGATCTTTACCCTGAGCACCTCTGTGCTTTCTTGTCATGCAAAGGTTGGGCTCAACAGCAGAGATTTCCATGAAAGTAGATCATAGCCTGTGGACTGGCGCAGTGCAGGTACTGTCTGCCTGATACTGAATTCCATTCAGGATACATCTCGCTCTTGTTGTAGGGAGAAAATTAAAAGAATGGGAGCTAGAGTGGGGAAGGGAGAGAGCCCTGAGTCACTCAAGTGACCCTGTCTTTTCCTGGGTGCTTAACAGAAGTACAGTATTAATAATAGATTGACAGCTGTGATGACGAGATAACACTTAGCTGCTTTGTACGCCAAGAAAGGCAAGAGCAGACTGTGTAATGCTATACAGGTGGCATTCTGTTCAGGGCTTATCTCACAGAATGCCCGCCCGCCACCGGCCCTGACTGGGTGGCTGTGGGGTTCCACCAGTATGTATGCTGGCAGTGGCTGGTAGGAACAAAGTCTCAGGCAGCTGGCTGCGGTTGTGTTCAGGAACTGGATTCGTGCCAAAGTTTCAGCAGCCATGTAGGACGTGCCAGAAATGTCTTGTTGTTACTCATATATTGCCTTGTGCTCTTGGAAATATTTTACTAAGATCATAGAGAGGAGAAGGTCTGATTTGATTTTCAGTCCCTGCAAGAGGTTCATCCACTAGGATGTGAGTTGAGACCAAAGAAATCATCGCACTGGTTAGGAGGCAGCTCTGTGGGGAAGAGGCAAGGAAGCAATAGACAGAACTTGAAGCTGTTTTCCAGCCTTACAGAAGGATGAGTAGTATATGTTTTTGTGTTAGGGGAAGATGAAATTACTTTGTGGGGTGTTTGGTGACTCTAGTAGGTGGCAGAAAACTGATCCAGGTATATCAGATTAAGTCAAGACTCAGTAGCATTCATTATAAATAATTTATACAGCAGCCTAGTCTGTGAGGATGGATTACAAAGATGTCTGTTTTCTGGAGAAGGAAATAATTCCCCCAGCCCCAGATTTGATCAGGGGCAGGAATAAGGGAAACCACAGACCTTCTTGGCACCTGGGCATGCAATAGCAGTGGATGCTCTCTAAGCACTCCCCTTCCTCTGCTGTGGTCCCCAGATGCTTCTCTGAAGTGCAGGTACATTTTCCAAAGCCCCACATTGCCCTGTCAGTCACTGCTCTGCACACAGGGATACTGCAGCAGATGCCCCAGTCCCCTGGGAAGATGCACATGCTGAACTTCTACAATTTAATTTAAAAGAGATCTTTTTTATTTACTCCTTGATATTCACTACATGTGGCAGTGGCCATGCGCAGTAGGAGAATTCTGCATTCACATCTTGCATTCCCTTCTAAAATCTGTCATGACTTCTGGTGTGAAGATCTGGGAGCTTTGCTCAGCAGCCTACGTAGGAACCCCTACCACAGAGAGGAGCCTGCAGCTTACAGGATGCTGATCTGAGACATGTTTGGGGTGGATCTTTGTGTGGTGGTATTTGTCTCACTGTTTCTCACCTGCCAGGCCCACTGGAATTCAGAAGCAATCATCACTCGTTGTCCCACTTTAAGCCCATCTTCAGCTTTAGAGTCTCGCTCTCCCTCCCACTAGCCTGGCCTCTAAAGGAATCAGGAATTAGTTCAAACATCTCCATTCTTAGCTATCCCTCTCCCCTATTCTTAACCCTGATGTGACCTATTTTCTTTCCACTCCCTTGACAAACAGGATCGTCATACTTAGTACCTGAGTAGGCATTACTTACGACAAGCCTCTTGCCACCTCATGAGGAACCTGCTCCTCCACCGGTGGCCAGCAGTTGTAGGCAGCATTGTTGTCTTCTCCAGCGTGTCTTCACATCCACCAGCCAGCCTGGCCCACGGCCCCAAAGGGAGGAGGGAATGACCTTGTAGCCTGACAGGTCCTGGAGGGAGAGAGAAGAGCGGAGCGGGTGAGATTCAGTTCCCCGGGCTCAGTGTCATCCCTTCCTCTCCCCAGTGAGTATTTTGCCTTTGAGGCATCATCTCTGTTTTGGAGGAGAGATGGAGGATGTTTCAGGAGGTGCAGCATGACGAAGGCACATTAATTCACTTTGAACCTCTCAGTGCAGAAGTAAGGCCTGATTCACCTAAATGCCAAAGAGATAAGCCTGTGCTTGAATAGCCTGCTACAGTAGCTACATTAGCTTCACGCTCAAGGTTAACCTGATGAATTGCTGAGGTGACCCTGTCAGGACAGCAGACTTCAGCTCATTCCCTGGCGCTGCCACGCAGGCTGGTGCCACCTGTGCATCCTGTCCCTGACGCACGGCTCAGGCTCAATGAGGTCTGGGCACCCGCAGCTGCTGAGCCGCTTCTCCTCCCACCCCCTCCCCATACTCCCCACAGGCACTGCCTTTCTGGTTTGAGGTAAAATGGATGTGGTGGCTGGAGAGGGGCTGAGCGGAGCACAGCTTCAGCTTGGGCATTTCACACTGCAGCGACTGCAGGAGCTGAAGAGTGAGCGAGCCTCGGAGGAGAAGGGAGGACCTGGGGCGGGGGAGACTGAGTGGGAGTGTTGAAAAGAGAGGAATTACATCTTAATTAGAAGAAGGAAAAATGCTTAGTCTAATTAGAAACCCAAAGACCATAAACGCTCCCCTGGCAATAAGTGACTGACAACAGGTTCCTCCTTCCCTCCCACTTCCCTTTTGGATACAGGCGAGCAGGAAAAGGGGAAACACCACGGACCCTCCTGTCCCTCTGTTTGCTCTCTGACATGCCATCCACAGTCACAGCAGTGGTTAGACGGACACGTTTCAGCCAGGGTACAGAAATAAACCATCCGCTCTTCCCTCTGAGGGGCTCTGACAACATCCACAGCCGTTATTTTAGCTGGGTGCTGCACTCCCACCAGGACACTCTCCCCACACACGTGCCAGCTGCTCCCCCTCCCCCAGGCTCCCATGACTGATTTATTTTATATGGCAATGTAAACCACCAGGAAATACTTAAATTAGCATCTCGATGAGAAAGATGAGCAGGTTCAGTACCTGGACTAGTACATTTTGCAAGGCTATTTAGATCATTTACCCAAAATGCCAACGCACCACGTAGATTAATACCTCTCACAGCACTGAAACCTATCCAGCCTTCAACTGCTGCAGCCCCCCACCCCTCAAACCGAGCTGGAGCCCTTTCCCTGCAGTCCTTGCTGAAGGAGAAGCAACAAGAAATAGCTGTCCCCGTTTGGTGCTTGCGCTCACCCTGGCTCAGAAGGCGACTTTCAGCCTCCCCCATATCCATGTCTCCATCCTAAATGCCACCCCTGAAGTCTCCCATCCCCGACTGTCAAAATCAACACGGAGGATGAAAAGCCACCAGCGCTTACCTGGAGGGGCTCTGCCCACAGCCACTTCCACCCGACTCCCTGGGCACTGCCCAATTACAGCCTCTTCCTTCCCTCTCCCTCCTTGACTTTCACTCCTCGGCAGCAGGCTTTCTGTGTGCTCTATTTAACTCCCTACAGCACAGGAATAAACGGCAGAGTTAAGCTGACAGCCACAGAGCCTTATCTGCCTGCTGGATAGCGGGAGTCGATCAGCTCCAAATCCCGTTGCCGAAGGATCGTGTCATTGCTCTCAGCATCAGGGGCTGCCTGCCATGCTTTGTCTTTCCCTCTTCCACACCTTCACTCCATCTAACTTTGTCAGGGTTACAGATAGCTCTGCTCCTTGTGCTCTCTCCTTTTGGCTCTGTTTTGTAACACCCCATCTGTATCAGCTGGCTTGGCTCCAACTGGGGAGCTTTTTAATAATAATAATAATAATAATAATAATAATAATAATAATAATAATACAGATTCCTTGGATGCTTCATGACATGGGTTCCCTCTGTGGTCTCCCCTCAGCCCAGGCTCCCGATCAAGCCACGGGCTGGTGTTCCCCCCCCGATTCCTTTTGCTGCTCTGTGCAATTCCCCCAGGAGACAGTGTGGGGCTGGAGCTGGACCAGCATACCAGGGCGTGGGGTCAGGGTTTCTACCCCCAGCTCCTTCTGCTCAGGCAGGGCAAGCCCAGCTCTTGCACTGGTTTCAGGTACCTCAGGGGAACTTCTTCCTCTCAGGCAGCACCAAGGCTCAAGCACAGAGTGCAGGGTGGGAGGAGCAGCCATGTATAAATAAGCCCTTTCCCTATGTTTAGAATATATTACAGTGCATAGTGATTAACACCTGTTCAGGCTCTAATGCTGTCTCCTGCGCTGCAACATGCACAAAGATGGAGGCGCCTTGATAAACCCAAGATTATTTTAAAAGCATGTCACATAAACCCAGCACTCCCCACTCCACAGATAGCAGCCACCCTTTGTGCACTCATACATGTGTTTCTGGGACTGGAAAACAGCTATCTTCATGTACATATGCAGATATAGTCACCGATCTAGTTTACATTTACAAGCGGGCGCATGGAGTTGGGCTTGCATATGTACTGGGGCCTCTCCTGTGACCCACATTTACCAACATCCGTGTCTTGCACAAAGCTGCCTGGCTCTCTGAGCAGAATGTATGCTCAGGTGGCAGAGCAGTAGATCTGGAATAGGTAGAGGTTCCTGACTGCCGAAGTGCAAAAGCCAATGAGCTTCTGCATTTATAGCTTGAAGTGGTATGTTTATGGAGATATTTGAATTCCAAGGATCCAGAAAAACCCAGATTCTCCCACACATCTATTGCCCATAAGCAGGCTAGACCCTTAGTGATTAGTATTCTACATCCAGGAGAGAGCAAGGAGGCAGAGAATTTTTTAGAGTTTCTTTTTTAAAGAGGGGGGTTTTTTTCTGACTCAAATGCTGACTTAATTAGCTGTTTTACTGTGGCCTAAGAGATGCCTTCCAGAGCACTGAAAAATCTGGCTGGCTGCTTGCAGCCAGAGACTTTTCCAGCAGCGAGGACTCTGCCAGACCTAGGAGTGCCCCCTATATGCCCTCAGCCCAAGAGGAGAGGTGCTGTCCTGTGTGTTCTGAACTAGTGTGGCATTGCCTGGGTTTGGGGGGCTCAAGGCTGATCAGCATTGCTGGAGCTCTGAATGCTCTGGAGTCACCCAAGGGCTCCACGAACCAGGCGTTGGTCTTTCTTCCAGGCTTAACTAGAAGGTTCCCTCTCCCTGTAGCAACATGTCAGCCAAATGCCCTGTGATCCATGGGACACAGTGTCCAGAGCTTTCTTCCACGTGCTTGGAGTTTAATCCTTTTCCAGATTCTGGAGGAATGGACAGAGTAGCCTGTGGGGCTGGTGATGGCCTTTGCTTCTAGCCATTTGATATAGGACAGTAAAAAGACAACTTTTTTAGTTTCAGCTCAAAGCAACAGAATGAAATCATCCATTTCTGGCCCATGGGCTTCAGTGGCCAAAAATACACTGAGCTGAAGTGCTGCTTGGACAGTTGGCCTGCTGTCAGACTCTAGAGGACTCTCTAATGAGGATTCCCCTAATTAGCTAGAGCAGGGAACTTTACTGCTGGGGGCGTTGGGGGGGGGGGGATTGTGCTGAGGAGACTGCAGTGACTCTGCAGCACTTGCCAGGGCATAAAAGCTACAGCAGGCACTGTCACTGTCTTGTGCTTCCCTTCTCCCTGCCCAGACACCAGTAATGTTTTCAACATCACTCTGAAGCCTTAACTCTCATAAGTCATGTCCCAGGGAGCACGCTGTGAGGGTGGGGAAAGTTTCAGTTTGCTGCATCAGTGTACTGTTTTAGTAACACTTCCCAATTCTGCAACAGCTTCTACCCAAGGCTTTCCATCTGCTCTTACCATGGTTGTAGATGTTGTTATTTTGGTTTTAATGACCCCAGAAGTAAGGCTGAGGTCGTAGCCGGTAGTGCCTCTGCTCTAGGTAGGTGAGTAAAATGATCCCATTTTCCAGACTGTAAGACTGAGGCTGGAAAGGCAGGTGACTGTGTCTCTAGGATGAGTTGCAGTGAGAAACAGAGCCCAGCAACCTCTGTCTCTGATTATCTCCCAGTCCTTTCCACTATCCCTTGGATCATGGCTCAGGGATTGGACTCCGTTAACAGCCTGGCTTATGAGCGTTGGCAGGGCATGTGGGTGACCTATATTACAGAAGGGTAGGTAACAGAGGCTGCAACAGATGCCAGTGATAAATTATCAGGAAGTACACACAGACATTCATCCCTCCCCCACACTCCCCTTCAGGAGTGATGGCAAAGTCCCTTTCCCTTTTCAAATGCTGAATTGCTTTAGCCTTCCTCAGAAAAGCAGCAGAGTGAGGGAGGGTATGGAGGACACTTTAAGGAGATTATCTTGTTTTCCTCCCCTTTCTCTGTTGCTTTTAGGCTTCCTGTTTTATTGCCATCACCCCATAATGGAGAGGCACGGTGCTACCCCAGCCTCCAGCAACTAATGCACGCACGTCGTTCTAAGTCCTTTATCAGTCCTTGGGCAGGCAAGGGTTGGTACACAGAGGGCAGGGAAACACATCAGCCATATGGTCTGATTAAAGCAACTGGAAGTTCATTAAGTAATCTGGCTGATGAGTCCTAGTGGGGAATCATGCTCTTGATGGTACCACAAGTGGGTTTAGATGGCACTGAGACAATGCCCATGCTTGGTCCCCCAACAGACCAAGGTCAGTTGCAAATTGCTGACCACAAGAGATGACATTGCCTCAGCAGCAGCTCCTCATTTGCTGTTTACTTGGATTGCAGAAGCACCCAGAGGTGGCAGCCAAGCTCAGCAGCACTATAGAAACATACGGCGTATGTCGCTGTCCCAGAGAGCTTCTAAGCTAAATAGCTGGGGGCTTCATTTCCAGCATTGCTGATTTATTAACACATGTGTTCAGGATTCATTAGTGTTGTGCTGTCACAATCAATGAAAAGCACATTTTAAATTCACCCGAGAAACCTAGCTGCAGAAGAAATGGTGCCATCTGACTTGCGGTGATCGATCACAGCTAAGCAAAATACCTCATACAGAAAGCTGTAAAGAAGAAAGCATGTAAAACCCTCTCAGTATTGTAAGGGACTCTGCCACATTCCTGGGTCGTTGCAAATAAAAACCTCAACCTATTCTCTGGGATGTGAAGGGGTCAGAAAGCTTCTCACCTTTGTAATGACAATGTGTAGTCACCTCTGAAATGTAAATGTGATTGGTGCTAAAAAAATGTTTCCTCCCCAAGTCCCTCCAAGAAAGAACAACTTTATCCCCATTTTATGGAGGGGTAAACTATGGTAGAGGTAAAAATGGCTGTGGAGTTTGGCTGGCTGAAATGTCAGCTGCCCAGCTCTTGGTATCAGGAGCCTACATCACTTCCCCAGCCAGGATCTTCAAAGCTGCCAAGTGCAGTGCTTGTAATGGGCTCATAAATGCTCCCCTGCCCTGCAGAGATGGCTTGTAGGGCTTATCAAAGTTACACAGAATAAAGGGGGTTTGATGGGGCTTTCCCAAAGCTTTCTGACAGGCCTGTGGCAAAATATGAGAGAAGACAGTTTTCTTGGCCTCCCTGACCAAGGCATAATAGCAAGACTGGGAGATGTGGAGAGGCTGGAAACACCAAGGGCATCAGACCCCATTGTACCACCTGAGAAAACAGAGAGCATTCAAGTGGGAGCCAGGATGGGGTAACACCGATGGGAAAGACCCAGATTGCTTTGGAGAAGTGGGATTCCTTGGGAAGCTGTGGAAACAGGTGGGGAGACTGGGATATCCAACACAGGAGTGACAGGAAAGTCCCAGCACAGCGAGAGTGCGGCATATGGAGGAGGTGCAGAGCAGCAGCAGGAGGAGAGCTGAGGGGGCAGTTGACAGGAAGAAATCCAGCCATGTGTGTGCCAGCATCTTCTCCGAGTATTACTGAATGCGACAGACCACGTGCATGTTTCCTCCGTGCGAAACGGAGGCAGCTGAGAAGTGAAGCGGGTGAGGGAGTGGGAGAGGGGCTCAGAGGAGGGACACGTGAGCTGGATACCCAGTTTCCTCCTCTTTTTCTTGCCACAGAGTGATGTTTTTGTTCTTCTCTCACTGTTGGCAAAATTGGTAACCGAGTGAGATGTGGAAGGGGGTTCTACATGAAGACTGAGATAACATTTTCTGATCCAGCCGGGAACAGTTGGCTGTGGGTGGTGGCTTGTCACCAGCCCTGCCAATTCTAATCCAGATCCTGGTTTTTCTCTTTCTCTCAGCTGTGGAGTAAAGAGTCTTCTCTACAACTTTAATTTCCTGCAGGGGTTAATCCCATGGTCAGTAGTAGCTCAGGCCCTTAATCCTCGCACTCAGCCCTTTGACAGAAGGGGCTACTGCATCTACTGACCCAGCAGGTCTGAGGGAGGCACCCTTCTGCTGCCAGTTCCTCCTTTTCAGCCCACGAGCATCCTTCAGCTCCCTGGCATTTAAAATACCACACCAGCCCCCCTTCCTGCCAAGCCAACCCTGGGGGTGTGGGTGGCACACCTCAGGGACAGGCTCCAGGCAGAGAAGGCAGCTTGGTGGGAGAATCATGGTTCTGTGGTACTCATTCCCCTCCTAACCCCACACATAGGTATTTTCTGCACTTCTTAGCTGGATGGTGTTCCAGGTCCCAAAGTAATCTCCTCCTTGTTTTTATTCAGGTGGTGTTCCAAGAAGGAGGGTATGTACAGACCCACACTTGTGAAGGATTCTCTGAGGGCACAGAAATGTTAAGATGGACCAGTACCTTCCCTGGGGCTTTTATTAGGGGCAAAGGATGTAGCAGATCCATAAGGGAAGGTGCCAGCTTGCCTGAGATGAGAGATACATTTATAGGTACAGAGTAGTAGATGGAGGTGCATTGATTTAGCAGCAAGATAGGAAAATAGAAGGTTTTTTATCAATATAATCTCTCAGTTCACAGTTCTGTCCCTGGAGTGCAAGGCCAGTCAAACAGTACGGCCAGACTGCCTTATCAAGGGGCTTCCAGATCAATACCAGGAAAACCCTGTTACATCTTATGGGGGCCAAGGCACTTCACCATAAGCCTTTTTCCTTGTGCTTCCTCATTCCTAGGACCGGGTGAGCTTCTGCAAGCCTGGGGGATCCCGTGCACCAAAACATCCCACATCTGCTCGTTTGCCATCATTCATGTCTGCATTAGCCCAAGAGCTGGCATTGCCTTTTTTCATAGTCCTTATGCTGAAATACACTGGGACCCCATGCTCACTAGCCTTCCTAGGGCTTGGCTTTCGTTACTTTTGCTTCTGGTGGAGAAGTCAAGGTGAAGGAGAACTGCTGCCACCTACGATGTTGGGTGAGAGTCCCTACCCCTCTTCCTCACCCAGCACCTTGGCTGTGCTTCCCGGGCTGCTGGCCTGTCAGAATCAGACCACTGGCTGCAAGGGCAATGGCTTGCCACCTGGGCAGCTTGAGCAGGAGAGAGAGGAGGTAGAAAACATGGTGGGACAAAGGAAAAAAACCTCACTACTGTCTCGCCTCACAAACCTGAGGCCCGGGTGTGTTCACAGGGGCAGGGATCATCCATGCATGCACGGCAGTGGGGCAGAGCACAAGATGCCAGCAGTAAAAATCCTCTCTGTTCTTATCGTAAAGGGATCACCCAGCATGCACACAGCTCCTGGCAAACCTCCCAAGGAAAGGCTGACTCTCATTGTTCGCACACGACGTGTTTATACTGAACTCTGAAGGAGACCTTTTTCTGCCTTAGTGAGTTCCATAGACCTGATTCACCTGGTTGCAACTGTGGCACGAGGTCGGTCGTGCTGCCTGTTAGCTCTTCTTCCTCTTCCCCATCAACCCCCCCCATCACCTTCCCAGAGGGACTGCCTGCATCTCAGGGGGTGCCTGAGGATCTCTGTGACATGCTTACGCTCTTTACAAGCTGGGAACATTGCCCATAGCTTAACAAGATGTGGTGACAGCTTTCTCCAGCCAGGATCCTTGGATGCATCTGGGTTAGCACACACACCACAGCCCCATGCTGCAGAGCTCGCTGAGGCTGGGGCAGGTCTTCAAATTTGATGTGAGTTTAGTTTTCTGGAGTGTTTGCAACCACAGAAGAGAGACAGGTATGGCAACATTCATATCCCATCAAAATCATTACATGCAAGTGGTGTGAAGAGCAGGGCCTACCTTCAGCCCCTCTGCCCCCACACAGGCAAAATCACAGCAGCAACAGCACACCCTGCTTTGGGGAGCACAGGCAGAAGAGTGGAAAGAGAGCCTTAGTCATGTTGCCCCCTAACTGCTCCTCTCCTGACTCAGGATGTGGTCCTACATTTTTATTCCTCATGTGAGGGCATGGTCCATGGGGAAGGAAGTTTCTCAGCTTCCCAGCCTCCTGGAGTGAGGAGGAGCATGGCAGCAGGGCATGTAGTCAAAGTAACAGCCTTTGCTTGCAGTCAGTCATGAAGTTCAGGCTTGTATGGCCCTACTGTAAATTTAAATTCCCATGATGGATGTGGGGCATTGCAGTGTATAAATAATGGAAAGTCTCCTGTATTCCCATTCATAAAAAAAAAAAAAGAATCAAGAAAGTGTCATTTTACTTTTTTTTTTAAATAGCCATATGATAAACTATGGCATTTGGCTTGCAAAGCCAAGCACCTAAACGTGAGGTGCCACCTGCGTAACCTTAATTCGGCCACTCGCGGGGACGCGTTACGGCACAGCCTCTGCTTACCCAAGCAAGTCTGCTTCTCTTTTAGACAGGACCCTGCCCCGCTCTCAGTGCAGAGGACACATGATACCCAAGCTAACAATGGGGATGCTGTATTAAATAAGGCTATTTTTATAGGGTCAGCATTAAGTATTAAACCGCATTTTGGGCAGGTGGCCACAGGCTGTACATTCCTAATTTTGCGGGTGCCCAACACAAGACCCCAGGGGCCATTTTGCAGAACTGCTGAGCGCTCACAGCTGTTTTCTGACATGCTGGCAGCTTAGCCTGTGAACTGGTATGGTCTTGAGGGCTCAGTGGCACTGACAGCCAAGAGTCTCCAAGCTCCAATCCTGCACCTGCTGCTCCTTCCCTGTGTGTCTGAAGAAGTCTCTTTCCCTTCAAAAGCAAGGGAAATAATCACTCTCTCTTGCCTCATCAGGAGCATAAATTCTCTATCATCAGCTACGAGGCAACTGTAGCAGTGAACATCTTCAGAACACCACAAGACAATGAATAATGATGTAGTGCCTGCAGGGCTTGGATGGCAGGCAGCAAACCAATAAAACAGGCGCACATTTTGCAGTACCACCAAAAAAAATAGCAGCCCCCTGCATCACTCCCTGAGTACAATGTAGCTGGTGCCCTGAATGAGGCAGCTTATGAAAACACAGCGTGTGATCCTACCAGCCAGGACTGCAACCCAGTGCAGATGGCATGCCGCCCTGAATCCCAACATCTCCTAACTTTCAACTGTTTGTTTTTGCCATGTGAATAAGACCAGACTTCACGTCATCCCACCCCTTGTAGGTGAAGCAACATTCCTTTCCATCTCTCCAGACTGGAACTGAACTGGCTCATAGGAAAAAATAGGAAATAGTTTTGTGCTCTTAGGATGCTCTCAGCCTCACAAGGCATTTTTGTGAGCCAGCACTTTGGTAATGCCGCAGCAGGAGTACAGGTATGTGTCAACAAGGTATTCCCATGCAGCAGGGACAGAAACAGCCCAATGGTCCCAACTCCAGCCCCTTCCCCCTGAGAACCAGAGGGTGTGACATGGTGTAGCACTCTGGAGCATTACCCAGCTGGCAGGAGCATCCTGGTATGGTCATTTGACTTACGGCTCGAGCCACCCAGAGCTGGGACATATGTCAAGCAGTGTAAGCAGCTGCTTGTAACCAAACATGGCAAGTGAAGGAAACTGCCTGGTCTCTCTTTCAAATCAGCAACAGGCAAGCACTGAAGAGTCACCGAGAAACGGCCCAGAAATGCCCTCCTCCCGGCCTGTGACCATCCCGCTCTAGCCTCTCCTGCTCCTTGGATGCTCCTGCCCGGGTATTCTCGTGGCTCAGTGCTGCTGCTGGCCCTCCCTGCTGCACCGAGGCGCGGGTCTGCCTTCATCAGGCTTCTGTGGTGCTGAAAAGCCTAGAAAATCCTGTCTGCATCAGGTTTGTAAACACCAGAGGAAGGGCAGGAAGCTGGAGTAGCTCGTGAAGATACCGGAGCTGGGAGTGCACCTTGCTGGCGTGCGGCATTCACTTTGCTGGAGGGAAGGGTAAAGCTATGATCTGGTATAAAAATTGCATAAGAGGGTTTCCCCCCTTTCTCTTTGCAAGCAGCCCCTTTGCTCAGGATTTACCATAATTCCTCCAAGTGGATACACGAACAGACTGCACTGATGTCTGACAGGGAGACAACTCCCGCAAGCCTTTCGCTCATGTGGAATAATTCCCTTGCAAATGTTGTTTGCCCACAGCAGTTAGAGGAAGATCCACCACCACTCCCCCCCATCCTGCCCCACAACAGACCCGAGTGACAAAGCTCAGAAGAAAAATGGTCTGCAGTTCTGGAAGGGTATCCCCTCTTCCTCACTGCTAGAAATGCCCCTTGCTTTCTGGCAAGTCCCTGGGTGCCTTTAAGGGTCCCCTCATTTTTCAAGGGTTTCCTTCTTTAAGCCCTGCAACAGCAGCTACCCCAGTCCTTCCCCAAATGAGATCCTAATTTCTCCCTCCATCCTTGGGTGACAGACCAGGCACTGGCAGCAGAGCAGTGCTGTACCCTGCTCACTACTGGTGCCATTGGGGAGGCACTGGAAGTGGCACACTTAGGCTACCTGACGGTCCATATGGTGGGCCTGGGGCCCAGCTTGATTGTGGCCTGGTTGGAGAAACAGCTCCAAATATCCTCTCTCCCCAAACCAGGAAAGCTCCAATTTTACACGTCTCTCTTAATTAGCATGAGCTGCAGTGGCAATAATAAGCTGGGCAGGCAGCAGGAGAAAGAGGGCAGAATGCCCTGAGTGGGATGTACGTGTGCACGTGTCTGTGCATGTGTATATACGTGTGTATACAGACACATACACACACGCTAACGCTCACATATATATCCCCCATCTGTAGATGTCTTCAAATCAGCTCATTTGGGACCATATTCTCCCCCTTTCCTCCCAGGCAGGGCTGGAAAATGTGGTGAAGTTTCTCCGTGCTGTGTTTCACCCCCACCCTCGGTGCTGTGCCTTCCACCCAAAAGTTCAGAAATCGCAGGCTCAGCCTGCAGGGATGCTAGAATCACCTTGGGACTTATTTTTGGCTCTACTTGTGATATGGCATCCTTCACTTCTCATCCCATGGTCATATCCACGAGCTTTATGCATGAAATTGTACATGCACACACACACACTCACACATAGAGGCTGCTCACTCTAAAGCCTGTTTTCTGAATGTGGACCCGATCAGTTTTGGTCCTCACTTCTCCATTTTAGATTGTTCTTCCTAAGACAGCTGAGACCCAGCAAAGCTACCACGGGTCAGATGAGTGGCACCTCTCTTGCTGGCCCTCCTAGCAGCCCTGAGGAGGGGAGAAAAGCCAGGGCTCACCCGGAGCAGCCCGGTACCCAGTGACAACAGCAGCAGGCGCTCAGCCTCAAAGCTGCCCGTGCTGCAGCGAAAGGCGCTGGTGCCGTTCACAGCTGGGACAAGTTGCTCCCAGCTGCCCACACTGAAACTGGACTGGAACCAGTACCGGCAGCCTCTGCGGCAGGGTTGTTGTTCTGCTGTATTGGGAGCATCCCTGCCTGTCAGCCTCGCACAACCGGGACTTCTCCACTGTGCCGGCTGCCAGACGGTGCTGCCCCGACCACCCCGGGGGAGACCAGCTCCTGAGGGGTCAGCCCCACTGATCTCACATAGCTGGGGAGGGGGGGAGGTAGAAATACAAAAGAGAGACGTCTCTACTTACCTCTCTCAGGCTGGGATGGACCCTCCTGTGAGAACTACAGGTTTTCCAGCAGATCCGGTACAATCCCAAAGCAAATCCAGCAGAAAGTCCCTCCGTTACCGGCTGGGCTCTCGGTGGACCCTAGTTGGCAGGAGCCCCTCCTAGCCAGCTGCTCGCCCCGCACAGAGGGCAGTGGAGCCGCACGGTGAGGTGGCAGCGTGGGAAAGGGACTGTAATCCTCCGTAAATAATAAATAGGGGGAGAGGGAAAGAGAGAGAGAGAGAGGCGGGAGAGGGAGCGACTGCGCGCAGGGAAGTGACAGCTGGGGGTACATCTGCGATGGCAGCAGCGCCGCACAGACAGTGCAGAGGAGTCACCCCGCCAGGCAGGCAGGAGCTGCTCTGAAACACCCAGAGGAAGGAGCTCGGGAGGTTTTCGTTTCTCTCAACCCATCCTGGAGAAAGGGTAGTTGCTGTCAGCCCCTCTCTCTTCCTCCTCCTTCCCTTGCCGCCATCCCTCTCCTGGAGCAGGCAGCCAAGGGGCTTGAGGAGGCGTGAGGAGATGCTGGGGTGGGGGGAGCTCCCTGCAGCCCCTCGCGAGGCAGATTGGTCAGGCACAGGTTATGAGAGGAGGCACCGAGCCGAACGCCTCCTCCCCTCCCTCCGTCCCTCCACTGCCTGGCATGGCTGTTGACAATAAAAAAGAGAAAAAGACACCAGGAGGAGAAGGGACAAGCCCTGCTGTCAGCTGGGTTTTGTGAAGGGGTGAGGTGTGCGGCTGCAGCGAAGGGGAGGCTGCAGGGGAGTACTGGGGGGTTGGGGGGCTCAGGAGCAAGGCACCCCCTTCCCACCGGTGCTCCAGAGAGGGATGGGGGGAGGCAGCGTGTCTGACATTGAGACTTAAGGATTCTGGCTGCATCCTGCCCTGCCACAGCAGCTGAGCACACAGGCTGCTGTAACGCTTCCCTCCTTGGATGCAGCATGACCCTGCCTCAGCTTCCTTGGGGTCTGGGAAAAACTTAGGAGTGCTGGAGGGGGTAGTGGGACAAGGGGAATGGGTGAAGGAGAGGAGCATTTGCACCCACAGTTCACTCCCCTGGATTTGGTGTGCAGCAGGGGGAGTGTGCCCAGCCATATGTCCAGTGCAAGTGTTGGGTGCAGTTGCATCCACACTGTGGTGGAGGCATCCCATGCCCTCCCTGCCACAGACTGCTGATACAGGGGTGCAGTAAGCACCCAAATCCAGCCAACTGCCTCTGTCAGGCTTCCCTCTGTGCTTCCTGCAGCCTGCTCCCCCTGCTTGCCTTCCTCCAGCTTGCTGAGGACCTCGGTAGCTGCGTTCGCAAGAATTAGTGTTGTGCTGATCCAACTGAACTGCCTCTCCTGTCGAGTGCAGCAGCATAGTCAGGCTGCCCTGGCTCTGAGCTTTTTGTTCTTCTTAACTTGCCCAGAACTTATTTTTTAAGTGAAATTTTTAATGCACTTCAATAACATTTTGAGTCGGGCAGCTCCACTGCTGGCTCAAGAGGGAAAATGGGAATATTTCAGAAATCACAAACAGGGAATGGAAATGGCCAGTACAGGCAGGACTGTCCTGCTGCTCCAGTACGTTCTCCCATTTTAATCACTGGGTTTTATTTAACCACTGGACCGGCAGCCAGATTTGAATGGCAAGGGACATCTTGATACACAGGGTGCAATCTTGCAACCCTTTGTTATGCCTTTTTGTCACGCGACAGGCTCAAGAATTAAATCTCCAGAAAAGTTCCTTATGAGAACAGCATATGGATAATCAAAGAGAGAAGCCAGGGAAGGCAGACAGACAGAGAGACCAGCAGAGAATGGGCTAATGAGGCAGGCATGCTCAACGGAGGGATGAACAGGTGGAGGGGGAGGCTGTTATCTCCACAGTGAATGGCAGTACACAACTCTGGAGGAAGCCAGCGGCATCCGTGCAGCGGGCAGCACTTGGGTTTGCAGGCAGGGTGCCTGCTGGTGGGAGTGGTCCACAGGTCTGAGTGGCTCATCAACAGGATGAAGCAGTGTCTGCATACAGGAGGTGTGCCGCACTGCTTGTCCTTGTGTTTCATTTCATTGATGGGAAGCTACAGTTGCACGGGTTATTCACACATTAGTAGGAATAAAGCTGTTAGCCATGGTCTCTCTGAGGGCTCTACAGCTGTTGCTGCACTGCATGCCAGGGCCACTCATCATTTCATGGACCTCAGCTCTTCCCTCTCCTGCCTCATACTCTTTGCCACCAGAGCAAAAAGGCTGATTAGCGATGAGTTATGCTTTGTAATAAGCAGGGGGGATGTTCTGGTTTTCTCCCTCTTCCCTGAGCTGGAGCATCATCCTTACCTCAGACTGAATCACTGCTTTTCCCCTTTCCACCTGTCCTCACCAACAGCTTGAAGGCACCTGGGTGACTGTTGGTTTCTAGCACTGGGAGGGGGTTCGTGGCCTGTTTCTCCTCAGCTCCCATGGCTTCCTCAGGTCATTTGAATGTGTGGAAGTTTCTCACCATTCTTGCCCAGAGCTGCCAAACCGCTCTGAATGGTGAGGAGCAATGCTGCCAGGCAGGAGCATGGAGCCATCCCTCCAGTATTCCATCCCCGTGATGGGTACCATCCAGGCAGACAAACCTGTGGCTGCAAGGCAGAACAAGTCCCAGCTTTGCTTTCGATGACCTCTCCAGACCATGCCATGATGTGAGGAGGAGAGTGGTGCTCACCGCAGCTGCGTGGGGAATAGCTGGAACTGTGTGCTGGACTGCTGGGAAGGACAGACAGGGCTCGTGTAGAGCAGATAAGTAAGCACAAGCCCTACGGAGCGGTTGGTGCATCCAAAGGACACGTCTTGCTGACAGATGGCACGGATGGCTTCAACATGGCTGTGAGCGATGTAGAAAGAAGAAGGAGAGAGCTGGGAGACTCTGCTTTCTGTCCCTGTCACCGACCACTAGTGAAGGCCCCCAGGCACTCTCCTTCCTCATGTTGCAGGCAGCTCTGTCCACATTCAGTGCATGCTACTCGTGCCTCCTGGGCAGAGGCAAGGTTTTACAAGTAGGGGCTGTGCTCCCTCTGAAGAACAGTTTGAGGATAGATGTTCCCACTGGCAAAATCATGAGCCGCTCAGCAAGTCTCTGCATTGAAAGGTTAGTTGTGTAGGTATCAACTCCTCTTCAAGTCTCATAAAAACTGTATGCCCTGGGTAACGCGCAGTCCCATTGATGTGATCTGCTGAGATAAGGGAATAGCTCTTTCTCAAGATGGTTTTAAAGGATAACGAATTTATTTAAAGCTACGTACCAAATTGGTCGCGTGGGCCTCATCAGACTCGGCAGCAACAGCTCCGTTTGCCTTCTGTCGTGGGCTGCTGATTTGGCAGTTGGGGCACCAAGCCAAACCATGCCTGCGATAGCCCTGCTGAAGCTGCTCAGCCTTCTATCCAGGCTGGACTCAGCCTTGTCCCCCCTCTTCTTGCATTCTTTGTCTTAACTATGCTCTGTCAGGCGTGGGGCAAGGCAGCTCTACAAAATCATTCCTTTCCCCCCACATACAGGCAGGCAGAGTCAGTCTAGGGCAGGGAGAACTGGAGGAGAAATAGGCCTGTGAATGGGGTGTTCCAGGGGTGGGAACATTGAGAGGACACTGGTATAAAAGGCAGAGCTGATGCCAGGGTCTCTGTACATGCTGCCAGAAAATATGCCACTGCATACTCCAGTTTTAATTCATACCCGTCTGAATTAGAGCAGCAGATCATACTGTTAACTTAAAAGCACCCACACGACATGATTCAGATTTAAAGGATCTGTCCCCCACCCTTTGAAGCTCCTGCTAATTCAGAGGAAATCTAGAAACAGCAACATTTCATCCGCCCGATACCGACAATTGGGAAAAAAAGGCTCAAACTCTCCTGCTCTGTACCTCTTTTTCTCCCTCACTTGCACTTTACATTCTATTTCAAGGTCCCGCTCGAGGCTGTAATTCCTGCAGAGCTCTTGGATTCAACTAGTTGACACCCAGCCCCCTTTTCCCCCGTCACCGTGCCAGGCTGCGCACGACGGTGCTGGTTATTACGTGTGCTTGTCGGCAGCCTGCCCAGGGACAGCTAGGTTATTCTGTCAGGGAGACCCCGCACCGCTGCTTCTCCTGCGGAGCCATGCCTTATTTCAGGAGCACGGTGCTGGGAATAGAAGAGAAATTAAGCCAAGAAATTAGGACGCACTTCATTAAGAAACAGGCGCACACACTTTCACTTAGCAAACCGTGCACTGGGCTGGGACCGGGGTAACGAAGCACCACTTCTGATCGACACTTCTCCATCAAGCAGCATTCATGTTTTTGTGCTTTCATCATGGCTTAGGAGCAACCCAAATCACTGTGGTCTCCCCCTGAGACAAGTGGGTTTTCAAATGAATCCCTTCCCTCACACTGACCTACTTTATTTCTGATTGAGTCCGTGCAGTGCAGGAGTTGAGGCTGGGGTGATCAGAAATGCCCGTTCTGGCCAGGCAAACCTGCAAAAGACAAAGATGAAAGCTCACACTCTCACTCTCCCGGGTTGTTTTTTTTGATGGGATTTTGTGGTTGTTAATTTCTTTGTAGCTCCATGGTGTTTAGTGGGAGGCAGGTGTCAGTACCTCGGTACAGTGTCCCCTTTTCGTCTGCCTTGTTAAACCTCTGACTCTCACTTGGCAGTCTGACTCAGCGCCGATCCCCCAACGCTTATCACTCACACTTGGAAGCAGGTTGCAATTGCGATTTCCATCCCATCACTTCGGGCAAATGTTTACCCCTCCTTCCCTAACTTGTGTTTGTCTTTCTCTCTCTTGCACGTTCCGCTTTCCATCCTCCTCCCCCCTTCTTGTTTCCCATAGCGGTGGGTGTGCAAATCAAGCTGGAGTTGCTCCAACGCAAGTTTTGGATGGCCATGCAACAGGTAGGAGCATCAGCAGTCGTGTGGAAAGACAGTTTAATGCTCTTCATCAGCTAGGTCGATGCTATGTTACATCACACACGGTGGCATTTTGATGAGGGTTTTTGTGAAATTCATATTAAAAGATTTTTGAAGCAGATAAGTTTGAAGTCACACATTTCTATAATCCTTTGATGGCACTAATGCCATGTGAGCCTTGAGTCTGTTCCACAAATGCCATGATGACAGTGTCAGCATCCTGGCCCGGCATTAGCTCTGCTGCATATGACACATTTAATTGTGGAAATATGTTTTGTGCTCATTCAGCCTTTCAGAAACCTCCTGAAAATATGAAATTTTGGGCACATAGGGGGAAAAAAATCTACTGCCCTCTCTTATCATCTTGATAATGGTAACAAAAGGCTACCAGCTTGCCAAAATAAAAACTATTTGCTCCAGGGATCAGCTTTCAGCATTTTCAACTAATTTTGGACACTCTTGCTGGACAGAGAGAAGTGGAATAATGAAAACATCCCCCTGAATCTGAGAGGCAGGAAAAGTCAAACACCTTTCCCTTACCACTCAGGGGCTTCCCCCACCCTGCCCTGGGGATTTGCTTTGGGGGAGGTATACTGGAGGGGTGAGACTCATGGGACCAAAGGAGCACACAGCAGAAGTGGCTCTGCTGTCAGGAGAGGAAACTGTCATCAGATGGGGATGACAGAGCAGAGAGGAGGGCAGGACGCAGCTCACTGGGAGCAAGCACACGTGGAGAACAGAACTGCCATGGTAGCGGGAGCATCCTCACAGGCAGGAGATCATGTAAACCTAACCTGAGCTAAAAAAGACTTATGCAAAGCACATGAGCACATCCTGAAGCATCAGCAGAGAGCTTCATTTTAAAAAATTCTCCTGAGGGCCATATCCAGGCAGTTCTCACACAAACAAGCACACATGGGCTTCAAGTGATACTGGGAAGGCTTATTAAAGACGCTGGAAGGAGGCCCGTGTGCCAAGTGCCCGCACGCCGCGGCACTGGTAGGTGCCAGTATGAAAAACACCGGCGTATGGTTCCCCAGGACGTGACCGACGTTTGACAGAGGAATGACTAACAGATTTTGTTTTTTCTCTCTCTTTCTCACTTCGCTGCACACTGTGCCTCTCTGGATGTCCATGCTGTGCTTCCCATCTCTCAGCCTAATGACAGTGATGTAAGTAGACAAAAGCTAAGGACGGGGAGGCATCCTGGCACGCCTCGCTGCAGCGCGGCTTCATAATTGTGTCGTTTGTGTGCCAGCATATTATAGGCACTGTCCCTTGTCTTGTAGTCACTGGAGATGGTCCAAGCCTGTCACGGGCTGTGTTTGTCTTCACAGTAATTAAGTGTCTTTGGCAAAGCTGAAAGCTCTCTGGGTCACAGCGTTTGAGACCCGATCAACAGCAGGAGGATGCCGTGAGGTAGTCTGGTCTCTGAGGAGGGACCTGTGTCCATAAGGCAGTAGATGTGGTCTCAGAGCAACCAGGGAGCTCAAGTTCAGCTCTGCACCCCCTATCAGGGGCTGCCTGCAAGACAGTTTAGTGGTGGTTGGCAAGTTAGGGTGATGGTTGGACTTGATGATCTAAAGGGTCCCTTCCAACCAAGACAATTCTATAATTCGGTGCTGGTGCTCCTAGGCTGGGCTTCCCACCGCACTACTGCTACCACACAGCCAGCCCAGCACCAGGCACTGCTGGAGCTTGTACAGGTCAGGAAGAGCAACAGCGGTGAGACTCGGTCCTCACACTGCTGAGGAAGATGCTGTGAGACACGGGCCCTTCTTGTGGGAAACCACTCTGGTTCATGTGGGTTTCTGTTTCAATTTCCGAGCTCTGGGCTCTGCGCTTGTCATCCCCCAAAGGCTGTAATAGTGGTTTGCTGTTTCTCTGCTGACCAAGGGAAGGAACCCACCCGGGATGACTGCACAGGCCACCTCTATGGGTACATCCAGGGAGACAAAACAACTTGATGCTGTTTTGTGGCGAGGCAAGAGTGAGACACAGTGTATCTGTGGGTAAAGGGATGTTTTTAAACCATCATGCCTAGACCCTCAAAAAGCCAGCAAAGGTTGGAGTGTGAGCACACAACAGTGCAAAGCTACAGGGCCTGAAACAAAATCAGGCATCTCTGAGCCTCCCCTGAAGCTGAGAAGAGGCATGGAAACCTGAATCTGTTGGCTTTGTTCTGCGAAACTCAAGAGGAGAAACAAATTCTAACTGAAAGTATCAGTCTCATTGTGATCTGAAATGGCAAATTCACCTCTTGTTACCAAGAACCATCTGGAAAGGGGGCTGGGGCTTATGTATAAGAGTTTTGTGGAAATAAAGGGCAGCTGGCTGGGAGCAGACAGGCTACACCACACATCAGTGTCCTTCCCTGGCCCCAGAAAACCTCTGGCGAGAAGGGGACCCCGTGTACAGAAATGGCAACACCATGTCAGCTTTCTTCCCTCCGCTGCTAGAGAAAACAACGTTAAAAAATAACGCAGAGAGACAGACACACGCAGACACGGCAAGCTTGGAACAATTATGAAATCAATAAGCACCTGAAGGGCTTTGTTACTCAGTGCTTAACCCCTCGTGTCCCCCCCTACCCGGTTCAGTGTTGTGAAACTCATGTCAGGTCCGGTACACAGAAATCCTAAATGAAACAAATGGATGGTGCCTTGGGCTACATGAGCACCATTCACATCCTATTTTATCATTAGCTGTCTGGAGAATAAAGAAACCAACAGCAACAACAACAACAACAAAAATCCCTGCCTGAGAAGAATCCTGATCTAAAATACCACGCCATGTGTTTAGTCTGGGTCCTAGCAGACACTGAAATGCATGCTGGCTTCTCACCGGTGTACGATAACCTTGAGAGCTTGATGCTGCTGCCTTCATTATCAAGCCTCTGCGCAGAGTGCGTGGGCACTGCTGGGAGTGTTTCAGGGAGGTGGGTGCAGGATCAGAGCCCTTGGCCAAGGGGAGGTTGCACAGAGAGGTGGGGCGTGCACAGCGCCAAAGTGGCCAGCATGGGGAGTGGTGCGGGAGCATGCTGTAGGGCTCCTCTCGGTGCAAACACCTGCTAAACTGCAGAGTTTGATGAGGTGCTGGTATGAAGACCTTTAGCTCAGCGGTCCCAAGGGGGAGACTGTAAGATGAGGTCGTGCCATGGTTAATGCCCTGCTTTTCCCTTCCAGTGCAGTGCCTTGGATGGTGCCTGTCCGCTAAGCTGTCAGGATGACGTAAGTTGCCCTGATTTCTTCTCTGTACTTGTGATGGCTGTGATTGACTGCCTTCTCTGTGGAGGTCTTTTGTCTCCCCAAAAAACAGGTATTGCCTGTCATCTCCTCACAAAAGGTTGCACAGCCAGCTCAGGACTTCATGCCACTGAGGCAAACCTGCAGTTTAGGTCTTCTCAGCTGTGAGCTCAGGCAGGGATATGGGGTTTCCAGCCAGTGACTGAGGAGAGCACATCTCCTCTAAGGCTGTCTCACAGGCTTCCCAGATCTGCAAAGACAATGACACACATGCTGGATGCCCCTCTTTGCATTTACTCCACTGCCTCAACCTTGGTCTCAGGCATATTTGGGATAGGAGTTCCTCTGACCTGAAGACTGGAATCAATCAGGGAATTTTCCTTCTGTGTTTATGTAGGATTTCCTGCACATCCTAGTTTTGCCCTGTGAGACCTAAAGGTTTTCATCTAAAGTCCATGCCTCCGTTTCCTGCTCTGCAAAATAAAAATAAGATAAGCACTGAGAGCAGTTAGGAGATAGTAATTTCATAAGTGCTTATAAAGCTTGGGAATCTGAAGATGGAGAGCATTAGATAGCATATTATTAAAAAGAAGTGCTCTCTAAATATCCTGTTGCTTCCTGCAGGATGTCTTGTGTGGCCCAGAGCCTGCTAGGCCTGCACACAGCCCTGGCAAGAGACAATCTCTGTCGCAGACAGCTCACGAGCTAAAGATCTCAAAATGGAGGCAGAGAGGGAAAAGTCAGTTGTGCCAAACTGGTGGTAGCTGAGCTGTGAGGCTAGGCATAGAAATGCTGTTGCCGTAAGCACAAGCCCACACCACTCCATCTTGCACACAGCGGTATCCACCAGACAGCCGCAGAAAAAGCTGTCTTTAATGTTGCTTCTCTTTCATCTCTGCAGATTCTGAATTGCTTCCTCATTGATAATAATGGCTTTATACTCGTTTCCAAAAGACCCGCAGAGGTAAGAGAGCATAAGAGAAGAAAGAGGGCGTGCTCGGCCTGTTCCTGAATAACCCACCAGAGCTGGGTAAAACAAATGAAGTTCAATTGTGTAATAAGGATGATTGCGGTGCAACCAAATTCATTTGTGTGGTGAGGGGGAAACCTCCCAGCTGAGTGACAGCACATCTTAAGTAAACGTGGTGTTTGCAGCGATAAGGAAGGAACCAGCCAAAATATCTTTTTATCAGAAGTGAGGAAATTAGGCTACTTTCCCTCAGCGCATATGCTACTAAAAGATGATCTGAGACAGTCCCAGAAGGCAGAAATGCCAAGGAAAGGGAAGGGAAGGGAAGGGAAGGGAAGGGAAGGGAAGGGAAGGGAAGGGAAGGGAAGGGAAGGGAAGGGAAGGGGAGGGGAGGGGAGGGGAGGGGAGGGGAGGGGAGGGGAGGGAAGGGAAGGGAAGGGAAGGGAAGGGAAGGGAAGGGAAGGGAAGGGAAGGGAAGGGAAGGGAAGGGAAGGGAAGGGAAGGGAAGGGAAGGGAAGGGAAGGGAAGGGAAGGGAAGGGAAGGGAAGGGAAGGGAAGGGAAGGGAAGGGAAGGGAGAAGCACTTTTGAGTGCCTCTGAAGTCGAAGCAGTCATTCTTCAGGAAAGGAAACTGAGGGCATGGAAAGAACAAAATGCCAAAGGCAAAAATGAAGATTAAATCATTTAAGCAAATTGCAAACAGGAGAACGCCTGAGGAACTGGAAGATTTACTGGGCTCGCAGAGGTGAAAGGAGTAAGGAAAAAAACTCAGAATAGTGATAACAATATAAGCAACAAAAGTTGCTTCCTTTACTCCTGCTGCCAGCCCCTCCATAATCATTTCTAGGGAGCTGAAGGGGACCAGTGTGTGATGGGGCTGGGTAAAGTATACACTACCAGCAACTGCATGGTTTAGCTATGTTCTTCTGCTCTCCAGTAATTTCGCCACAGAAATCTTTGTTTCAAAATAATAAAAGACGATAGATTCAGATGTCAGAAAGTGACATATTGGAACAGTCTCATAAACTACAAAGCAATAAGTCAATAGCAAGAGCAGGCTCATAGAAGAAATGGGAAATGAAGTGAGTTTGCTACTGACAAAAGTGTGGAGTTTCATTAAAATTGCCATACTACTGGAGTTAACAAACACTGTACGCGTATTTCCGAAAGGCAGTAGATCTGATCCCAGAAATTACTTTCTTCAAGATGTCACAAACAAGTTGAAATGGACATTTAAAATAAAGTAACATAACACCCAATGGATGTGACTTGGACAAGCAGCACAGATTCTCTAAAGGAAGAAAACCTATCTTGTCAGCTATAGTTCTTTGAAAGTGTGAGTAAATCAGGAGATAAGGCGGAATGGATGACCTACTGCATCTCAGTTTTTCTAAAAGCCTTGAACAGAGTTCTTTACAAGAGACTGTTAAAGAAGTTCTGGTTAAAGAGTGAAGCGTGAAGTATTGGCATTGATCTCAAAGTAGCTGGGACAGAAAGGAAAGAAGATGAATTTTTATAAGGATGTTTAGATGGAAAACATCAGCTATCTGAGTCCCATGGTTTCCCATCCAGACTTGTGTTGGTTGGCATAATCAGAATAGGCTGGCCAAAGAAAAGGGGAGATGATAAATTCTGCAGGCACTACACAGTAAGTTCAGAGAGGCCAAGATGAGAACTGGTGAGATTCACAAAGCAAAATGAATCAGCAACATAATGGCACCAAGGAGTGATGCAGACAGATAGCAAGGGGGCATATTGCAAGGAATAACCAACCTGTTTTCTGTCGGGGAAGGGACCTACCCAGCACACTGAATATTCCAGTAAAAGTGTATGAAAAAGGAAAAAAAAAAGAAAAAAACAACCAAACAAACAAGAAACCAACTTGATAAATATGGAAAATGCTGTAAAGTACTATTACCTCCCTACTCTGGGAGACCAGGTCCTGCTGTGTGTTTGGGATGGGCTGGCACCACTGTGCATCTGCAACCCAGAAGGCCAACCACATCCTGGACTGTATCAAAAGAAGTGTGGCCAGCAGATTGAGAGAGGTGATTCTGCCCCTCTGCTCTGCTCTGGTGAGACCCCACCTGTAATACCGAGTCCAGATCTGGAGCCCTCAGCACAAGGAGGACATGGACCTGTTGGAGCCTGTCCAGACAAGGGCCACAAAAATGATAAAAGGGCTGGAGCACCTCTGCTATGAAGACAAGCTGAGAGAGTTGGGCTTGTTCAGCCTGGAGAAGAGAAGGCTCCAGAGTGACCTTATAGCGGCCTTCCAGTACCTGAAAGGCGTAAGAAAGCTGGGGAAGAGCTGTTCATGAGGGCATGCAGCAATAGGACAAAGGGTATTGGTTTTAAACTAGAAAAGGGGAGATTTAGGTTGGATATTAAGAAAAAAAATCTTCAATATGAGGGTGGTAGATGACTGGAACAGGATGCCCAGAGATGTAGTGGAGGCCCCATCCCTGGAGACATTCAAGGTCAGGCTTGATGGGCCTCTGAGCAACCTGATCTAGTTAAATATGTCCCTGTTCACTGCAGGGGGGTTGGACTAGATGCCCTTTAAAGGTCCCTTCCAACCTAACAAATTCCATGATTGTATGATTCTTAGGAGTCACTGTTTCCACCTCTGACCCCTGTGGCATTTTCAGATGTTCTTTACTGAGTCCTGTGGCATGTGTCCACAGACAAAGGCACCTACACCCTTTAGGTACCATGTGTACTGTTCAGCCTCAGCACTCCCTGGGTTCTCTCTCTCTATTTTTCCTCCATCTTATGGAAAACAGGTTTTTCAAAAAGCTTGTCTCTGAAATATCTGCCTAGCAGAAACATGGCATTATAGTGGATTTGGGTAAATTATAAACATTATCCACATGACTCTGAGATCAGGCATTTTGGCAGGCACCAGAGCTGTCATGTCCTCCAGCTGTTACCTCCCGTGACCTCAGAGAGTTTACCACTACTTTTCTTTGATTTCTTTATCTCATTCCAGCTACTGCTTTTATTTCCCAGTGGCACCATGAGTGTCCACGCTGTTAAACCCTACAGGGAATCCAAGACAGCAGCAGCATTAAATCAATCCCTGGCGTTTTGAAGCCTTGCCACCTGAATGTTGCTGTGTGGGATCACTTGATGCTATGTGGCCTCACTTGCTGCTATGTGGCCTCCCCTGCCTCATCCCACACTCTTTCCTCAGTGCATCCTTCAACATAATGAGAAAAGAAAATATTCCATACATGGATTTTTGTGGGGGTTTTGCCTTTCTGGAGAAGTCAGCTAGTTTGCTGACCTCCCTCTCTGCCGCATGCCTGACACCGGCAAGTGGCCCAGCCACTTGGGTTGGTTCAGCCCGGCAGCAGTGAGAAGGGCGGCCTGCCTCCATGCCACCTGCAGCAGTGAGAAGGGCGGCCTGCCTCCATGCCACCTGCAGCAGGGAGAAGGGTGGCCTGCCTCCATGCCACCTGCAGCAGTGAGAAGGGCGGCCTGCCTCCATGTCACCTGCAGCAGGGAGAAGGGCGGCCTGCCTCCATGCCACCTGCTCTGCCCCACTGGCTGGAGTGGGAGGGAGGTTGCTGGGTGCTGAAGCAGCTAGGGTGTGCAGGCAGGCACTACACCCCACTGAGCCACACCGGCTGTGGCCACTGCAGCACAAGCAGGGCCCCACATACATCCCTGCTGCCCCCAGGAACGCAGCAAGGAGCGTTCACATCCAAACCGCCTGCTTTTCTGGGGCAAAGTGCAAGCTGCGATCAGCAGAGTGGTGACAAAGTGCCTGTGTCCCTGCAGCCCCCAGGTAAGCAGCTGGTGCTGGAGACCCGCTCCAGGGGCTCTGAGGTGTTTGGTTACATCGCTCTGCTCCGTCCCTTGGGACTGAGGTGTTTAATGGCTCTGCCTGCCCAGGGCTGCCTGCACCTACACCCTGTTCCCTGTGTAACCGCATGGGAAACCAAAGCAGCTTAGTGGAGTGGGGTGAGGTCAGCCTGATTCAGGTTCTGCCCCCCTGCTCCATCCTTGGGATGGGAGATTGGGATGAGGGATCAGCTCTGATAACCTCTGCTGGGAGGCGACAAGAAGCTTGCCAGCAGGCAGAAGACACAGTGGAAGAAAAAGATACTCAGGATTTTAATGAGTGATGAGTTGGAAGCTCCCTGCAGGATTACTTGGGGAAGAATGGATAATCTCTTAATTCAGGCTAATCCCTCTATCCAGACTCATCCCAGAGGGAGCAAAGAGTTAATAGCCAGACCCAGGACAAGGGAGTGGGTGAGGAGGAGGATGATCTAGGACAGGGGAGGAAGGGAAAGTGTTGAGCCCAGGCTGTGCTGCAGCAAGGGCTGCTCTGTGCTGTGTTTCTGATGATGTTTGCAGCCACAGCCCCATGCCTGCCTCTGAGTTTTTAGCTGCCTTTTGCTGCCAGCCGGAGGCACAGCTGCAGATCACAGGTCTGGAGCTCCCTCCGCCTGCTGCATCCAGATGTCCCCTCACTCTCTAAACCTCCTTCTCTAGGGTGCTGCCTTCTCCCTGAGGGATTTTAAGGATTATGGCTGGAAGCTCTGCCCAGGTGGGACTCCAGGGGCAGAGTGCAAGGTGACAGCTAAAAGGCCAAGATCCCACCGTGGCTGGGCAGAGGCTGTGGAGAAGCAAGTGCTGGCTCTGTTTGAGCCGTGCAGGGAGGAGGCTGCCCGCTCACCCAAAGCCAGCGTATGTACTCGTATGCTCTCAGCTGCGGGGTATGCGATACAGCATGTGTCATCCAGGATGTCAGAGGTGATGCTTTGTGCCATGAACCTCTGAAATTGCAAAGGCCTGTGGAAATCTGCCCAGAGCCGTGAGTTAGGAGGAGCATAGCAGAGGGATGTCTGAGTGAGCAGCAGCCAGCCACTGGAGGAAGCAGGTTGATAGAAGAGGTGCTTTGCAAACCATTGCTCCAGTATAGGATCTCTTTGGTTTCTGCCAAATGGTGCTTTCCTGTGTTTTCCTACCTATATCAGCACCGAGCTTTGAATGTCTGATTTGGTGTTAAAGGCCAGCTTCCTGATGCTTTTCTGAACACATTCTCTAGGCCTTACTCTCAATTACACTCAGACTACGACATCCTACCTGGAAAAGTTTGGCCAGACACAGTACCTCTGGACAGGGTGAACCCCATTTACAGTCCCACAGGGGTCTCCTGCCCTCACCACACAAACCACAGCTTGCCTTGTATTAAATCCCACCGGGCTCCTGCTGGGGCTGCAGACTGGCATTAAATGGAAGCAGCTGGCCTTCTCACCACCCTTATCAGATTGAAAGAGTGAGGGAGGTGAAAAAAAGTTAGAGCTTGCTCAGAGACATTTGACTATGTCTGAAACGATTACAGCCCAAATGCTCGAAGGGGAGTTGATGTTCTGTATCAATTTATAAAGGGAAACACCTTCTATAAGCCTGTTGGGAAGAGGCTCATAACCATGTAATGCCACTGTTAGATGTTTACTGTATGATCTTAGGTAAATCTGCCTAAGGGTTTGGGGTTTTTTAGCAGAAATGCCCCACTCAAATAAATGAAGTCATCTGTCATCGGCTAATACATGCTAAATGACTGCTAGCCTATCAGTGGAAAAGTAAAATGTGTGTGTGTCCCCCAACCCCAAACTGTGTGAACGCTTCCATGACATATGGGAGCTATTTGCTGTGTCAAGACCCGTAGGCCAGGAAAATAGACGGTGGGCTGCTCATATATGTGTTTTTATTATTTACAAGTATTTTGTTTATTTGCTTACAAACAAAGCAGTGGACTTGGCAGATTTGAAGCATTTTTGCAGTAGATTTGTCATGGTTTAGTAATCAGGAAAACCAGAACTGCTGTTTGTTTGGAGAAGTCTTCAGAGCAGCAGTTCCTGGATTTGGGATTGGGACCGTATTCAAGGTTATTGACTCCAAAGTGTAAATACAACCAGAGGGCCAAGAGCTCTGCTTCTAGTCCAAGCATGCAAGCAAGATTTGGGGGTTGTTGCCCCCCAAAATCAGTTTTTGCTAGCTTGGAGTCTTTGCCAGCCCAGTGTGTAAGCTAATGGGATGGGTCCGTGTGTGTTGTGTTGGTTGGGTTACAGCCTGCTCAGAACCTGCGCAGCAGTGAGTTGTAAAATGGTGTTTGCTACCTAAATAGATGTGTACATCGTGCTTTATGCATGGTGAGTCAGTTTGCCTAGGGCGGGGAGTGGAGGGGGAGCGCTGATTGGGGGAAGAGGTTTCCAAAGCCTCTGTGGCTGCTAGCAGAAGGGCTCAGGCGGAAAAGAATCAGGCTCCACCGAATGTGAATTCACAGAAACCCACAGGAGAGCCCAGGCTCCCAGTAAATCAACATGCCTGGGTCTCTGCAGCTTGAGTCTGGTTTTTTCCGTCACAAGCTGCAGGGACTACGTGGGCTAAACAATTTCTAAGAGCAGTAGGAGCAGTGCAGGATGACAAGCTGGTGACGGAGGAAGTTGTCCTTTAAGATTTCCAGCCAGCCAAAGGACAAATCTCAGCATTACTTCCTTATAAAACACTCATTATGTGTAGTAGACCTCCAGACAGACTGGATCAGTTGGAGCCTTAGAGCATTTGGAGGTTTTACTGTTGATGTTTTACACTGGGATTGGTTTTTTTTTTTTTTTACTTTCTTGTGCTTGCAGACTGGAAAATTTTTTGGTGCAGTGGATGGCTCAGTAATGACCCAGCTGCTAAACATGGGCATGTTCAGGCGGTAAGTGGGGGGGGAATCTCTGCACTGTGCCTCTCTTTCTTCAGCTGGTGTGTGGCTCAGAGCATATCGGGCCCCGTAAGCAGCACCACTGGGCAGGGGAAATTGCACGTGCTGGTGCATGTGGCTCTCATGTTTTCCTACAAGAGCTCCTTCAGCTACCTTCCCCCTCTCATGTCTCGCTCAGCCATCATCACCACACAACCTGTTTCTCCTCATCTCCTACTCTTCCACCTGCTGCAAAGCATCGAGAGAGACAGTAACTCCCGGTATCCGTGCAGCCGGAAAGCAGCTGCTCCTCTGTCTTTTCCAGGGCAGGATGCTATGGGAAAGACTTCTGGGCATTTTGGGTGAAGTGCTTCAGTGCCTCCTGCCCCTTGTAAATCCTTTCTCTGAGCAGTTGTCTGAGACCCCCTCAGATGTGGCATTGCAGCTGGCTGAGCACGTTCCTCTCTCCTTAAAATACCTCTGTTCGTCTCACTCCACTCCCCCAGTCCATGTCAAAAGAGAGTTCAGAGATTTGGTGGCCTGAAAACAGGAATTAGGGGGACCTGAGATAGATACAATTCTCTGGCTCTGGGGCCTGCTTTACTCACCATCTGAAATTAGGGACATATTTCCTCCTGCACTGACCCAGTTACATTAATCTGGGGCCTGTATGCCTTGCTTTGTGAAATCCACCACTCACCAAACACACATGTAAGCAGGCCACTGCTTTAGTTCTCCTACGAGGGACATTTTTTTAGGAAAAGCTGACGCATGCATCCCATAGGCAGTTGCATCACTTGCTTCTGACAGCTTGTTTTTTCTTTTGATTGCAGGGTGACCATGTATGATTATCAAGCAATGTGCAAAGTACCCTACCACCACCACAGCGGTGCCAGGCCTCTGCTCAGCGTACGTATCTGTTGGCACGCAGCCTTCTCTGGGCTCGGTGGTGAAGGCTTTCTCCTAGGACATCTCCAACACATGTAGCACATTCCCCAAAAGAGTTTAGCAGCTGTTGGCTTTCAAGTGGTTGTAATGTCCAAACTCAACTGAGGTGGATTTCTGAGGCAGTGATGGCCACTGACAGTGGTTTCCAATTTGGCTCACTATTGGCATGTAGGATCTCACGGAAAATAGGAAAGGCCAGGGAGAGAATAGGGACTGGACCATGTCAGGCTTCTCCTAAAAGCTGAGGAAACAGCTCACAGCTGAAACAAACAGAAAAGCTTTTGCTCAGCAGCTCAGAAAAGAGAGTCGCGCTGTCAGTGAACAAAGAACCTGGGAGAAAGCTGTCAACCTTTCAGGGATGGATGAGGGGGCTTGGAATAACAGAGAGGCTACCAAGAGATGCTTATGGCCTGGGGAACAACTATCAGAGTGTATGGTTTTGCCAGCACCCAAACACAACCTCTCTTCAGTCTGATAGAGGCTAATGGTCTAATCCTACTCTACCTTCCTAACCTGGCCTTGACCAGGCAGAACTAGGTAATTACTCAACACTCAGGCCACTTCAAACTAGTTGAAGCAACCCTAACCAGGTGTGTGTTTATCACTGCTATAATCAGGTTTTTTCTGTTGTTCTGGAAGTACATCCTACAGCATGACATTGTCATTTTATTTCCAGTAAAAGAATTTTCAACATAATATTAGTTTTTAATAGGGTATTACATTTTTAACAATATATTGGTTTTGGAAATAGCTATATTTAAGCTGGATAGATAAAATACTGTGATTGCAGTGAAAACATTTGCTTGGTTATATCCTCGAGGACTTTGATCCCTGAAAGAAAAGTCACACAATATGAGCTGCCAAAACCCAGTTGAATTGGGAAGATGACAAAATGATGAGCATTCAGCCTTCATCTCTCCCTTTCCCCTATTAGCAAAACCCCTGAGAAGGAAGAAACCAAGAAAAGCCCATTTTTCACATGCATTACTCAAAGGAAAAAACAGTCAGATTCCCAGCCACCTATGCATTTTACTATTTGCTGACTTAGTCTGGTTGAAGATAAGTCAGCTAGCAGTAATGGGACATTATCTTGTGCCCTGTGACAGCTGCATCTGTTTTGGGTTTGAGAATATGGGCACGATTATGAAAGGGAGAGATGAAGATTAGTTACCACGAAGAAAAGAAGCAGCAGGATCCTCTGCAGATGAATTGTCCCTGGGACAATGTTGGATTTCCAATTTGTAGCTGAAAAGCAGGAAGATGATAGAAGTCGTGCCATCTTGAGGAAAAGCTGGATGAAAGCACAGCTAAGCATAATCAATCAGTGGCAGATAATGCTAAATCCTGGGCAATGCTGTAGCCTGTCCCAGAAACACCACTTGCTACCAGAATATAAAAGCATCCTAAACTGGTGGTGTCCCATTTAGCTGTGTTTCTCTCCCGCTCTGAGCTCTCAAGGTCGTCCATACTGGAGAGAAATCATCAAGCAATTACATCTTCAAAGTCCTTCATACATTTGTGATAAACTCTCTGACCCTGACAGGGAGGGGGTGAGAAGATATTATTAGTAGCAAGGCAGCTCCACTGGCTTCTGATGTATTTTGAACATTTTTTTAGTGATGCCCAGACCTCGAATTCCAGCCTGTCTTCAAGAGCTCTGATCAGTGGAGGGAATTGGTCTGAAACGTGGGGTCCTGCATTACAATTATCAACTCTCTGACCAGGTCCTTATGGTATTTCTCATTTCTTCTTTTGTTCTCCAGCCAATTTATGCCTTTCTAGCTGCAGTGAAATGGCTGATAAGTGATTTCCTCATGTGAGTACCAAAAGATGGGGGTGTTTGGGAGGCTCAGACCGGCGGGGGCGAGAGCTGAGAAAGCCACAGGCGGAAGCCCTCACGTAGGGCATTGCTCTCAGCCTTCTCCTGACATTCAGCTCAGCACCTCGCTCCTGGGAGACAGAAAGCTATTACTATTCCCATTTTGAGAGGCAGAAGCCCAGAGCGGGTCTGGGATTTACCTGAAGTCACTCAGTACAAAGTGTCAGAGCCAGAAATAGGACTCGGGTCTCCTGGGGCCCCGTGCAGATCCTCGATGCAAAGTCCTCTTGCCCTGTCTCCTTTGCCCGGGATGAGCAGATGCACATCTTCGCTTCACAGGGGGCAAGGGCTGAAGGAAGGAAGGTGGGCAGCTCAGGACTGGGTGATGGGCAAGGGTGGAGAGAGCAGGGGGCCTTGAATCAAGCCCCGGATTTGGGCTCACCTCAAACTGCTGGAGGGAATCCGAGTTCAAGCTCAAATTAGGATGCTAGTGCTCCCACTCAGCTTGCTGGGTCTGCAAAAGAGGAGATGCGGGAAAGATCCAGCTCCGAGGGCTTGAGCATATTGGTACAGAATAATTTGATGTGGTGTCAGGTAGTCAGAATATGGGCTCCCTGATGGCGGTGCCAGCCTGCTCCTTGGGTGGGACTCACGATGGCCAAATCCCCTCACAGCCTCGGGGCTGCCATACTCAGTCCTTCCTTTGCTGACGAGACTCCTGCACAGTACATATTGCAGGAAGAAGCCCGTTCAGATATTCTGCAGTACAGATCCCATGATACAGGGCTACACTCTGTCATGTGGAGAGGAAAAAATAAAAGAAAAAAAATAACCAAACAACCCTCAGACTTCCACTGCCAGAAAATTCATAGTAAACATTTTTGAACTGATACTCACCAGGCGACAGGGCCATCTCCCTGACACCTGCATCCTTCCAGGCTGCTGAAAAAGCATCCTCTGTTCTTGCTCTTTTGACAGCTTCCTTTTGGAGTTTAACATGAGTAGCTTCTGGCACTCAGACAACTTGGCAGATGGTGAGTACACAAGGATCCAGCCGCCCCATAGCACGTGAGTGTTACAGCCGCTGGTGGTAGAAGAAGCTGGATGGGGAAGCCTGGCCTCGTGTGAGGAGCCTGCCATCTGCTCTGCCACCTCTCCCCTCACAGACGCTGAAATCCAGCTTCCAGGTCCCACCACTGCCCCATCTCCCCCCACTCCTACCCCCATTTTGGGCTGCCACAGCACCAGGGCAGTCAGGATGAGGTGTGTGCAGCTTGAAGCACATCTTCCTTTCCTCAGGGTAACTGCTGGTGTGGAGGAAGCCTTTACTTCCCAAGACCTTTCATAAATAGGGATGAGAGAGACCATCAGCTGCAAAGCCCTGGGGTTGGAAAGGAACCATTCCAGCCTTCCCTGAGGGTGGTCTGTGGACAGGAGAGAGCAGAGCTGGAGTAGCAAGCTCTCTGGAGATGAGCAGGGGTCCCAGGAAGCTAGCCAGAAGCCTTCAAGGTTCAATAACACATGGAAAGACTCCCTCTGAAAGAGAGGAGGTGATGGCACATGAATGCAGCAAGGGGTATGTGGGGACTGACATCCAGTGACCTGCGCTGCAGCTGCAGCACTGCCTGCTACAACATCCCCAGACCTTCTGCGGTCTCATCCCTGCCCCTGCAGGCAGGGGGAATGTTAGCGGTCCTGAGGCACTCCAAAGGGAAAAGTGAGGGCTTCTCTTCGCAGCCACGTAGGTGCCATTATCACATACTCACTAATTATTTAGTGCTAATGAGAAGAGACAGCAGTACCTTCCCTGCCGACTGTGGGGCTGGGTCTTCTGCTCTGAACTCTCCGGGCACAATGGGGAAACAGTCGTTTTTAGAAGGCAAAATTTCCTTCTGGTCAGAGAACCAGCCCCCTGTCTGGGTGCTGTCACTGCCTCCAAAGGGTGCCAAAGATGGTGGCAGGAAGTGCAGCTTTGGCAGCTGCTCAGTGCACATTAGGATAACAGGAGCAGCCCCACACAGGAATCCGCGTGGAAGAGTCCGATGAGCAGGTGCTGCACTCGTGGCTCTTTCTGGAGGACAGACAGACCTGCTGTTCCTGCTGGGGGCAGCTAAATGGCTGCTGTTTGATTTAAAAGGAGGAGAGGGTCTCGTGGCATCACTGCTTACTGTCATTTCCCTTTGTGCTTTCCTCATCTCTCTCCCACATCACCTCCGTGGTTGCTGTGTGCAAATTCATCCCTTCGCTGCCCTGTCATCCTGTGAAACTGATGTGGCTCCATCTTCACTCTGTGTCGTCATCTTCATCTGTGTGTCATGCGACCTTTCCAGCCAAGGCTGTCTTCCATCACTGTAAGTAGAACCACTTTGCAGCAAAAAAAGGCGACCTAGCTAGGTATCTCAGACTGGGAAAGACTTTTTCCCACCTTTTGGACAACGGGGAGCTTGCAGAAAGGTGTGTTGGGGACACGCCAGTGCCTGGCTCTGTTTCCCTGTGCTGCAGAGAAGCAGGCCATGCCGATGCTTGTTCAGCTGGCTGAGCTGCTGACTGAAGGTCTGCCACTGGGAAGCCAATAAAGGGACACGCCAGCCTCCTCAGAGGCTGTGGGCACAGACAAAACTACCCCTCGTTACTGTGGCATAGAATTGCCCGTGGCCTGCAGAGTGCAGCGTGTCCTCCACGCTGGTTCCTAGCTGCCCCACTCTTTGCAGTTGCCACGCCAAAACCAAAGATGTACCTGTGGCTTCTTGCAGGAAAAGCTCTATGGGTCTTGTAGACCTCAGATACTCAGAGGCAACTTAAGTCTGCTTTTCCACACCCCATGGCTTAGCTCCTTCTGATGAACACCAACCCAGCTCCAGGATAATGCAGAATTACTTTCAAGCAGTTCAACTGATAAGTAAATGCTCTAGCTCATATATCCATTCCTACAGGCAAGTTAGAAATCCCTCCAAGACAGAGCCCAGGCTGTGCCCATGTTTGTATCTCCCTGCTTCGGTATCTTGCTTGTATTCGCTGATTTGCTCTCTGCCCAGCAAGACGTATGTGTGAGACAGAGATAGAGAAACAGAGACAGTTGGAATGTGTCTCAGTGCATGAAGAAGAGGAGGAGAAAGGGAGCGTGGCTGTGGATTGAAAGAAACGAGTGTCCGTGTGTAGGGGAGGGAGTAGCGGGGTGGAAGAATGCTATTGGGGCTGGGAGGAATGGATTGCACATGCTGTTAAGAAGGGGCTGTAAATTTTTGCCGGAGATGTTAACATTTTCTTGACTGCCCGCCAGGGCTGGTGTACACAGAAACCATGGAGAGAAGGAGACATTTTGTGAGAGAGGAATTGAGCACACATTCATGCAGGGATCTGTGCAGAGGAATTAATGGTTTGGGACCTAGTGCCCAGCTGTGAACCTTTGGCTCTGCAGCACTGAGCCTGTTCCTGCTTCCCAAGTCCTCTTGCTTCCTGGGAAGATGAGATTTGCCGTTGGAATATGGGCATGATGTGCTCAGACTGTGCTCGTCATGCAAATCTGCTTTTCAGAGGCAGTGAGAAGACATGTTTTCTTCCACAGATTTTTCACTGCTTTCAGCATCTCATGCCTTGTTGTGTTTGTAGGGGTTTCTGCTTTTACGGACATCACCGCAGGTTTGAAAGCCTTTAATTAAGCCAAAAATACTTCCAGCCAAGGCGTGCAGTCTGGAAAGGACTGCTTCTAGAGATCTGTAGCTCCAAAAAGTTTCTTTTTGACTGCCTCGTAATGTACACAGAGGATATCTTAAAAAATAATTGATTAAATGCCGAGGTTTGTATTTGTAACTAAGTGGCAGCTTTTGTCTCAAGTCCCAGAGTAAATCCACTGATCTGGGTGCAGTTATCCAGCATTTATGCTGGTAGGAAAGAGTTCACAATCTGGGCCCCATGGCTCCCAGCAAAGTGTGGTGGCTGCCTTTGCTGCTCGGAAGGACTGGTTGCCAAATGTCTGACAAAGCCTTTCTGGAAGTGCAGATGGTAGAAATGACAGCCTGGAATTAACTCGCTTTTTTCTCTCAAGTTTGCAGTTTGTTATCAGCCTCTCCGACTGTTTACTAATCCCCTGACCACCAGACTCCCAGGGCGCTGATAACGTTGTGATGTCCAGCATGCGTGTGCAGAGGCTCAGCCCCAGCGTGCTGCTGCTGATGTACCCGCTGCCGGGCTCCTCTGAACCTCTCCGTGCTGCTGTAGCAGCACTGCTTCCAAGCAAATTAAGTGGCAGTAGGCTTAAGCATAATCTCTGTCATAGGTCTTGTCTCTGTGCAGAAGCTAGGAGATTTTAAAGTGGCTTCTTTTCATTTAGCCTGTGCCAGGAAGCTGATTTAAGACGGTCCGTGCAGGGGACCCGTGCCAATTTAGCAGTTTAAAAATACAGCTCGGTGCACGTGATGAAGTTAACCTGGAGCAAGTCGAGCTGGAGGCGGCTGTGAGAGAGACACACAGAAGCGCAGCTCCTGTGAGCTGCTCTACCCACACTGCCAGTGGCAAAAGTGCCCCTGGAGGGACTGAACGCAGTGGACTTCCCACTGCTTACCCCTGGTGCTCAGGCTGCTCCTCTGGGTGCCACCATGGCATGGTTCAGCCCAGGGTTACCACTCAAGGGATTCCACCCCACTCCTATGTCCAGAGCTGCAGTACACCTCTTGCCCATCCATGTCTGCAGGTTTAGCCTTGGTGCAGATCTGTCTCTTTAGCCGAATTTCCCTTTGATGCCTGCTTCTCCAAGCCCACCAAATCCAGCATGACAGCTCCAAATCAACACTGGCTGAATCTGAGAGGCCTCAAATCTCCTCCCATCCCATATTTTCCAAGTTGGTGGTCTCATTCAACCCCTCCCTGCACCCCATCCTTCACACCACTGGGTTTTTTGTTGTTTTAACTCCATCTACTTCGGTGACACTATGCCAGGAAACTGGAGCTAGTGAAGGATGTCATTCATCACCAGGGACAGGGTAAAAAATTAAGACCTGGGTGAAGTCTCATCTACGTTGGGACCCTTTGACACTCTTGACATGAGCAATATAGCAAACTCTTGCAAGCAGTTGTGCCCCTAATTTATCAGGTCACCTTTGTGGTTGTTACAGCTGGTCTTCTGAGGAAGAACTGGCACAGCCTTTCTTCAACAGATTGCCCCTGTCACCCAGTGCTGCAAATCCAGGGGTAACATGGTGAGACTTTGATAATTCGTGGCTGAGGGACCAATGTCTGGTCCTGCCACAAGCACTGGGGGCTGGAACTTGATGATCTTTAAAGGTCCCTTCCAGCCCTAACCATTCTGTGATTCTATGGGCCTGTCCTTGGCCCAGTCTGCGATAGCCTAGCCACCTGTTTCAGAGTCTGGAGCAGTTTTCCCAGCCACTACTGTGGTGAACTAAGGTTGAAGGAAAGAGCTCATGCTGTGTTCCTCGCACTCCTTTAGTCTGCTGTGGACTTCACTGTCTGGAAAACACTTACCAGCTTTGGAGCTGGTCTGAGCCAGAAAGTGTTTGGCAGCTTCTCTCCTTACAGCATGAATGGGGACATTCGGCCTGTTTCATCGGAAGTGGCCAATTCACCTCAGTAATAGGGCCTTCTACTGCTCTCTCCAAATGTCCACAGGACCATTCATCCCTGTGCAGGTGCTAAGTCAGAAGTGTTCTTGTTGGCAACAAGGGGAGAGACTTTTCCATGCTTCTGCCATGTGTGGTTTGCACAGAGGGACAGCAGACAGTGGTGGAGCATGGGCAGGCGGCTCCTGACTGGTGGCACAGCCACTGCCAGGCCCTGAAACAAGGGGTTCAGCTCATTAATTTGGATCTGTGCAAAGGGAAGCTAACCGTGGGTCCCACCAGCTGGGGGGACTTAAGCAGGAGGCTGCCTTGTTAGTGGCATTTTTAGAGAGCTCGGATGAAAAGCCCAAGGCACAACTACGAGTGACTCTGGGCCAGAAGAGGGGTGTTTAGGTTCCCCACCATACTCACTTGGGGAGGGCTGTAGAATGGAGATTGCAGTGCCTGGCTCTTAAGGGATGTCCTGTGTCCCCGGATTGCTGTAGCAGAGAGGAAAATCAGAGGAAATCATCTGGCTTTGCTCTCCCTCATGTAATCCTCGTTATTTAGACAGCGAGCCTCACTGGGCAGTGCCTGCCCCTTCCTGTGTGCTCAAACAGTGTCCTGGGAGAGGAGACCTTAGCTCTGAGTGAGAAGGGTTTTACAGTGATGCAAATTATCCGCCAGGATCATGGATGCCCTCTTGCTGCCTTCTTCCCATACGTTTACTGATTATAACCCATGCTGCTTCATTTTCCTATAAACCCTCAGTGCCACTGCTGCAAGGGATAAGCCAGTTTGCCCCCACATCGGAAGGACCCCCTTCTCTGCCTGTCCCCCCCCCCCGCACTCCCCCTGTGTGGGTGGGTGGAGGGCTGTGGAGTGAGTCTTTTGTGCTCAGGCCCAAAGCTGATATAGAAACCATCTCTCATACTTGTTGGCTGAGCCACAGCCACCTTTCCCCTAGCAACAAAGCCTCCTCTCATTTCCATCGGTGACATTCCCCTGTGCCTGACAGAGGCAGGAGCTGGCTTTGCTCTCTCCGACTGCAGAAAATTATTGCAGGAAGGGCCCGAGGCAGTAGTTTCAGGCAAGGCAGACTTTTCTGAACTCCTAGAAAGAATGCCCTTGCTTCTCAAGGGAGGCTCAGCAAGGCGGTTCAGCTCCCCCTCATCCCCAAATTAGTTTGGGAGTCCCACAGAGCGTGACTGATGAGTGATGGAGCAGCTGCTCCCTGCCTCTGCAATGGATGGCTCCCTCCAGGAGCCAACACTGTGCGTTCACCGGGTCTCTGCTGGTCCTTGAGAGCCTTTGTCTGCTTCCCCGTGGTCTCAGGCCAGACTCATTTGCCGGCAATGTTTGCTTTTTAACGTGGCCTGCATTTAGCCCCTCAAATGGCCTGCTGTGGGCTCACTCTGCAATGTCAGAGGGCTCAGGAAGGATCAGCAGCTGAAGGAGAACCCCACCACTGAAATACAGGATCCCAGTAGGGGCACATCCCTCACATGGGCACTGAGGATTAGCCTGGTCACAATTCTGAATGTTTAAATAAGTGCATGAACCAGGCCTGGGCTAGGCAGAAGGGACTTCATCAGTGCTGCTGGTTTGGCAAACTCTCCTCTCCTTCAAACACAGGGGTACCTGCGGCCAAATGCCCCCCACGTAACTGGCCACAGGCGTCACCGGGGTGCCATCACTGCAGCGGCCCAACGGCTGCGGCTTCTGCAGGGCAGGGACCAGCCTCGGCTGTGGGATGCGAGTGGGAATATCGGGCACGTTTCTCACATAGGCTGGTTTTCCCACACCACCTAGTGGGAGCAGGGATGACTGCCTGGCTGCGTTCTGCAGCATCTCCTTCCCCTTCTCTGGCAAGCACCAGCTCTTGGCCACTGTCAGGGGGACACACACAGGGCTGCCCCTGCAACCTCCATCCCTAGTCTTAAATGCTTCCATTTCAGTACAGACCGTTCCTATTGCTCCTCTGCCCTCCATCCCTCACCTTGTCTCCTTAATGTCGCAGCTCACAAGCACAAGAAGCACGACACCTTGCAGCCCTGTGACACCGAGTACCCTGTGTTCGTGTACGAGCCGGCCATCAAGGAGACGAACGGGCTGATCGAGTGTGGAGACTGCCAAAAGTAAGAACTGTGACTTCCCTTTCATTTGGGCGCTCCCCAGGTTCTCACCTGGCATAGAGGCCTTGACACAGAGCCCATTGGTGATGGCAACAGCCTGAGAAGAGTCGCCTGCCACTGTGCCCGTCGTGTGGCCACCGCTGGGCAGGGAGGAGGTGAAATGGCTGAGTTACTGAAAAATATTTCAAACCCATCTGTGGATGAGCCAAGGTGGCTGTAGATTAGGGAAAGAGCATTTAAATATATATAAGATATATAGAATAAAGATATATATCTATATATATAACTTTATTATATATCATATATATTTTATATGTATATCTTTATTATATGTCTTATATATATAATTTTTTATAGATACATCTTTCTCATAAAGGAACTTTTTTTTGCTTTTTCACATTTCTGGCAAAAGTTTTCTCCTTAGAATTTTTTCTTTTTTGCTTGCCTTTTCCATTCTTTTTTTTCTTCTTTTCTCTCTTTTCTATTTTGCTCAAGAAGAAAAAAAAAGCATGGGGAGGAGCAAAAAGGAGCGTTAAACTGAAGGAAATGAAAACACAGGTCCAGTTTTTTATTTCCTGTTTTCATTTTAAGAAAACAGTCCAATGTAACAGAATAGTCTTGGTGAAAAGTGGCTGCTTCCAGAGGTTGCGTAGCACCATCAGCAATCACGTGCGGAAGGGTGACAGAGGGATGAATTTCTGCTGGTCCAGCATTTCCTAATACGAGGCATCCAAACAGGTCTGACTGGAATCCCTCTTCATAAAACCTCTCCAATCCTACCTAGTCTGACTTCAGTCTTGGACCAACTGCAGGACAGACTTAAAGGTGGGGAAAACAGCCTGCGCTAGTCAGCATGACGTCAGGAAAAACAGGCCTTGCAAACGTTTTGGAGGAGATTGCAGATTTGGTGACGAGGTATTGTGTGGGCACAGTAAGCTCTGGAGGAGCTGAGTGCCCCAAACTGACCTATTTGTGTGTTAAGCCGTTGCTGCAAAGACCTCTGTCAGCAACGCAGCCCAGGGCTGACCCCTCCTTGCTGCAGTGCCTTCTCCTCTCCAGCACCCATCCACCCTTGCCAGGAAAGCTGGCAGAGGTTTCCACCTTGGGTATTTGGTACTGTGGTGGTTACAGCAACCTCCCGAGTGTTGGGAGCTGGAGGTCAGGAGGTTCATAATCTCAGGGTGAGGAGCCTTCTTCCTTTGTATCAGAAAAGCAGGCCAGCAGGACTAGGGAAGTGGTCACCCGCCGGTACTCAGCCCTGGTGAGGCCATACCTGCATTCTGTATTCAGTTTTGGGTCCCTCACTACAAGAAAAACATTGAGGTGCTGGAGTGTGTCCAGAGAAGGGCAATAAAGTGGCAGTCTAGAGCACAAGTTTTATGAGGAGCAGCTGAAGGAACCAAGGGTGTTCAGCTTGGAGAAAAGGAAGCTGAGGAGAGACCTTATCTACAGCTAACTTAAAGGAGGAGGTAGCCAGGTGAGTGTTTGGTCTCTTCTCCCAAGTAACAAGACAAGAGAAAATGTCCTCAAGTTGTGACAGCGAAGGTTTAGGTTGGATATTAGGGATAATTGCATCACCAAAAGCATTAACAAGCTCTGAAACAGTCTGCTCAGGGAAATGGTGGAGTCACCATGCCTGGAGGTATTTAAAAGACGCGTAGATGTGGTGCCTGGGGACATGGCAGCATTAGGTTTACAATTGGACTCGACAGTCTTAAGGGTCTTCTCCATCCTCAGTGACTCCATTCTCCAGTAAACCCCATGCCTCCTACAGCCCATCCCGCTTGATACCCAGCATTATGGTACAACAGGTTGAGGCAGCATCTTACCAACACTGTCAGCAGCAGCTGTGAGTCCTGCTCAGCTCCTTCTCCAGGTCCTAGGCACACCTCTGATTCATCATTTGTGTTCAGGAGAGATGGTTGCCGGACGCAGGCCCTGTGGAGCATCAGCCAGCGGCCCTCGGGGGCATGCAGGCTTTCCTCATCACATCCCACAAACCCAGGCGGCTCCCAGTTGAGCGAGGACAGGCCGGGTGCTCCGCCCTGGGCAAAACGTGTGTGTGGGGAAACCTCTGTCCTGGCACCCCGAGGCCGCTGCCCTTGGCCTGCCCCATGCCCAGCGGCCTTGTGCCAGGGCTGTGTAGCTGCAGCAGCACAGTGGGCAGGACGCATGCAGCCCAGCAATGCCTGCGAGGCGTCGGGCAGGGGGGTGGCACAGGCTCCCAAGGTGCCCAGGCACGTGCAGTGCCTCGCAGTGATGCTGTCACCTGTATGTTTGGACATGCACACCCCTTTCCACAGGGGTGCCACTGTCACATACCTGTGGGACTGTGGGCAAACCCACAGTCACGTGCAGCCTTGTGAGCACAGTGCCACGTCTGAGTTGCCCACGCACATGCACGTGCGTACGCGCTCGGGCACAAAAGCACGCACACAGCCGAAGCACGGGCCTGCCCTCATCCTGCCCTGCCCTCACAAGCCCTCCACCGCCTGCACAGCCTGGCAGCAATGATTCCATGAGCCTTCCTCATGTGCACACCCTCAGGCAAACACTTATGTCTTGACACATCCTCACCAGCACAGCATGTGCCTCTCATCATAGCCTGCCTGTCCAACGGGGAGGGGAAGCAACAGGCCAACTCACGGCTGCAGAGTGAAACTTCATGGGGTTTGTGGTAGTGGCAAAACCAGGCAGCAGTCGGTCAGTCCCACCACACCAATGTACACTACCAAGATCTTCTGCTTCACACTCCAGTGACATGAAACTTAGCAAAACCTTGCCCCTTGCGGGGCCACACAGTACCTACACTTTCATTGTGTAAGCATGCACGTAAATATATGTTGAATGGGCATTGGCGTGCCTCTGGGTGAAACCAGGCCTCCTCAGATGTCATCTGCTGTGACACACTGCCCCTTTGGGGAGGGCTTGTGTTGGGATTTGTTTGCCTGTTGCTGTTTTTGGTTGGGGTCTGGATTTGATTGTTGGCGTCTGTGCCTAGTGTGAAGTTGTAAATCCGAGCCAGTTCTGAGCTTCCTGAGGACAAAATGGTGTGGTAAGGCCACCTCCCCTCTGTGCATGGCTGCTCCCCGTCTCTCTCCTGCTGACATCCCATTTCTGACGATACCTGCTTTCTCTGGAGGGCTTTGCTGTGGGCCAGGTGCTGCTGGGGCAGCAGCTCCAGCCCTGCAGCAGGAGGGGGTGTGCTGTCTCCTGCCCCACCTTCTCTTTGCAGGATGTTCGTGGCGCAGCAGATCGCCAGCAGTAACCTCCTGCTTCTTGTCACGGATGCCACCTGCGACTGCAGTATCTTCCCACCTGTCCTGCTGGATGTGAAAGAGGTCAAATATATCCTTCCACAGGCAGCAGGAAAGCACGGCCCCGTGTTTGGGAGGGTGGAAGGCCTTCTCCCATGCAGGCAACTGCGGTGGAGGTGGAGGGCAGTGGGACAGCCAAGGAGAGAGGCACGGAGTAGGCAGGGTTGAGGTGTGGTGGAGAAGTAACAGACCCCCAGGAGGAAGCCAGCTTCCACCAGCCAGGCTGTCAGATGCACTGTACCAGGGTGAGGGTGGGACAGGCCAGGAGAAAGGGTCCCTGGTGGGGTGAACACAGCTGGGCTGGCTCCCCAGCCCTGCTCCCAGGTGCTTCTGTAACCCATCCTTGCTTATCTCTTGCTCCTCGTAAGGGTGGTGACGTTGTACAGCTTGTCACTGTGCAGCTGAGCCTCTCTGTGGATTTTGGCCAATTTCAGCTGCCCATTGTTCCTTGCCACGTTCTAGTGCTTGAAGATGTGCCTGGCCCATGTGGGGTGGCCTGCCCTTTCCTCGTCCTCCCCGCTGTCTCCCAGGCTGTGCAGTTACACCTAGATGACTTGCATCAGGGCCCCGTGGGTCTGTGCAGCGCTCACCCCACCCCCCTCCCCACCACCATCCTTAACAGCTCTGCACATAACGCTTCAGTGAAGTGTGAGCGGATGCGCTCCCAGAAGCTGCGGCGGCGGCCAGACACGTGCCATGCGTTCCACCCCGAGGTACCCCGGAGCAGGGAGGGATGGAGGGAGGGAGGGAGGGAGGGAGGGAGGGAGAGAGGGCACACGGATGGGTTTCGTCACAACATGCCAGTGACAACCATGCACACATGTCCTCTTGCACCCCTGCGTTGTGCATCACGTGCCCATCTCGCTGGCTGGACCCAGAGATGGCTGTGTGACTCCCCAGGGGGCTTCCTAGTAGGGGGATGGTCACACCAGTGACACCTGGGAAGGGCTCGAACTCAGACACCACAGGGGTTGCTGGGTTTCTTTGGGTGGTTCACCTGCTGGAAGAGCCCCAGTTGTGACCTGGGCCTGGTACAGCAGCAGCTCTCTGGTCTGCTGGGGCCAGGAGCAGTCACAGTGGCCCATACATGGGCAGGGGACTCTGAAGGAGAGATGTGCAGGCAGGAGCCCATCCTGCTGCAGCCTCCAAAACTCAGGGATGGGTTTCAAGGAGTTGGGCAGAACATGGCAAAAGCCAAGGGAGTTGAGTGGCTTCCTAGCTCACAGGTGGCTGCCATGGCCCACAGCCATCAAACCAGTCCCTTCCTTTGCTCCCAGTGCTTCTTCCTTTTGGCCACCGGCAATGTTCCCTCCTCCACAAGCCAGGGACAGGCTCCCTTACCTCTGACGGTGACCACGCCGGTGGTAAGCAAGCTGAACACCTTCTCTCCTATCTCCCAGGAAAATGCCCAAGACTGTGGTGGTGCTGCCGAGGTCTCTATCTCGCCGATGCTGCACCTGCTGCCTCTGGCACTGCTCCTGTGGTGATGCTGTCTGCAACGGTGACGCTGCCTGCAACGCGCCTTATGCGTCAGAGACCCAGGAGGATGAGGCTGCCCCAGGCTGGAGAGATGGAAGGGGAGGAGATGGGGGCACAGGCCGTTCTGAGACACCCGCTGTGATGCCTTGGGGAGATGAGCGTGGCCTGTGTCCTTTACCACAAAGTCCAGTGTGGTGCAGACAGTAGAAGCTGCTCCCTCCTCAAAAATCCACAGCAAAAGGTCTGTGTGAGGACTGTCAGGGACGGCTCCTGGCACACCACCTGCTGAGCTGCTCCTCCTGGCCTTCGCCTCACAGCCTGTAGTCACTGGCATGGCTTGGATTTCACCATCACCCTGCCTCCCTTGGAGCCACTTTGGGGTGGTTTGCCCTGGGAGGCAGAGAGCTCAGTGGTGCAGATCTGGCCTTAGGAGAGTAGAAGGGGCAGGTGATTCTGTCTGCCTGTCCCTCAGCAGGAGCCACCGGGATTGGGAACACCCAGGACTGGAGCAGCCCAGGCACAGCCTTGACAGGCCTTGGAGGTGGTCTTCAACCAGGACCCCAGGAGTGGGACATGGCACCTGACCTGAACTGCACTAACGTAACATTCGACTGGATGACGGGAAGTAGCAGGGCTTGACTAGTTAGCTGCAGCTATGCCGGCTCTGCCGAGGAGACGTCTCCTAATACAGATAGAACAGCATCCGGATTCTTGTCTAGATGTGGACTTACCTCTGGGAAGGGGTCACGAATGACCCACCAAAAGAAGGGACGTGGGGGTGTTTCCTGCTGCCTGCAAGTTTCACTGCAGAAGCAGCTAAGAACTGTGAACTTTCTGCCTTGGAGCAGCGCCGCCCAGTTCACTGAAGCTGCCCTGGGTTGTCCTGGGCTGAGCAGCCCCCTGCCCGGAGCCTGGCCTTCCCAGCTGGCGGGCACGGGCCCTTTCTCACAGAGCTTTACAGACAACGGGTGGAGAGCACATATTTCTCCTTTTTTTGTATGAACTGCTCCGTACCATCTCGTTAAAAACAAATACACAGCATATTTTAAATAGATACTCAGCCTCCATCATGTCATGCTTCAGCGCTAGTCGCAGCCCTGCACTACACCCCAGAAACCCCGCACCCAACCCACAGGGACAGGGTGGGGGGACCGCAAATGCAGCTGTGGTGGCCTGGCCCTCTGGGGTCTGCCAACAACTGGCGATGCCAATGAGTGCTCCTGGTTGTTGCACCGCTGGTTTTACTGGAGCTCTGGGAAGATGAGCCTCTGGCCATGCCGCGCGCGCTGCGAACCAGCCAGCTGCACCACAGAGCTCATGGCTCCCTGTCACCTCTGAGGCAGGCTGGGGGTCCTGGCATCACTGGGGTACGTGTCAGGGGTTGGGATGCCTCAACCAATGGCTACGGGTGGAAAGAGAGTCTCACCTTAACCTCCACACTGTCCCTCTCTGTAGCCAGCCCAGCACCCGTGGGTACACAGTGGTGGCACCAAGGCTAGCAAGGCAGCACCTGGCTGTGGCTTCTCGGCCAGTTGGTCCGCTTTTGGAGCCCCCTGCACCTCTCTAGGCCCCCTAAAATCTGTGTGTCTTGTCACACCAAGCTGCCACCAGGTACCACAGGGCCAGTGCCCACACCCTCCTTGCTGCCTGCCCAATGAGTGGTGCTGCCTTCTGTGAGTGTGCTGGCCATGTGAAAGTTTTGGTTAGACCCATAAGCAGCTGCTGTAAAGGGCAGTTGTGGAGGAAATAGCTTTATCCTCACCCAGGGTGTGCTGAGGTCAGGTACAGCTGCTGTCCCTCTTGCCACCAGTGTCACTCAACACTAAGGGTACCGTACCAGTCACAATCATGTCTTGATGCAGACCTTCCAGGACGTTACAGCTCCTGCTGTGGTGGGTGTTATGGCAAAGAGGAGAGGAACAAATGCGGTACTGGAAGTAGGTCTGGAGGTGGAGATGCTTTCAAGACTTCAGATGCAGTGACCTTATCAGAGCCAGAAGCAGCCGAGGAAGATGAAGGCAGTGCAGAGGGAAAAGGGGACGCTGTTGAGGCCGAGGAGGCAGGAACCACTTGCAGATGGAGGAGCCGCTGGCTCAGGGCATCTCCCGCCAGCTGGCACAGCTCCCCCAGCTCCGTGCGCCTGCCCTCCGTGCCTGCCCTCCCGGGGCTCTGCTCTCAAGGGTGACCTCCCTGTCAGAAAGGATTAGCAGTGCCATCCCCACGCTGCTTAAAACGGCTAAAAAAAACACACACTGCGCTGCTGCATACGAGCCATGCTTTATTGCAGGTGCATTAACCCACAATAAACATCGTTGTGTAGAGAGACCAGCAGCGAGAGGGTGGAGATGTGACCTGTACCCACCTTGGCCACTTCAGCAAGTTATGCATAAGTCGTAACCGGAGGGAACAGGACAGGGGTGGCAACGGGATTAGTTCCTAAACCAAAGTCAAGGTTTGGCCTGACTTAAAACCCGAGTGCTCTCTGGGAACGGGGCTGTAGGGCCACCAGCACCGCCTGCCCACACCGCGGTGTCGAGCTGCTGCAGGTGAGCAGCAGGAAGGAGGACAGACAGATGTCTCCCTCCTTGATGCCAGCAGTGGGGTGCACACGGCTAAAGCCAAAGGAGCCATTCACAGAGTGCAGGTGCTGCTGTGCCAGGGTGCCAGACAGCTGCCGGGCAGCATGAGCTGGGCTGTGGGCACAGCTATCCAGTTTGGCCAGGCCCTGCCAGGGCTGGCAGCAGATGTCAGGCTTAGCCTGCACTATCCCAGTCCCCCAGGTCACATCCTGCTCTGCCAGCCCATGCTGCCCCCCTCCCCAGTGCCTCTGCACCCTGCAGCAAACAGCTCCCCTCCCACCCACACTGCAGGGCCTGAGCTGGGAATGAGGCAGTGAAAACGGATGGCAACTAATAGGTGATGCACAGGGGTGTCTGTACAGGAGGAGTGGTCACCACAGGGGGGTGGGGGCAAGGTGTCACCCCACAGCCCCCAGCACCTGAGTGGGGCTGCTCTGGGGGTGCCCTGCTCCTGCAGCACAGCTCCCCAGCTGGCTGCAGGGTCATGGGGGGACACGTGTCCTTGTGCCCCTCACGGAGTTGCACTACCTGCTCCCCTGTACCCCCGCATTTGCACACAATGCTCAATAGAGATGTCTTAAGCATCCCTCCTCACCCAAGTCCTCTGAGGAGCATGGAGGAGACCCCAGGGTCCCTGAGTAGCTCCAGCAGCATCACTTGGGCTGTGGAGGCACCCCTCTGTGGGCACTCCTTGCTGCCAAGGGACTGAGTGTGATTTATAGAATCATTCCCAGGCTTGCTGCAGGGAGCAAGGAAAAGTGGAGCTTCCCTGGGCTCCCTCCCCAACGGCACAGCTGCCCATGAAACCATGGTGGGTGTGCTTGGTTGGCCACAGCAGCTCCCAGATGGTGGTCCCCAAGGGGGGCAGCACAGGCACACTGCAGCACCCGCTTTTGCTACAGAAGCTCCTGAGTCTGCACACAAGGTTTGTCTTAGCCATTCATTAGGAGGCAAGCATGGACCTCTTCCCACAGTGCTGCTGACCCACAGGGCCACGAGCTGCACCTAGCTGTGGTTTTAGCCTCTGAAGGCAAACAGCTTGCTTGTTTTTTGCCAGCAAAGCAGACCCCAAGCACACCTACCCATTTCTGGTCTCCAGCATGGGGTTAAGCAAATTCCACCAGCTGCTCTGCTTGCCCAGCAGAGAGAGAGGGGCTTACAGCCCTAGACCAAGAGGAAAAATCCCCAGGAAGAGCAGCTGCTCCAGCTCCCAACTTCTTCAGCCGTGTGCTGGGCACAGCAGACAAAAATAGGTCAGCAAAAGCAGAGATGTGAGGTCAGAGGATCCAACCAGCAGCAGAGCAGCTGTGAGAGGAGCCAGCTGAGCTGCTTCCCGCCCTCATCCTGCTGCAGCACTACAAATCACAGCTGTAGCTCCTGCGAGATCCCATCCACCCCCATAAGCACACAAACCATAAACATCGGGGTTTATTCTGCTAAGGCAAAACTTGATGGGAAAAAAGTCCTGAGCCCTGCTCTGCAGTGCTCTGCAGTGAGCGGTGTCTGACAGACCCTCCTGGCTGTAACACAAGTCGGGGACTTTGCAAGCCCTAAACCTGTGGCTGGTTTCCTCCCAGGAGGTGGAGGGAGAGCTGGGAAGGGACCTGAAATCTCTCTGTACAACTCTACAGGGTCCAGAACCACCCCGCTGCAGGCTGAGGTAATCTTCTTCCCCACTCCCCTCCATCCCGGATGCTGTGTCAGGCACTGAGGGCATCCAAGCCTGGGGCAGGGACAGGCACCTTGCACAGCGCTGCTGTGTACACACGTTCCCTCCTTTGACTCACCCCTTGGTACAGAGCAGACAGATGACACCACCTCTGAGTACGACCAGACGGTGGTGACATCACCCCTACAAAGTACCAGGAAAATCAGTGCCGGATTTACAGCAGCTGTTTGCAGTCAGGAGCGGGGGCACCCAAGCCGCAGCTTTCCAGCAGGCTGGCCTTAAGTCGGCTTACTCCTAGCAAGAGCCTGGCACACCCCAGGCTGGGGACGGCGGCGGCCGCAGTGAGGAGCCGCACGCTCCAGGTGGGTTAAAGGGGGTGCCCTCCTCTGCCGCAGCGAAGGGCCACTGCCGCAGCCTTGCTTGGCTTTACACGTACCTCTCCGACTTGAGCTCTTCAGAGTGTTTTCTGGGATGTTTTTTGTGCTGATGAAGCCCACCGGTGCAGAAGCACTGTGCCCTCACAGGCCTTGCAGGGGAGGGGGTGAGGGCAGCCGCAAGCAGCACCTTCCTGCACACAGAGCAGGTTTCTTGAAAGCACATAGGGAAGGAACATCAAACTCCCGTGTGCTGTGTGACTCCATCGCCAGCTGGGCTGCCACTGGGAGAGGGTTGCTGCTCCTGTGCCTCCCGGATGCCACGGAGCTCCCCCATCCCCCAGCAGAAGCTGTTCCCTAGCTGCAGGGCCCATCGCACCACCTCTGCCTGCTCTTGAAAGGAGCCTCTTACACCTTGGGTCACTCAGACATTGAGTGCAGCTGTCATTACCTCCCATGACATCAGCCGCAGCAATGTGGCTCATCACCAGCAGGTGACACAAACTGTAATAGCCCCACCTAATGCCACTGAGCACGGTGCTTTGCTAAATATGTTGCGGGCCAAGCAGGAAACTTCATCAGCTCATCCTGGTTTTGCTTCCTGCTGCTGCCTCATGTTGTGGGGGCCGCAGCACCCAGCCTTTCACCATGCAGACCACGGGCAGTGGCAAAGGGCCATGCGCCAAGCCCCATCCTTACACCCCTATTTGGCCCCTCCAGGACTGGGCATCCTTCCCGCTGGCATTGTAAGGAACAGCGAGTGCACGGCCCAGGGATGTGCATGGGGGTTCAAGGAAAGGCTGCAGGGACGGGGTCAGGAGGTTGCCAGCCTTCCTGGAGGCCTTGCCACCTCTTGGTCAACATGCCAGGGCTAGCCTCTCATGGGCAGCAGGAGAGATGGAGCTGTGGAGGCAGCCCCCGTGCTGGGGAGAGCGAGCGCACCGCTGCCATAGGTTACACGCTCACCAAAACCCCAAGCTGTGCTTGCTTGCCAAAATCTCAGGCAGCCGTAGCTTTCTTCATCACCCTGCAGCCAGCCCCCCCACCTCCAGCAGCAAGGGCTAGGGCCTGCCATCCCCCCGCTCCTGCCCAGCTCTGAGGGACACAGCATCGCTTTCGAATCTGGCAGGAGGCCCCAGCAAGTGCCAGAAGCAGGCAGGGAAGTTGATGTCAGTGGCTGGTGCCTCCCAGGAGGGACAGCTTCCTATTTCTCCTTCCCAGCAGCAGCAGCTGCCACCCCACAGCCCAGCCCCAGCTGCTCCTGTTGTGGGGAGCTGCCCCACAGCCAGCAGCTCTTGCTGCCAGCCGTCCCCACAGCCTGGCTCTGGCTGCCGAGGAAAACTTGTTGAGTGTCGGGGAGCTCGGCTCCAGGCAGCACCAGGGCAAACCTCAACCCCGTGGTTAGAGATACAAACAAAAGTTAACTCCTGAAGCTAATTTGGGTGGTGTTCGCCTCCATTATGGAAACACATCGTTGCTCTGGGAACCCAGCCAGGCCCACAGTTTTCCCATCTCATTTACAACTAGACCAGCTGGGGTTTTATGCCAGCATGAAGAACCTCTGTGCCCAGCTGCACCACTACAGCAATGAAGCCACTAACAAGCAAAACCATCGTGAACCTCCAGTGCAAACATCTCTCAGCTGAGAAACAGTAATAGCTCTGTTACTCAGCCATGAATTTTAGGAGAGTGAAGGTGGAGCTCCTGGAAATGCAGGGAACAAGACCAAGCTGACAAACCATCCCCTTGCACATACGCAGCAGTGCCACGCTCAGGAGCACGATGGTGAACACGGGTCCGGTGCCAGCTGAACTGCAGCACTGCCCAGGTGATGCTGGGCAGGGGGTTTCCTCAGGCACTTTTCCTGCATTGCTCATTGTCAAAAGAGCTGGAGATGATGAGGTGAGAGCACTCAGCATTGTCATGAGCTGGAGGCAGGTATTCCTTCTTCATAAAGAGCAATACGGGCCTAGGAATTAACACACATCCTCTCCAAGTAGCTAGAAACTTCGTGCAAAGCACATCAGTGCTCAGCATTCCTGGAGAATTTCAGCTTGGGAACATCAGACCAGCAGGAGAATTTGGCTCAAATTGCTTGATGCTATGCAGGAGGGGGAAGAGAAGGACTCAGTTTTGCCAGGAAGCCTCAACTAAACAGCTTCAACTAACAGAAACTCAGCTTCTCTACCCTAATCACACCTTTCATTTATTCCCAGCTCCTTGAAAAATTAGGCAGTGGCTTTAGACACTCAGCCTTACTGCAGCACTTTTAATCCACGCTCTGTGGAAGTTCAGCCCGGCCATGAATGGAACAAGTGATCCTTGGGAGCACAGAGTGCCCGCAGAAGAGGTAGGACATACAATTTCATGCTGCCCAGGCGACTTCCAGTATCGCTCTGCTTCCCGAAAACCAAGTAAACCCACTTTGTATTCAACCATGGCAGCTTCTTTCAGTGTAATTTGTGTGTAACCTGATGCTGACGTTCTCCACGCTCCTTGAATTTGATTTGCATTTAAAAAACCCCTAAAAATTCCATCCTGAGACCTCAAGCTGTCACAGGTCATTCACTGGTGCTGGCTCCCTTAGGAGTCACTTAAATTAAGGGATAAACAGCGCAGCTGCAGATGCTTAGACTTGGTTCGAGCCAACGCAAGAGGAAAATCAGGCCCATCTTGCCCAGGCAGCTCACAGATGCTTGCTGACAGCCAAGAACAGCGATGAAGGAGCAGAAAGCCCCACTCCAGGCACAGGGTTGTTCTGGTGAGCACCAGCCCCGCTCCCTCCTCAGCCAAACCTCACTCCTTCCCACCCCAGCCAGTCCTTCAGCATACATACTGGGAAGAGACCATCAGTCCCTTACATGGTACCAGGTGGGAGGCATTTCCTCTACACCAGGGATTTGAGCCCAGACCTCCCAAAGGTTTCTTCTCAAGCTCAACTCGCCTAAAATTTTGTCTACTTCCACTAAGGTCTCCTGCATCCACCCTTTTTCCTGCCCCCCAGCTCTTGTTCTTTGTACCCTCAGTCCCTCCTGGCCACTCTCCTTGCAAGCTCTCACCCCCAGCACTTCACCTTAGGCTTTCCAGTACTGTCCATAAACCACAGTTGCTGCTCCTCCCACCACACTCCACTCACTCTGACCCCTCGCTCCTTTCCCCTCACCTGCCTGCTGAGCCCCAGCACTCAGCCTGCAGCGGCAAGTGAAAGCCCCTTTAAACCTCAGAGCAAGGAAGGGGACAGCGCACACCCAGTCTGCTCTGAAGTCTCTAAGGCCACAAACTGGAAGACTGAGCAGCTGAAAAACAGCATCTGTAAACACACACACACAGGTAACCTTTGGCATTATGGCCAGCCTAGGGTTGGACCCTGCAGCTTCATGCCCTCACTGTACAGCACGGGTTCAGATACACAGATGATGAAACCTACTGGGAACACCAATCCTGCTTTGTCATCAAGTTGCTTTTAAAATACAGCAGAGGTCAAAGCCAAGCAGACATTGGGACAGGGCACATGCTGTCCTAGGCTTCTCATTCTCTGCAAATCCACAGTAATCCCGTGTCAGAGGAATGCTCACAAGCAGGCTCCTGGAGCAGTGGCACCAGACACACCTACCACCACCTCCTTCCCCCACACATTATCTGCCCCATGCTTATGACTGGCAACTCCACTGGGCATCAAAATAAAGCCTACACTTTGGAAAAACAACTTCCCCTCCAGATTAGCACCGTAACCAAGAGGCAGCACAGTCCCCAGACACCTTTACCATGATGTTTAAATGCGCTGGACAGTCAGTCCTGGAATCTTACAGCAAAAGCAGGCACAGCCTTGATGTGAATTTCAGCCATGGAGAGGATGCCACACAGCAGAACTCATGTTTCAGGTGCAGGAACTCACCCACCTGCTGGCCCTTGCTCAGGGAGGCATGCAGCTAGCATCAGTTCAACAGCACATAAACAGGCCTGGAGGCATCAGCTCGGTTTCTCCCCCGAAGTCTTTTCCCTACAAAGGGCTGCCTGCGAGCATCAGGAAGGAAGGAAGCAAGTGCGACTCCTTCAGGCTTCCCAGGCAGCACGGAAAGACCCACGCTAGACAATGATACATTTGGTTCTTTTATTAGCAGAAGTTAAGAATACAGCAAGTAGTAAGATCCCATCTTACATGGAACCATCACCAGAGTCCCCAACCATCAAAACCCCAGAATGTGCTTCATTGCTTCCAACAGTAAGCAATTTTTAAAAAGAAATATACTGAACAAGGCCACTATTTAATGGGGAAGGAAAGAAGCTGTAGGTCCTAACTATTCTATGGCAATAACCTGCACACAGAGCAAGCAAGCCTCTGACTGCTGAGAGTAAGGCATTCAGGTGCCAACCTGGGAAGAGTTCTCAGCAAGAGCTACAGAAAAGTGCACAGCTAGGTTGTTTTTATTGGAACACACAAACTTCTGGAACAGAGAGACTGACTGGATTAAGAATAGCAGGTGGAGTACTGTATTTTTGTAATAGTTCTGTGCTGTGTAGGACCAGGTTACAATCACCCTTCAAGGAGTGAACGTGGGATGATCCAGGATGGAGACCACCACTCCTGCTGGTTCTGTTACAGAGGTATCCCAAAGCGCCTTGCAGACAACTCTGATTCTGATATGTACCACGCTTTTCTCACACCAGGACACTTCCTGCCAGGCAACTCTAAACCTTTGTCTGGGATGCCAGTGCTATTAGCCCTTACATCCAAGTTAATACTGCTCTTCACTTCACTTTAGTGCCGCACAGACCTGTGGTAGGCAGCTTCTGGCCCTACAGGCATCCATCCGATGTAGCAATCCTACTGAGAACACGTCCCTCTAAGCTCGCAGGCTGCTGCAGCACCGCTTTCTGCTGCTGACCTTGCTCTCAGAGGCTTTACAATGACTCCACTCGAGGGGTGAAGCCTTAATATCCAAGTCAATTTTAGAAAGGCATTCTGCTTCTACTTGACTCCATTAGGCAAAGCAACTCCCCAGCACACCCCCTGTGATATCCAGGGTATGGGAAGATCTTTGTAACCCATAATTTTCTCTTGAAGGATAAAAATTCAAACTTGCAGGAGTCTTAAAACAAAAGAAAAGAAAAAGTACACAACAAAAAGCCACCCTTCACCCTCCTTCCTTGTGAAATACAGCATTTTATGAGCTGTTTAACTCATCTGTGAGAGGTAATTGCTCTGAATTTCCAACTAAACACTCCAAGCAATACCTGTGCCATAACAAACAAAACATTCAAGTTTCACCTTACGATTCCAAAGATTCTCCTTCAGTCTGGCTTCTGACTGGGCTCCAAAGATCAAGCTACATCAATTACGCAAGAGAAGGGTATATGCCTCCCCTTATATAGGAGGTGCGTCTGCTCCACAGCAATCCAGCTGAACTTTTAGCTTCAGGTTTAAGAAATACCAGCAGTCCCATTGCTAAAGCACAGATGGGAAGCAGACCTAAGGAAAAAAAATAATAAAAATGGAACTGCACTGGGCTGATTGTGGATTTTTCCTCTTAAAAAGAAAAACCTGCGAACTCCCTCGGCGTATGGAGCCTGACACATGAGAAGGTAATGTGCTTGAGGTCTGCAGTAGCTGTCAACTCCCAAGTCCCGGAGAACGCAGCTTCCCCTTTCCAGTCCATCTTAACCCCTCCTCTGTTTCTCCTCACATGCCCGACTACCCTTTGACACGCACGCTACCATCACTTTGTCAGACCAAGCAGAGCAGGCCTGCAAGTGGCGACCACCTACTCAGTGGGGGTCTTTGGGTATAGGCAGGCACTGGTGGAGTTGGACTGTTTGCCATTTCATGTGCAGTTATCCCATCATGCTCCAACGCATACGACGAGAACCAAAACAAGTAACTAAGATCCACTATCCAAAACTCTACAGGCCACACAAGCTTGGAAGGCAGCTGTCCCTTGCGCTTAGGCAGGGCACCCGTGTATCTTTTGTGCCTCGAGGGGATGAACTTGCCAACAGCTGTGACCTGGATGACAACGTGATTATTCCAGCCTTCGCAACCCTTGTGTACACCTACTGAATCTACTCCAAGTGCTGGCCAGGACCCCGCGTTGCCCAGGGCATGATGGCCACAAGGAAAATCTGCAGGGCCAACGTGCTTCACTCCTGGGAATTTTACCTGGTCCTCCTGCAATCATTTATTTTGTGCAAAATTGAAACAGTGTGTGGTACTTGCATGTTGCATTCTTTACAAAACCCCTCCCCCCCACTGTTTAAAACATTTATATAAATTTTATTTAAACAGAAAGTTAGAAATCTTATTTACAATTTGTTTTTCTCCCAAAAGAGCATCTAAAATCAACTCCCAAACCCTCCAAGAGGATATAAATTTAACCTTGATTTTTTTTTTTTCCATTAAAAAAAAAAACCCAAATGAAACTGCTAAGCTATCCCTCCCCAATTCTACAAATAAATATGGCATTGACCAGAAGCCAGTTTGGAAAGGGTCCTCTGTAGCTCAATCTGTAGATCCAAAGAATAAATTAGGGTTTCAGAATTTCCTGGTCTTCAAATTGATTCATTCCATTGCTTGAGGTATAGAATTTATCTTGGTTAGTCAGAATCCCCATGAAGCTCCACGCCCCATCAGCTGAAACTTGGATTCTTCTTAGGTATTCATTTCACTAGCCTGTATGCTTCAACCGCGCTCGCGGTTCTGTTTTGGTTACGATCTCGGGCTGAAGGCCGGTTTTACTGCATCCCATCTTCCTCTGTGCAGCCCCCTCCGACTGTGAAGCGGAACTCCTGGAGGTTCGAAACGCCGTGGAAGTGCACGAAGGCACCAGCCACGACAAAGACGTGGAACAGCTGATGGGAGTGGAACTGGGGAGAGAAAACACCTCTGTTCAGCCGGGGCACCCTGGGATCTCGGGATACCCTGTCTCCTAAAAAGCCATACATTCAGCTGAAATACACAGTAACATGTAGCAGTACCTCCAACCACAAGCTGCAAGGCTCCCTAAGTTGTGTGCAAAAAGCCCATCCCTCTCCTATCCTTAGCAACTTAATTAGATTCTCCACACACACCTCCCCCACCCTTCCCTTCAGCCGCCTCAGCCAGCTGGCCCACCAACACACACGCAACATTGACAGTGCTGTCTTCAGGAAGGGACAAGGATCATTTCAGAGACTGGGGCAAGAGACTTAAACAGGAGACTTCTAAAACGAGTTCCTCCACAACACACACAGTGGGTTACTGATAAAAGGGTCTCTCTCCTACAGCTAACAGACACAGACTCTGCTCTGGTCACAGGCACAAGTTTTGCCAAGTGAACTTTCAGAATGTTTTCTCTCTCTGCCACAGAGAAACAGAACAGGAAAAAAAGGTATTGTATTAAAACCTAGAAATAAACAGATGTTCTGAATGAAGGCCCAGGATGCTATTGATTATAGTACATCAGAATGAAAACCATTGAGGGTGCTACATGACAAAACATGCCCTTTTTTGAGGGAAGCCACACCAATACGGAAAATGCTCTTGAAAAAAAATTCTACAAATGTGCATTTACAGGCTCCACAGGAAGCCTGGAAAAGAGGGGTGGTACCCCCATGCTTTTGGGGCCTAGCTCATTATCATAACAAGGCTTTGTTTGGCCATTTAAACAAACCTAGCAAACCCTCCTTGTGCAAAAGCCACTGAACCCAGGCCGCATTCCGCTTCTAATTGTCTTCAGGGGCCTTAAACTATCCCAGTGAAAGTATAGCCACCTTCCAAAGGTCTGCCTCCCTCTCATCTCTACTCTTGCTCCTCCCAATTGCTTTCTTTACATCCCCACCACATATTTCCCCTTCAAGGTCTTTGCGACCCTTTCCTTCACCTCACGTTTCTCCCACCTACCCACCCACTTGCTCCCTCCACTTTCCTTTCTTCTGGATCAGAGATCCCTCCAAAGTCTGCCATTTCCATCCAGCATTTCCACTGGCTGCACAAGATGAGGAGCCAGACACAGTGAAGATCCCAGAGAACACACAGAACATCAGAGAAATAACCATGCACTACTCCGCAGAGAAGTGGAGAAAGATGCGTGTTTGCAGGATCCTCAACACACACATAGATACAAAGGTTCACAAAGTGGCTCACCCATCTGACAAACCTATCTAGTACAAGTGCTGGGGTGAATTTGCACACCAGCAATTACCTCAGTCCAGACAGTCTGCAATACCTCAGCAAGAGAGGCGCCAGGTAAGCCAGGCTCAAAGAGCCCATGCTTGTTTGGCTCCTTAAGACCTGTGTTTCTGGTGCAGCAGTCTGATACAGACACTAAGAAAGCACTGACACAACATCCTCCAGCCTCAAAGGGAGCCAGCTTTCACATTGGTCTCCTCATCCAGACATTCTGTAGACTCACCCAGATGTCACACTTGCCGGGGAAGAACCTCTCCGGGATGCGGGCAGCATATAGTGCAGCACCAGTGATGTACAGGCATGCCATGAGTGCCAGCCAGCCTATCTGCCCCATTGTGGCTGCTTTCAGGAGCCCCTCAGAGATGACAAAGTGCAGGGTGGGAATAACCCCACTAAGACCCAGACCTAGAAATACTCCTGGGAGGTAAAGAAAATGTGGGAGAGTCAGATTTGAACACAGTGGTGGTAAAGGGAGACAATGAAAACACAAAAGCTATGGAAGGGGAAACTGCATTGGCCAAAGCAGCAGGAAGGTGACAACATGTGAAGCTGAAGGTCCTCAGAAGAGCTTTTTTGGAAAGGAAGTTAAAGAATAGACAGACTTCCTTCATATACCAGAAGCTACTTAATTGTATGCTCCAGCAGGTGCTGAAATATTTCGTTTACTGATTGCATCTGCCAGCTTTAATGCACATTAAGCCAGTTACACATCCTGGACTGTAGAGGGCACTGAGACTACACGAACTACGTCTCGCTTTATGATAGTCTCTCAAGAGCACGACAACAAGGAGAGATAAACAAAGAGATTATTTATCATACATTGTACCAGTAGTCCTAAAAAAGCAGCAAAATAGCTTCTCAGGCTCGTCTGATCTGCCATATCTGAGAATACGGTTTATTCGGTTAGATTTCAGGAGCAAGTACAGAAATCTTGTTAAAAAAAAGGGGGAGCGGCGCGGGGGTGGGGAATAAATCATGTCCCATCTACAGATTTTAAGTTTGGAAGGCTAAACTCTCCGAAGGTATACCCACAGCTTTTCCAGGAAATCTAGATCTACTGTGGACAGCATGTGCAGGTTAAGTAACAAGAAATATTACTACTGAACTCAGCTGTGTGCACATTCCATAGCTGCCCCCTAAAGCTTCCTCTTTCTTCCTACCCCAGAACATGAAACCAAATCTGGGGTTTTTTTTTTCCTTTTGATGACATGAAAAACTAGTCACTTAAATATGTACTCTATCTACACAAATTATTCAGATTAATTCTATCATTCAATGATTTGCTACTGTCTGAGCCTAGTATTACAGATACAGGACACATACATGCACCAAGCAGTCAGCGTAAAGTTGCTACATGTAGCTACAAGCACTTTGCACTACCTTTCCTACTGCATATGTTACTGTCCATTTGAGGAATGCACTTCCAGGACTTGCACCAGCCCTTATCTGTGCATCCAGGTGGCTGCAATAAGTGCTGAAAGAAAACCCATCAAGCTCCCAATCCAAGAATATTAGCTCTCTATAAAATTAAGCTCTCTTAAGCCTTCCCAAAATGGTTTTTCCAAGCGCCAAGCAGGAAGGAGGAAAGGCAGTCAGGAAGCAAAACAGTTAACTTCAGGTCTTACCTGCTCTTACACCCCGGTATTCAGGGGTTGCAAACATGTCCCATTGTGAGACAATTATGGCTGCGATGCCCAGGACACAAATCACAATCAAGTAGATGAAGCAAGGCTGAGGGTTGCAATAGAAGGAGTAGTACAGCCACGGTACAAAGCTGCCCATTATGAGAAGTGCAATGCCAGAATAATCCAGCCTAGAAGGAAACACAATTGAGCTTGGTAAGAGACATGAACCTTCGGAAGTCCTCACACCAACGCTCTCCCCTTTAGCAGACTGTCTGCTCCCCACTGCAAAGTGAAGTTATTGGCACTATTGTGACTTACTTCCTGAGGGCAGCCCTTCCACCAATGCCGGTAATGGATTACCTTGGCAGACAGCTAGCAAGGCCATTTTTGGACAGTCATCAGCAATACATACAGCAGCTTTTAGACCAAACCTTTTTGAAGGAAACTCAGATTTAAGCTTCACGTGAAGAAAAAAAATCAGCACAAGAGTCCTCCGAACACAAAAAAGGGCACACAGCATGTTGTGAGAGCACAGCCAACACAAGCACTTTCATATCTGACAAGCACGAGTTAGTCAGGCCTCAGTTTAAGTGACCACTGGGGGATAAGGTCACTGTTTTTCAACTGCGCTGTTCTTCTATAGGCCAGTAAAGAAAAGGAATTCCTACAGCCACTGCTTTTTACCACACCCTGACAAAATGCTCCTACAAAAGATGGAGTTTACTTTTCAGTGGGGGATTTTAATTGCTGGGTTACTTTAGAGGTGGTCTTGCAGATGACAGAATCCTAGGTCGAGTCATCTTATGAAATATAAGATATCTAACAACCAGCCAAAAAAGAGAAACTGTGTAGTAAAACCAAGAGACCAAGGCATCTTGACAGACATTGTGGAGCTGTCTTACTGAAGTTTGAGATTCAAAGTTACTCAAAATAGTTGAAATGACATGAAGTGACAGTTGCATTAAAAATGCAAAGTCCTGCAACTAAGCTGTATTACTTACAGCAGCAAGATGCAGGCAGGCGCATGCCTGCCACACAGCAGAAAATGACGGAGCTTAAAGACTAAAACGACAGCACAAAACCTCATGCTGAAACAAACAAGAATCAGAAGAAGCTGCACTCAATCTCTGCTCAATTTTGTGTATGGAGTCATGCAATGAACTCCTACCCTGGGGCTTCAGGTATAAATCCCAACCCTGTTTTTCCACCTGCTTCCTATTCGGCCTGCTCTGTCCTCTAGGCACTTACTTGGAGAAGAGCCGGGAAACACCTTCTGAGTGGCAATAAACTGTGTGGAAGAGCCATGAGAAGGAGAGGCAGAGTATGGCTCCCAAGAAGAACAATCCAACAACCACTTTCTCCTGCACAGGTGCTACAAAGGACATGTTTGGCCGGAACATGTAGAAGATTCCCAGACAAAGGAAGAACACGCATCCTGAAAAACAGCAAGGCGGAAAGGTGTCCTATTCACGCATACTGAAAGCTTTTCTTCCTCAAAGCAGGACTTGCATCTACAGGAGTGTTAGGCATAGGAGCTGCACGACAACCAGCAGCACATGTGCAGAATAAAGTACTATCCTTCTTCAGATATGTATTCCCACCCCATTTCTGTCCCAGACTGATGCAGTACAGACTTACACATACTGTATTTTTACTTGTTTTGCAAGGTGCCTGACAAGTAGCTGAACATTTTGAAACAGTTTAAAAGAAATCTGTTTCAAATTTAAAGAAAGGGGCATGTCCAAGAAAACCTTTTCCTTTCAAGGGTCCTTGCAAGCTGAAACCACTCATACAACCCCATAACTTAAGTGTGTTCCTGTGGCAAGAAATGCAATCTCAACACCTGCACACTTGGGAAAAAAACCAACCGGTATCTACTAGTAATTTATTAATTAGGAAATTTTTAATTAATGCATTTTTATTGAATGCCATAATTAAGGAAGTCCCATCCAACCTTGCTAGGATAAAATTATGAGGTGGATACCAACCTGTTAAATTAACAGGTTACTATTGGAATGATAATGCTGACCACTCCTCACCTATTTTGGTCTCAAAGAGAGCAATGAAGCCAATTAACAATAGAGCAAGTGGAAAATACCTAGAAGATGTGTCCAGATGTTACCAGTCTCTGTATGTATTCTGAAGATACTCTTGAAACAAGCCCGGAAGGAAGGCATGGGTGGTCTGTGTCCATGCAACAGGTAGTCGTTGTCCTTTAGCCAGTCAGGCAGAACATCATGGGGAATGACTCTCCATCGGCCCTCCCACACCTAGAAGTTAGAAGACTTTAGTTAAATGCAGGGAACTGAGTTCCACTGACATATGGCAAAAGTCAGAAAATCTGTATAATAGAAGTGTCAGACTTAATCTACGAGTACGGTGAACAGAAAAAGGTTGACAGGGTATGTCTGGAGAAAAGGCTTTACACTTGAAATGCAATGCCTAAGTCACTGATCTCTACTGAAAACAGCTCACATTCTGAAGTTGAGCTGCACCCACCAGTGAAAGGAATACTGTGGCATTTCAATGAACAAGAATGCTATTGCACTTCTTTCCTGCAAATGAAGTGATAGCATTTAATTAATTTCTACATTCTGTTATTTTCACAGATCATCCTTTCAATTTAATTGAAGAAGCTTACACCTAGTTGTCTCCAAGAAATAAACAAGCAAAAGCCTGGGTTTTTTTCCAAACCACAAGCTAATCTGAATATATAAAAATATATCTGCTAGCGTTTGGGGCAGTTGATTAAAGAAGCCACCCATCAGTACTAATATGGGCCAGAAAGCATGAATCAGCAAGAGCCCAGTGAGAAGTGTCCAATCCCTTGTCCAGGCTGGGAAAAAACCCCAGAAAACCCCAACCAAAACAACACTCCCACATTCCCAAAACAAACAGTGACAGATGAGTTAAGGCAACAGATCCATGGCTCTCAGGTCCATCAGATTTCTTCTTTAAAGTGAGAGAGAGCATATGTGCACACATATATTCCTGCAGCTGTTTCTCAATTAAAAGAAGTGTGCACAGGAGTTCTTAGCGTTGTTTCAGGAAAGTAAGATACACGTGGTCCTCAGTTTGGCTTCAGGAGCAGTGCTGCCAAGGCAGGGGGGTATCAGGGAACTGCTTTATGTACCGGGGTTGTTTCTGCAGTGTTCCTTGGATCTGCCGTCTGGCAAGTAATACAGGAACGAGCCTGAAGAATCCTGAAACACTAAGTTTTAAAAGCTACATTCTTATTTCAGTTTCAACAACAAGAGCCCAGAGTTTTTAAATCAATTCTCCACACTCCTTCATGGAGGCAAAACAAAACAATCAGAACAAAAAAAAAACCCAGTTAAACACTGGGTTCTTAAATACATTAAACAAGAAAACAACTAGTTTACTTCAGGAACCAAAAGTTTGAATTGAGGTAGGAACAGCAGGAGGGAATTCATTTTACACAATCCACCCTACAGAGCATCTAAAAAGGGGAAAGATGCATAGTAAAAAACCAACCAAAACCCAAACAACAAAGCAGCCCATACACAAAAGACCACCAAGTAACTAGGATCTCGCTGTAAAAACAAAGACGAGTTCATAAAACCAGCAGGAACAAGTGTATAAAGGGGCACCACTCCTTTCACCAAGAAAAGAGGGCCAGACACTGATACAGCCCCATGGCTCTAAAAGTAGCAAAAATTGAGCCAAGGTCAACAATTACAAAATTTACAATGGACTGACTTTGATACAGTTTTAATACAGACTTGTTTGCTTTTCAAGGAAGGGACAGAGCTTATTCTACAATGAATGTAAATGGTGCTGAAAAAGCAAAATATTTGCAAACCTAAAGAAACTTGGAAAAAAAATGACTTTATAAATAAAAATGCCTTTAACCAGAAGGCTTTTATTCTGTTTCCTACTTACAGGTGTATCTCAGGAGAGACGACTCAGTTGCACAATCAGCTTTAGAGTCTCATTTGTAATCCCTATTGTTCCATGCTTTACAGTTTATGCATTTATGACAGACTGAAATCCTGGGAAGGTGTAGTGTACCTGCTCTCCCTCAGTAGCATAGAGACGCTGCAGGCATTGTCTATGGCCACTGGAGCCTCCTAAGAAAGCTACTCCAGCAGTTTCCACATGCCCTTCCTTACCTTGCACACAAATTCTTCCATTCTCTCCATAGCATGGTGGGCTTGTAGAAGAGGTGACATACCCATAAACCCTTCTTCTTCTTGAGGTAACTCATCATTGTGTTTATACTCCTCAGAACACTGCAGGGGGGAAAGAAGAGAAAATGCTTTATAGAAAGATGAACAGAGAAAGGTGACGTTGTTTTCCATACAAAACTATGATTTGTGTTCTTGGCAAATAAAGTCTTCTCTCCTTGTACAGCACTAAGGGAGGAATTCAAAATAAAAAATTATTATGTTCCTAGGTATCTGAGAACAACTTGCAGGTCTAATCCATTTCACACATGTTTTCACCAGGTTTGGAAGAAAGCAGTGTTCTTCTGCGAGCTACGCTTCATTAAGGCCCAGATATGGAGTCTGAGGTTTGCAGTCTACTCACCTCCAGGGAAGGATTACTTCCTATTTTATGTCTCAGTCACTATGACTGCCTTAACACCTTTATAACATACCTAGTAGTTTAGGTTAATAAAAAGGCAAGCCAAGGAGAAGAATCCATTTACTTTGTTATAAATGCTTAACAGTTTTTAGCTCAAATCTGAAGATCTATTCTATTTAACTGGCACTACCATTCAGCTTGTAATCCAGTAATGGACTCATTTGTTTGACTTCCAAGGTATTCCAGAAACTAGTATGAATTTTTTGCCAGTTAGACAAAGGCAGTAACAGCCATCAGACTTTTAAACACAATCCAAATAGAAACATCTGTATCCCCGAGGTGTACCAAGAGAATTATGAAAATAAAAACAAACAAAAAACCACTAAGGCTGGATAGTCAGCTGATACACATTGCCAATAACTATATAGGAATAAGGTTTGGTAGTTTACTACCCTATGCTGACTTATCACGTCATCTATATATAATGATGCACTCTAGCCTTCCATTTAGGAAAAAAGCAGGGGGAACACAAAAATTCCTGTTTGCTTACTACACTGCTCGTGGTCCATCAAAGACTCCATTCAATGCCTTAGCTTCCAAGGTAAACAAGCTTGAGAAAGCTAGAACAGGCAGAATGAGCCTTTTGTACCCCTCATGACCCAGCCAGGAAAGCCTCACAATCTGTATGGAGACTGGCCCCTTCCATATTACAAGTCACAACGCTTTCTCACTCTTATTCCCATATCACGGTTAACTTTAAAAATCAAGGTTTCTTATCAGCAATGCCATCCAAATTGTCCAAAAATCCAGTACATAACCTCATATACTTCATCTATGAACTGCCATCTGTAATGTTCGGGCTTCATGCTCATTAAAGTTCAGGAACTTTAAGTCAGGATCAGATCTGGTTGTGCGCGTCCAACATCACAGGTCTCTCCTTACAGTAAGGCCTTCTTAACTTAACTGTATTAAGCAGCTTGTTCAGTTCAAGTTTTTTTTTTTTTAATAAATAAAAGGAGACTTCTTCCAACCTACAGCGAGCTAACTAGATTCTTTCGTGTTTTGGGGCTCTTTTGAGAGAGAAATGACATGCTAACACTTGCTTTTGTATCCAAGGCTTGCAGTAGCCACCGAAGCTTCATCTTTTGAAGAGGTCCCCCCACCTCATAGTCCCTGACCCAATTTTACTCATCCAGAACACAGATCTCTGCTGTAAAGTACATAGTATACATCCTTTGCATTTTATGTATGACCTCATGTTTGTCCACACTAGGACAACTTGCTTTACTAAATAAATCTTTGTGTATCATCCACATCCCTTGTACTATCTATTCACTTTCATTTATCATTTCAGTCAGCACCCCCTCTGAGCAAGTCTGGGCAATGATTTCACGTTTTATAGCAGATGATTGATATAAATATTGATCAGCTCTAGGCAGATCCTACAGCACCATAAGACAGTTGAAGATAAATACATTCTCACTGCCTAGATTATCCCATTAATTCTATTGAGAAAGGCATCAAGAAACACTGAGACGTAAACAGGCTTAATATCCTTCTAAAATAGGCTGATGTCCTGTTGGAGCAGAGAGCATGCTAATAAAAAGAAATTTGGTTTCATTCTGACTCAACAACATTGCGCACTGCCATTATTTCCCACACTGTCAATTTTACTGCTTTTTCTACTAATGGATCTCTCTGGTTATGATTCTTAGTCTTCAATATTATAAATAATTAACTCAAGGTCATAGAAACATAGAATGCTTTGGGTTGAAAGGAACATTTAAAGATCATCTAGGCCAAGCCCCCTGCCACTGGCGTCTGGATAAGATGTTTGTGATAGTCTGCAGTGTCTTACAAAATCAAAGAAATCTTTAGTTTCCAAGAACATGCCCTACAGAAAGGCAAGGCTTGGGTTTAAGTTCCAATGTACTTGATAGGAGCAGTACTGCTATGCCTTTTAGCTGCTCCAGATTTCCCTCCCTCAGCATCACACAATGACCAGTTGGAATGGGGTGAGTGAGTTAGTAATCCTCAATTTACCAAACTGGGTGGACTGAAGGAAAAAAGGTCTCTTACAGAATCAAAGCCTGTATTCACTGCAGTCTGCCCAGTGACTCAAAGCCAAAAAACGTTCATTTCCCCCTCTCCAAATACTCCCCATTTCTAGAATCCTTGGAAGGTTTAAATTTGAACAGCCTGTAAAGCTTGAAGAGCACAGCTATTTATGAACTAGTCCAAAATCTTTGCATTTTGGCAGTGTGCCTACACACAAATCATTACTGAGCTTTCTTTTTATCGCTAAAAAGAATATCATACATACAGTCCAGATTACTGCCAGAAAATGGAATTGATTTTACTATCTCCTTCCTGCTATTAAACTGCAAAATTAGCATTCAAGGAAAAAACTAAAGCTCAGCTTCTTAGCCCTTTTCTCACTAAGGAGGCAAAATTAGGTTCGTTCTGGAACATCCGTCCTCTCTCAACTCCTTCCCGTAATGTCCCTTTAGAAAGAACAGTAAACTGGGCTTCTTGGAAGCTGGAAACCTGTAGTCAAAGTGCAACACCAATGTCAGTTTTTCATTGAAGGAATCTAGTGACCTTCAATTCTTCAGACAAAGACTGAAGGAAAAAAATACCACTGTTCTCCTCAGAAGGCTTATTGTAAAGTTTCTACCATGGCAAGTTCCTCTGTATCTCTGGATTCCCATATTCTCTCTGCTTTGGCTATACATACCAGAAATTCAAGAATACTTCTAGAACATAACATATGCAAGCATACACTTTAAGAGCCCCCAACAAAATCACGCTTTAAAACGGGGAACAGATTAAGTAAATACATCTCACTTGCCTAAGACCATGCAAGAACTGAGAGCCAAGAACAAAACTCATACTCCCAGTTTTAATGCAGTATACCCTGAAACAAGTGTTTCCAGGAAAACTTTTGCCTTTATACTTTCTAGATCACTGGACAAATGGTTTTTCACTCTAATACTGCAGATGTTCTTTTATGTCAACTAATTTAGTTTTTTTTAAAAAAGCAGTCTCAAATTTTGACTAAATAATTCAGTGAAGTCTTTAGAGCATTTCAGAGTATGTTGAAATAAAAATCTTTATCCACATGTAACAGGGAAGCTCGTGGCAATCATGAGCTGTCATTCTGCTGTACATGTGCAACAATGCACAGTATCAGTTTTTCATACAAATCAGAACTCATGGCTCCTGTATACTTGCCCCTCTGGAGTGTCAGGACACTTAGTTCTATGGAAATGTAAACAATCCTCCCAATTTAAATCCCCCTCCACTTGCAAATTCATTAAGGGTTAAAGCTATTATCAAACATAGTACAGGTATCTGATGAGATTGAAATTAAAGACTAGTATAAATGCATCCAAAGTTGAGTAATGGTACCAGAAAACAAACTGAACCTGACGGACAAGTGACAGTGGATGGAAGAAAAGAGTTTTACTGGTTTATCCATATTCACTTTATTTTGGGAAGTTGTCCAGATTCTTTTCTATTAAGTGATGGACAAAGTAAAAGGTAAATGTAGAAATCAGACCTAATTACACCACTTTGCAGAGTTCCAGGCAACACACTTCCAGGGACAGACCATCTTCTAAATGGGAATTTCAGACTGTGCTTTGGTAGGGATAGAAAATGTTTAAAACCAAACCCAAGACTTAAGAGCACCAGAGCAAACAAGACTAAGAAACCTAGGAGCCAAACTGCACTGTGTCCATCATTAAATAAGTTTATTTTAACATTAGATCTTACTCTTTTATAGCAATGGCACTTTTTTTAAAAAAAAGTTTACATTTAGTACAAGAATTTGTTGTCTGAATACAGTCCAAAAAAGACAGATCACAAAGTCAAAGACTTTTTGCCTGTAGCAGTAAAAGCTGCTCTAGAAAAGGCAATATACTACTACTACAGCAGCTTACCCTTCTCACATCTATTAACAGTTTTTATACTGTCTCGCTCAAATATGTTAACCGACACATTCTTTATTAATGTCATTACTATGGAAAAGCCTGTCAGATGTCAAGTCACAAGGGTGGGAAAAGATTCTATAAACCATTTTCCCACTTTTGAGAAAGTTATGTTCTCTGGACTTTAGGTGGTAAAAGTTTCATTTCTTGAGATCTGTAGTTTCTTGATGTCAGTTTGAAGATTTCTAGAAAGTTTGAGAGCTTGCATGTGAACAGGTGACAAGCAAGCTCTTATCACTTCAGACTACAGTTTTGCTAGAAACTATCATTAGAGTATGTAAACTGAAACACAAGTCAGACTTGAATGAAGCCACTTAGGCAGCTCATTCTGTCAGAAGCAGTCCTCTTCTTCACCCCCAACTTCCTTTGCGCTGCTCCTGGGACTCCTCTGATCCTTGGTTGATTAGCTGATCCAGTACTAATCTGGAAGAAGCTACTCACATTTTGCTAGGTAAGCTTCCTATTAGATAATGAAGGTGGTTCAGATAATCAAGGGACTTAAGGAGCTCAAGCTAGTGCAAGAGCATCAGCTCCCATTCTGCTTAGATCCACTACAAAATCATATGCAAGGCTAATTTCTTTTCAACATGTATCAGTTGGGTGCCAGGTGATCTCCAGGCACCCTTTTTGATAGCGTTCATTGGTTAGAAAGGAGCCTGAGAACCTAGCTAGGCATGGATTACAGGAGAGGCTGCCGTACTCTTAGAACCTCCAGCAGCTTTCAGGACTGCACTTTCATAAATGTGAGAGTTTTCACTAGTTGCACACATGGTAGCCATGCACAGGTTAACCAGTAATACCAGTAACTGCAATACAAATCTCCTAAGCCCCAGAAAGGGCAGACCTCTTGCGTTGGGGGTCCTTTTGGGACAGTTACTTGAAGGCCTAACAATTCACCATCGAGATGTCACTAGTGCCCTAAAGCGACCATCCCACGACGCAGTCTGAATCTGTTCTAGTGTTCTGGTTGCCTCCTTCAGCAGCTGACAGATGCTGCCCCACTCTCATCTTGATCTGTGTATTGACAGAACTCTGCCTGGGTATGAGCACATCATTGTAACATCTCTATTAACACTGAGTCACAGGATATTACACGACTCAATACATACATACAACTCTCTTAAAATGCAAGTTAGAAAACACATGTTGCTGCATTTACACCACCACTGTTATTCCCAATACTAAACTGAAGTCACAAAGTCTAGACATCACTGGAGGTTTTGCTCCTGTTTATCTTGATCTCATCAAATGAATGATTAATAGTGTTTGACATGACATTCAAGTCATTTAATGTTTCTTGGGGCAGCATGCCAGATTCAGTAACATGAGAGCATTCAGCGTAACTGCCCAGAACAGTTTAAGTCTATAATATAGCCTTAAACCTAATAAGAGAATGCTATTTTTTAATTGCAGTCCTATAACATCCTTTCCAGCTAGCCAGGTTGCTTTTTTCAGCAACTCCTCTGCGCCCATTCTGTCAACTGACCTTTTATCAACCCATCTTTTGTAAGGGGAAAGCAGTGATAGGTGCCATGCCATTTCTCCTAAAAGCCTGTTGCACATTTTTCAGGATTTCATCAGCTTATGTTCTTTGAAATGTAAGTAATTAACTGGACAAGCACAGCACCTTAAAATATTTCCTGACTTCCCCTAACTTCTCCACATACCAAGTTATTTTAAAACAACAGCTTTGTCATTTAGAGTTTACATTCTCTCTTAATCTGACAGACTTGTAAAGGTACCCAACACCACAGTTTTCAAAAGGCTAACTACATTCACTCTTTAAGCAGGGTGTGCAAAGCTCTTTGTGCTGTCACACAACCAAAAAAAGTCTTTCATTAGTGCTGTGCCAAAGACCCTTTCTGCCTATTGGTCAAAACATTAAGTACTCGAAGGTTCCCAGAGTTTAGTGTTTTCCTTTTGTAGGTCACCTTCTTATAAAGGCTACACTTCATTTAATGTAGCACTTGGAAACAGTTTTATACAATTGGTCACGGGTGACTGCTTGCTAGCACTCATTAAAAACAAGCACTGATATTTAACATTCGTTTAGCAAACAGTCCTAGGACAAAGTCACATTTTAGGTTCAGCAACCTTGCTAATGCACCCTTCTTAGAACTAGCTACCGCGTTATTCAGATGAAAAGGGTTTGCTCTCTAAGCAGTAGCAACTACCCATTTTCTGTCAATGCCCAGTGCTTGACAAGGACTGAAGCCCTCAATGCCCACATGCCCCACAAGTACACTTTGGAGAAAAGCCTCTAGAAATTGCTTCCACTTCAGAAGATTCTCCTGTGCCGTTTTCTGCTCCTCTGTCATCGTTACTCCTGACAGAGGAAAAGAAAACAAGCATGCTGGGCTTATGGAAAGAATGTTCTTCTAAAAAAATTAAACAGAGAGACTGAAAGCGTACTGCAGAACTTAATATAAAAGTAGAGTCAAACAATCAAAAACACTTGGAGGAAGATGCAAGTTAACCCACCAGTACATCACTATTTTCTCTTCTACCACTGTGAAAGGCCATCAAGTCCCCCACTGCTGTCCAAGTCAGGCAGATACAATCTCCAGGAGAACAAAGGCAAAAACTGTGGAATCTAACCCTTGTCCAGGGAAACAGTTGTGCCAGTGATTGTAAACAAAACCACTCCCTCCCTCTCCCATTTTCAACACACAGCACAGCAAGCAATGGTAATAAAACCGGCTGGCAGACAGCAAATTCAGCAGAGTACCAGCAGTTCCCCTCTCACACAGCTCAGACTCCTCAGACTAACAGGAGAGAGTTGAACCCAGATGGAATTGAGCAAGCCATAACCTACTATGACTTTTGGGTTAATTCCCATGAGTTTTCTGGGAGACAGGGCAGCCAAAGACATGGCCATTTCCCACAGTATGAGCCTCCTGGGCAGAATACTCTCTACTTGTGGTTGACTAGGTCAGCAGTTGGTCTTTTCAGCAGAATTCAAGGTCTAAAAGCCTGTTAATAAACCAGACAACAACAGTCTATGAAGGACCCATCAGCATCCAACCAACTCAAGCCTGTGGAGCCCAGAAACCATCTGCATAGACACATTACATCCTCAGATTCTTAAGTGGGAATACTTGGAGATATTCTGTGTATCCAATGTATGCTGTACAGAGAGAAAAAAAAAAAGGAACTGTTTTTGTAGGGAAAGATACTAGATTCAAGCCCTTACTTCAGTGACTAGCAGTCTGAGTAAAATATGCATTACTTCCAGTGCTTAGAACAGCAAGTGAAGGAGAAACTCAGATGTTAAGATATTTTGATCTGAGGTAAAATGTCAATTGACATGCTTTCAAAGAAATAGCATTCTTTCACAAGAGTTGCGAAAATGGAGGGAAGGCTGAGACAATGCAGAGGTCTACAGAACAACACTGAAATTAAAGAAACAGAATTTAAAATACGAGCCCCAGAAAGATAGGCTGAGAATTGGGCTAGTTCAGCCTGGAGAAGGCTCCAGGGAAACCGCAGATCAGCATTTCAGTATTTAAAGGGACCTACAGGAAAGCTGGAGAGGGGCTGTTTACAAGGGCTTGGAGTGATAGGACAAGGCTTTAAACTAAAAGAGGGTAGATTTAGATTAGATATTAGGAAGAAATTTCACTGTGAGGGTAAGATGCACTGGCAGAGGCTGCCCAAAGAAGCTGTGGCTGCCCCCTCCCTGACAGCATTCAAGGCCAGGTTGGATGGGGCTTAAGGTGTCCCTGCCCATGGTGGGGGTGTTGGAGCTAGACGGCCTTTGAGGTCCTCTCCAACCCAACCCATTCTGTAATTCTAGGAAGTAGAAGCATTTAAAAGCAGATTAAATGACCATGGTTGTTCTACCAATAAGGCACTATATAGCTCTCATCCACTTTTCTTCTCCAACATAACAGTTTCTTGATTGTTGCTATGAATTTCAACATGGTTGCATTTAGCCATTATAACACTAATATAGCAGGCACCACTGAAGTTCTTTTATAAGGGTACATTTAGCTTGTGTGCCCAAGTACTATCACCACCTACAGAAGAACAAAAACCTTCTATTACTGTTACCTAAACAAAAGCCTCTTCAAAAACAGAGGGAAATTATGCCTTTGAACTAGTAAGTCATCTCTACCAAGGCAGTTGCATGTAGCCAGAACGTACAGTAGAGCAGAAGAGTGAATCCTAGCTGGCATGTGAGCAACAGCTGTGCTGAAGCTTATACAAGACAGAGGAAGATACACAGCATAATGTTTTTTCAAGATTTAGAGCACTGCAGTATGCCACATAATAAAGGCCATTTGGCAAGCAAATATTGGTACTTTTGACTGCAGTGTGTTTTGGAATGCTCCATCCGAAGCATCAATTATTCAACCTTTTAAGAAAAAAAAAATAAAGCTATTACAATGCTAAGAAGAATTAAAAAAAAAACCAAAGAGGAACAGAATAAAAGTTTAGATTGAAAAACTGAAATAAGCAGGAGGCCATATAAGACAGAAAATTATGCAGTTCAAGACAGAACAGCAAGGCCCAAAGAGCAAAAACAAGTTTCTGTGGCAGCACTTTACGAGACTGGGAAAGAGAGAAAAAACCCCACCTAAATATTTGTAGTGAGCCAAAGCAAAGAAACATGCTTTTGTCATAAGGATGAAAGCAAACAAACAAGAACTGACACATGCTAAGAGTGCCTGGAAAAACAGGAGAGAATGAGATTACTTTAACCATTTTATTTCTAAAATTAAACACTTAACTCCTCCAAATAACTTACTCAGCTAAGCAAGAATACAGAAAGAATTACAGGCAGCTATTATAGTCAGCTATAGGGTTTTACTCTGGGCTATTCCATCTGTTGGCAACATATAACCCGCATTATTCAACCCAAAAAGTTGAAGATAAGAATGGAAACAAAAAATTAAAAAACACTGTCAGTCAGATAAACAAATGTATGTTCAAAATATTTACTAGCGCAACTCAACTTCCCTTTTTTCTAGACTTATCAAATTCAGCTACTGGCTAACACTTTGCACCTTGTACACATGATTTATGAACTTCCACATAATTCAAAGAAAATTACTCTGGGTATTTCCTGTTGTCATGATACTGAGAATGTCCTCCTATAGAAGGTTTAGCAGTGTACAACTTACAGCGCATTGGCTTGGCTTATTAGCCACAAGTACCTGCTCTGACTTCCCACTAGAAGGACGTGAAACTAAATTCAGAAAGGGCTCAAACTAATCAAGTTAAGACATCCTAATACAGGGTTCTCATGTCAGCTGAGCCATGATTGTGGTCCTTGCACACACCCAACATTTGTGGGAAATGCAATTACAACAAGTCCAACTACTGCATTGAAGGCAATGTTAAGTAGCATCAGCATGGTTTTGCTCCTGGCTAAAGTGACAGTTGCTGTAACTGAGCTGATATAGTAAACTCATTAAGCCATGATAAATTTAATAGTGATCCTAAACTGAATGCATCTTCCACTTAACTGTACTGATACCTATCCGTACATATCTTGGGAGAAGTATTAATTACAATTCTGAAAGTCTATAACCAGTAGGTATTCTGTCCGGTGCTTGGAGACATTACCTGCAGACAACACCTAATTAACCTGTGAACACCTTTCCGCAGGATGTTGCGGCTACAGAATTTCAAAGGCTCATGCACCAAAAATTCAAAAACACTGCCACGGGCTCAGGAAATTTGTGAGCAACCAACTGCTAAAGGCTGGGAGAGTGACCTAGGGACAACACACTTGTCCATCCTTGTATTCTTCTTCCTTACAAGTCCATTACTGGCTACGGACGGAGATAGGGTATCCTGACTGTGGATGTCAAGCCTAACTCAGTACAGCCACCAAGAATGTTTGCAAACAGATTTTCCTGCCTAATCTTTAAGGCAACAGCAATTACCCACGGTTCAGATTACATTCAGCCAGAGTCAATGTATCTCCTCCTTTCTCTTATAATTAATTGGAAGTTACAGAACAAAAATCTTTCGGTATGAGCAGCACCTCAGCAGAGAACAAACCAGTATAAGTCCCATTTCTTTGAGGAGGGAATTAAAAAAAAATAAAAATGTATATACATCTGGTGAACTTACACTTATGTCCCAAATTTCCATGCATTCAACTTAGTATTTCTGGCAGCTTCCTGGTTTTCTTACAATTATTTAGCAGGCATAGGGAGGCTGTAGGCTCATGGTTCACATTTCTGGAACTTATTTCAAGCATTGAAGGACTTACATCAAAACTCATTTTTCCTAGCAAGCCTAACAATTGTAATACTTACATCATCCTGGTCAGAAGACAGAGGTGGCTCCACTAAAAGAAGCCTCTGCTCAGAGCTGTCCTCTTCAAAGGCTGCCTGTGTTGTTGCAGTGTCAGACATGTGTCCTTTTCTGAGCCGTAGACCTGGCTCTGGAGAACCAGCATTATCGAGTTCCGTTAGTTCATTCATGAGATGCTGGGAGCCTTCTCAAATATTCTGCCTGCTCTTGGTTCGGTTTGGTTGATTATGTGTTGGCTCTGAAAGACAAACAGTTTGTGTAACTAAACTGAAGTTAAAAAGACGACTGTAAAGAGTCGTTTGAAAGAAGAACATGCTTAAAAGCTACCAAACAGCTACAATAACTTCTTTTAGATGTGCCCGAACTCCCACGGGATCAGTTATATAGACTTCTGCACTGCTGGACAATGAATTATCATCTGGTAACCATTAATACTTTTGTGACCTAAGACAATTTAAACACAACTTTGAAAAACTGTGGAAAAGCAGCTCCATAAAGCAGTAAATTCACAAGAGCACAGTAACGATGTTTTTATTTTTACAAAGTTGCAAATACTGAGCTATTAATGCTATTTACAAATAACCTAGTTATCACAGGCACTCTAATTATCAGCTTTTTCTGGGTATGAAGCTCATACCCAAGCTCAATTATCTGGGTTAGGTTTCATCAAAACCAGGACACTAAATACTGGCACAGCTGCTCAGGTAGCAGTAAGCAGGCAGAACTCAAGCAGCAACTAACTCTTCACAGACTACATGGAGGGTAGTAGTACGCACAGTGACTATGCTTCCCTTGCTTAAAATAACACCTTCACAATTACCACTAGCAATGGGTCCATACCTGTTCTCTTGTAATGAATTAGACCAGACAGGTTTAAAAACCATTCTATCATTCCATTACAGCAACCAGAATCAGATAATTCCTCTAAAAAACCATAATCATCCTTTCTACTCAGAAAAGTAACTATATTTTACACTTAACACTGCAAAAGGATTTGGGGTGAATTTAACTCAAGATGCTAAAGATTAATTAAATTGAAAGAAAATTACCTAATGACAATCTGTTCATCTGAGCCCTCAACCAAGAAGATGATTGGTTACCTATTTATCTTGTATATCACTGTGTGGTGGTCACTTCAACAGCCACTCAAGAGATACCTGTTTGACACTGGTTGCCTCGGGAGGCACAACTGCCAGAGCTCTTTGAAACCAGAGCACCAGAAGCCCTCAGAATGAATTAGCACTCAGCTGAGGCTTCAAAGACCCTCTGAATGAGAATCTATTTGTTTGGTGTTAATCACCTGGTGTCCTTCTATTACTATAGTATCTAAGTACTTAGATGTGACTAACACATAGCATTAGGATAACCCATCAAACAAGTTTTAACTTGCCAGGGTGCATAATTAGATTGGAATTTTAGTGTGCAATAAAAGATGCTGAACTTTGTCATAATGTAGGAGGGCAAATTAAAAACATAAAATGAGAGGACTGATATTGGCAGCATTCTAATGAAATGTTGCCTCCAAAAAGCCAATAAATAATGCAATCCTTCCTTTCAGGGCCTATTCTCATTTATATATGACCACTGCAAGATAATTCTGAGCTCTGACAAAAATGCTATAGTTAATTTTGTTGCAGTGGTTTGTCATATTATATCCCCTCAGCTGCCTGGCAATCCCCAGGGGAGAGAGCTGCTAATGAGCAGGTAACAGACTTGGCAGAACTAAATGATATCTCAGTTGTTTGAGTTCAATATGGCACCTTGCTTTAATCACCCAAGGAGGAAAGTTTACAATATGACACAGAGCAGATGGCATGCCCACCTTGCTGCTAACTCCACTACAGGGTTAGTAACCTCCGTCTGAGAAGTAACATCTAAAAAGGCCACAGATGTTTACTTGGTAAACACAAGAGCCAGAGGACTATCATCCCATGAGAATTAAGCCAAGGTTTAACAACATTACACAGGAAAACAAATGAAGAGGTTGAGCAAGTGGATTTTAAAACCAAGAACAAATATTTAAAACCCCACAGAACAACTGAAATCTTCACTGGTTTTGTCATATTTCAAGCGGTCAATTTGCAATTCTATTTTTATGTGAGAAACGTGAAGACATCATCACATTGCCATTTGGCAAAACTTATCTGGGAAGACAGACATATGCAACAAGAACTACAGCTTAAAAATGAAACTTGTGTGTCTTAATTTAAAAGGCAATTTAGAAGAGACTAATTTCAATATAGTGGACTGCACCAATTCGAAGCTGTAGCCTAACACAAAAAACACTGCAAGCAAGAAGAGCAGCTGCTTGTAAACAACAGTTACAGACACACACCCCTACTTGATATTCCACACATTTCAGAGAGGTAGTTAGTTGGAACAGCCACAGTTAGTTTCACAGATTGTTTAATCTGCATTAGGCATTTAACCAGCAAGTTTTACTAGTTTTTCTTTCTACAAGCTGTAAGGAATAGAATTACTATTTGCCTAAGAGCATGCCCTTACACCGCCTCATCGACACTGTGGAAGCAATGCTGAGAGACACAGTAACAACCAACTCCACAGGCTTAACCACATTTACCCAAGATGCCTGCAAAAGGTTCTTCTAATACAGGAAGATAGAAGGATGCCAAGAGACCTTCTTAAATCAGGCCTCAAAGGCTTACTTCACTAGTGCTCGCTGCCAAGCAATCACTAAGCTTAAAAATAAAGGATATGTTTCACCTCCACTGACTGAGATCAGCATTCAGCAGCAGAGCTCTGCATAAACAGAAGTCATTGTTCCTGTAAATTACAGTGGAATTATTCAATGAACTAAAATGTTTCCACATTGCCCTTCATGCAGGATCCTTTCAGTGCTAAATATGCTTGCCCTTACCAGCCTGCAAAGGTATGAAGCGAAAAGATAGTCCAAAAGCATCACTACTGTTTTTCAATCCTTTTTAAAAAGCTAGAGAGGCCAAAACAGGTGCCTGAATGTAACATTCATTGTCACTGTTGCCAACAGCAAAGTACTAATACCAGAATGCTTTGTTCGTAGTGTGAGATTGCTAATAGGAAAGACATAGATGGTCTCTAATTTCTATTACAAAGTTTCCATGACTCCACAGTTCAGAGAAAGGTTTAAATGTCATGGGTGACCTTTTCCTAAGAAAAAAGGAAGTCTAAGTATAGCCAGAAGATGACGGTTAAAACATTAGGAAACTTATTGCCCCATTCTGTCTCTAAAACCAGGCAATTCAAGAAGACAAAATCTAGAAGATGGAAAGCTACAGAACACTTTGTGCCCTGGAAGAGATTTTTGCATTTCACTGAGATTTAGGTTCTTATATATATAAATCCTTGAATTTTTTTGTACCCTACAAGCTAGTAGCTTTCATTAAAATTAGCTTCCATTTAAAGAGGAAGTTGCCATAAAAAACTTTAAAATCTACTTAATAATTGCATATATATAAAATATAATATTAGCATCTTGATAAGTCAATGAGTTCCTGCTGTGCTTAAAATCAGCTGAGAAAAGCATCTATGCAGTTTGGGTTTTGTTATGTTTTGTTGGTTTTTTTCAGTACAGGAAACTTCTAAAGGCTAAGTCAGCTTTTAGAAAGGACTTACCAGTTTAATACTATCATAGTTCTAAACCCAGCCTATAAACACACAATGTAGCACCCTATTAGTCAACTCAATATGCTTCGGCCACCACCCAACCCACAATTACCTAAGTGGTCACCACTCCCAGCTGCTCACTCCACTGCAGCTCAGAAGCCAGCCCCACAGTGAGGAGAGTCAGGACAGATTCATGATGTAGACAGACACTCATCTTTCCAAAAACAGAATCAGAAGGCAATACTATTTCAACTGTTCAACTTGTTCAATTGTGCAATATCAGAGGAGTCAACATCCACAATTACAGCATATTTAGGACACTGCTTCACTCCTCAAGATGACAAGGAAAGAGTAGTTACACAAACTTAAGGGCCACAGGATGATGCTACTGCTCTTTGCACAATCTTCCTTCCTGAATATTCCCCCGGGTAAGTGATACAGCCCCTCTAACTTCCTACATTTCACTGGCATGAGGATGGGTTGTCTACCTAAACTAAACAATGTAGCAAAACAAAAAGCACAGATCCATCTCTCCCTCTTCAGGATAAAACACCATCCTGGATAGTCAGGCTACCTCCCACTAGTGCTAAGCAAAGCTACCTCTTCAGCATTCACCTCTTCTCATTATGGCTCTCCAATAAGCATCACAAGAACAAGGTACCTTCAGAGGTATTTCATTCTGTCTGTAGCTGGTATTTCAAAGAAGAATGAGAACGGTATACCCCTCCCATTGATCCATGAGCCTTTCTGATAGAAACTGTCCTGTTCCAAGAGGGAAATGGCATCCACTGCTTCATCTTTCCTTGCTAATCTTCAAAGCATCCATTAAACTAGCATATGCAATGTATACACACTGAATGAACCTCCATAAGATTTGCTCATACTCTCTAACAGAGCTTGGTTATCAAAAAAACAAAAGGTCATACCGAAAATTTCAAGTTTCTCAGAATACTTACTGTTTAATGAAGGGCTTGAGTGCCTGACAAGTCTTATAAGTGTGGTGGTTTGACCCTGGCTGGAGACCAGATGGCCACCAAAGTCACTCTTTGGTGGGCATCAGGGCAGGGGGGCATTCCTCACACTTTTCCCCTGCTCCAGTGTGGGGTCCCACCCACACGAGACAGTTCTCCATGAACTGCCCTAATGTGAGCCCTTTCCCACAGGGCTTCAGCTCTTTACCAACTGCCCCACCGTGGGTCACTTCTATGGGGTGCATTCATAGAATGCTTCTCAGGCCCAGACTGCTCCAGCCTGGTTCTCCAGAGTCACAAGCCTCCCCCCTGCAAACCTGCTCCAGTGTGGATCACTCTCTCATCTCTGTGTCTGTCTCTCTCCACAGGCTGCAAGTGCTGGCAGAGGCTTACTCCAACAGGGGTCAGTCTTCTGTATGTCTCCACCTGCTCCAGCATGGGGCATCTCCACGGGCTGCAGATGGGGTCTCGGCCTTTTCCATGGGCTGCAGGGGGACACCTGCTCCACCATGAGTTTCTCCACAGGCTGCTGGGGCACCTTTCTCTCCAGCACCTGGGGCACCTCCTACCCCTCTTCACTGGCCTTGGTGTCTACAGTTTCTTACATCTTCTCACTCCCTTCTCTGGTGGCAAAAAGCAGCTGCTTGTGGTTTTTTTATTCTTAAATGTGGTTCACAGAGGCGCTGTGACCATCACCAATGGGCTCAGCCTTGCATGGTAACAGCAAGCAACTATAGCCTTGAGCCAGCTGGTGTTTGCTCTCTCAGGCAGAAAGCTTCCCGCTGCTCCTTGCAGAAGCCACCCCTATAGCCCCCTTCTCCACCAGAACTGGGCCATCTAAAACTAGATGTAAGAGATAAAATGTACAAACTTTGCCTTGCCTGTGTCCATGTACCTTCACACCTACAACAGCATCACTAGCTGGCTAGCTACACCCATGACAGCAAAAGGGCAGAGCTAACTGAGCAGTAAACAACCTATGGGCTGAATAACTTGACCAAACCTGAAGTTGTTTAGACTAGGCCTTAGTAATAAAATAGGCACCAATTTCCAGAGCTGTCAGCACAGGCACAAATAGCAAAGAACTTCCAGTATAATCCATGGGCAGATAATGTGATAAAAACATGACTGACAAAAACACAGCTTATACAGGGTAATGGAGGGGATTTTTTTTTTTCCTTCTCCATAAAATAGTTCATTCTGGCTACCTTGACTGAACTAAGGTATACAAACCAAAATGTAGGTTTCTTGGCACACTGTATTTCTCCTGTCTTCCAGCAGGGAGGCTCTGTCTCAAGTAGTCCCTCCCAATCCCAGTAACATCACGCAAAAGCTTACAGTAATTCTGAGATGACACTGGAATCATCCTATCACTCATCTCACTCCCTTATTCCCCATCACCAGAACTGATGCTCAGTTGAGTTCACCGTTGGTAAAGTAGTGGGTTTTGTGCTTCGGGGGTTTTTTTGGGAGGGCGAGGGGCAGGAGGTCTTTAACTTTCTGCCTATATGGCACCCTGGTCTGTTTACCGGGGAAATTTGGCAAGCACCAGCACAAGGCACGTGTATACAGTTTGGGGAAGAGGAAGTCAGACAGCAAGCACTGTGTCACACGAGTTAAAAATGCTGTTGAGCATCACACATACACGTGACCTAGGCCTAGCTAACCCATGCTGGGTCACTTGTTAACTATATGGGGTAGTCACTGCTCAACTCCCTTTTGTCATTGTGCATAAAACAAAGCAGAAGAGATAAGAAACCCATACATTTTAAGTAGATTTGTGAATTGCCCCTAAGTTACAAGGTCATGGCTAAAAAGTTAACAAAGCAGTAATATTGAAAAGATTCAAGAGTGCAAATTGAAATAAGGGATTTTTATAAACCTCCCCCCCCCCCTTTTTTCCCCTCAAGAGTCTTTCAATGATTAAGCTGTCTTTTTCAACTAAGGAATTTAATATCCACAGCAACATTCCAAATATTCTCCAGAACTTCAGTCAAAACCAAACCAAACAGCGGTATGTACCAACTGGGGCAATAGGGGGAAAAAAATAATCATAAAACCCCATGATTTCTCATAAAACCCCTTGTTTTCTCCATGTATCCTAAAGGAAAAGTACAAATCAGGCTGTAAAAATTCTTTGGAGGTCATCTTAACAATAAGGAACAATGAGGAAGCAATCCAGCCCCTCTTCTCTTAGATGTAGTTTTCCCAGATAAAGAGACATCTACAAAACAAAGATTAGACTCCTGCCGAGGGTCAGTGGCCAAAAAACTGCCTTTGTAACTTGTAAACTGTCACTGGACACTTCAGCCTAAGCTATTTCACAGCATGCTGCAGAGACAAACAATCAAGCACATTCTGATGCATTTGGATTCAAAGAATGGGAACAAGCCAGCAGCTTGCCTACATTAGTGAAATGCTTCCATTTCAGAGGATCCCATTACATTGTTACATTTGTCCAATTTGTACTGCAAATAAGACCCCAGTTTTGTAACTGGGTTAAGCATTATGTCAGAGGTTGGCCCACCCCCAGCGCAGAATGTCCAGTTCTTACAGACTGGATGACTGCTGTAAATTAGTTTTACTCTTCAATAAACCAAATCCAAGAGAATTGCCACAAAAGCAGTAAAAAAAAAAAAAAAAAAAAAAAAAAAAGAGGAACAGAAGTTCAAGTTCTTTTCACATTGCACTCCACAAAAATCCACAGCCCAGACCTGGAAAGCTTGCTTTGGGTTCTATTTTTTTTCCCTCTCCATTAAATGGCTCCATTTCTCTGATGAGACACGTTCCATCTTTGTGCCCTTCCAGATTTTATTTCTGCAGCATGTTACTAACTCACACCAACTTACTTCACGGTTGCCAACAATAAAAAGATGCAGTTGAGTTTTGTTAGTAACACTTTGGATCACAGGCTGTCTAAAAGTGAAAGACTGAAATTAGACATGACTTTCCTCTTACGTGAAAATTCAGAATACATAGTCTTTTAACTAGTGCTTCAGAGACAACCAATTCACAGAACTGATGGGTGAAGATGAGAAACAAAAGTGTTTGGAACAGGCACTAAAACCCAGAGCTAGGCTCCTAAACTGAAGTTATATTCATTTAACCTCTCTACACAGACAATCTTTGAGCAAGAATGCAAATGGCACCAAGATCAACGGCGGCAATCCAGAGAGCAAACATTCCTCTACCCTGGCAGGTACAACACTCCCCTGCTAGGATGCGTGGGTTTGAATCTCTCTAGAAATTGAAGTGAGATCTTTTACAGCTCAAGATAAAGCTTCAATACAGAGCAACCATACAGAAACAAACACTACCACCTTGCTTTTAAAACCAAAGAGGACTACACATTTTAGGCTGCAAGCTTCAAGCAGGACAGCATTTAAGACAGTTGACTTCAGTGCCTCTTACTGGGTTGCCTGGACAGCTCTTTACATAGATGCCATCACCACGCAGATTTAAGAGCTGGCTAGTGCCAAGAGGGGGCAGCCCCACTCTTCCTTGCTCCAGCATCAAGCAGCCCCACTTCTCCCCCCAGAGACTGCCTCCCCTCAGAGACACTGATATTTGTCACAACCCATTCGTTCCAGGTGGCAGTCTGGAAAAACTTTCACCCAGGGAGGAGAATGAGATAATTGTTTTCTATCAAGCTAGCAAACTGCAATGGCTTGATACCCTGGCAGAGATGCAGCATGGACAACGGGACAAAAAGGGTAGGACCACACCCAAGACTTTAACTCCTTACTTAATTTTATAGACAGCATTTTCCTGAACTGTTAAGCGCTGACACTTATCTGTCCAAAGGTCCCAAACCTTTAATTGTCAGACATGTAGATATCACAGCCTTCATTATGACCTGTTGGCCAGCTGCAGACCACAGCTGGCATAGCAAACAGCTGGCATAGCAAACCACACACCTTACCAAGATTACCTGTTTCAATACAGTGGCCAGGATCTCAGAAGCTTGGCTGCAAAAATCTGACCATCACACTTCAAAGTTTTGGCAGAACCTACTCTCCAGTTTTGCTGATACTCTCAATAAGCTTTATTCATGAAGTTATGAGCTTACTCAGCAGTGGCTTATTTTGTGGCTGACAGCTTTAGGCTGCAAAATACGTTTGCATTCCCATATTTGTAAAAAATAGGAACATAATGAAGGGGTGAAGTTCTCTTTATGTTCAATAGCATTTCTGCCAGTGTTGAACTTAAGTGGAAATAACAATGGAAAACTGTATATATTCCTTTCCTCAAAAACCCTAATGTTTTGCCACTAGTCAGACAACTCAAACTTCACTGCTTTTCTGTAGCAAAAATGTTACATGAACACTGTAGGAATAACCAACATCCCTACCCACAGCACTCTACCACTCCAAGATCAAAAAAAGCAGTGCAGACTCGGATACTTTCTTAACCACCAAAGCTCAAGCACAAGAGACAGATCCAGTGTAACTAAATTGTACCTAATTTATGTCAGTCAGAAGCAGATTTAGTCAAAAGGCAAGTTCTCTAGTTCTAGGCAAGACCATGTAAAGTTACTTATTAATTACATATTTTCCTTACTGCAACAGTCAGGGGATAATTTGGGTTTTAAAAGATAATAATTGCTAGAGAGTTGAGAAATAAGCTGAAGTGAACTTACAGTCTCTACCATTTAGTGCCACTCTTTCAGATATAAATTTCTTTTTTTGTAAGATTGTTTGAACTCATCTCAGATTCTGAAGCAAGACCAAGGACACTGATATCACAATACTGACATAATGCAAAAGCAGAAACGTTAATCTTTTACTTTCTACTGTCCTGTAACTAAGGGGAGAAGGCAAAACACCCACACTCTACATACGATACCCTGTGAGAGTACTGCTAAATTCTAAGAAACAAAATTATTATACACAGGCATGCAAGCTGTTTAAGTAGGGACGCAGCTTAAACAGAAGACATCATTCACAGGACCTAGACCAAGACATTCACACAAAAAGTCACGTTGTTGTGCCAAGATGGTAAAACAAACTACAGGAATTTTTGCTAGGAAACCTCTGTGTTCCCTGCAGAGGTTTTTGCTAGTATAGCTGGAGACTGCAGTCTAATCGGTGTAACTATGCTAGTACAAATTTTAAGTTTAAAACAGTTTAAGACCATAAATATGCTCCAAATTAGTTTCAAGTAACCAGGAAGCATTTGGTGAATATACACATTAGATGTTTTGCATGACTTACTGTCACTGACACATTCAGATAGCTATACAAGGGGGTGGGGTGTGGTGATGCATGTCTCTTCCAACACCAAACCCAACCCCCTTCCCCAACTAACCAACCCAAAAAAAGCTCTCCAAACACATACTGTGAACAAGCTGTGGCAATGGGGAGCACTCCAATTCCATATACATTCAGTGAAAAATACACTGTCCCTACTTTGAAGCACTTATCTGCAATCCACCCTTTGATAACATGGCTAGACTGCTTGTTCAGTAACATAAGGGCTGACTGTAACATTGGATGACTGACAATCGGCAACATTAAAGAAAATAAATATTATTTTGTATATTAAACTATTTGCAGTAGACAACTCACAGCAGAAGATGATGACAGCAGGAGATTAAGCAAAAAATTCTTCAAAGGCAATAGACAAAATATTTACCCTTACAAAAATACTTATTACAAAAAAGAGGAATAAAATCATAATTTCACATAAAACAGAAAAGGTTGAACATCTCTGTTACCTTTATCACAGCTAGAACACAGCATTTACTGAACGTCACAGTTTTGGCCATGATAAAAATAATTTTCTTTCCAGTAGCTGGTATAGTGCTGTTTTGGATTTAGGATGAGAATAACATTGATAACACATTGATGTTTTTAGTTGTAGGGAGGCAGTTGTAGTGTCTACACCAAGTCAAGGACTCTTCAGCTTCCCAGGCCCTGCCAGGCACCCAAGAAGCTGGGAGAATACAGCCAGGACAGCTGGCCCAGACTGGACAAAGGGATATTTCCTGCCACAGAACTCCATACTGTGGATCTGACTGGGGAAGCAAGCCAGCTTGGAAAAAGACTAGGCATCACAGTATTTTTCCACAGGTGGCCAGCAATTGCATTTGAGCATCACTTGCTTTATATTTATTATTATTCTCTTCCTTTGTTACCGAACACCACTCTTTCTTTACCTCAACCAATGAGGTTTTTTTTCCATACCTCTCCCCTTCCCACTCTGGAGAAAGGAGAGGTGAGCGAGTGGCTGCATGGGGCTTAATTACCAGCTGAGTTTAAACCACAACACTGTAATTACAACATTTGCAGAAGAAAAACCAAGACTTATGTGAAGCATTTACACTGAGTAATGATGGCTATATATCACAATAAAGTGCTACTGGCTACCCTCAGACCTAGACAGGTCACCACAAGGCAAGAGGAGATGCCTCCAGGATCCTTTACTTGGTCCTGCTCAAAAGCCTGGAGTGATAGAAGAGTTTGCAATGTCCTTCCTGGACTTGTGACAGGCAGCAATTTGCAGACATCAAGCAGGGGGAATCATAACCATGCAGCCCTGTAATACAGCGCTACCATTGCCAGCGGCAGGCCTTGAGCTCTGTATTGAACCACAGGGTCTCAAGACTGAGGCTTGTCAGGCTGGCTCTGTCTGAACTTATCTTGACCTGCCTTTTACTCTGTTGAGCAGTGACAGCAGCTTCTCTAATTGACTAGATGTCTATGGCTAATTTGTTTTATTTTTGTTTACTTTGGTGTGATAACTTCCTAGAAAGAGGTAATTAAAATGATGTCACGAACACAGGTCTAATATGACAACAGAGGCCCAAAGAAGCAGTAAGACAGGATGCAGTGGAGAGGAGTACAGGTGAGGGATAAGAGACAGGGCACAGACTTTCCACCAGAGACCCTGTGACTATAAACTCACTAACAGTCAGTCAAAAACAAATATGTAGACCTGGAGCTGGACAAACCTAGCTTTAGGGATTAAAAAAAAAAAAAAAAAAAAAAATAGTGACTGACGTACATAAGGGGCACCATATAGAGTAAAATTCAGTCATAGCCTGGAGCTGTAGACCAGTAAAGAAAGAAAAGAGGTGCAAAAGCATGTTAGCAAATATATAAAAAAAACCCCAAGTGGATCCTAGAGGGAGAAGAAACAGGCAGCATCAATGTCACACCCTGCCCGAGAAATGACTCCCAAGACCTGATGACCTCCCCAGCAATCAAAAAGCTGCTGACCCAGAGAAGCAATGGAAGGTTCCAAGTACCTCCAGAAGAAGGAACAGAACTCACAGTATGCCTATGTTACACTTTTAGCTACTTTTGGCAACACTTTCCTGCATGTAAGTACTCTAACACAATATTCTTAATTTTTCTTTGAAGAATAAAATCGAGGCTAATGATTTTTGAGTCAAACTACAGATTTCCATTATACTAACAATAAATCCCTTGGCTTTAAACACACATTACTTTTATGTACACAGAGACACACATACACAATGTCTTCTTTGCCCATAAACAGGAACATAACAGGGGTGGAGGCCTCCATTCTATCTACCATTTCACAACTCTGAAGAGCACTGTTAGGTCTTTAAAGTGTTACAGGAAAATTACAACATAATAACAAAGCCTTAAACAGCCCCAGGAAAAGCAACCAAATGAGACATCTGAACCTCTTCTTTCCCCAGAGGGGAATCACCCTCTTGGAGCAAGGGTGATCCACTCAATGCTGTTTTGTACCTAAAGGCCTTTCATATACACTCCAACAGAAGCACCTGAACACAAAAACCCGTGAGCTAAGCAAGTCACTGTTTGCACATTCTGTTTGCAGAAAGAAGTTGTAGACATCATAGAAGGCACTAAATTCTTTAAGAAACCCTAAGAACAAGAAGGAAACATGGGCAAGTTGATAAGCATCCAGACTGTTAAGAGTAGGAAGGGTAGGAATTTGGGTTGATTTCCTGGACAAGGGCCCAGACAGGAGGAACACGAGCAGAGAGCAAGAACTGGGTCAGCAAACTACTGAATAGTTATTTGTCCTAGATTTCAGATACTCACTGAAGGTACTTTTTACTCTGGCCCAACTGTGTCTGTAAGATGTGTTAATACATGCAGAACTATTCAGATAAACTATTCTGGAAAGAAGAAAGAATACTTCATGCTGACACAACACCTACTGTCAATAGAGTAAACATAAGCAATGTAATTCTAGTGTAAGTTCATTCTCTTTCTGTAAGAAAAATAAGCTATTTAGTATAATTTTGATGCAAAGACTAACTACCTTATCCATGGCTACGACTGAGAGGCAACACAACTCCTCAAATTCACCCTATGTGCACAGACAGTTTACCATCAATACTGAGAAAAATGCAGGCCAAGCTCCCTGATAGAGACTGAGTGTTACACAGAGGAGCCAAGCACTAATCTGCACGCCAAAGATGTATTTGGCAACCTAGCCGATAACTCTATACAGGGGGTCAGATGTAAACGGAGTGTAAAACACTGCCTAGTCCTCTTCTAAAATCCCCAGGTATGCCATTATGAAAAGCATGAAAGGTTCTTCCGGTATTGACAGCACAGCAGTGGCATGCATGCGTTCAGAAAGAAAGTAGATGCTGACAGATTTCTAAGTCCTACGAAAAGTCAGTAGTCAGGCGTTGTAAATTTAGTATGTCAGAAGTGAAATCCTGGAGGACAACTGACCTGCTCAGACAACCAGGCAAGCAAGCAGCTGTAATTAAGGAAACCAGAGCATGAAGTGACACAAGCATTGCATTTATGAAACAGAAAATTCAGTACCTATTTTCAGCACATGCTAGTTAACCAGTAATAGTTCAGATGTTTTACATCACACTTCACACATTTACGAATTTATCTGAGAAAGAATTTGCTTTCCCACAGCAAAGCAAGCCTCATTTAAAACCAGAGCTGACCACTAAAAATTGCAGTAAGATGTCAACACGGCACGAGGTTTCCCAATCTTCATGTCTACAACAGCACCACCACCCAAAGCAACAAGAAGAAAAGTGAAAACACCACGCAGTGCCTGTCAGGCAATATTAGGTCACAGAGTTAGCAGATGGTGACCTCAAACACAAAAAGAAGCTGTTCTTGTCACAGCAGATTAGGTAAACCTCAAACTCCTTGCTACAGGATGAGGATTCATAGGGCAACTGGACAAACACAGGAAAAATCCACCAAAGGGTGTTAAGCACATGAAGTCACTTCTAGCTCTAGAGGTCCCTGAATACCAGTGTATCATACACTGGTTGCATATTCACACTTTGAAGCTGTTTTCTTCCTTAGGGGTGAGCATCCTTACTAAAACCCTGGGGTCCTCCCCATCGAAGAACAGCAAGGGGCTTAATGAACCAAAACAAAGCAAAACAGGGAAGAACTCAAATGACTGCAAGATTTTAAAAAATTAAAAGCCTCACAGGAGAACAGACAAGCGTTAAAATAGAAACTTTCTCAGGGACACCAGCCAAAGCACCTAACAGTGTCAGTAACTTCTCAATGGCAACCAAGAAGCCAGTAGGCACTACCCTGAGGTACTCTGGCCAGCAACTTATATAAGAGGACATGGGAACAGAAAAACCCCATAGCTGCCAGTTTCATTTGCCAAGTTTTTCTTCTTCCCTGAATGGCCAGCTTGGCTGGGACCAGTATGTGATTCTGCAATCTGGCTGGGCTTCAGACTCAAAGGGTATAAATAGAAAGGCTGGGGACAAAGTACAGTCAAAGCCTCAGTAAGAGGTGCTACAACCCAGCACATTTGGTATACACATGCCAGGTTTTCATACTGCAGCCGGGGGACACGTCAACTGAATCACACCATGAACACACCCATACCACCACTCTTACACCACCCATCAACTTATCCCCAGTGAAACAGAACTTGCTAGGCACAAGCCAGCCCAAGCTTCTTGGTCTCACTACTTCACGCAGGAGGTCATGTCACTTTGTGCATAGGTGGGACACAAGGGCAAGAAAACAGAGTAAGTGGAGCACAAGAATGAAAAGACGTTTCTGTAGCACATCTTGGAGGCAGACTGGGTGGATATCATGCAGACTACCGGGGTTACACACAAAAGGGTGGTCAGAGAGTCTCATAGGGCAGAAGCTTAAGCAGCAGCTCCATAGTGAAGGCAGGATCCCAAACCAGAGGCATTTGTAGTTTGACCCACTCTGGTTTATATTATAGCTATTTTGGAATTACAAGTTTCAATGGAGTGATTCACCATTTCCCAGAGACTCAAGGAAATCAAAATATTCAGTGTGCCCCAATTTTGATTCTTACATACAGATTAGATAAAATCTGTTAACCACTCACTAAGATTTTTATCTTTTTCCATGAGTAATGTTTAAAACTGTCACACAGAAATTAGATGTCATTGATTTCCATTGTCAAAGTCAGAACAGTAAGAGCAAAGGATTAAGGAAAAAAAAACCACAAACAGAAAAACCACCCACCAAAAACCTACACCCCACAAAAAAAAACATCAACACCATAAAACCTCACAACCCAAACACAACATAAATCTGGAAAAATGAAAACACAGCCCACCACACTAAAAAACCCACAAACCTACCAAATACCTAATGCACTGATACAGTTTCCCTCCTGAAGGGGAAAAAGAATGACACATTCAGGTCCTGCCTGTGGTCTGTACTCTCATGCACGTACCTAGCACTCACCTCAACTATCAATTCCAATTTGGAAGCTAAGCTTGTCACATTAAGTGTCATCTCATTTCAGAGACATACAAATTTCTTGTGAGCCTCAAGACTGAGAAAGACAGAACAATGAAACAAACAGATTTTGTACCTTCCATGTGAATAACACACAGCAGTTATCTTAACCATTAAAATACATTTCCCAAAAACATCCAGTATTCCTAATCTTCTAATTTGTTACTTCTCTCTGACAAATAGCTGTGCTACCTATGAGGAACCATATATCAATTTCTCTCACCTTGAACTTGTCACTGGTTCCTGATGGTTGTATTCAAGCTTGGTAAGGTTACAGTCCAGGATTCCTACAAGAAGGATGTGAAATCAACATGAAAACTGTTTCTCCAAGTTAGCTTAAAGTTAGGTAATAAATTTACACATACAGGGAAAAAATCCTTAGAGTACACATTTACAGTGGATGACAAAATGCACACATTCCATTCAAATTAGAATTTTGAGTTTTGTAGGCTTGCTCACCAAGATAAAACTCCACAGTTACAGCTAAGTTGTATAAAGATGCATCAGCACAAAACCCAGAAAAGCAAGAAATTTCTAACATTATTCTCCATAAAATATTCAATGTAACTCTAGACACAATATTTTATTCAAACTCTGCCAAAAAAACTCCTTGTCTCTGTACTTGTTAAAACTGTTTTATTACTGTCAAATACATTAATCCACATGTTAATCTGCCTCAGGTCACTTAAAAGTTAGTCAGAAAGGACGTCTGTCAAGCAATATACAATGCTGCTTTTGGTCCATCCACGTGGGAGTTTGAAACCCCATATCCTCTATGACATAAATATTACAGCATGAAAACAGCAAAGAATGCAGAAGACTGTAATCCATTCCCAATTTCTCTGCTTTATTTCATGGCACGTTGTTAGTGCCTAGAAATTTCACTAAATGAAGGCTGCGTTTATCTTGGGATCTTGTGTCACTGGAGTTGTAAAGCATACGGCACGCACATGCCAGCTTCAAACTGACATTTACCACACTCCAGCAGAGGCAAAGTTTGTAAGTTACACAACCTACTTCATCCCTACTGCAAGTAGTACATAAGACAGAGAAGCTGGCTTAAACGTTACACGTGTTACACGGTGTACAGCAAGAGCTAGTAATATTTCCATACCAAGTCCCAGACCGTCTGCAACCTTGCATAACCAATTCTCTAGACAACTTACCAGACGATCCAAGATTTTCAGCACAATCGAATCAACAGTTCAAAGATGAACAGGCAGTTGGACAATCACTGAAGAGAAGCAGTTTTAGCATACAGATCCTGCATGTTTGCTTAGCAACTGGCTCTCTGTCAGCACACTATGCTGACACAGGTCTATTACCTGTCACATCCCCTGAAGAAGCAGTCTCCAATGCAAGCAGCAGTAATGCCTACACCTTTCCTTTTTATGTCTGCCTAGTAATTAGCTTTAAGTGCCAGCAATTCTTAATTAGTCCATCACTACTATGAATAAGTGTCATTCTACAACAGGAATTATGCAACTATGCTTTGGTCAACCCCACATACCACCACTGTTACCTGTGACTTAGAATGCTGTAACAAATAGTATGCTTCTAAACTGTTCGTTTATTACAAAGACATAACCTAAGATTACCACCTAATTCCGGAGTCCCTTTGGTCTGAAATGAGAAAGTATTCAGATATTCTGCTGCCTCAGAACAGGATCTCCAAGAAGGGAGCACCAAATTTTAAGAGTTAATAATGACAATCTCTACATCGGATAAAGCTTCTCAAAAGGTAGCAAGCTTTCAGGTGGTACTACAAGAACTGCTGGACACATCATACATACAGCTAAAAGAACAGGAATGTGGACTTGTACCTTGTGAAGGATGACCTTAGACTGCACAAAGCATTCATGTGAGTCTTGCAGGCAGATAAGTCCTCAGGCACTCACATAATAATGAACTATTGAGACAGAGCCAAGACATGAGTTTTCAGAGGAAAACAGTCATGGGTTCTGCGATCATGCTTTGTTTTTCACAATGACTTTACTGTGATATGCAACAAGGGAGTATTTGAGCTGGTTAGCTGATACAGAAAAAGTCAGCTGGAAAGGGCTTACATAGAAGAATGAAAAACTAATGCCCTTTTGAGAGCATCTTGTACCACTTCTCCAATAGCATTTTAAGACCATTGCTCAAAACCCAAAGCAGACCTAGGCTACCCATAGTAATGCAGAGCCGTACTGTTACATCAACCCTGACCTTATCTGAGAACTCGAGATTTTTCCATATTGTCTCCAACAGTCTTGTGTATTATCTCCCTTTCCCTACACTGACCCATACACTGGAGTCCCTCCAAATCAGTTGACATAGCTGGCATTTTCAACAGCATCATGTGCCCCTTAAATGTTTTGAACAGAAATATTTATGCAAGAGAAACTTGGTCAGCCTCTCCCAGTTCATCAAGGACCCGCTTAACTTGAACTTCTGAGCTTGCCTTCATGGCAAAAGTTTAATGATACCCTATCATTAAACTCCAGCATATAGGATCAAGGCGAAATTAGAAGAGTTTTACAGATATGGTAGCCAAAACCAATACATATATCTCGATTATTTTAGCAAAAAGTCACCTCCTATTGAATCAAACATTGGGGTTTTGTAACCAAAAAGGTTTTAGTGTTTTATTACTGATCTTCCTTCTCTACAGTGCTAGCCACACCACCTATGAAAAAATCCTAATGTAAAGGAAGTTTTTGTAAACTATGTTCTGTATTTCTGGAAGATGACATAAAAACAAAGAACAAGAAAACCCACCATAAAAATTAACAGGTAGTCAGAGAAATTCAGTACTCTTCTTGTATACTAAAAACTTAGTTGAAAATTGCCCCTTCAGAAATACCTTACAAATCAAGTCTAAGCAACCTAGCAACTTCCTTCACTGCATTAACAGAGCTCACAAAAAGGAAAGGATATTTGTAACACATCCATTATTGAACTATTTTTGTAACGCTGCAGAATTCATATGGTTGCCAATTATTAAAAAGTCACAGACCAGGAAATCAAAGAGCAGCTGCACTGAACTATGGACGTTAAGATCATCAGGACACAAGCCTTTTTTCAGCATCCTCCTCTTTGCTTGAATTATATAAAGGTCAGAAAACCACTAAATAAAGCTTTTGTTGACTTTGTTATGCATTGCTTACCTCTCAGGACACCCACCTCAAAAAATAGTCCATTTTGTTCCCCGCTGAAGGTACAGCAGGCAGAAAGCCAATAGCTGGCACTTTGTCACACAGCTACTTTGCAAGAATTATGAATAGGCTTCTTCCTTTTATTTCTACAGTCATGTTCCATTAAAACAAAAAAACCCTCTTTGCCTAAAAGATTAATACTGAGAACAGCAGAACAGTGCCGTTATCAGCCCAGCAACACTATATGCCGTTCTAAGAAATACACAGACAAATAATTGCTTAAGCTAACACAATTTGCAAAGCACACTGTTCTTCACAAACAAATTGGCTGTATCACCCCATAACGTCAGGAAGTACCAGACTCCACCACCACTAATCTCCACAGCACTTGTATTTGTCTAAGTAATACATTGCCACAAATTCCACCAGTCACTGGGTCCAAGACATAAATTAAAGCATTAGGAAGGAAAACAGAAAAAGTACATCCTTCAGGTTACACCAGGGAATGGCAAGCACTAAATCTCAGGAACAACCCACTAGGAAATGCAGTGCAGTATTTTTCATAACAAAATTATACCTAAACTGCCAGCTGAGAGAAGCTGAAATGCAAGTTCAGCAGAAATTTATCTCAAGTCCTACTTGCCATCCACTTCCTTGTTCCAAATGCTAAAATCCCTTTCCCCACACGTAAAAGCTTGTCAGTACTCTCAGGACTGAGCATAGCCAGTCTCAGCTATACTTACCTTTGCATAGCATGGCTTTTTAAAACAGCCTCCACTGCAGAGTGGGAGACTGATACAAGCTTTTCTAGTACTAGCAGGAGTTAAAGATTAGCTAAAGGAATTTTACCAGATTTAATCTAGGAAGCCAGAGGTGGTATTTGCACTCAGCAGCTTTTACTGCCTCAGTTAAATTATTCCATTTTCACCAGAAGTTCTGCATCTTACAAAAACCTCAAGAAACAATGTACAGACATATGTTGGGCTGGAAGTCTTATCATGCTAACACATCCCAAAACCTAGTATCACCCACCAAGGAGTTTGCACAAGAAATCAAAAGAGCCTAAGTAAGTCCCTTTAATAAAGTCTGCAGGCTACGTGAAGAAAACCTTTCGTGCAGCAAGAAGGTCCATGGCATGATCCCTCCAGAACAGCCTGCCTATTCAAATATCCATAAGCATCCGATTTCATAAAACACTTAGGATAACACTTTGAGAATATCATACCAGTTGAGCAATAAGTACTCATCAGTAAGGAGCTAAAACAGGAACCTCACCTAAAATAGAGAGAAGCCCACTAAAGCTTCCTACCAACAAAACAGCCCTCACCTACAAGCTACAGAACTGCTTAACACATCCATCGATACCCTAAAAATCTGTACATATAAATTGTCATCCTCTAGACCTAAACAGGGCAGCACAATTGACCTTTGCTTCAAACAAGGAACAGCAGTCTGCAGTCCTCTAAGCAGATGGAACCAAACAGGTTGGGGAAGAGAGCATTTAATTTGGTTTAAAAGAAAAAAAAAAAAAAAAAAAAGAGAAGCAAGAAAATTGGATGAACGGACATGCAAAAAGGGCCTTGGTGTACTTAATGATATTAGCCTAGCCGTGCCCTACCTTTAAATATACACAGATAACACCCACATTTAGAAAAACAACTGCTTGTGCTGGCAAAGACAGCGAGATTTTCACCTGACCTACTCAAACGCAGGCAACATTGCAATGTCACGACATCTCTATCTACCATAAGCCTGCTTTTCAGCATTAGCCCAAGAAACAAGAATGCTAACCGTTTTGAGATAAAATACTGCCAGAAAGAAGATAGTAAGACAGGGCAAAAAAAGGAAGCTGCAGCAGGTCCTAACAGAAGTTTGCGGTGAGCTTATATCTCCTGGCAGAGCACTGCAATACCCATTTTAAGTATTCAGACTTGACTTCAAACCTATTCTGCAAGTAAATTGTCTGCTCTCTTGCATACTGCTGTCTAAAGGTACCTTAGAGCCAATGATTACAGCTCTGCCTGCTCCAACACTTTCTTCCTGTAAATAGCGCCTGACTATTTTCTGTTCTCACAAGGGCCTAATTAGTCCTGTTCAGAGAGCTACAGCAGCTGGCACATCCCAGCAGACTCCATTGCATTTTCACAGCTACTGAAATCCATCTGAACCACGCTGCAAATTTCTCTACATTGACAATTACAGGTCCTGTGAACCTTAAAACTACCTCAGCTACTGAAATCCATCTGAACCACGCTGCAAATTTCTCTACATTGACAATTACAGGTCCTGTGAACCTTAAAACTACCTAACCATCTGAAGACACTTTTCTGCATGCAATTTAACCACAAGACAGCTCCAAGAAATTCCAAAAAATTCATTGACACATCTATAGTTCACAGAAGGCCAATCAATCCTGCATGGCCAGGAAAAAAAAAAAAAAAAAAAAAAAAAAAGAGACTCGGTCCTCCACTAACAGAGCAACAGATCTGTAGCTGCAGAGTACAAGGGTAATCATGTCTAGATGCAACAACAAATACAATTGCCATCTAACTTTATTTTATACCCATCTGCCCCACAATATATTTCACTTGTTCAAGAGACAATTAAGCTACAAATAAAATACAAAATTTAAAAAAACCAACCCAGACTCAGAATAATTTTCTTCTACCCTGGCTATGTTGTAACTCAAACAGATGCCATTTAACAAAAAATGGTGAGGACAGTGATATTTCTGTAAGGTTCTGAAAACTTTGAAGAAGTCAGACTTGAAAATTATGTTAGATCAGGGTGCAAATTGGTATTAAACTTCTTTCCTCTTCAAAATTCTGAGCACTTTAATTTTGCCAACACCTCTTCACTTCAAGTTCTTTGCTACTTCTCAAGTCAAGCAGCAGCTGTGTAAGCTGTGGCACCTCCTTTCATGAGAGAGGCTGTCTGCTTATCACCACACCAGCTGCCACATCGCAACGTGGTGAGCAGTCTCCTGCGTACAAAAAGTTGTCATTGTGTCCTAAAAGGAAAACCTGAGGTTCATCTTCAAACTGGGCTAAGATAAAGATTTTATTTTCTTCTCAAACCGCTGAGAAAAACTTTCCAGAGAACATATGTAATCATTGGGCAAGTTAAACTCCAGCTCAGTTTTACAGTTACATGATGATAAAAGTCTGAATCTCTCTCACTTCTAGTTGTTGCCACACAGAAGGCAGGAGGTTGTTTTCAAAGCACTGCAATAGGAACTATGTGGAAACAACTCACCTGCTGCTTATTAGTTTACATGCTGATCTGGAGCATCCTACTTCAAAAATACAACGTTCTGGTAGAAGGAGCATGTTCAAATAAACCAGTTGAAAGTATTTTCAGAAACGTGTTTCCTGAAGAAGCAAAATAAATACCTTGTTTGTCTCCATACTGCTAATTTTGGAAACCAATTTATTTTCTGAACTTGCCTTGATAAACATATTTCTTTAAAAAGCAAATGAAGCTGATTACCACTTTAAGCACAACCAACTGAAATACAATGCCTTGTGGAAAGGATAAGGAATTTAAATCAAGTTTTATCAGAGAACAATACAGTTCAAAGTAATAGCCTTCCCCTTAAAGGTTGTCCCAAATACTTGTTCATAATCACTACCATTATCTTGTGTAACGTCTTTTCAAATCTACAAACACTGTCTGCCAGAAAACTTGCTGAATGACTCAGACACTTTCAAATCATAAATACTCAAATCGGCTATTTCCATTTCAGAACCACTTCTATTTAAGCATTCAAACTGCTGATGGTGTAACAATCCAGTGACCTCCTGAAGTGTATCAAGATTTTCCTCATGCACAGACAGCATCTCCACTGACGAAATCAAGCCTCCTTTCTTTGCACAGCGTCTTGGACAATACGGTTACACAACCGGAAACTTGTAAAACTTACTCAATCTCAGGCACTAAAATTTTGAATCTTTTGTACATGAATGCTTGACACAGCTCCTTGAACACGCAACTGAAGACACAAGGTAACAGCATAGATCCAAGCATTAAAATCACTGGCACTGCATGCCCTGCCAATTCCCATTTGTCTTCCCACATGACAAATCAACAGAAACTCTTGCCTAGAGCAAGCAGAGGCTTTTCACACTCCAGCCTTTCCGTCCCATACCCAGGAGTGAGGCTTCGAGTCTGAATCTCACCCATAACTGTCAAAACCACGCTCAACAGTCACCTGAGCAAACTAGCAGTAAGGCCACCAGTGCAACAGCACTGATACAACTCCACCAGTGCAAAGACTGGGGGAAGGGGGAGCCCTTTGTGTTTGGCTCTTTTGACGACCTGATACAGTTTAAGCTCCTACACTTAACACATTTTATATTTTTGTTTGAGAACATACATATAACAGAGAATCTGTTTACAGAATTTTCATCAGGAAAGATTCTGCTTAGGTAGTATGCCAAAAATACATTCTTCCCCTTCACACCTGATTACTTTTTGTACCCGATTTATACTCCAATATCACCATTTTAAAAACTTGGACTGAGTCAGGATGCCATATTTAACTCCACCACCACTACTTCCAATTCACTTTTCCACATTAGCAACTATTCTCCATAGCTTTCACCATGAAGCTGCAACAACCTTACCCACAGAATTATTTAACCATATTCAGTTGTCAGCTCAGACATGGGAGTCACTTCCTTATTTTATCAGCTAATCTTACACTTCCAGCACAACAATGAACTTCTTTCAGGTTGCCTCCTAACACACATAAGTATCACAGTGCAGCTGAAGTTTACACATAATAAGCTATCCCCATGGTAAGAGCCATAGTGTAAAACTTTCAAAACTGGAACTGGTCAGTACCCCTGACAGGAAAAGGAAAAACAAACCCCAATTGCTTCCTGTCTTGTATAAACAATATTAGCTCATAGCTGAAGATAACAAGGAAAACAGGCTGTGTTTTATGACGATGCTGCACCCATAACTCCATGACACAGATACTGTCTACTTCTGTCAATAAGAGACATATTTTCCTCTGTTAAAGCAGCTATCACCAAATCTGAAGTTGTCTCATTACAGTTCTGTAGAAGGCAAGCACCTTGCTACTGAAATACTACAAAAGGGCCTTTGAAAGCTGAGATTTTTACAACAGTACTGAGAGAGAAGACCCTGCAGTACACAGGTCTCTACTGACATCCAGAACAGATCTGTGAAGATCGCAGCCATGACGGAACCAGGAATTTAATACTCCCTGACACTGACTGCATCAAGGGAGTGAAGCCAAGAGTTTAAATTACACATTAAGACCTCAACTCTTGAAAACCAGATTATGCCCAGAAGAGTTTGCCCAGAGGATCTGGCCAATTTTATAAAATCTGGTCTATTTTAAAAACACACAGCACAGCTGTGATACACAAGTCAATTAAACTGCCCAAAGAACTTCAATGCTGCAGTATGAACAAAATGTATCTTTAGATGAGGAATAACATCTAAAAACTTTTCTGCTATGTGACAGGTGCACACGATAGTTTACATGTATAAAGCCGCAAAGGCCGTATGTCAAAAAAGTTAGAATTTAGTATATCAATGGTTTTCTTAAACAAGTGCCAACACACACATCTACTAAAGGTGCTAAATCAACTGACTTGTGAGGTTAAGATGGACAGAGAGAAACCAACGCTGCTTTAAGAGCTCAGCCAGGACAACAGCTGTCATATCTTCTTTGTCTTCTAGTCAATTACCATGTTTCAACATCTTTGTTGCTCATCCTAAGCAAACAAGAGATGAATACCTGATTTTGTCAGGAAAAAAAATTTTTTTTAAAGTTTATTTAGCTGGCACTTGGGAATATCCATGTTCTGTTTACACCAGTGATGAATATTTACATTATCTACTGTTGGTAACTCCAGTGTTTATAGATGTATAAACACACACACACAGAGTGCTCTGTGGACAAGGCAAGGTTTCCATACCGTGCAAGCAGAGGCATTATTATTTTTATCATCCCCATGAAAAGATTTTAGAAGCAGCAGGATTTCCCTTCCTGACAAGCAACAAGTGCACTGGAAGCTACAAACAAGACCCACTTACAGCGCTCTTGACCCACTTACAGTGCTTCACCGGCCTAAAGCCTCCTCCAGCCCAGCATTTCGCAGCGCTCCTTCGCCCCGTGACCGCAAGCCCGCCTCACTCCTGCCCCCGGCCAACCGCCCACAGGCCCCGCTTCCCGCAGGCACGGCAAGAGCCGGTCCCGGCCGGGGGGACAGTGCCGACCGCCGGCCTTCCCCCGACACTCCGGCCCCTCACCCGCGCCGGGGGCAACCGCGGTCCCGCCCACCGCCCCGCCACCCTCCCCGGGAAGCGGCGGAAGGGAACGAGGCGCCCCTCTTGCTGAGGGGTCTCCCTCTCCGCCGCCCCGCCGAGCGGGCAGACGCCCGGGCCGGGACATCCCCCCCTCGTCCCCGCGGTCAGCGGTCAGGCCGCGCAACCCCTCCCGCGAGGAACCGGACGGGCCCCGCGGGCACCCACCTGGCAACAGCCGGCGCCCGCCCCGGCGCCCGCCCCGGCGCCCGCGAGGTGCTGCCCGCCGCCCCGCACCGCCCCGCTCCTGCGGCAACCGCTGCCGCCGCCACCTCCCCGGCCTTGTCGCCTCCTCTTTGCCCTAGAGCGTCATCATCGCACGAGGCCGCCGCCACCAATGCGGGGCACCCCAACGCGCCTGCGCACGGCGCGCCGGAAGGCAGCTGGGCGCGCACGCGCGCGAGCCCGGCCGCCCCTTGGGGAATGTAGTCGAGCGGCGCCCAGCCGCGCGGGCCGCGGAAAGGAAGGCGGTGTCCCTCAGGCGTGGCCGCCGGCAGGGGCCGCCTCCCATTGGCTGAGGGAAGCGAGTGGCCGTTGCGCGGGGGTTTGTTCTCCGCCTGTGGGGCGGGTGCCGTGGTGCCGGCGGTTGGTCCCGTGGGGGCGTCCGGCAGCCCCTCGGGAAGCGCCGGCCCCTCGGCGCTTCGGCCCTGTCTCCCCAGAGAGGCGAGCGGCGGAGCCTTCCGCCCCCAGCGGCGGGCAGCGGGCAGCGGGGCGGTTCTTCCGCGGCACTGCTTTCCCTGGGCCCAGAGTAGGCGGCAGAGCGTCCCTTTCTCCTTCAGAAAACCGTGTCACAGGAAACCCCGGGCCACGCAGCCCTTCCCGCAGGCGTGACGAAAAGGGGCCCCCGAGAGGCGCCACGCGTGGTTGACAACACGCAGCCACCCAGGCTGAGAGAGCCACGGTGAAGCTCGCTGGGGTGGGGAGACAGGAAGCATACCCCGGGGTCTGGGCAGCTGCCACTGGCTCTACTGAGCAAGGAAAAGACCCTGCTGGACTGGGATTTAATGGTCGGGAGTGACCAGCGTGCTCCAGGACATGGCAGGAGGAGGGGATGCCACTGCGACTGCAACACCAGGAAGATGATGAAAACCAGGTGGCATGACTGATCCTGGTGCTACTGGGGACACATCTGGGAAGCCTGGCTCTTGTGACAGGGCCCGAACTCCAATGTCTGATGCAGAGGCACAGAGAGGCAACACCAAAGGGAAAAGGAATTTCCTTCATTAAGTAATGGGAAGTGTAGGCAGAACAGTGGGAAAGCCTATGTGACATGGCAGTCTGGGCTTCTGAGATCATGTTCTTGGGGAAAATGGTGGAAAACCTAAGCCTGTGTGTCGTATGGTGACACTAGTACAGGACAATCTAGAACTGCCAAGAACAATTGGCTGGCCCAGGACGATGTGTGTAGTTTGTGTGGCTCTACACACATCAGTGCTTTGCTGAGCCATGCTCCAAAACACTGGTACCCACACCCAGAAATTTTAGCTTAAACCATTGACAAGATAGTTAATGGCAAAATTAAGCAAAATTACCCCTGTAAGTTAGTATTTGAAATGTTTTGATCCCTAACACCCACCAACATAAAGTACATATTGGCCATTCCTTAAAGCTCTTGTTTATAAAACTATGATTCCCTACTGTCTCCTTTATAATATGTCCCATCTCACACATTCATTAAAGTCTTTATTATTGCGAGGGGACCAGAGTAATTAGTGACCATCAGAGTGGGACTACTACATGTATTTACAGTTTCATCAATCAAAATGTATTTTGACAGCCGTCAGGCAGCAACACAGAGAGTAGCAGCTGCAGCGCCTGCTCCAGCTCCACCCTGTGCCTGTCAGATGAAGTATTTCCTGCCCCATCTTTCAGTATTTCATCTGTAAAATGGCGTTAATGATTTTAAAATATTTTGAGCTCCGCTGACGAAAAATATACATAAAAATTACATGTCATTTTTGTCTGTCATTTCCTGTCACCATAATTTAGTGCGTACTCAGCCAATTAAGAGGGAAATTGAGATAGGAATACTGTTTTATTAAATAAAAACAATTAGGGTGATTTATTCTGGTTCGAGAGCCTGGAAATCAGAAAGGAAACCTGTGCTCTGCCATACAGGACAAAGTATTCATCCAGAAAGACACGTTTTAAAAAGTGGAGTTATGTATTTCCTGGGCATTTCTAGATCACTCTTAGAAATCATAGCATTACTATAAAATGTTCATTGCTGTAATTCCATCTCTGTATGCTTTTATCCTAAATACATAGCCCTGTGCTTTGTGAAAGTTGGCAGGTTGTTAGGTAACTGAGCATTGCCACTCCCCAACAAGAGAGAATTAATTTGCCTGTGGTAAATGAAACCGAGACTGGCCAGACTCATTGCAGTGAATTGCAGAGGGCTGTCACTCTAAAAACCTGATCTGGATGTTTTCTCAGCCCAAGAAGGGCAGTGGCTGAGCACTTGTGCAGCTCCTCAGGGCTGTGAATGAAGCAGGGCTACAATTAGCTCCAGCACAGACTGAGACAGTCATTAAGTGACACTGGGTCTGCCCCACATCTTTTGTTTTTAATCTCCTCCCCCCCCGCCCCCCAAAGGCAGGATTGTAATGTGTCCTTGCGTGGCAATGCCTCATCCTGCCCATCCTGCATGGTCACGGTGCTCTTGCCGTCACGCGAAGGAGTGACATGACTGTATGGCACTCTAGGAACAGCCAAAAGGACAACTCGTGATTCAGAATAAAACTGCCCTGGGGTAAGGAAGATCCTGCCTGGACAATTTATCTTTTTATCCTTGCCAGGATATGCCTTATTTCTGCACGCCTTTAAACTGCTTCATCTCTCTGGAGCAAACGTGCGCATGAATCCCCCAGGATGGCTGCCACTGTGTGACAGTGCCACGGGGCAGCGCTAATGGGGAAAGGGCCCCAGGGTGGTATTATCATCTCCAGACCCCTCAGTAGAGCGGTGCCTGCTCATTCTCTTTGCATTTCCTTCTGTATCAGAGTCGTCTTGCCCTCCCAAAGCTCCAAGCGCCTGACCTTCACCCCACACGCCATGACGCTGCCAAAGGCTGGTGCATGCTGCAGCCACCATGTTCCAAACAAACAGAGCTGCTGCCAGTACCATGGGGCCATCAGGCGCAGTTTGCTTTGGGCAGACAGCAAGGAGAGGCCACTGGGGCACTTCGGGCAGGTGTCCAACTTGAGTGTCATGGACAATATTTAGTACTCCATTTTATGGCTCCTGCGTTTTATCCCTGCTCACAGGAGAACTTCTGACCCTACTGTTTTTTCCCCCCATTCTCTCTCTGAACAAATGCTGGGAGTCACACCTTTTTGTATCCTAACACACATAGTCACACACCAAAAAAAGATTTAAATGAAAAAAATATATTCAAACTGTCATTTAGACAGAGCTAAGAAAAAAGAGGATATGGTAACAGCTTCAGGCCCCGCAGGAAGAGATTGGCAATGAGTTGCAGGCATGAGCATGCTGTGATCATTGTATCATACTGGGTTTTTCTATTATTGTTCTTTCAGGATTTACGATGATTGATCGTGTTGCTTTTTGTCCTTTCTGGTATGTGTCCTGTGGGCCACAGAAATCTGTTTTGCTTATCTTTGAGGCTAGTTATATTTAGACTTCAGAGCTGGTACGCTCACGATGTGGCCCGGTCCCAAAGTCACCAGCTATCTACACTGGAGCTGGTCCCCGCTTGGCAGTCTCTGCATCTGTCATTGTTTGCACACAGGGTATTGGTGCCCACATTGCCCTGGCAGGGAGTCAGGACATGGCCAGGATATACACCTGAACTAAGGAGATGGGACACGTCCCTGGGTCCCATAGATTAGACATAGCAAGAGACTACCTTTGAGAAGGGGATCCAAGGTTATGTTCGCACCGGCTCACTCATATGACAGGTCCTTCAGAGCCTGCCATTCAGTGAACTTGATTTCACAGAACATCTACAATATATTTCATGTGAAATGTAGTTCAACAAGAGCTAAATGAAAGTGCATGACCATATAAGCAGTAGGTTCTGGAAAACCTTGTGACAGACACTTGAGAAATGCCCTTTAATTGCTGGAAGGTATTTCCCAAGGTCTCCTTGGGATGTTCTATGTGTGCGCCAGCTGATGAAAATACCATTGGTATTTCTGTAGCCACAGGTGATGAGGAATTGCTCCCACAGCGTAATTAAAAACTAGCAGGCTTCTATCCCTGGGTGAGGTCAAGTGAGCAGAGATAGGCACTTGTGTGTTTGATTTTATATGACCAAACAAGATCTGCTTCATTTGTGCTTTGCCAGGGCTACAAAACTTGGGTCCATATAGAAAGTGTAAGTTATACTCCTGCCGCCCATCTGGGTTCAATTTGTCCATTTCCTGAATTGCAAAAGCCAGCAATCTCTCCATTGCCTTCAGCTCTGGGTAGGCACAGAGTTCTTGGGGACAAAGAATGGGAGACTCCGAACGATGCAACTGGCCTAGAGTCCAGTCCTTTCACCGTAGCTAGTATCAAATGACAGGTTTTGTTTGTTCTGGGATCCGCGGTTGCTTAGCTTACCTCGCAGCAGAACATACTGAGGCCTTATTCATTCACGTTATAACTTATGTATTACTAGCCAGTTGGAAAATGATGACAGATTTGCATCCTGTTCTGCTCCGTTTAGGAGCTGATGTTCACTGACTTGCAATAACCATGTATTTGCATAGTGCCTTTCACTCCAAAATATTTTAGCTTTACATGACTTACGGGTGGTCATTTCTATCAGACTCCAAGTACAGTGACTTCAGAGTTGGAATGTGGCAGCCGGTTACCAGCACACGCTATACAATAGCGTATTGTGTGAATATCTTATCCATATGCACTGCAAACAGAATTTGAGTAGCAGGCAGGTATTTGATTCAGAAACCAGGCTAACTTCCCCTAAGCCTTACTCTTGCTACAAGATATTCAGCGCCCATAAATAAACAAGCCCCAAGTTCACCTCTCTTTTATAGAATGGGTTTTCCTCCAGCACTGTGCCGGAGCAGGGTCTCGCTGTGACAGACTGTGCGAGGCTCCCGTTGAGCAACCCCCCCAGGAGCCACCTCCGAGCATCTGACCCTCTGAGGTGCCGCTGAGCCCCTTTGTCCAGGATGGAGCGTGTCCCTGCACAATGGGGATACAGCTGTCTGCCTGCAGGAGTTAATGAGCGTAGAGGGGAGGCCTTCAATTGGGTTTTTTTTCCAGCTATATTTCTCAGCGAGCTTTAAAGAAAAAGGAGGCGTTCTGCTCCTTGTTTCATACAGGAGGCTGGAAGCTAAAATGAAAGCAAATGAAGTAACTTGCTGAAGATTACATAGCAGATAATAGGCAGAGCTTGGAATCAAGCTTAGATCCCCACCCCTCTATCCTTCCGATGCTCTATGCATCTAACAAGGCACAACTTAAAATCTCCCACTTTTTAACTTTCATGGTCAAGAAGCAGTTCTGCTACAGCTTTCTGTTTGACTTTCTTTGGCTTTGCATCAAACCAAACTGGCTGTGCTCTTGTTTTATACTTACCACCATCCTAAGGAGGTGCTTTTATGTGTGGGCGCCATAGAAATTAAGTTTTAAGCTAGAGTTTAGCAGGATCAAATTTTTGGATACAAAACTCCCAGAAAGTCAAGAAGATTGAAACCTAGGTCTAGTAAAAAAAAAAAAAAAAAAAAAAAAAAGGAGGGGAGCAGGGGGCGGGGGGTGGGGAAGGGGAAGAAATCCAATGATCGCTTCTCCTATCACTGTGTGGTTCCAGTCCAATAGGAACTTCTGGCTCCAACCAGGCTGCCAGAGGTCGGGAGTACTGGGACAAAAGGCCAAAAGTCATCTTTTTTCCATCCAGACAACATTTTAGGTGGAAAAAGAAGGACATACCCAGGGACAACTAGATGAATAGTAGCCCTAACAATGCCAACTTTTCCGCTCCTGAAGTTGTTTACACCCACAAAATTAATTGTGGTGCCAAACTGCAAGGAGAACTGTGACTCCCTTAAATGTGTGGTCTTTATCGGAAAGGCCAAATGAAATAATTTTGAATTATTAGACACATTAACAATGCCTGAGGGTGTCATATACAAATAGCTGACACCTTTAAGTACTGACGCAATGAGGATGGGCAAGAACATGAGGTGAGGGTGGTGGGAGGAAAGGTCTTTTTTAGATGTATCCAAGGTAGAGCAAGTTTTATTATGGGGCTAGAAATGCACAGTATCCCAGGAGTGAATAGCTCACACATTTGATCCGATCTTGGGCTCAGTCCAGCTCCCACTGAAGTTTAATGGGAGTTGGATCAGGCCATTGCACTCACATTTTTTCCATGCATGGAAAACTATTTCCGTTACTTTGAATTACAATACCACTGGCTTTGGATTTTATATAATAAAATAAATCTAGGCCACTGTTTATATTCCAAGAAACTGCATTCTGGGATGCCAGCAAATATATTGCCTGTTGGATTAAAAAAAATAAAATAAAAACTGGACATATTGGTTTAAAAAAAACAACAGCTCCTAATTATTAAACATCATTTTTCTTCCTTGTGCTTTTCTGGACTCCTCAAATATTTGAAGTATGAAAGGTATATATAAATTCTTCTCTGGTGGTTGAAATGGTGGAATCTGTCAAACTGCAACACTTTATAAGAAACAGCGGTTTAATATAAAAATAATAATCTTCACAACCAGCTCTTTGCTTATTGGCATATTTTGCGCATTTTAAAATTTACAGTAAAACAAACCAACACCCTTGGAATGTCAGTAACAAAGGCGACATATATTAGCAAACCCCTGTATTTGGGGGACTGGCTTCTCTTGATTGTTCTGACTGCAAATGAACTCTGCAGATGCCGAGAGGCACAGGAAATGTCTTGTGCTAGAAACAGCATTTGTTCCCTGCTTTATGAATCGGATTCTACCAAAATCCCAATGTGGTAAGACTGATTAGCAGACTTTGGTAATGCCTTCTGCCCTAGTACAACTTTATTATACTCTTTTATTACCAAGGGAAAACACAGAAAATACTTCCATCGGTCACCATACGCCCACATTCTGGGAGAAAACGCTATCTGTGGTTAGCTGGTGGCCCCTGGACTCTGAAATATGGAGCAGCAAAATATAAAACACCCCACCAAAAGAATAAAACAAAACCACACATATATACAAGCAACAGAGGGGAAGAAATGTCATTGAGGGGTGTTTAATATTAGAGACAAACTATACATCTGGGATGGTGGTGAGAAGGACTTAATAGAGCTGAACAAGGTGACCACCTGCATCCACTTCAAAAAGGAGAACTGGCAGTGGTACAATGAGTGCTTATGCAGTCGTGCTCATATGTGTGTGCAATAGTTGTTTCTACTGACAAAACATGAAGTATGCTGCACCTTTGCAAACATCCCTGGGCATCGTCAGCTCCTCCTCTATAACTGACAAATTAAGTTTCAGCATGGAATTAAAGAAAAGAAAAAAAAAAGTCTCTCTCATGCACACAACCATGTAGTCTGAGCTGGACAGATTTCCCCAGCCCAGGGTGCTGACTTCACGAGGACCACCAGGCTATGCACTGGTCAGGCACAGGTCACAGCTTCCTCACAACAGCAGACTGTAAACCTTCCTCATCCACATTGTGGTCTGTGCAGCAGCCAGGAATGGTTTACAGGATTCTGGAATTTAAGCGATATTCTTGTAGAGAAGCCTTGGCTAACCTTCCCTCTAATGTGACAGAGTCCTTTTAAAGAATCAGTTCCAAATTCCCCAGTGTGTTTAGTGGGGTGGCAAGGTTTGAAACTCAGATAACTGGGGCTCGCCCACGCCTGGCTGTAATTTCAGATGTGTAGTAACTGCAAAATGCTGAGATTTACCAGTGACAGAGTGGAAAGAACCCACTCTTCTCCCTGCTTTGTTCCTGCAATGAAATAACATGTACTTGTGTGCAGGGGGGAGTTCACTTTGTCAGCACATCCTCTGGCTCTTCACCCTGACTGAAACATCCAAGGGGAGATGCACCCAAAGATAAACTCCCTACCAGAACTGAAGGAATGGCAAACCAGGTGGCCTGATGGGGGGAAATTTCAAAACCAAAATGTCTCTTAAATAAGCTTCTTTAATTATTATCATCTGTTTATTTATACAAATATAAAATATATTTATATAGATTTATATAATATAGATTTGTTGCTTTGGTGGCTCTTTTCATTTACAGACGTACTGGTCAACGATCTCTGTGCACTTTTTACACTTGACATAACAGCACCAATGGAACTTGCAGTGGCAACGCTCCACCTGGACGCTCTTGAACTGGTCGTAACCCCGTCCGCAGCACATCAGCTCACACCCATCCATGCCCTCTGAGGTCTTGTTGCACAGTCGGCCCTGGGTGCCCAGCGAGCCAGTGGTCTCATTGCGCAGGCAATAGTCCGGGCTGGGGTCAACGTAGACCAGGTCCTCTTGTGTCGGCATGTTGAAACGGTTGTTCACCAGCTCCAGCTTGCCCTTGCGGCTGATCCTCATGGCAGCAGCGCTGTCATACTTCTCCTTCAACAGGTCGCCCACTTTGCGGAAGTCAGCCAGCTGCAACCAGCAGGTCTTGAGGCTGCAGGAGCCCGACACGCCGTGGCACTTGCAGGCCACGTCCGCTAGCTTGTACACGGCCTGCGGGAAGAGGAGTGCAATCAGGCAGAGCGGTGTTTATTGCTGCTGCACTGGCAGCTGGCTTGATTACAATGAATTCATCACGTTTTCATAATTGCTTTGACTATCACTCGATTTCTGTTGCTCTGCCCTTCAGAAGAGACAAAAGTCTCCTGTTGCAATTGCTGAGCTCTTGTTCCCTAATTTTTTCTATTTCTGGTCACATTGCCTCCAAACATGATTTCCCCATCTCATCTTCTTTTCCCCTGGCAGATTTCTGACTTGCCACTATGGCCGAGGCTGGGAAAGAAGGAAAGGATGAGTCCTCTCCATGTGGACTCTGGAAATTCCTCCAGCCTCATGGGCCACATTGTATGTTTTTCCCTCCAGAGCTGTGAAAAGGGAACACCTGGGAACCTGCCTGTTCCCCAACACCCATACCAGGAAACAATGCTATCATTTCAGGGATACACCTGCATCCTTTTGACATAAATCCACAGACCAACACCCTTTCCCTCCCTCTCTGCTGAGAGGAGCTCGTTCAGGAGCAGTGTCCAGAGGCGGCATCACTTTCCAGAGAGGAGCAAAGAGGTGGGTTGCTGGTGGTAAGAAAAATGAAGACCCCTAGACTGGAAGAGCTGGTGCTGGAGACGCTTGTTAACCAGCCGCCCTCCCGGAAGAGCAGGGCTGAACCGCAAGCCTGCGCCATCTTGTGTCCAGACACTTCCCTGCACTAGCAGGACCCGGCCATGCAGAAGGGCCTACATTTCAAACGGCAAACACAAGCTTTCGGCGCCGTCCTTTCCGAGATGCTTTCAGCGATGTTTTCAGGAGCCTGCAGGGGCTGCAGGTGCATCGTACCCCTTGGACAAACAGCCTCGAACATTTAGGCCGGTGACTGTTAAACCCTGCACCGAGCAAGCACACGATGTGACGGATAATGCTGGTTATTCTCTACTTCCCCACACTAACTGGGAGAGAAAAATACTGAAAAGTATTCTAGAATAACATTCAAAACAAACAAAAAACGTAGGTTGGGTTTCTTCTTGCTGTAATTTCAGAGACAGGTACAAAGCTGCATGCTACGTGAGACCCAGTCAGCAGTCACTGACAAGAGTTTGCAAAGTGAAGAGCTGGCATCCCCCTGCCATCAGAGCTGTGCTGTGCTACAGCAGCTTACCCCCACCCCTTGCTCCTCATGCTCTCACTGTCAGCCTCACATCTGTTCTTCCGTGGCAAACATGCACCCTGCGTGCTTGTAGGGCAGTGCCTCTGCCAGATCCCACAGTCTCAAGCCGAGCTGCTTGGCATTGGCTGCAAAATTACCAGCTGCTGTATGTGGTGGGGGAGATCAAGGGGTATGAGAGAAAAATAGGATGTCCTGAAGGAGACGACTGTATGTATGTCTTCTAGTCAGGTTGTCACCTAAGAAAGCAGACAAACACAGAGCTTTCTTTTCTGCCTCACTCACTGACACAGAAAAAAAGCTCCCCAGCTTCGCCTGCTGAGGACATGATTAAGGCAACTGAGCATGCTGCAAGCAAAACCTTCTGCCTACAACTATGTTCTGGACCAGCAGTGAGAGGTCAGAGTTCTCCTACAACAAATGGTAACTCCTAGTCTAACTAACGTATAATGTTTTTGACAGCTAAAGATTCAATTTGGCTTAATGGTTAAATCACATGGAGTCTGATCCAGCTCCCAAGAAAGTCAATGGAGTGAGTACTTAAAACAGAGAAGCTTTAGTTCTGCTCCTCAGAGCTCAATTTACTGAGGCAGTGCCTCACAGCGCAGTGTAACAGCTACAGGCTGGGACTTAAGCACTTGTATTGGATTGAACTACAACTGTGGAGGACCAACCACACCGTTACTTAAGGATTCCTGCTGTACTATAACCAGACAGAGCTACAGCTGAATTTCTCGAGCCCCAGACACTTACTATATCCTCAACTGCACTGCCAGCCTGCTCATTATAAGCTTGTGTTAGCACTTTTTGGTTATGGTTCTGTCAAATCCCAGGCCACTCGTGCCTCCCTTGCCCTTGCATGTGTTTTTATAAAGTATTATGATTCTTCCTAATCCTGGGCTTTGTTCCTTTAGAAAAACACTGCAACTCGATCCCTCTCAGTTAATGTCATGGGACTGAGTTCACTCTGACTTGGCTCGAAGCAAATGATGCTCAAAACATCTGGCCCATGTGGGTAGTAGCTGTGCTGGGGAATGCAAATGCTACCAGTTATCACAGGTAAGCATGGCGCCACTCAGCCCCCCACAGCTCCCAGTATCCATGTCCCATGGAGGTAACCGCAGCTTTAGCCACTAAATGGCTCTCTCCCTCTCCCCCTTTGCTGCCCGGGTGGAGAGAAAGCAGAGGAAATTGGAGAATTCCTCTCTGACCGGGCTCAGGTCAAGGTAAAGAATAACAGACCCCACATGCAGTTCTGAGGACTGGGTCTGATCGATAGCCATGCCACTTAAACAGGTTGAAAACACCTCTAATAGAAAGGCTTAAAGCTCCTTCCCATAAGCCCAAGTTCTCTTCCGATTCTTTTCTTGCAAGAATGGGAACGGGAAGAGAATTAATGGGGAATTCCTATGGGGTCAATTAGCCAGACCCCCTTCCAGGCTCTTCTGGCCCTGCTTCGAGTGACTGATGACTGAGCCCTGCCATATGCCGGCTGGGTAAACAGCACGGAAGGACTGACTGCCACAGTACACCAGACAGGACAACAGATAAGGAATGGGGGGAAATAAGAGAGGCTAATGGAGGCCAGTTGGAAGAAAAAGACAGATGGAAGGAGAGGACATACTGAGATAACAGCCAAAGACAAACAAACAAGGGCAATAAAGCCAGGAGCCACCACCACAAGAACTCCAGTGTGGAACTAAGGGGTGATGGGGTCAGGACTTCCTGAAAGACAAAAGACCTCTAGTCCCCTCCCATCCCTCTCAGCTACTTCTGAGAACCACAGAAAGTGGGGACAATCTTCTCTCCTGCCACCAGAGCTCCTCAGGGTGCAAGGAGAACTTTCTCACCCAGAGGAAAGCAGAGTGAAGGGACGTGCCAAAAGTCTGCCTAGAAATAAGAAGGTACCAGCTGAAGCACTGTCTGGGAAACCAAGGTGAGGCAGTACCTGGGGTGGCACCTGGTGATCACTTGGCTGTGCTCACTGCCGTGTCTCCAGCACTCCTTTCTTTCAGCACCAGCTTTCAGGAGTATAGAGTTACATGCACACCTTCCTACTTCCAAAACCAGAATCTCAGAAGCTTAGGAATTCAGGACTAGACGGGACCTCCTCAGTTATTAAGCATGATCTCTTGCTATTGTAGGCACCGCTTCAAATAATATTTTCCTTAAATGTATAGAGTGCCCTTTTAAAAGCAATTAGGTTTTCAGCCACCATTATTCTGATCACTATTCCAATGATAAAATATCTTTTTCTAATTCCCTGCCTAAACGTATTCACTTTATGCCCATTTGCTACTGTGCCAAATTGGCCTTCTGCTTAAAAAGTACTTTTCCTTCCCTATTATTTCTCCCACTAACACAGACATCAGTCATATCCTCTCTCAACTTTCACTTTGCTACGCTAAACATGGCAAGCTCTTCTAGCCCACTTTCTTAAGAAAAAGATTCCTATCCCTTGGGTCAGTCATAACAAGCCTTTTCTAGTCTGAGGTCATTCTGCTTGGGAACATGAGAACATACAATATTTTGGGTCCTCATGAGAGCTTAATACAATGGCATTAGTATTCCCCCACGTTTTATGAAAATACTTTACCTAGTACATTATAGGATATTTACCACCTTCTAAGCCACATTACATCTGCAGTCATCTGCCGCTGACTGCTGCAACCAGTTCCTTTCTACTCATTTCCTAATGACTAAAAATGTTCCCCATACAAGACTACAAATGATGGCCTTAATGTTGTTTTATCGGGTGTCATTAGCGGCTGCACAAAATCTGGATTCTCCTCTGAATTCATACTACCTGCCACATCTGCATCATTAGCAAATTTCATCAGCCCATTCTTAGTTTTGTGTTGATGCTGAGAAACAAAAATACTAAGTGTTGGTCTTGAGGTGGGTCCCTGAAGAACTCGTCTGATTAAGCTCTGTTGAGATTAAGATAGATCCTTTCACACAACTTACCGACATCTTCCCTTGAACCAGTTTCCTGTTCATCTCATAGCTGCTGCATTTTTCCTTAACTTTCACAATTAACCAGACATTTCTAATGTGGGAAATACATTAAATGTCTCTCAGAACTTCAGTTGAATGACTCCCATTTTGCTTTTTAGGAAATCAGTGATGTCCTAAATGACTGTGTGATCAATCTTTGAGATACTTTTCTCAAATTATTTCCCATTTTGTCTCTTCCTCTGAAATACCCTTTATTTCCCCTGTGTCCTCCTGTAAACGCTGCCAAGGTCATGCTGCCTGTGCTCCCAGGTGCCAGCTCTTTCAGAGTGCCAGGAAAGAAAGTGGGCACTCTCTGTGACTTGAGAACTTTAGACTACCTGAGTTTTCCTTCCACCTTGGTGATGATAATTTCCATTTCCAGCCTTCCTCCTTTGCTCCTGTGCTAACACATTTCTAAGAGCCAAGAGGAAAGGCTGCCCTGTGCTGTCCAAATACCATCCTGACCAGACAACCCTGGAACCAGTAGCAATGTCATCTCAGAGCCATTCCAGGTCTCATTTCCAGATCCTTTCACATTCATCTCCATTCTCAAGTACAGCATCTCCATTTCTCATTACCATAAAATCCTCATCCATTCAACCCACCTCAAAGCCCCAGTCTCTTACTCCAGACCCCAAGCTTTGCTGCCACTTGACTCCCATCTGCATTATTTGACCCAAACTCCCCTCCATCAGCACCATCTACAGCACCCCACCCATCCCAGATCTGATGATCCAAACTTCAGTAACTTCTATCTGCCTTATTTGAAGATGACAGCTGCCTCCTCATGCCTTCTTCACTCCCATAGGTTGCCAGCACCATTGGCCACTGCTTACAGTGACAGACCTTGCCTGCCCCTCGGGCACCCTGCCTGGCTTCCCCAAAAAAGCAGAGTCCCAAGGGAATTTAAAACATCGATGCTAACAGTACTTACTCCCCTAGGCAGAAGTGTTGAGGACAGAAAAAGACATCTCCATTGTGCAGCAGACATACCTTACTCCTCCCCACCAGCCATGTCCCCCATTCTGACTTGAAGCACTTGTTTACTTTGGAGACAAAAACTACTCTGCCATTGACTAGTTGCCTCCTTTCTTCCTCCAATTTACAAAATAAAAAAACCCAACTTTCATTGTTTGTTTTACTACCCTTTGCAAGGTCTGACTGGGTGTGATATTTTTTCTCTTACTGTTCTCACTTCATCTTTGCACTTCTTGACCTCTAAGACAGAGCTCTTCATTATTTATTTGCTATCAGCTCTTTTTTTTCCCGTTCTTCATAGGCTCTTGGTCTATTCCTAACAGCTTCTCTGTGGTAGTTATTCATTCAGCCAGGTCTGGATATTCTTCCTACAAGCTTTTTCCTCTTGCTTGGCATGCAGAATTGTAATGGCTTTAGCATCTCTGACTTGAAAAAGTTCCAGACCTCCTCCACATTGAGTTCCTCGGCTGAGTTTACTAATCGGCTCCCTTAGTTTATCAGAGTCTGTTCTTTTAAATCCACAAGCTTAATTACACACTGGTTTATACTTCCATTTAATTTAAACTAAAATTACTTGTGTTCATTTAAACGCAGGTTATTTTCTATAGCCATCTGTGCTTCGCACTCTACAAAACCCAAGCCTGAAATAACATTGCTTTTGCTGGCCCCTTTGGAAAGCTTTTGTCCAGCGTCCTGTGTTAACTGGTGACAGAAATCACCTTGAGAGCTTGTCTACAGAGTCCAAAGATGCACAAGCACTCTACCATTCCAAGCACGATTTAAACAACTTTCAGTGCTGTAGTAAAGGCAGGACGTAAACACTTTTAGCTCTGTCCTTAAAGCAAGACAAAAGCTTTCATCCATCTAAAACCACATCACCTGAAATCACAGTTCAGTGAGATTATTGACGGTAACAAGAGTAGCGAGACAGTAACTTTACCCATGCTTTGCAACATGTATCTTCTGACTTAATCTCCTAATACAGTTGTTACTACAGTTCAGCTGGCGCCTCCAACTTCTGGACATATTCTGTCTCTGGATCCCTCAAGGCAATAGGACTGGCTCTTAAAAAGCCTCGTAACATATTCACTCCCTATTTCAGGCAGGGTATTTATTTGTAGTAATCCAAGTTCATGACTCCAGACATGTCAGATGTTCAAAGCCAGTAATGAAGAATGACACTTTCAGACTACTACCGTAGAGGAATGCTTCCCCCACCCCCCGATTTCTAAGCAAATGTCTCTGCCCTTCCAAGCCAGAAACAAAAAACAACCCAAAACCAATACCCACTGAGTTCTACAGCTTTCCAGGCCACAGTTTTGCACCTACTCCAAATTTACTCCGATTTGATTTTGCGAAAGAAACATGAAGTATTTGCAATGCTTTGACCTGACACATAGATCTCACTATCAAAAAAAAACCCAAACCAGAGCAAATCTTCTTTGGTGGCAAACTGAAGCTGAAATTAGATGCAGACAAGACAGACATGCGTGGGAAAGGGAAAGATAATAATTCAGTAACAATTAGGAAAAAGAAAGGGCAGAAAATTGGTAGGGAAACTAAGGATATTGTTAACAATGTGCAAAAGAGCAAGGCTAAGTATGCTTAATAGGATTTCTTAATATGCATTAGAAATAAAATTAACCTTAGGAAAGCTCAAAGGGAAGAATTATAAAAGTTTTAAACACCCTGTGGAAAAGGCACAAACGTTCAGGTAAGAGTATTCCTGTTCTACATTTGGAAAGAAACAGGGTTACACAGTTACCCCACATATGAATGATGCTACACCTTCCAGGCTATTAATCTTAGACAGAGGAGTTGTGTAGAAAGCAAATGTGCATACACTGGACATGTACAAAGGGAGCAACTTCACCTACATTTGCAGCATCAGCGAGAGCAATACTAGAACCCAGCATGTCATTTGGATATCCAGTTTCTTAAAGGTTGTGGGAAAACTGGAAAGGGTACAACAAAAGTGACATGAAAACAATTTGATGGGTAAGGAGAACATCTGAGAGTCTTCAGTGCTCAAGCTAGTTTGTCAAGAAAGGGTAGTGAATAAATCACTCTTGATAAATATGTCTACACAGAAGAAATTCTGATTGCTAAGGGGCTTTTCCATCTCTCTGTAAAAGTCAGAAAAAGAGCTGATCGGAAGCTGAGGCCAGATAAATTCAAACGATAATGAGGCCCAGTGTTGAAACAGGGTGATTAATGATGGTAGCACCCTGCAAGGGGAAGTGATGGATTCTCCATCCCCCGGGGTCTCCAGATCAAAACTCTTCATCTTCTCATAAAATGTCTGTCAGCTAGACCCAAATTACTTTTTTTGCCCACTACCAAGGTAACTGAGCAAGGAGTAAGTTTCAGAGGTGGTCAGGAAGCCTGTTTCTGTGTTTACTTCTAGCCAAAAATTTGTATGAGGGCAGAAAAGAACTCCACATGCCAACAGATCCTTCTTTTCACCAACAGCCTGTCACTTTGGCAGCTCTGGGAAGCCAGTTTCTGAGACAAAAAACCTTGAAAGTGGGCCACGACAGCACCTAGTTTATTTGGAAAGGGCTTACATGTCTGCACACGTGCCATACAGTATCTCAACAGGCCTGAAAACCCACCAGCTTTAACCAGCAACAGAGGCCTGCCATTAAAACTGGAATATGATATTGTCAATATTGCCTGTAGTATGCACAAAAATGCAGAAAATGTGGCCATACACCGTCACTGGGACATCACGAGATTATCCTTCATCAAACCTCCAAGTAATCTGATAGCTAGCTATCTCGAGCCTTCTGCATCTGCCTCTGAGAAAGAGGAAAGGGTCAACGTGGGTCTTACCCTGCGGCCAGCCTCGTTGTTCTGCAAGTTCATCAGCATGCGAGCCTGCTCCTCCGAACCTCTCACATAGTTCTTCTCCCTCTCCTTGGCATCCACAAACTCCTTGGCAAAACGGTATCCGTACTCCACGTTATCCCCACAGCCACCCCACAGCCAGTCTCGGGGTAAGTCCTTGGGCCGGGCTGTCCGGCTGCAGCCACAGCTGGAGAGCTCCCCTTCGCGGCAAGCCCGGCTGATGGCGTTCACCACCCCGGCAGCGCTGACAGCGTAGGTGAAAGCAGTCTCTCGGCTACCTGAGTGACAGACAGACAGACAGAAGCAAATTAAGGAGAGACAGATCTCATTTAACAAATGCAACATGCAGCAAGGAGCAAGTGAACAGGCTCCAGACAGTAGGTCATGGCATGCTCTGAGAAGGTGCGCAGATGTAAGTTGGAGAAAGGAATGGGGTGGCCAAGTGCCAGGGTACCACCCCATTCTGGTTGAGGGGGCACTGTCACAACATATGCTTGCATCCCATTTTTGGTTTATTTCACATCAACAGCTCCAGTCAATTGACTGTCCAGAGCTGGCAGTTTCTATGTAACCAAACCCAAACCTGATTTTCTGACACACACTAGAGAAGGGGCTGAGATTCCTGCTGTCACCTGGAGGAATATTCTTCATGAATTTGTAGGTGCTGCTCCTCTATGGTTATTACTTTTAGTATTCTAGTGTTTGACCATTTAAGAGCCCTGAAAACTCCAGGTCTTGCCTGAAAGAAACAGCAACACCATAGGCAGGAACTGCTCAGCCTCCTTCCCCTCAGATCAACCCTTCAGTATCCTCTCATTTTAACCTGGAGAAAACTCTCAAGCAGCAAGAGAGTCATTAATTTGCTGAAAACAATCACTGAGAATGACTAACAAGGATGGGTCCGTGCAAGAGGGGCATTCCAGTTGAGCCAGATACCAGGTATCACTCTGGAAGGGTTTTAATTTTTTTAGGTTTTTTTTTTTAATTTCATTGTCCACTCTTTATGGGCACCTCAGCTCATCGAGCTTGCTTTGGTTTACATAAGGTTTGATGAGAATTATTTTGAGATAAACTGGAGGAAACCCGTTTTTACACAAAAACATGAAGGCAGAGGCTCTCCCAGTGCCTACAGAACTGTAGTGCTGGAACAAGTAAAACTTTCCCATGTAGACAATAACAAATGAAAAGACTTTCCATTAGCAGGTTTACTAGAGACTGCCCTGCTTGGAGAGGACTCCCTATACCGCTTAGGGTCCGAGCCAAGCAGCTGGATCAGGTCTCCAGCTATGTATTCCTGGCAGCGATTCAGCCCTAACTTGACCGGGGCACCAACACAGCCAGAACAGCACAGGAGGCCAAGCATACTGCACTAGCAGAGTGCTGTGGGTCTGAAAGGGGGTGCATAGAGAGGGATGGAGAGAAGAAGAAAGCAATCCACACCTGCACTCTCACCACATGGTGTAATAAATAGCTAAACCCACATCTTCAGAGCCATTGCATGCATCACCAAACTCTCAGGTAATAAAGAGAACGGCTGCCAAAGCTTCAGTGGAATAAGCAGGCTGACTGTGAAGAGCCACTTATACCAAAACCCAGCCAAGAGGAGACCCTCTAATTCTCAAGCAAATTTGTATGACTTCAGAGGGCAGATCCTCCAAGAACAGCTTATCACCAGCCCACGAGACTCTCAGTGCCAGCTCCCTCAGCAGGACTGAGCTGATGCTTTTGGTATGGCCCTCGTTCCAATTTGCATGTGCTGACAATCTGTAATTAATAGCAGCTTATCACCAGCTTAGCGGTAATGACCCAAGACAAAGGCAAGGCTGTGAATGGCATCCACCTTGCAGAGAGCAACTTGTGATCCCACCCCCAAAATGAGAGTTGTACACTAAGGGCTTCTGCTCTAAAGAACAAGGGTGAGAAAATGCTCTGGGACACATAATGTAGGAGGGAGGGCCCTACTAGCAGGTCAAATCTCCCTGATTACCAAGAGGTAAATAGGAATGATTCCTACTTCAAGCGATTCCACTGAAACTAGCACACAAGGGGACTATCACCAACCAAACTCATCCAAGTTGTTTTGCATGTTACAAGTGTTTTAAGGTAACGACCCAACGTGCCGTTCTGCCCCTACCAATCTGTGCCTTCATGGCGAGATCCCTGTGGACACACCAGCCCCCCCATTAAGTAGAGCACTCCCTGCACCTACAGAGATTAAAGCACCTACAAGGAAAAGGGCCTCCCGGCCTTACAGCCTGCGTGGCTCTGGGTGCTTAGCGCCCTTGGGGCTGGATCAGGATGCCTGTACTCAAAGCACAGGCTGCAGTCCCACTTTGGCTGTCCCTGACTTTTAACCACCTCCGCGTTTCAGACGTAGCAACCCCTGGATCTGCTCGAGGGCAACTTGAGGCTACGGAGGGGGGTGGTGGTGGGAGAGGCTGGAACAAGGCACAGTGGGTTTGCTTTTTTTTCGCCTCGCTGCCCACAAAGCAGAACAAGCAGCAGCGCTCGCTAGAGGCCGGTTTGGAAGACTGGGGCTTGGTTTGGGAGGCAGGATGGGATGCGTGTGTGAAACCCTGCGCGGACACAAAGCAAATCTGTAGCCGGCAACTGTGGGCTTAGACACCGTAGTTCTAGATTTTGCTCATCGTCTCAGAATTCACCCCGGTTCCACACCACTGCTCTGCCAGGAAAGCAGATCGGGGTGTAACTCCCCAGATTTGTGCGAAAAAGGGTACATTGTGCACAGAGGTTACATTAAAGGCATTAAACTCGCCTTCTGCCCTCTCAAACGCCTCTGCCGAGCCCTCCTGAGCCGCGGGCGGCAGACACCCCGGGGTGCCGTGCCCGGGGCAGTCCATGCCGCGGGCTGCGGTCCCCGGGAGGCGCTGCCCGCCGCCGCGGAGCTCCGCGGAGCTCTGCTGCCCTCCTGTGCCCGCCGGCCACCCGCCGCCGGGACGGGGAGCCCGGGGCTAAGGCAGCTTTCGCAGGGCACCGCGGGTCAGGGCGAGCTGCGCCCAGCAAGGCGTCGGTCCCTGCGGCGTGCTTTTCCGGAGCTGTAAAGAGAAGGGAACGGGGGAATAACTGGCCCGAGCGGAGAGACTGGCTGGCACAAAGCTGACAGAAATGCGTCGCTCTAATTTTTTGATGACAAAGTTTGTTTCAACTGATTTTTTTGTTTTAAAGCGTGTCCCCGAGGTTTGTCCATCTCAGGGAAAGTGGGGAAAAACACTTCTCTTTGTTCTCTTCTTTTATGACTCCTTTTTTTTTTAACTTTTTTGCATTTGAAAAGGCAAACGAGATAAGATCTTTGGCTACAGAAATGACTGGACTAACCTGGAAACCCCAGCCTTGCGTTTAGGATTATCCTCCCCTGAGGAAACTCTAACGGGACTTTTTTGGGTGCTCTGTCCTCTTCCTCAGAAATGCAAAAGAAAGGAATGTCTCTGCTATGTAATGTATAGATACAGATGTATATATACACATGTAATCTAAAGTCTGTATTGACAGAACAAAAAGAAACTTCAGAAGGATAATTGTTGCACATCGCCAGATATCATTATTGAATAAACCACATTTAAAGGGTAAGAGCCATTCTAATGACAACACAAAGAAAAAAACAGTGTTAAAGAGCAGCCTGTTTCAGTGCTATGGATGCCTCTACAAAAGCTTTCTATCATTCGACTGCCTCACCTCTATGCAATGCACAAAATGAAGGTGTAATGATTAAACACAGACCGACCGGGTCTCCCGTTTCTGAGCTCAGCCAAGTTCTGTGAGGGGGAAAGGAAACTAATCTTCCAGGTTTCTGAGTGAACGCTCTCCAGAGGCTCTCCCAGGTTTTGGACTTGGCCAGGGCAGGTTCCCCTCCCCTCTCACAATCTAGAGCAGCTCAAGAAATCATGTAATATATGCCATGCCTACACCGGTGGGTGGGCAGCTGAGGGTTGCTGGCACACTGTATACCTTCTGAGTCCTCCTTATCTCATTTTCCCCCCTCTCCACACCACTCTGGCATGCCTCTGCACTCTTGCAGATATTCTGGTCTCCAGACCTTTCTCATGCCATTGGCACGGCATACAGAAAAAGGGCTGTGGTCCAGAATTGGGGCTTGGAGGTTGAAAACAGGAGACAGGCACACTGTACAAACCCAGGGAAGAATGACTTTATAATTGACATGACCTGAGAAACTGAAAGGCTTTGTTTTCTTCCCCAGAGTCAAAACCCAAAATGATGAGCAGTGCCTCACTACAAAGTAAGTGAAAGCAGAAGGCAGAACTAAGAGAAAGGCAGCATCCCCCTCCACAGCAGCTTCTCACTGATGTAGACAACAGCAATGAATCATCAAAGACCCTGTAACACCCCAGGCCACCTCTGGTGACATTTTTGTGACTTCTCTTCTATGCTGTCTTGTGCTGGACTACAAACAACTGACAATGCTCTAACTAACCAGAGTATCTAAAGGAGCTGGGTGCAATGCAGAAGTCACATCACAGACACTGCCATCAGCAGCTTTCTACTAGAGATGCAACAGTACTCCTAGCAAACAAACGCATGCACACACAAGCCTAAACAACAGCATCAGGATTACTGGACATACCCATACCACCTCCTTCCTCATCAAAGCCCAAATCTAGTCCAAATTTGAACAGTAAGAATCTTTCCTCTTCCACTATCCACTCTAATCCCTTCTTCCTGTACATCCTCTGACCCTCCATGACTGCTTTTCATCCTCCATCTCTGGTCTCTGCTTTTTCTTAGTTCACCCTTACTTCTTTTCTACATGTGTGGTCTCACCAACTGGATCAACCTGGGGCTGTAGAAAGGTACTGTAGAGGAAGAGGTTTGCTCCAGAAGGGGAGATTCCTATTTTATGTCCCTGAGGAGTCACTAGGATATCTCTGGGGATCTGAAATTTAACCTGTTCTTGAGGGAGTTGGGGCTTTTCAGCCTGGAGAAGAAAAGGCTCCAGGGAGACCTTAGACCAAGCTTCTAATACCTAAAGGGGCCTAGAGAAAAGCTGGAAAGGGGCTATTAGGAAGAAATTCTTCACTGAGGGTGGGTGAGGCACTGGAACAGGCTGCCTAGAGAGGCTGTGGCTGCCCCCTCCCTGGCAGTGTTCAAGGCCAGGTTGGATGGGGCTTTGGGCAACCTGGGCTAGTGGAGGGTGTCCCTGCCCAAGGCAGAGGGGGGTTGGAACTAGATGGTCTTTGAGGTCCCTTCCAGCCCAAATCATTCCATAAGTTCACATGAGAGGGAGGGACACACAAAGGGAGAGTTGGTAGGCCTATTTTCTGTCCTTCCCCTTCAGTGGCTGAAATTTTGGTTTTTGTATCCTGGAACACAAGTTTAAATAATCTGGGATTGCATGCAACCTCATCTGGCCTCCACCCTTGCCATCAGAAAGTGAGAGATCAATGATGCACAGATGCCTTGGACATGTGTCAGGAGCTGAAAGTATATTTCAGGAAACAGCATTTCCCAGGGGAGCACCCCAGAGAAATGGGAATTTGTTGCAGTATGAGCTGGGCAGAAAGGGAAGAATTAGAACGTCTGTGGTGGGCTGAATTAGGGATTCGGAATGGTTGAGTGACACAGGCAAAAGAGTCCCTAAAATTCTCCAGGATGACATGTAAGAACGTCAGGATCAAATGGAAGTCACAAAACTTGGTAACCCTGGTGTCCTATCACCCTGACACCCCAGAGGTATTACAGATGCACCTCTTGGCGTTCTGCTGCCTTTGTGGGTTTTTGGGTGTGAAGCCGAAACGTGCAAGCAACCCTGGGGGTGCAGGAGCTGCCGGCCTCTTTCCATCCCTTGCTGCTTGCTTTCCCTGACCTTACAAACAAGTAGCAGTGCTGGTTCTGAATTCTTCAGTGTAAACGATGGGCTTTGTGGGTGGGAAACAAAACCTGAGGTTGGAGAGTGAGTGTGTGTGTGTGCACCGAAAGCGGCTGTTTTAACACCTTTTCTTTATTGTCCTGGCTGTCGGGCACATCAAACCAAGCCCGGATTTCTCAGTTTCTTGCCATCAGATGATTGCATTTCAAAAGGAACTGGGACAATGTAGCTAGGTCACACCTCAATTCAAGTGCAGCGATGGCCTGTCAATGTGCCTCTTACGACCAGCGGGGCAGGAATTATAAAAATCTCTTAGGTTTCCACAGAAAGCGGCAGAGCAGGGAGGGGGGAAATCCCATGCCAGGGAAGACCCTATTTCCCGAATCTCAGGGCCACATTCCCGGTCCGAAGGCACTCCAGATGCTGGGAATGATAACATGAGTCCATTGTTCCTGGCCCCATCTTCTTTCCTCCCTACTTTTAATCCAGTACACTAAAGAAAAGCACACACACACACATCCGACCCTCCCGTTCCCCCCTCCCCCCAAAATAAAGCGTGTCCCCGTCCCCCCTGCAGCGGCTCAGGTGCGGGCAGCGCTCGGGCAGCGCCAGCACACCAGGGAATGGAAAAGCTCGTTAGAGGCAGTTGTAGAAGCGGTGCTAATGGGGCTCATTGCTCCCGCGTGTGGATCTGAAGCCCGGGGTCAGCCGGCCTACGCCCGGCACCTGCCCCGCACCGGGGGCTCCTACCTATTTTCATGACCCGCCCAAAGACAGAGGTGTTGTCCACCGTGCTGCAGTTCCACCGCCGCTGCCGAAACTGGTATTGGCACTCCTTGATGGCACTGCGCGCCCCTTCCCCGATGAACACCATGTGCTCCTGGTAAAGCTGGCAGAGCTTGCGCTGCCCGGGGGAGAGCCCCGGCAGCTGGCTGCACACCGGCTGAGCGCCGATGATGTACATCTCAGGTCTCTGGATGGGGTTCATGGCCAAAGACCTACGATGAGAAAAACATCCAAGGGAGTTTGGAGAGAAGAGGCCCCCTCCGCGAAACGCCCGGCACCTTTCCCCGCCAGCCCAGCCCAGCCCCGCTCCCAAAGCTCGGGCGCATTTCTCATGTCAGCTGCCTCCCTCTACGGCTCTGCCAGATGCGAGGCTTTTCCAGGGCTCTAGCGGGAGAAACACAGCTCGTTTGTAACCTGAGTTTAAACACAGAGGACACCCGGGATGGGGAGGGGGCAGACAGAAAGCTCAGCACTTTCTCTGCAACAGAAGAAAGTGAGCTGCTTTTTTGCAGACCGCCAGCGAGCGATGCCTGCCTTCGAGCCGGGCTGTTTTCCGCTCTTTAAGGGGAAGGGGCTCCGCGGCTGCTCCCTGGGCTTTTGGCATCGGGTAGGAAACCTTACTCACCCTCTCCTTGCGCTTTCCCCCATATCCTAAAGCCCGGGAGGCGTTTCAGCGAGCCCGCATAAACGGAGCCTAGAAACGCCTGCAGGAGAGGGGCTGCGCCCTACGTCCCGTCCCGTGCCCCCCCTCCCCTAAAATTAGTCAGGGACGGTGGGAAGGGGGCAACCTGGAAAGAAGCCCGGGAGCCAGGAAAGTTCCCGCGGGGAGCGCAGGACAGCTGCCCCGCTCCTGCTCCGCCGCCCGCCCCGGGACGGTCCCCAGCCCGCGGCGGCGGACAAAGGCGCCGCCGGCTCCCCCGCGCCCTCACTCACCACCAGGAGTTGGCGTCGGCCACCGGCGAGGTGCAGCTGCAGAGTAGCGCGGCGGCGAGGGCCAACCTCGGCCCGGTCATGGTGGGCTGCGGGCGGCGGCGGCGCTGGGGCAGCCCCCACGGAGCCGGCCGCCGGGACGGGGCGCCCTGTGGAGAAGCACCGAGGAAAAGCCCTGGAGCGGGGCCTGCGTGCGGCGGGGGCGCGGCGAGCACAGCCCGGCTACCGCCGCCGCCCCCTCCCACCCCGCCTCCGCCACCCCCCTCAGGACCCTCCCCCGGCCGCCGCCTCCCGGGGGCTCCGGCGGCAGCCCTGCCTCCCGCCCACCCTCGGCCCGGGGGCAGGGGCCGCGCTGCCGGGGTTCCGCCGACACCGACGGAGACTCCCTGTCCCGCCCGGGGGCAGAGGGGAGACGTCTGAGGGTCTGGCCTCGCCTTCAGGGGCGCTGGGAGGGACCCCCGGAGCCTCCGGGCCGCCCCCGGCTTGGTCACCGTTCATACGCCCCCCCGGCCCAACGCTGCCCCCGCGGGCCGTGCGTGGCGTGGAGCGCCGTGGCCGCAGGTGTGCGGGGATCCGGCGGGGCACATAAAAGCGCCGCGCTGGCCCCGTTGCCTTTGTAATGCAGGGCCGGCTCGGAAATGAGCTGCCCCCTCCCCAAAACGGCCTCCAGAAGGGCCCCACGCCAGGGCCCCAGCCCCGCGCCCCGGGCGGGGGGTCTGCGAGGCGACGCGAGGCTCGGCTGGGCTGCCGGAGACGAGCGCAGACAGGGCTGGCACCAGAGCCTAATGGCTTTATGGGTTGGGGAGGTGGACAGGAGAAAAGCTTCAAAGGCTCTTCTTGTCCAAACACCTCCCTCTCTTGCCTCAACCCACCGGGAACCTCAAAGGCAGGGGCGATCTGGCAGCTCAGCCCTTTCCCCCCACCAGACACCCTCAGAAAGCAAACAGGCATCCCAGACCTGTGGGGTACCTGTAACAAACGCTCCTCGCACCCTGTCTCCCTCAAGCTGAAGGGAAATGGCCACCTTATCGCACCATCACATCATCGACCACTGCTACTGCCTCCATCTCTTCATGGCCTTCCACCGTCCTGCCCTACCCTGCACCACAGTCCCCACCTCTCTGCCACGGGCAAATGCCCCCCCGCCTCACCGACCCAAACCTCCTGCCCAGCCTGGTGTCATGTCCCTCAGCCCGGACCCTGACCCAGTGGTGGCGGCTCCCCAAACGCGGGCTGAACGTGTGGGTCCCGTCCAGCAACTGCCAGGTTGTGGCTGCAGCGTACGTGGCCCAAGACCTGCAAGTACCCGGCCTTCCGCTTTGCCTGATGAGCAGCGCCCAAGACATGAATCACCCAACTCGGCGGCTCAGACTGCCGAAGTATATTTTCTATCGAATTCCTCATGCCTTCCACGGTGGACTTGCTGTGTTTGTTTGCAGCACGCTTCGCTTCCTCCCCCATCCAGATGTGCTGTACCTGCAGCTGGTGGCCCATCTCACCTGGCAGGCAGATGTGGGGCTGCGAGTGCCAGAATTAGCCTCAGGACAAAAAAGCCTTGTGTGACCCAGAACCTCGGTGGGAGGGGAGTTTTACTGCTTGGGCACAGCAGGATCCACGTCTGAAGAAAACAGGGTGACTTTATTCACATCTTCTATATCCTCCCTTTTCCTCCTCCCACAGCCCCGAGCGTGACAGAGGGATGGCGAGGTGTATGTGTGTGTAGCCACGCATACATGTTTTGGGTCTGTTTCTATAGGGAATAGACAGAATGGAAAGTTTATCTCCCGGAGTCTGGGGAGGAAGGAAGTTGTGTATGGATGAATGGCTTTTCCATGACAAACAATGAGTCTGCACAGACATGGTGTGATGTCACCTAAAGAATTTCCAAGCCAGCCTCAGATACAGAAAACCTTCTTGCTGGCAGAGATGAGAGCCCCACCTTTCCACCTCATCGCAGCGAGAAGGAAGAACTAGGACAGGGGGGCAAGAAAAAGCTGTCTCACAGAGGCATACGAGTCATGCGCTGCGTAAATAGATGACACGATGGGAGAGGTGCATCTCCAAGCTTTGCCCTCACTGAGTCTCCTCATGGATTCTGAGAAAGGAGTAAACCATGACGAGCTGCCCTGGTGCCTTTCCCAGCCAGGAATGTGAGGCGGCACCAGCCGATGAGACACTTCCACAAATACAGTTGATGTCAGCGCCCGTGTCCATGTGAGCTTCTCCGAGCGCATGTGGGGGGCATGCGCATCCGGTGCTGGACCCGTGGTCCACCTCTAGCACTGTGGCATGGTGGGAACAACACATTTTCCAGCTGGTAAAGTCTGGGAGATGCTCACATGAAGCTGGGTCGAGAAACACATGGCATTAATTAAATATTTTGTATCAAGTATTAATATACAAAGGCAGCTGATGCTGAACAGCAAGGTGTTGTGAATACTGCTATTAGCCACCTGACCTACAACAAGCACAAGCAAGGCAACGATCTTATTTTGAAAAACACGAAAGAAAAATTGCTATATGGGATAAGATCACTTCTCTAGGATCCTGTCAATGGTGGGAACGAAAGGGGATGCTTTGGCAGGAAAGGCCTGAAACTCCAAATTCAACCTAAATTCTGCTGCTGGCAGGAGCAACTGCCATTGAGTTAAAATGTGAATTATGGAAGTGAGCCATAATTTAAGGTCCTGGAAATAATTTACTGGCTGCATTCATAACTTCAGAAAAAGTGATAATGGCAGGTGAGGCATTGTTGTAGGGATTTAGCCTCAGCCAGCAACTTCCAGACCAAAAGCTGTAAGGCACTTGGACAGTGGTCCACAGAATACTGTCTATCCCTCTTCCTTCCACCTGTTTCTTCTTGTGACCAAGATCTTGAAAGCAAGCTTTTGATTTTGTTCCCCACAACTCAAGTGACTCCTACTTGCACTCCAAACCATCCCTCCCATGGCACAGTCCACTCATACCAACTTACACCACTCTTGTAACAGGAAGGGGCGGTAGAAGGGACCTGAAACTGAGGGTTGCTCTTGCTTCTGCTGGAAAAGGCCCCATCCCACCCCTTTAAGTGGGCCTGGCTCACCAAGATGCTGATGCTTTCACCCATAGTGCTGAGGATCACCTGAGTCAAATAGGGAGCTGTCACCTGAAGACAGGACATGTTCTCAACCTTCAGATTATAGGTCTAATGCTCCCTTCACAGGTCTAGCTGCTTGCTTCTTGGAGGGAAAAGCAGTGGCAGCAAGCCTGTGCCTTCAGAAAGCCCTGGCATTCTCCTGCATTCAACAGTCTGCTGCCCTAGGCAAGTGTACACTGTGTTGCCTGGCTGCCTGAAATTAGTACCTGTGTTTGCCTTTGTTCGATTTTCAGAGGTGACAACTGTGCATGAAGCACACATTTACACATCAAGTTTCCAAAGTCAGGGCGGAGCAGCTGCAGAGCTCTCACGGCTTTCCCCATGCTGTCCCTGCTGGAGGAAAGCTGCAAGGCTCCGAGAAAGAAGGGGAGGTCATGTCCATGAGATCATCTGCAAACATTTGGCAGACAGTGAAAAAAGCTGAACCCCATCTGGAAGACAGTCCTGATGAATTAGAAACGGAGTTACTCATGCAAACTCCTTGTCCTCCTCTCACTGTTTTCAAAAAATTTCGGATGTCCCCAAGTGTGACACAGATACTCATCAAGTGCTGAAAGAAAATGTACGTCTCTTTCCACCTAACTTCATTGACCCTTTTTTTCTGCATCTTGTCTGGTTTCTCCTGGTCTGGGAAGAACTGGAAGACATTCTTGATCGAGAGCCTCTTTCAAGTTCCTGTTTATTCTTGCAGCTTGACTCTGGTTCAATGTTGTTTTTAATGCTTTCCAACGTCCAGTGCATCCAGAAACATTTATTGCTCTCTCTGACATACTTACTCAAGATGGGAAAAATATTCACTGAAGAAGAGTCTCCCCTACTTAAGGAGCCAGTAGCGCTGCATTACCCAGGAAGGAGGGTTACATGTGCTGCCTGAAAGGGAATCCCTGCCCTGTGGTTCCTGCCAGTGGATGGCACCAAGAGATGAACCATAATGTCCTGCTATGCGTCTGCACCTGGCAGCCAGGCTTGGCTGTAACCATAGTTCTCACTAAGACTTTAGGAACATCATTAAGTCGCACACCTGCCCATTCAGCCCAACTAGTTTTAGGAGTGGAGATTTAAAAAAAAAAAAAAAAAGAAGGAAAAAAAAAGTCCCTTGAAGCTCCACTGCAGCCCTCACACAGAAACCTCAGTCACCTTTTATCCCACCACCCCCACTCACTTGGTGTTGTGCCGACCGGTCCCGCTCTCAGCACCGTACCACCACACTGTGGTACTGGTGTCAACCTACCCAGATCTAGATGTGGTACGTTATTTCTATTCAGATTATTACTTAAACAGCATCTGGAGGGACCTCCATAGGTCCATATCCAAGCTTGGGTATTAGAGAAGGTGTAATAAAACCTTCCCAAAGTATCCCAGCACATCAGCCCTTTGTGTCCAACTCTTGTCTTGACATTGCCTTGCCTCGTTGAATTGTTACACGCTCTCTGTCTGTGCTGGAAGGACAGATTATTCCTGCCTATGTCCTGCTTGTTTCTTTCGGTACTTACACACTTGGTTTTATCTCCTGATGTGCTCATGCACTACCTTTTTCTGCATCTCATCACCTGTCACCCCTGCTGACAGATCCAGACTTCCTTTCACCACTACCTTGCTCTTTCATTTTTCCATGACTACCCTGGCCAATGACATCCAGTCTCACTGTCACCAGGGCATGTCGGGCAGCAAATGCCAAGATATACCTGCCAGTCTCAGCAGACTCAATGGCAGCTGTCTCTGAAGGGCCTCATCAAGGAGGGCAAGAATGGAGGAAGGTTGCAAGTAAAGCAGAAGTATTAGAAAACAAGAGAGGCCAGATACTAAATAGTTTCACCATTTAAAACCAGAATAGGTAAAAAGGATCATGATTCTATGAATAACACAGCTTCTCATTAGCGAAAGATACAGAACATACATAAACTCTTATGAACATGGTTATTTATGCCACAGTATTTCACATGACAGGCAATGGGCTCACACAGAGCAAGACCATCTCACACGCTACAAAAAATGGGAACAAACTCTTAAGGATAAACTCAGACATGACCCTCCTCATCCTCACTGAAGTGATTCAATGATAGCTGTACTCTTACATCAGATTAAATCCCAGTGTTGAGCCAACCTGGTCCACTGAGACCAGGTGTCCCAAAGAAAAGCAGAGCAGACTCAGCAGAAGCTGTGCGCGCTGAAACAAAAGTGATTTCCATTTTTTTTAATCAAGAAGGAAGCGACATAGAACCATCCCTGCAGGTACGCAGCTGCCTGGAAACCTTCTGTATTTCTGACATCCCCAGGGACAGATCCAGGACATCCAAGTTCCCTTTTCCATGGGAACTCCATTTGCATGCTGGAGACCTCAGTCCAGAGCCAGAGACCCGAACCAGGAAATGTCTGGCCCGAATTTTGCACTTCTTGTTCCCACAGCTACTAGAATACCAGGGTTTCTGGGGCTGCCGCAAAGCATCCTTATTCACAAACTGAAACCTCCTTAGCATCCTTTCTATACATGGGCAAACCCTCTAAGAAGTTAGACCAGCTTAGCTACGTGCAGTCATAATCTAAAAAATCACCATATTCATATATTTGAAAAAAGTACCAATCATTGTTTGCTGGTGACTGTTCCATGGCTGACTTAACACGCCCACAGTATTACAGCTTACTTGCCAATCAGGTGCCCCATCTCCTTAATTGCTAGTGCGAATTCTTAATTTTCTTCTTCAGCCCCCCCTGCACAGTCCCCCTCCAAGGAGCCACAGGAGCTCAGGGTGAAACACAAGCCCAGGCAGGGTTAGGAAGCCCATGCTCCTGCTCCCCAACATTGGCAGGCTTCCAGAGATGAAAGGCTGCAATCCTTAAGGCCACCTAGCCAACACCTTCCCCAAGTGTTAAGTTTACACGGAAGATTAACTATCCTAGAGGGGAATAAAACATGAAGAAAGTGAAAGGAAGAAAGCGCATCCCTCCTTTATTTGTTTTCCAGGGGCCAACCCCAGGAGCTGGTTTGTTACCTGCCGTAGCTGAGCGCAGCACGGACCCCTCAAGCAGTGATAGGAGGGCAGCCCTCGTCCTGCCAGAGAGCTGATGCCGTCTGCAGGATTTGCATGAGAACTCTGGACTCAGATTATGGTGGTTATGAGCACCTACGTCATCCCTTCTCGAAGATTAGGCAGGGTAACAGGACAAAGTTCTCCGACGGTGTGAGCAAGGAAGCAGCAGAGGTGATCCAGGTCAAAGCAACTTCTCTGTAGAGATTTCAAAACAGGCCAGGAGATGGAAACAGCTGGATAACTTTAAGTGTCTTCTTCCTTGCTCTGATCTTACAGAGCACCCTTCATCTTCCTGAAAGGGGTGACTAGGTCCCCTAGTCCCACTGGAGTCATCCCAAACCAAGAAAGGTTTAAGTCTCTGCCATCTCACAGGCCTGCACCTCATTTTTGCTCTGAGTATATATTCCTTTTAGTTTGTTCCATACTCTCTAATAATTACACTAACTGGCAAAGACAGTGAAATATTTAAAATAGAGTTAAGCCGCTGTTGCAGGGGTTCTTAGCCCTCCAGCAGTGAGTGAGCAGGGGAAACATGGAGACGTGCAGTTACTGCTCTAGTCTTGGACATTCAACACCTCAGTGTAAGTCACAGGAACCGGTGTCAGGCTGGCTCCGATCAATAGTCTCCTGTCAGTTAAATCTCTGCCAGCAAAGCTCGATATAGATATTTCCAAAGGAAATAGTAAGCCATGGAATAAATTCAAACTGCATTTAATTTCTCTCCTTCCTGTTAGAGTCTTCAAAGATGTTCTTGTAAGGCCCAGTCTCACGAAAATAGTGATCAACTCCTCCTCTGCTCTAGAGTTGCAAAGCAAGCACATATACTCCATACAATAGACCCCACAGCTCTAGCAGCCACTGTTTTCCCCTTAGCTTACAGAAAGGGGGAAGAGAGGTGCCGGAAGGGCTAAGTAACAAGTTCAAACCTCCATTCAGCATAGCATTAAGCCAGGTGCTTGAAAGTCAGCGCATGCCTGCTCATCTTTGCTGAATCAGGATCAAAATTAAACCTGCTTGTTCCATTCTTACTGCTACCAAATACCGCTGATTAAATTAAACTTAAATCATTAAAATTTTAAAATTAAACTTGTAATTAAAACCTAGCAATTAAAGGTTGCTTCTGCTCAAACACAGCACATTCAAAGGAGAAGTGATAAACAGAACATTTTTGGAATAACGTCCCAGTCTATCAACTGTATCATCTGCATAATTATCACAAATCATTTGCAAAACAAAGAAAAAACATCTTTCAAGCACGCTTATAACATTTTAGTATTAAAGATATCTATCTATATAAATATATATATATAAAGGGCTGGAACACTATAAATAAAGCCCTATCTATATCAGAAGGTTGCACTGATGTAATCAATTTCAGAATTTATCTCCTATACTGTCACACTTCAGTGTAGGAATTTCCTGTTAATTCTGGGTGCAACAGATTTAAGCTAAACCTGTTCAAACTGGCTGCACACACATTTGTACCGAAAAGAAGACCGGTTTACATTGCACCTTTATTTTAGCACCAATCACATATGTACAGTTCTAACTGCGGAAAAGTAGCCTGTTTAAGACCTTGTTTGTAGAATGTTATTGGAATATTATTATCAGCTTCAGTAAAGACCTTCCAGATACAGTTTTTCAGCAAAACATGCATTCCTGCAAAGCTAATCTGGAAATGTTGTATCAGTACATCAGTGTTGTATAGCTTGGTTACCCTTTAAACCATAAGGAAAGCCTTCAAAATTAAGATCTGCACTGATTTAACGAGACTGTTCAGCTAAATCACTGGGTTTTTTTTTTCCTCCTCTTTTTTCTTTTTAAGTAGATAAGTCTGATATTTGGAACAAGGGGTTGTGCCTCTTTTCAGTGACACATCACATGATCCCACATATAAACTCAGTAAGCCATGGTTTATTTGGGGTCCCTACTCCACCTGGCACCTCATCATGCAAAAAGCTGTGACTCTTTCCCTTAATTTCCAGACTAAATTTATTCATGGTCAGCTCAGACCCGTTTGTTCCTGTGCCAGCTTGACCCTTAAAGCTCAGGATGCCAAAACTGATGCCGTAGCCTGACAATATAGCTCTACTGGCAGCACTACCAGGGTTATAAAGACCTCCCTCTCCCACCCTGGGGTCTCATCCCAGCCCTTTCAAGGTGCAGCCCCTTGACGATACAAATGGTCAAAAAGAAGCAATAAGGAGTTAAAAGGTTCAAAATTAAACTTACAAAAAAAAAAAAGACTGCATTTTACTCAATTAACAGCCAGGACAGGTTCCCCTACAAAGAGAGGCTGAGGGAGCTGGGCTTGTTCAGCCTGGAGAAGAGAAGGCTGTGGGGGGACCTCATTGCAGCCTTCCAGTACCTGAAGGGAGCATATAAACAGGAGGGGAATCAACTTTTTAAAAGGATAGATAATGGTAGGACAGGGCAGGGATGGATTGGAGCTAAAGGAGGTAAGGTTTAGATTAGATATTGGGGAGAAGTTCTTTACAGAGAGAGTTCACCACTCCCTCTGTAACAGGTGCTGGAACAGGCTGTCCAGAGAGGTGGTGAATGCCCCATCCCTGGAAGTGTTCAAGGCCAGGTTGGATGGGGCCCTGGGCAACCTCGTGTAGATCCAGGCCTGGAGGCTGGTGGCCCTGCCTGTGGCAGGGGGCTGGAACTCAATGATTCTACATGGGAATCAGAAGTGTGCCAGAGCAGGGCAGGAGGGGGCTGAACCATGGCAGTACCACCTTTGCCTGAGTTAAACTCACATGGTGCAGCACCAGCATTTCAAGAAAACTTGTGTTTCTGGGAGGTTTTTTTTGATTGTGGATCCATTCCCTGAGCGATTTCACAGCTCACTGCCACAGCCTGAGGGCACAACTGCACAGAGGGTGAACATCAGCTTCTTGGACAGGAACTACTTAAACCCACACTGCTGCCAAAGCCCTGGTGTTATCAGTGCAAGGCCTGAAGTAAAAGAGCATGGTAGCAAAAAACTTTCTAAAAATGTAAAAAAATTAAATCTAAATCTTAAAAAATTAGTAACAAATCATTAATTTGAAAGATGTCCCCGTGTAAAATTACAGGCTTTGGAACAGATGAGGTTTCCAGTGTAGCAATTAGTATTTGCTGCTTTGTAAATCCTTCTTCCCTGAGCAGAACAAAGAAAGAACTGGAAAAGTAACTAAAATTGCTAGTGCACTTTACTCAAATTTATTCCTTTTCAATGACTTTGAATTTGACTCAGTTTTCAAAGCGTATTATATAGATATTTTAACTGCCAAAGCTATCCAAAAGCTTTCCAAAAAAAGCTATGCTATTTTTTTTTCCTGCTTCTCTCCTCAGCATGAACTGTAATGTGACATTTTTGCTGGTGGTACAGACACTAGAATAGCATCCATCTTCTCCTCCTACAGCTCTGCTGGCCCAACAGGGCTAATGAAAGTCAAAACTTGCTTTACATCAACACAGCCGGTGTAAGTTGTCACCAGACCGGCTTTCCACCCATGGCGAGAGTTTCTGAGCACATCCTGTGGGGACTTTATCCTCCAAAGAGCTCAGCCCACACCTAGGTTTCAAAACAAGGAATCAGATTTCAGAGGTGCCTGTGGAAAACTGCGCTTTTCCTTTCCTGCTTCTGACATGAAAAATGTTGTAACCACCAGAAGCAAAACTCCAAGGGGTTAAATTATCTGGAAAATGTAGGTGCTTATCTAACACCTCATCAGAGAGTAGCCCATGAATACAAGCCCATGAATGATAGGCACCTGAGAATTTGGCCTTAAGCAGTTCTGAGGGCCCAGCTGGGCTCACGTTTTGCAGCCCTCCAAATACAGAATTAAAAGTCACTCTTCCTGCAGACAGATCAGGTAGGCTAGGTAAGGGTACCCAACTCAAGTCACTATGGATCCTGCAAACTTCAGGTATTTTGACGTCCGATGCCAACCAGTTTTGCAGTCCAGTTTGTTATCAGGAGCTTGGGGAGGGCAGGACTGCTTCTTTTGACGCAGTGTGGGTTGATGTCATCTTGGAACGATCACACACCTACAGTGCCAGACGGCATGAGACTGTCACCAGGTCTGAAAAACACACTTGGTGAAGCAAAGAAGTAGCTACTGGATGATTCTTGCTCCTGGTGAATATCCCTCTATGTATGCAATTGTGCAGCAGTTTACCTGGGGAAGAGGGTCTTCCCTACTAAGGGTCTTCAGAAGGAGCCAGAGTTTGCACAGAGGCTAAAATCCTCTCCTGTGGCCAAACTTTCCTGGGCACAGAGTGGACATCAGACCAGGGCCCCGAAGGGACAGCCTGCCTCTGCTCCCCGGTCACACTGAGGCTGCATCACACCTTTATGCTAATGGTCCTCTCCAGCCACATAACGTGTGGCACTTAAATTGCACGGGGGTGGCATTTCCAGCGAGGAGCACGTACGGAGCCGACAGTTTGGCACGAACAGTTCCTCGCTGCGGGGACTTCGTCTGGCGCTCTGTTGATCTAGGCAAGGCGGGGGTCTGACCCCGCGTCTAGTGACTACAGCATGGGGTCAGGTCAGGACTTGGTCTTCCCAGCACCGCTGCTGATTTGCATAGCCATCTCATCTTGGTTATAACTAACCGTGACTCTGCAATCCAGCTGCTTCATCTGCCAAGGGGAGGTAAATTCATTTTGGGCCCAGTCCTGTGGTCTTGCCTGTGGATGCTGCTGTGCGTTACAGACTCTAATGCGTTTACAGATCCTTCAGCGAAAGCACGTAAATACAGTGTAAGTCCACGTTCACAGTAATACCTCAGGCAGAGCTTACGAACACAAGGGAACTGTCCATGAGACAGCTTTTTTCCAAAGAAAGAAATGTGGTTTTCTTCTCTTGAGGCTAAAGAGAAAACATGTACCCAGTGGGAGAAATCCAGTGGGTTAAGTTCTTCCAACTACCACTCAAATGAGGAAAATTTAAATTATCTATTTAATGTTGTCATTCAAAAGGACATTTGCAGTACCAGAGATTTTCCCAGCCCCCATGATCTTGAACATATTTATTCTTTCTCAGCAATATGTTATTGAGTATGTTGCCTAGACAGGACTAGAGAGTTCCTGTAGGTGGAATGGCTATACACCTGGAACGCAATCTTGGTTCTTTCGGACAAACACAATGTTCTTGCAGTGAAAAATGTGTTTGTCCTGGAAAAAAAAACCCAACCAAAACAAGCATATCTGTAGAGAAGGTAAGGATTGCTTGTCTCACGGGCACGGGGAGCAAGCTGTGTTGCACTGAAGAGCTATGCTTGTACGTGTATTTGCAGGTGTGGACCATGGAGAGCCAATGTGTGAGGTTATATGCACCCATCACTGCAGAAGGCAGGGTGTAGGAGGAAAGGAGGAATTGCCCGAGTCTCTAAATTGCAGGGAAAGCAAGAAATCCTGTTAAAGATTTATGCTGTTCCAGCAAAATAACTTCCTGGCTCGGAGCAGAAGCCAGCATTTTCATTGTCTTGACTTCACTCGTGTGACAGTGTGCAGTTCTTCGGTCAAGCCCTGTGCTGGTTTTGCACTGAGAGATTCATCACCAGGAGACAGGCCACCAAGCCTCTCAGCCCCTATTCTTACTCTTGATCCCAATTTCAGCTGTCTGTGAGACGTATCTCCAAGACTTCGGGTGGACAGCCCTCATATTGCTGAATAATTCGAACATGTTTTCATTTACACTGCAGCGTCTCCTCCACGCACAAGGGAATGTACGAAAATGTAACTAAAACCACATATCCTTACAAATAAAGGGGGAGAGAGTGTTTCATAGAAAGGTTAAACAAAAAAATCTGTTTAATGTCACTTTGGGGATTAGAGAAAGCAGAGTAAAACAAACATCCAGAACAAACTTTGAGGGGTTGCTTCAGGAAAAACACGTGTGTGAGTGTGTGCCATCACATCTGCATATTCAATACGCCTTGCTGGGACCGCTCAGGGAAAATAGGAAGCTGGAAATTTTCAGTGTGGGAATGAGATGGAAGAATGTGAACCATTCTAAACAAAACACAGCGAAGTTGCCAGCTGACTTGCTAAAATGCCAGTGCTCTCTAGGATCCCTTGAAACGGAGCTGAGGACTGGCCCTGTCATTCAGGCGGTGGGTAGGGAGCCAGGAGATCTGGGCTGTATTCCTGGCCCTGCAACAAACCCAGCATGTGATGCTGGAAAGTCATTCAGCCCCAAGTTTCCAAAAACTGATTTCATGCCTGTGCTTCTGGGCACCTAGCGTGAGACAGTGTGAGTCCAAACATCCAGGAGGAAGTTAAGCTGCAGGTACCAGATTCCCATCCATGCAGAAAATACATTTTTGGGGCTCAGTTTCCTCATGGATGCAATGGGGCAAAACCCTGCAAAGCAACCCAAAATGCTCCAAAGCTGCAGGTATTACAAGATTACACAGACCCTCTCATTTTGCCAAAGGAGGGGTGCTACACATGCACCGAGGACTATCATTGGGTTACCTGTTGTTTCCCATGCCCTGGCAAACACTGCCATTCTATAAATATTTTTGCAGGTTTCAATACATCTAAAGGTTTTTGTTTATGTTTCCTGCTTCAGAGGATGGAGGAATAATCTTCTCACAAAACGATTCACTGTTCCAAAAGGAACATAAAGAATACGGTCCGGGATTGCTGGCAAAAAGTATGGAACAACACCACCGACAAGACTAGGAAAATAGTAGATCTCAGGGGTGAAATAGTGGAAAGAAAGCAGCTTTTCCACATAATTTAGTCAGCAGGTATGCTGGGGAAAGAAAAAAAAAAAAAAGGAGTAAAAGCAGTATTTCTAGCTTATGTTTTCCTGCACACACACATTTTTTATATAAAATTTGGAACCATCTGGATTAAAGAAAGTTGTATTCTCATCACACATGACAAGGCCGGGTCACACAGAAGATTAATTTACATTATCCCGTAGGCAAAGGATTATTCTGTGGTTTCTGAATGGTGTAGAAACAAGTTGAAAGAACTAGTTTGAAACACAGATCGTGTTTTTACCCATTTGTATTTCCACCTCCAACACTGTGAACTCCATGCTATACTTTGTGCCTGCTGTTATCTTTGCCCCCCACATTTTCAGAGAGGATTTTTTCATGATCCCTGTCGTACAAAGGCTGATCACACATGGCAGGGAATTTCCAGTTTGAGTGAGGTTTGAGAACATCTGCACGGAAACAAGAACGAACGCAGTTTGTGAAAGGTACCTCCTTCTGACACCACTTCTCCGGGCCTCCATCAGACTTGCAGCAGAAAACCTTCAGAGAGTCAGGGAAATTTAGCACCCGCAGCTCCTGCACGATTAATTTTAGGAACAAGATGTCAAAGTAACCTTCCTTTGGCCAGAACTAATGAAAATCCTTCAGTAAGTATAAAATTGTATTTTCTATCTTCATCCCTCCTTATGTATGAAACTGTATTTCATAAATCTCACCTGCAGTTTGTGCTGGGCTCTACCTGCGACCCTGATTGTCACAGCATGTTTCCAAAACCGTACTGCCCTATTTTTCAGTTTTCCTCTAAGAACTGACTTCGGAGCCAATGCTCGTAGGGCAGGTGACATAAAGTTGTCCAATTCTAGCAAACTGCCAATTTTAGAATGCCATTTACTACCTGAAAATGTGCTGGTGGCCACAGTCCAGAGGGGGAGGAGTTAAGAGTTAGAAGTAATGCTGCAGTAATACATGGGTACAAAAATCCCGTGTTTTAAGAACCATACAGCTGCATCTGTACCCTCCCTGGGCCAAGCTTGCATTCTTGCAAAGTTACCTCTAACTCTTGCTATTGCAAGAATACAATGAATGATGCGTCCCTGGTCCTCATTTCCAGGGCCCCTGGCAAGGCTTGACCAGAAAGGACCAAGCCCAGGTGCCAATGTCTTTTCTTCCTTGGAACTTCTGACCTAGAGGACCAGTGACAGGCTTCCCTGAGAGCCAAATAATTCTTACTCACAAGCTAGCCTGTGCTGCTACACCTGCCTTGACTGCAAGGAAACCCTCGGCAGAGGGGAGGCCAACCTCAGCCGCAGGCCAGAATTTCTTCTCTGTGCCAGGTTGAGGGTGTTGGATGTCAGAGGAGCTACACACACGCAGCACCTCGCCATTGCTGCTGGGTTTTTGGACTAAACAGCTGTTGGAGAGGGAGATTTCCCAAACCGGCTGCTGTAAACAGGTACCACGCAGCATCTCAGACACACGGCTGTGCTGTGAATGTCAGGGGCTGCCCCTTTTTAGGTTGAGCCGTAGGGGTCTCAGAGTTCAATCCCCAGGAATGGCTTATGAAAGCAATTGCTGCCAGAAGGGTCTTTTGGTTGCTGTGCCACTGCTTTTAATAATAATCATCACATCAGGTAGTTTCTGCCATCTTGATCTTCTTTAGCACTGCTAATAAATGATGAAGCCCGGCACTTAAAATAGCACCCAGTGCAATGAACTGCAAATGCTGAGGTCTGGGATTTTACATCCTGTCCTCCTGGAGCACTTTCCCTTTGATGATTTTAACCACTGAGTACCAAGCTTTGTATTGGCCACGAAGGGTGTGACATGCACAGCGAAGCTAGAGGATTGCCTGCAGCCAGGGGCCCAGGTCACTTGCTCTAACCACCAGGCAGTCCTGTCCCACAAGAGCACGCGAGGCATACGTGATGGGTACGTGACATTCCAGTGCAGCTGCCCAGACCATAACATATGATTTTGGTTCTTTGAGCGATCCTTTCCTTTATGCTTGCTTGGTTCGCTCTGCTACAGCAGCCACAGTCACTGGCAACACAGATCTTCTGTGCTTTACACCGTCTGACCACCCTTCCTCAGCACAACCATATTCTTGTCAGATAATGGCTGACAAGTGAAATCAGAGCCCGAAGGAAATACCCAATCCCAAAGGCTCAAATTTAGAGCTGGAGTCTGCACTGAGGCTGCCCAGAATTTTGCCCTGGCACCTAACTACATATTCACAGCACACTGCGCTTCGGGGGAGCCACTCCCAACACCAGGAAACACGTGGCAGGTCAGAATTGCTTTGTGCAGGACAGGCCACGTAGCCCTAAAATATGCCCCACGTAGCATCTATTAAGAGAGGTGAGACCTGCAAAGTACAGAAAGAAACACACGGGGGTTATTTATTTGTTTATTTTAAAGGAAAGCCTCATAGTGACCTAAGTGTCACGACAACGCTCTGCAGTGCAAGGGGATCCTAATGCTGCAATTTCCAAACACCCCACGGGCTGGTTACATCTTCTTTGTAATCTTTGGTCAATAAAAAAAAAAAAAAAATCATGGCCAGCATGAATTGCAGAGGCAATCCATTCACTTAACAACCCTATCCTGATTTATGCCAGTGTGTACACGTGTACATAGATACAGATATACACCCTGATGTATCTAAACCGGGCACATTACACCTCTGTGCTGCCTGCACGTAAACGCATAGGTCTTTGTCATCTAATTATGGGCTGCATCCACAGAAGAGTTCTAAGGGATCATTTTTGCTGTATATTCAAGAAAGGAAAGGAACCTCTAAAACACCCCACCACAGCTTCTGACACCTTGCTAAACGCAGGGAAGCTCTACTGCAGCAGTCACGAGCCCACTCGCTGTGAAATGCTGACGAGCACCGCGTTCAGTGCACAACAAGCTGGCACCCTTGTTTTGCTGAGACATGACAGGAGATGGTGTCAGCAGTGCAAAAGGACCGTTTTGTTCTTATCTGTACACAAAAAAACCATTCCCCTAGTCAACTTCTAAGAAGTTCTGCTAAACGAGCTTTAAACCCAGTTTAAGATCATGGGCCGTATCAGGGATCAGCCTCTTCTCGCAGATAACTAGCAACAGGACAAGAAGGAATGGCTGCAAGTTGTGCCAGGGGAGGTTCAGGTTAGAAATGAGAAGAAATTTCTTCTCAGAAAGAGTGGTTAGGCATTGGAACGGGTCGCCCAGGGTAGTGGTAGAGTCACCGTCCCTTGGGGTCTTCAAGGACAGATTGGATGAAGTTCTTGGGGCACGGTTTAGTTAGTAATATAGGTAGTAGGGAGATGGTTGGACTAGATGATCTTGGAGGTCTTTTCCAACCTTAACGATTCTGTGATTCTGTGAAGAAGGCCCTGCATTTATTGTTCTCATAGTTTTACTGGTTTTTCCCCACTGCATTGCTATGAAAATTATTTCATTCTTATTTTAATATTGTGGGCTTCAAGAATGGATCTCCTTGTGTAGTATTCCCCTGAAATACGAAAGAGATGCCCTCTGCAAGCTCAACGCTGCTGTCATCTGTGAGTCTGTGATTCTGTGATTTTTGTGGACATGCTTTGGATCTGATGAAGGAGGTCTGGAAGGCAACATGTGAAGGACAAGTGTTGCCCTTGGAGCATGGCTGACATTAGACCTTGAACCAGTCCCAAACCAGTGTTAGCTGAACTACTCGTTAAGCCAGTAGCATTTTTTTGGAGAGGAGAAATTTCCCCACTGTAGCTTAGACTGTGGCAATATGCTTTGAACTGCAGTGGTGGGCTGGACAAAAGGACTGAAAGCTCACCATCAGCCAGACACAGGAAATGAGCTGACAGGTTCTCTGAGGCACCAGCGCAAAAGGCACCAGCCTCTGCAGCAGCCGAGGGAGGCTGAGGCCATCCATGCCTTGGCATTTTCAAGGGTGGGAATTAAAGCACCAGTGTTTTAAATGAAAGCCTTCATCTCCAGAGCTGTTGGCGTGAACAAGGACATCACTGGGCCCCTCTACCTGCCTAACAGCCCTTTGATCATCACAGCTGTACCAAGGAGCTGCTGGCCTGCCCCTTCTCTGCTTGCTGGGATGAAGCCACCTCTGGTCTCTTGGGCACCAGGATCCAGGACAGCACCGTCAGGTGGGGCACTGGGAGGGACCAGCGACTGCAGGGCACAAGAGAATTCAAGAAGGAGCATGGTCCCCCAAGGAGCCAGGTCAGGGAAAGGAGTACAGTCAGCCAGCCAAGGAAGAGAAATGCATTGCTTTGGGAATTAATTTAGGGTTAAACAGACCCAGAGAGATAAGGGTTAGCAGACCATAGGCTTTGCTGTTCAAGCAGTCTTGTGTCCCTTCGGTCCTGCAGTCCCAGTGGACGCTGCCCATGGCTAAGAAAAATCCAAAGGCCAAGAAGATTCCTGTGAGTAAATTCACAAGTTTTCCATTCCATGGCTGAACCATAAAAGCACAGAAAGCACAGGGAGCAGGCTGGCAGAAGAAAAGGAAGGGTAGCTACTTGTTACCTCTTAAATGATTGAGTCCAAAGTTACCCCACAAATTGAGAAGCAAAAGAAACAAACAGGGACAGACTGAGATGGGAGCTGCGGAAAGACACAGTGGACGTTATGCCCAACCATGCAATAAAAGATACGGGACAGATGATGGGGCAGTTTTGCCTGTACGGATTACTTCCAATCGCAAAAGCCACGAGTGAGTTATGTGGATCTTCCTGAACCCCTGCCAAGCAAAACTCTCCAGCCTCCACTGAACACCGGTGTAATTGGGGGGGAAAAAAAAAAAAGAAAAGAATGAAACATTTAACCTGGCAAGTGCTTTCAAAAGGAGAAAGCGGCTGTTGGGAGCTGCTCAAGGGGCTGGAATGCTGGAGAGGGTTCCAGGGGGATGGATCAGCCATTGGAGTGCATTTGAGGCAGGCAGGGATTTTTAATAAAATGCAGTTTATCGCCAGTGATTACCACCTCCTATTTATACCATATGAGATCATGAAAAACATGGCACATATTTCCTTACTCCTGGAAGCACAAAATCAACTGAACAACTATGTGATAAATTGGCTCTTTTCACAAACTTCTGCTTTGTCTTTCTAAACCTCTATTTCCAAACATGACTAGACAAAGCGAGTGATGAAAATCTGCTAGAAAAATATTTTCTGTATTTTTCTAACACAAAAAGACCCCAAAAGCCCACAGTAAATTAGGATTATGAATCCAAATTCCAGGCCTTTCCCATTTAACACGTAAGTCTTATGAGGAAGCACAGCCACTCCAAGTATATGGTATATGAGAAAAGGAACTTCAGGGTATCCAGAAAATGCATCATCTATTTCTAACCTTGGCTGGTTACACACAACAGGCGTCAGAGACACAATGTGCTAAAACATAAAGAAAGATGGCATTTCAGGTAAAGCTTTTAAGCCTTAAAGAGCACACCTCTCCCTGCTTCCCTTCATAGGTGGTTAGAAGGTGGAACTTAGAGGAAAAAAACCCCATGTTATTTCCACGGTAGGATTCTGCAGCCAAATTGGGGAGAATATGGTAAAAGACTTGACTAGCACTCTTTCAGAATGACGTGTGTAACTTGCTTGTAGCTTTGCCAGTTATGAGTAATGCAACAATCGCTAAGATACACCAGCACCACCTTTGCACCGCGTTTCTTTCATACGCTGCCTGACGCCTGCCGGACTCAGCCTTCTGGTAAGCGACCCCACCGTCTTTGGCTGAGCCAGCCTTGCCGAGGCAGGCCCGCGCAGCGCGTGAGACGCCGCGCCTTTCACCTGCCTCTCACGCGACGGAAATGCTCCTTTCCGGTTGTGATGCTCTACGATCTGCAGTGCGGCTGCTCAGCAAAATCTATTGCCCCTAATCCTTGATTTATTAACACGGTGGCTAATCACTCCCCCCCCCCCCCAGCACAAAGCTCCATGAACAATGCTATGAAGATAACTCATACTGGGTGACACCCCGGTACAGTGTCTGTGCGGGGCTGCGGCTCCGCGATTATTAAAACCAGGTCGCATCGCTGGATCACCCAGGAGAACAAATTTGATAGGGATCAGGCCAAGGCCCGTGATCACGCATCTGCTGAATGAGCCAGAGCACCGGATACGGAGCCAACGCCAATTTTATGCTGGCCATGCGCCAGCCACAGGGGTGCAGACGATAACCTGATCCGGCTGGAGTTGTGCACGGTGATACTTGATCCGGCTTAAAGTCTGCTAGTAAAAAGTTAACCTGTCAAAAGCTTCTTGAATTAACTTGAGCAGGCAGAGTGAATGAATACCAGGTCAGCGCTTCACATCATGTGGCCACCCCGTTTTTGAGCCAGCAATAGGAGTTGTACTGCTGGATTTTCTGCGTTGCCAAACCACAGCCTAATGTCAATAACGATGCTTATAGACACAGGGATCTCACTGCAGGATCAGAGTCCTTCAACTTGCCATGCCTCCAACTCAAAGGAAAAAGAAAAAAGCAAAAAGCAGGACGAAACCTACACATTTAACCTCTTCAGTAGTCAAAGGAGTCTGCTAACATAGAATCTGTACATGAAGATGGAGCCACAGGCGTTTCTGCAGCAGATACATTTAGATGATGATTAAAATAAAGCCTATTCCTTCAGCTTAGTGAAAGTCTCGGTACAGCAAGTTGTCAGTAACCAGGCTGATTTCAGTAGGACGTTAGTAATCCAAACAGAATTTAAAATGCACCCTATTGTGCTGAACAAACATGAACTTTATTTTTTTTTCTTTACAGCCCTTTGGCACAGAAGGACAGTCCAGCTCTTTTGAAACTGTTTCGAAAAGCCTTACCTGATCTCTGGCAGAACTTAACCCATTTTTAACACTGCCACAATCGTGCTCAGTGCTGAAACGTGCAGAGTTACCATTACACAAGGTTACAGATACATAGGAAACGTGGATTTCAAACATTCTTTCTTGAAATTGTTGGAAATTGCTTGGTTTAGGTGAGTAATTCAGCTATTTTCAAAGCTAGTTTACAGACATGATTAGCTGTTAGCCATTTTCTTACATTTTTTCCATTTCCCATCACAGAGGCCCTAAAATGGTCCCAGACCCATAAGTCTAGCAACCTTCACAGTTACCCAAATCTCCAAGCTATTTACCATGCTCCTATCGCTCTTCCAAGGATGTCTAGACAGAAGGTTCCCAAATTTCGGTCCTTGGGGCTATCATGCTGTCTCAAGGCCAAACTGCAGACCACCGCAGCCCATGCTGCCATGGGCATGGGTGAAGGAGTGGCCCGCTTTCCCCCTGCTGCCCCGTGCACGAGCCCTTTTACCCCATCATGGGGTCCAGTGGGCTGGGACTCCTCCGAGAGCCCAGGTGTGCTCACCAGCCCACGCTGCACGGTCCTTGGGAAACCCCGATGCTGAGGTGGGTTGCTGGTAGGCGCCAGGGGTTCAAGGGGGAACAGGCGGGCCTTAGGTGAGGGTGCCAGCTAGGCTGCGGTGCGGGGCTAAAGCGGGCTTGTCCTCCGCGATTCAGTCCCCCTCCCCACGGAGCGCTCGGCCATCCCCGCCCAGGCGGGCACAAGTCACCCCGAGGGTTGACAACGCAGCGCCCGGCCGCGACTTCTCGCTGACGGGGCGGGAAGGGGAACGACGGCCGCCGGGGGCGCTCGGGGGGTGCCTCGGGAACCCCGGAGGGGCAGGGAGCGGAGGGGGTTCTGCGCGCTCCAGGAGGCCCCGGGCCCCCCCCCACCCCGGCGGATGAGCGGGGGCGGGCAGGAGCGGCGGGCAGCGGGGCGCCGCCGCGGCGCAGCAACAGTTAACGGCGGGGCGCAGTGAATGGGCCGCGCTGTTTCCAGGGCAACGGCTCAGAGTGTTCCGGATCGTACCATTGCGCAAGCAGGGGGGAGAAGGGGAAGAGGGCGGGGGGAACGCGAGCGGCGCCGCCGCCGCCAGGCCCGGCCCAACGCCGCCTCCTCCTCCTTCCTCCTCCTCCCCCCCGCCCCCCCCCCCCGCGCCGCGCCGCGCCTCCTCCCCCTCCCGCCCGGCCGGAGCGCGGCGCCGGGGCCCAGCAGCGAGCGGCGCGCGGCGGAGCGGAGCAGGCGGCCGGCGGCGGCCGGGCCCGGAGCGGCGGAGTCGGTACCGGCGGCGGGGCGGGCCGGGCCGGGCCGGCGCGACCCCCTGCCCTCGCTGCCTTCTCGCCGCCGCCGCCGCGGGATGCGGGCGGCCCGGAGCCGCGAGCTGTGAGCGGCGGCAGCGCGGAGACAAAGGGAGGCGGCGGGGCTCGGCGGCCGGCACCAGGGACGGAGCGCGGGGGCCGCCGCCGCCGCCGGGGCGCACCCGCCCGCCCGCCGGGAGGCGGCACGATGCGGCACGGGGCGGCGCGGCCGCAGCAGCGCGGCGGCAGTAGCGGCGCGGCCCGCCCGGCGCGGCGGTAGAGGCGGCGGCGGCCGCAGGGCGCGGGGCCGGGCCGGGCCGGCGGTCGCGCAGCAGCGTCTCCCGCGGGCCGGGCCGCGCCGCCCGGGCCGGCGATGTGAGGGCGGCGGCGGCGGCGGCGAGGAGGAGCGCGGCGCGGCACGGAGCGGAAGGCGGGCGGGCCCCGAGCGGAAGCGGGCCGGGCCCGGCGGCGAGGAGGAGCGCGGCGCCGGCGGGGGCGGCCGGGGCGCGGGCGTGCGATGGAAACGCACATCTCGTGCCTGTTCCCCGAGCTGCTGGCCATGATCTTCGGGTACCTGGAGGTGCGGGACAAGGGCCGGGCGGCGCAGGTGTGCACGGCCTGGCGGGACGCCGCCTACCACCGCTCGGTCTGGCGGGGCGTGGAGGCCAAGCTGCACCTGCGCCGCGCCAACCCCTCGCTCTTCCCCAGCCTGGCGGCGCGGGGCATCCGGCGGGTGCAGATCCTGTCGCTGCGGCGCAGCCTGAGCTACGTGATCCAGGGCATGGCGGACATCGAGAGCCTCAACCTCAGCGGCTGCTACAACCTCACCGACAACGGGCTGGGCCACGCCTTCGTGGCGGAGATCAGCTCCCTGCGCTCGCTCAACCTGAGCCTCTGCAAGCAGATCACGGACAGCAGCCTGGGCCGCATCGCCCAGTACCTCAAGGGCCTGGAGGTGCTCGAGCTGGGGGGCTGCAGCAACATCACCAACACCGGCCTCCTCCTCATCGCTTGGGGCCTCCAGCGCCTCAAGAGCCTCAACCTGCGCTCCTGCCGGCACCTCTCCGATGTGGGCATCGGGCACCTGGCGGGCATGACACGCAGCGCGGCCGAGGGCTGCCTGGGCCTGGAGCAGCTCACGCTGCAGGACTGCCAGAAGCTCAGCGACCTCTCGCTCAAGCACCTGGCCCGTGGGCTGGGCCGCCTCCGCCAGCTCAACCTCAGCTTCTGCGGGGGCATCTCAGACGCAGGGTTGCTGCACCTGTCGCACATGAGCAGCCTGCGCAGCCTCAACCTACGCTCCTGCGACAACATCAGCGACACGGGCATCATGCATCTGGCCATGGGCAGCCTGCGGCTGTCTGGCCTCGACGTCTCCTTCTGTGACAAGGTGGGGGACCAGAGTCTAGCCTATATCGCACAGGGCCTGGACGGGCTGCGCTCCCTCTCCCTCTGCTCCTGCCACATTAGCGACGAGGGCATCAACCGCATGGTGCGACAGATGCACGGGCTCCGCACCCTCAACATCGGCCAGTGTGTCCGCATCACCGACAAGGGCCTGGAGCTCATCGCCGAACACCTCAGCCAGCTCACGGGCATCGATCTCTACGGCTGCACCCGCATTACCAAGCGGGGCTTAGAGCGCATCACCCAGCTGCCCTGCCTCAAGGTGCTCAACCTGGGACTTTGGGAAATGACTGAGAGCGAGAAGGTCAGGTGAGAGGAGGGGGGTGCCCTGAGACCTCCATCTCCTCTGGAGGGACTCATTGACTGACTGACTGCTGCAACGGAGGAGAGAAAGAGAGAGAGAGGGGGGCACGCACAGAGCCATGCTACCCATGCACCCTGGCACCAGAGGAAGGAACATAGAGAAAGAGAATATATCATTGACCCTTCTGTGCTGCGTACCTACCCTTGCTCTGGAGGAGGAGTAGGAAGGGGGGGGCAGGAGGAGAGAAAGCACCTATCCTTTTTTTCCAGGGCATGCCTCCAGCTCCATGCTGAGGAGACAGAGCTCCCCGCCCCCCTTTCCCCCATCCTTCCCTGCAGAAGAGGTAGAGGCCCACACTCTTATGCACTGGGGCTAGAGATACCCCTCTTGATCCCCACTCCCTGATTCCATCCCCTCGTGCACTAAGGATGGATAGACAGACCCTCGTTCTGCCATGTATTCAGAATAGATTTTTTTGTTTGTTTTTATATAGGAGAGTGGGCATAAAGATGGGAACAAACAATAACAGCAGAAAAGGCTTCCTAGCTACACTTATGTACCCAGCTACCCAGTCATCCTGTGCTGGGCACAGACACAGCTTTTGGTAAAATAACCATTCCACCTCTGCGTTTGCCCCTCCCCTGTCAGCTGGGAATTGTAACAGAAATACTGCTCCCTAGGTACATTGATCATTTTTAAAATCTGTTTTCAATCTCCAGTTCCATGTTATTCTCTGGTGTGGGTGGATACAACCTCCCACTATTCTAGTTCTCCACTGCACTGAGACTAGGCATAGCTACAGCCTCTCCTGTCAGTACATTTCCATGTCATCCTGCACTATGGTTAATGGAAAAGCCTAGGCACTCCATTCTCTCTCCCCATCTCTGTACTGGAGGTGAAGTTAACATTTTCTCCTCCTGTCTGTGGAGACTGGACACAGACCCTGCTCTCTTAAGCCTGCCCTTGCACTGGGGGACACACAGTTACCGAGACTTGTCTTCCCTTTTATCATTCTCTTTTTTGTCCCCTCCCTCCTCTTCCTGGCAACAGGGACAGACATATCCAGCTACATATCCATTCCTCTTTCGCTTGGGGGTGAGCAGGTAGAAGGGGTGGCTAGCTCCTCTCTAGCCAGGAGAGGAAGAATCTCCAGCTTCATTTCTGCTTTATTTGAGATACTGTGACCTGTTTTTATTTTGAAATGCATAAAAAAAAAAATTACTGCTACAAAAACAGCCTCTTACTCTCCCATCTTTCCCTTGCTTAAGTCCTGTAACTGATCCCAGTTTTTCTCACTCGTTCTCCTCTTCACAGTATTCATTTTCTTACATGGTTTTATTTTTAAAGACATTTGAAGTTGCTGTTCTTGTGGATTTTTAAGTACATTTTTTTTTCTGCTGAATATATTCTATATATATAAATATATATATGATGTCTGGCTACCTCGTTTTAATTTGTTACCTTTTTTTTTTCCTCCCCCCTCCTCAAAAGCCCTGGAATTCTTACAAGAAAGAGATTTTGAGACTGAAACATTTTTGTGCCTAGACTGGAATAATGCCCCTTGGGTTTGTTCTTTTTCTCCCTGCCCCCTCCCCCCACCTTTTTTTTTTTTTAATATATTTTTGTTTTGGTCTTTAAGCTTACCCTGTTGTGTCCCACCTTCACATTCTGGTTGTGCCTCTCCCTCACCTCTTCACTGGGGACTGGGGACCCGAACTGTGCTTCTGCATTTTTACTCTTCTAGCACAAACATGTAACACGTGAGAATCCACGCTGAGGATTGGGCTACTGTTAACAGAAATGTGTAAAATGCAAGTTCGTTTTTTAAAAAAAAACCCTAAAAAAATATATATAGATATATGCAAATGCTTTCCCCTCCCCTCCCAAATCACCTACAAAAGGTCACTAGCAGGTTTCCTGTTTGTAGGTGGAGAGGAGCAGAGCTGGCCTGCAGGCCCCGAGGCTGCAATGTGAGGGGGAGGAGACTGAAGTTCATCTGTCTTATCTCTGTTCTGTCAAGAAAATGGAGCTGGGTCTTTAGATTATTTTTTTTTTTAATTATTATTTTGAAGAGTTTGTTTGCTTTTGTTGCTGGTTTTTCGTTTTTTTTTTTTTTAAAGAAAAATATCTTGGCCTTTTTTTTATTTTTTTGCTCATCTCTTCAAAATCTCAAATCCTCCACAGTAACAGGCCAGACCACGGAGTTAACGCAAACCCAGAGACCCCTATGGATTAATTGTACTGTTTGTGAATTTGTATAAAAAAAACAAAGATCCTCTTAAAACATTTTATATTCTTACAGTAAAAGGTTAAACATATTTATATAATAAAAGAGGAAATATGAAGTATGTTTTTGAAAAAAAAAAAAAGCCTTATCTGTGTTGTCTGTGCTTTTTAAAGATGTATTTATCTATCTATCTGATGGGTTTGGCAAGTGTGCTGTGTGGGTCATGCTAGGGGTTTGGGGCTGCTTGCTCGCTCTTGTTCCAGCGAGTGACAGAGGAGAAGGAAGGAAGAGCCTGGTGCCTCCTGCGCAGGATGTTGAGTAACATCATGGTGAAGAGTTTGTAAGGAAGGGGCTTGGTAGGACCAGCCTTGTCTGCGAGGGTGCTTGCAGCACCCGTGGGGACAAACTTGAGTTCAGCTGCTCATCAGCGTGAGGTGTCAGCTCAGTCTGAGGTCAGATAAGCCCTAGTGCTAGTGCTGAAGCTCACTAGCAAGCTGAGGGTGGTAGAAGGGCACACCTGGGAGGAGGGATGGAAGGGCAACATTTCTTACATTTTTTTAAAGGACCAGGTAGATGGCAGAGATTATTTTTATGATTTACTTAAACCAAGGCCCACGCTGTGTGGAAAACCCATTGAATAAAAACATTTCCCAGTGGTGGCAACCACCAAAAACCATGCCTTCACCGGCACATGAGGACCTGGGAAATCAGAATTGACTTGGTTGGTTTCCACTGCCCAGGAAAAGATTAAAGAGGAAGTAAAGCGGGAACATAAAAAAAAAGCTGGACTAATCTAAGGTGTCCTTTGTCCCAGACCATAATCTTTCTCCTCAACGTATGACTTTTAACCCGACGGGTCCCTTTTTAGTCTTCCATGATGTGGGTTTCTTATTGTTGGGGATGGAGCTTAAGTGGTGTTTATAGGGCAGCAACAAAGCCTGTCTCCCCCCAGTCCCAGCCCTGCGGCAGGGCTCACTTGCCCCACTGCCCCCTTCCTGCCTCGAAGGAGGGAGAATGCGAAATGGTGGAAGAAGCCGGAGCCATTGTTCAGCAAAGTTAAAAGAGGAGCTGTCCTTGCTTGCTTGCTCAGTCATGCATACTCAATCTGGCCGGGCCCGGGTCCCTATGGAAAGGAGGAGGGCGATTCTTTCCCTCTTTTTAACATTCCTCTCCAGGCCTGGCTGTATTTAAGCTGCTTTCCTCCGTGCCGGGGAGGAGGGAGGGGGATGGTCTGAAGTTCCTGTACATTTGCATTTTAAGCACTTCCAGCGCTGAGCAGGCCACTTTTGTTCCTCCCACCCGCGCTACCCCACTCCAGTGGCCCTTGCTGGGGTGCTGCTCCAGGTGGGTCAGATGCCCTACCAAAGGAGGTCCCCCCCTGCATGCAGAGCCAGCCTGCCCTCAGCACTTAGCTTCTGCCTCCACAGGTATTTTTTGATGGAGGCTGGAGTCGGCATACTTCTTTGTTGCCAGCTCTAACCACCTCACCCATTTACGTCAAGGGGAGAACAGTGCCCAGCTCTGACCCTCTAAGAAACACCGTCTCCTCCACATCCTAAGGATCTCTGCTGTCTCAAGGTTTGGACTTTGGGGTGCGTGTTGGTTTCCCCCCCCTCCCTTCTTTCCAAGACTTCCAAGCTTTCTGCTTAGAGTCCATCACAAAAGCTGCATTGTTTGCTTTAGGGAAGGCCACCACAATCGGATCTAATTGAGCCTGACACTATATCCATCTTCCTTTCCTTAGAGGGAGGTGTGGGGTCTGTCTTCTCTGTGTTAAGGAAAAAACCAGTTTACAGTAACATCTTGACCGAAAAAGAGGTTGGATGGATGGATGTATGAAAGTTATAAACAACTGGGTTCCAGATCAGGTTCCCATTACCGCTGTAAATGTAAATGCTCCTAGGGTAGGCACCAGTTTCTGCCAGGGATGGGGAATGAAACTTCTAAGGTAAGTTTCTTTCTGCTGCATTTGAGCGAAAATGGGATCTCTTCATATCAAGCCCCATGTTCACATGGATAATAGTGGGGCATCTATGTCTAAATATAACATGTGCTCACAAGTTCTGTAATCAGAACTAGGACAGGATTTTTTTCCTAAAAAAACCCAACCAAGCTCCAAACTTCCTCTTCCCACTTTAAAAAAAAAACCAACCAAACAAGCCAAAACCCAAAACCTTGCCCACATGGCCCACAATGCTATTTAAGGGGAACCCAAGCCTAAGGAAGGTGATGAAACCAAAGCTTCCCTGAAAGGGCAGTGTTCAGAAAACCTGGGCTGTTCCCGTAGATGGAGCAAGTGCTCCTCACGCTGTCCTCCCATGGCCCAGCGTGACAGCACCTCCTCGGGCACTGAGGCGGCCCTCACTGACCAGCAAGGCCAGGACCAATTACGGCAAGACGACTCAGGGTAACAAGGAAACTCAATTTTCACTCTCCAGCCACTCTTGAATTTTTTATCATGACTCAGTTGGCAAACAGGGTAGAAAAAACAAAAACCACCCCACCTAATACAATTCGGAAGTGAGCTGGAAGTGTCCCGTCTGTGTCAGCGAACCCACGGCGCCCCAGCGATGCCTTTGGTGCCAGTTTTCACCGCTGTACCCAGCAAAGCTCCCCCAGCCTGCCCAGCTGGGGCAGAAGGGTCCCTTGCCCATGGCCGCACAAGCCAGGGCATGGCAGGTGGAGCACGGAGCGGGGATCTGCTTTATGGACTCGTGACTCTGGGGAGCAGTGGGGCCACGCTTGAGAGGTGGCAGCAGAAAAGAGCAGGAGTGACACAGAGGGGGAGGATGAAGGGACTGGGTAGGAGGAGAGGAGGTGGCTGGGGACCGAGGGGCAGCTGCTGGGGACACTGGCTCGCAAGCTGCAGGGAAGCCTTGCGTGTGCGTGGGGGTCCCTGGTCTGCTGCAGCAGCTGCGCCCCTGACCAGAGCCTGTGGCTGGCTCCTCTCCCTGGGAGATGGGGAGGAAAAGGAGGCTCCACCTGGGTCCTACTGCCCTTGGACCAGCATATGGGAAGTCAGTGCGTGACAGATTTATACATTTTATACCTTCCCGCCCCACACTGCGGGTTCAACTGAATCAGTTTGTTGTGGTGATTCTGGGGTCCTTTGTTTCCCCGTTAATAAATAACGGGGTCGCGAGGCAGCTGTCACACAAAGCGCCTGGGGCCTGTTGCTAGGACAAGAGGTGATCTCTGTGCCAGACAGTACAGAGCTTCCTGCTGAACCTGCCCTTCAGCGGTCAGGGAAGAGTTAAAAGGAGAGCGGGGTGGGCAGGATACGCAAAGTTTCTGGAACCAAAGCTGTAAATCAGCACCTTTTCCTGTATTCACTCTTTCCCTGCTCTACCTTAAATCCCACTCTTTTAGTCAGCAGCTCTTTAATAGTAACTTCTCCGGAGGAAAAAAGAAATAGTCATCGATAAACTGGGTGGTGTGGGCTGGATGAGAGGGACCCCTCAGGATATCGGTGAGGCCCCATGCCAGAGCTGCTGGCTAGGCTGCACGACACTCCCCGCCATGGCCAGCCAGCAAGGCCATCCCGCTCAATTCCCCAGCCCCAAGCTGCACGGAAGAAAAGAGCTGGAGAGGGTTCGTCAGGCTCCTGTGCCAGAACTCAGACGCCGGCCTTGTTTGGCAGGGATACTAGCGCTTCTCCCCCTTCTTTAATTAAATCTACCAAGTACATTAGCCTCACGGCAGCCCCATGTGAAATAGGACCATGGAGATTTTGAAAAATCTGAATTCGATCTGTCCTTACAGCAGAATGACGAACGGAAATGGGATTTTCCTAAAAGATTTCCTAAAAGCTGGGGCGTGATTTGGAGAGGGTGTCAAAAGTTTAATACCAGAGCCTGGACACATGCCCTAAGCAAGTATTTCCACATGAGAGGGTTACTGAGACACAAACCAAACTCCTGCTACAGAAACTAACTCAGAACTAGAAACGGGCAACTCCTCCTAGTTATTTTCCTTCGAGTTTCGTGTCTCTGGGCACAATTTCGTGATTTCAAGATGAAGCAATTTTCCTTTCCAGCTTTAAAAAAAAACCCAAACCAACAACCAAAACCCCCGATAATTTTGTCTGGGGTTCATCTTTTTCCCTCTCCTTATTTCTTCCTCCAAACGCCCTGGCTTTACAACCCCTCAGCAACCCAGGGGGGTAGCAGGTCAGCACCACACAGACATGCTGACTGCGGCCAACAGCCTCTCTGCTTGTTCATCAAGCTAAACTACCAAGCACCTGACAGCAATAAAACCCTGCCATTACCTCCTTCTATGACAGCCATGGCTGTGTGCCTGGCACCCCAACTTCAGCATGAACTATGTGTGATGAACTCCTCCAGCCCCACACTGGGGAGAAGTCTCATAAGACTCCCTGTGCCACAGGTGACCTGGTTTCCTTTGCTCCTCCAGCCTCACGAAGCTGGCTGGGATGCAATGCCTGCCTCCAGGCCCCGGCAAATCTCCAGCCGCTTGTCCAAAGCACCCTACGTGCCACCAGTCCCCTTGCGGGTTGGCCAGAGGTGACAGAGACAATGAGATCCCTTCAGTCGCTCTCTGTCAGGCACCCAGTAAAACCAGAGCGGGACAACACGGCAATACAGAGAAGGGGGCACACAGACTGTGTGTGATGCTGTCGAGGTTTCTGTGTTGACACAGGCTGGGTGAAGCATCCTCACCTGCATCCCCTATCCCCAATCTGCATCCTTCCACGTACCTGCATCCCCATCCCCGACCCGGACCCGCACAGCCGCCGCGGCCCCAAGTTTGTCTCCCCATCTCGGAGCGCCCCCGGTTACCCGCCGGCTCCCGCCGCCGTGCCGTGCCGTGCCGTGCCGCGCCGCGCCCGCCTGCAGGCGCGGCGCCATTCCGCCAGGCGGCAGCATTGCCCGCCGAGTGCCACCGCCCGCTGCCGGGCCCGCCCGCCGCCGCCCACCTCCCCTCACACCCCGGGATCCCCGGCTCCCCGAGGGGGCCGGGTGGAGGGGGGGGGCATAGCGGCGGGTTGACTCATCCCAGGCCAAATTAATTACCATTAATTAGTTTTCAGGGGGTTGCTGCCCCATGAGAAGAATGCGTGATGCTTGGGGGTCACACGGGGCACCAAGCGAGGGGGGTGAGAAATTGGAAGGGCAAGCGGGGCTGTTCAGCAGCCCTGGCCCAGAGGCACAGAGGAACCAACCAGCGCGGGTTGGCTGAGGTGGGAGCTGAACTCTGCTGCTACTCATCATCACCATCGGTACTCGATGGCAGTGAAGGGTCCTGAGGGTCTGCGCTGTAAACCACAATGGAAAGCCACAGCCAGGCCACTGGCCATCACACCGCGTCTCTGCATGACACCCACATGCTTGGGCCCAAACTGGCTGCCTTCTAGGAAACACCAGTCACACATTTGGCACTTCTGCCTGATGCTTGCGCCTCTTGGTGACTACAGCTTGATGCTAAGAAAATTTTCTCCTGTTTTACAATTATTTTATCTTTTCAAAGCCTGCAAGCACGAGAACAGCAATAGAGGTGGGTAGAACTTCAACATAAGGATTATTTTAGTTCAGTTTCGTTGTGCAGGGCTTTGCTATGTTGTTGGCACAGTTGCTCAGTGGGACACCCCTGGAGTGATTAAGGTACCTGGCCCTGTAAGCACACATCTTTTTTAGCACCTAACCCTGAGGGTTTGGGGTTTTTATCTGCTTCTTGCACTGCTTCTACAAATACAGTGATGGTGTCTTTTTCAGAAGCAGCTACGCCTGATAATTTACTAGAATTAATAATTAGCTTCTACTGGGATCATTACATGCACAGATGTCAGAAAGGGAAATATCGTTGCTAACAGGCAAAGAGAGGTGGAAGCAGTTTGACTTAAGGATATGTCCCAAACACGTGAGTGGCCAAAGAGCGCTTGGCCTTCACCTCTCCCATCTCTGGTCCTGCTGGCTTCTGCCATTTGGAGCAACAAAAACTGAAATGAATTTTCCAGCATAAGGTAACCCTTAGGGAGGGAGGGTTAGGACAGAGAAACACCAAGTACAGAGGACATCATTCTGCTCTTCCCATGCCAGGCTTTGCCATCCAGAGCCCTGGAAGTGCTGGCTACAAGTGTGGGCTGTGGAAGAGCTCCCAGCAGCAGGAACTGCTCCAACAAGCCATGCCTATCTGTTCAGACTCTTCAGCCGTTGCGGCTTTTATTTGATGCCACGGTGAGTCTCACCAAACAAACAAAGGTGGAGCTGATGGAAAGCGCTGCCTTGACAGCCCTGATGGTGGATGTCCCATCACCAGGTACAGCTCAGACTGCAGCTCCCACAGCTGCTCTATCTACATCTTCACCAGGACTCTCCCCGCAGTGACATTTGGGGACCACCCATGCAGATAAAAGGCACGGGCAGGACACAGTCCTTAAGGCTGCAAATGCTATTGCTCCTCACAGTTTTCCATCCCGAGAGGCACCTGTCCATTACCAAAAACTTGTCCACACCATACCACAGACTGGATCCAGCAGCAGCAACGTTTGGTTCCCAGACCTCACGGCGTGAAGACTCACGCCTGGGCTGCCCGTTCCCTTCTCTTCCCCTCCACCAGTTTCAGACACAGCATGCCCTGGGGACACAGAGGGAGGGGGAGACATCATCTTCTGCACACACCTGCCAAAGAGTCAGTCAGGAGGGGGGGCGGGGGGAGTGGTAGGCTGCATGTGAGCGGCTGGGTGTAACTTCCACCCTGTCCCTAGTGCCAAAAACAAGCATGTTACAGCTAATCTACCCCTGTCTCAGCTCAACTGCTTTTCTGTGACTAAGCCCCTTATAATGGTTTTACTAAAATCCCCTTTTGATGGAAAAAATCCCAGCTGGAAGTTTCGGGCAGCGGCACAATGTGCAAGTCTGCGTGTCCCTTTCCCCAGCTTCACAAAAGCCTCTAATCGAGTGGAAAATTTGCTGGAGGCCAGAGGTTTAGGCCTGCAATTATTTTTTAAGGGATTATCGGGAGAGAATGGGAGCTCTTGCGACCCTCCCTCTCTTTGTGTTTTGCTCTGTGCCGCTTTCAGACTCAGCCAGAAACCTAAACCACCGCAGCTGGATCCAGCAAAACCAGGACTCATCCAGGCAGCACGCCTCCTCTCTGTCCTAGGGGACGGATCCCAGCCTCCGGGTTAGAGGAGTCCCACTCCAGCATCACGCAAGGAAACAGAAATGCTTTTCAACAGAAGCAACACTAGAAGTTTGGGTGTTTTTTTAATTACAGCCTGAGAAGAAGCAACGGATTCGAGACCCGTGAGCCTCGCCAGACTGAGAAAACCAAGGAGGCGGCAGGGATGCGGCCCACAGCACAGGCCGGGCTTTGGCTCTGCAAAGCTATCACGCAGGAGGTCTCGCACACGTTATTTGCAGCAAGCTCCAGAGAAGACTTGGCGCTGAAGACAAACACACTGCAATACCCAGCTTTTAATGGCCTTGCTCCAAGGGTGGATCCCAGAGTTAGGGTCCTCGGTGCTTTTGCAGCCTCCGAGAAGAGTCAGACACCTCTGAGGCTCCAAAACAACTTCTTGCTGGGCATGGAGCCACTTACTGTCAGCACACTTAGCACGGGCCAGCCAGAAGAGAAATGCTGCTAGTTCTGGGGCCTGAGGAGCTCCCTACCTTGCTCAGAGCTACCAGGAACTGCCTACACTCACACACAACCCAAAATTAGGTGCTTCTCCTCTACCATCCAATTGCCATGCTCCTGCTTGTATGCAGGCAGGCAAGCCATACCCGCAGGAAGCCATGGCATGCCCTGTGTTAAACAGCAGCCTAAGGAAGCAGGAGGCCTGCCTTAATTCCTCCCTCCCTTTGTAGCCCTTCAAACCTGTCCCTCCTGGAGAAGGCATTAACCATCAGTCCTCAGGCAAGGGCCACTCTTCACTACCCCCATGCAGTCATCCACACCGTAGTGCAATTTATTCCAGATTTGGTGCAATAGACAGAGTAGATGAAGGAAGCGATGGATACAGATCACGAGCGTTTGCTCTGGGGCCTGTCCCTTTCCGAAACTTTTTGGCACGTTGCATAAAGTAGCTGTTGGATAAAATGCAGAAGGAGGTTTTGATCTCTAAGCCTTCCAACCATTTGGCTGCTACAGAAGATGTTTCAAAAGAAAGTGGCAGCTGCCACTGGGTTTTTGATCTTATCATGTCCGTCTGTGCTAGGTGTGCTCCAAAAATGCCCAGGGACGATGAAGGGCTGGGATACTTCTTTCTTTCTGGGTTGTGATCAGACTCATGAAATTTTGGGCAGGCACATAAGTACAATGCTCAGAACCCAAATGTGTTAAATAAAAATCCCCAACAAACCCCCCCACCAGACAAACAGAGAAAAACACAAATGAGGCACTTGTGGAATTTAGATGCCTGCAGGAGCTAGGTGTTGCCTAGGCTGGGAATTTTGATTTTGCAATTTTGAATACTGACTAAATGTAATCTGTTTTGGGGGGGTTTTGTTGGTGGGGTGGGTTTTTGTTGGGGTTTGTTTTTTTTTTTTGGTCAGGTCTTTTGTCCTTGTCTGCCTCATTCTCTCCATGAGACATGGACACTGTTTTTGCAGTTTTAAGACAGTAACATAGGAAGATAAATGGCTTAGCCTGCTCATAATCACTCATTAAGGCTGATGTGCTTTAAGATACTCTCTACATGTCTAGCTTCTGTAAGATGGACGAGTCTGTTCTCCAAGATAGCTTGAGATAGCTTCACTATCCAAAGATAAGGGACCCTGAATCACCAGTCACTAGTAGCATAGGATGCAATCTGTGTGATTCACCAGTGGCACCAGAAATGTAAGGTCAGGTGAAGAGTCAGCTCCAGCTCCACCTTCTCACCCAAATAAATTGAGTGCCCCGCATAACAGCACAGGAGAGCCTTGCTCTCTGAGTCCTGAGTCTTTCTATGTATACACAGCCTGCTGTCCATGGATAACCTTGAAGAGCCCCGCTTACAGTATCACTGAAATGCTGGGGACTTCCAGAGATCACCATCCAGACTCTGCACAGAGACAGGATCAAGTATTCTTGGACCGCCCCTGACATGGGTTTATCTTACCCCTTCCTAAAACTCTCCCTAAAGGCATACCCTGAAGCTCCCCCATCCAACCACTTACAGTTTACCTCTAATAATTTTTTTCCATATCTACCTTATATATTCTATTTAATTTTTTCCCCCTGCAGATTAAGCTTTGTTTTTAACGCTCTTCACAACTGGCAACAGGAAAGAGTTGATGAATCTTCTGTTTAGGGCAACCTCTGCCAGCCTGGACAACAGCTACTTTCCCCTAGTCCTCACACTCAGCCCCCTGCAGATGCACCTCAAATGCAACATCTTCCCCTCTGTGCAGGGTTTGCCTTGCAAAGAGCCCTATTAGCATTATACAGGTGGATTTCTAGATGTACAATAAACATGTCTGAAAACTATTATGAACCTCCCAAGCATTGGTGGCCTGCAAGACTTAAATCCAGAATCCCAACGTGAAGCCATTTGCTTACCAGGATGTTATAAATATTTTATATTTTACAATATTATTATAATATATACCATAAAGATATTATAAAGCTACAACTTGCCACTTGTAAATTGTTAAAGCTTCCTGAGACATACAGATAACTCGGTATCTACCTTCTGTCCCAGCACTCCCACCACTTTATTTTACAGATACCCACCAGTCCTGTTCCTTTAGTTCCTCATGAGTATTCTCTCCCACCCCTTGATCTAACAGCAACTGTATTTCTGTCCCCTGCCTAGAGGTCACTGATGGAGACACGAGGGATGTGCTCAGTTCAGTAAGACTAAAGACAACCAGTGTTTCACACACAGCTGCACAAACTAGAAGGGTCTTGTTTTTCTAGCATAGCTTTACAACACAAGTGAAAAGAGGGAACTGACAGACAACTGGAACAGCTCCTGTCCGAGAGCACAGAATCACAGAATCATAGGGGTTGGAAGGGACCTCCAGAGATCATGGGGTCCAACCCCCCTGCCAAAGCAGGTTCCCTAGGACAGGTCGCACAGGCAGACATCCAGATGGGTCTTGAATATCTCCAGAGAAGGAGACTCCACCACCTCCCTGGGCAGCCTGTGCCAGGGCTCTGTCACTCTCACCATGAAGAAGTTCTTCCTCATGTTGGTGCGGAACTTCCTGTGCTCCAACTTGAGGCCATTGCCCCTTGTCCTATCCCCACAGACCACTGAAAAGAGGCTGGCTGTTTCCCTCTGTGTCTCACACTTCAGATATTTATAAACATTAATCAGATCCCCTCTGTCTTTTTTTCTCCAGGCTGAACAGCCCCAGTTCACTCAGCCTTTCCTTGTAGGGGAGATGCTCCAGGCCCTTAATCGTCTTCGTAGCCCTCTACTGGACTCTTTCCAGGAGAGTAGACTCCTTCCAGAGAGATGTAGACATCACCAAAATTGTCCTAGCATGAGTAGTACAGAACTTTGCCCTTCACGGGCTCTTGTCATTTCTGTCACCACTATAGGATGTCTGACAACCACAAACAGTGAAGAACATCCCTTTCCAGCTCTCAGCAGAAGAGTTGTGCTGACTGCCACTGTACTTGGAGAAGGTATATGAAGCACAGGTAGGTACTTGTTTCTTGCTTGCATTATCACTACTATTTTCCAAGACAAAATTTCAAGCTCATCACTGAACAGAAGTGCCAGGCTACAGTACCGTACAGAAATAACATCACTCGTCCAGGAAGTTAAAACTCTGTCTTCAACAGTCTATTACCCTTGTGGGTAGCTATGCAGTGCAGCAGGCAGCAGCAGAGCAGGGCGAGCAAAGAGGCTTGTGGCTTAAATTTTTAGAAGTCTAGGCATATGGACATCCCCGAGTGCTGTGGGAGTTCCTGGTGACTTGTAACCTCTCAGGGAAAACAACAGAGGGGATTCTCTTCCAGGATCACCTCACAACTGCAGGCAAGCCTTGCCACCTCTCTCTCTCGCCTGCTTCCTGCTTAAACTGAGAGTAGTACTTACCTTTGGGAATAGGAAAACTTATTTTTGGAAGTTCCAAAAAATACTTGAGACCTCTGCATGGAAGTCATCAGAGAAAAGTCTTGAACAAAATCATCGATGTTCCTGTACCAAGGGCACAGTACAAGGAAGTTGCCAGACCGTCTGAACACCACCAGAGGAGGTCCTAGCACATGTTAATTTTTGCCCTCTTCTACACCATTTCCCTGAAGAATGTGCCTTGTAGAAAGAAGGGTTTCAACATGCAGCTTGAGTGCAACAACTGCAGACATATTGTGTCAGATGGGGCCTTGGTGTTGAAAGAATTGTCTATATATTCAGCTACATATTGTTACAAGCATTTAAAGAAGCTGCTTTATCCAAAAAGGAAGGACAAGTTCTTATTATTATGAAAGCTGGGAGGTTTCCAGGGTTGCTGGTGTGCCAGCAAGCGATCCAGAACCAGGATAGATAACCACGGTAGAAACGATAGGAAAAAATCCCAAAGCGCCCGAGGACCACCTCTGCAACATCTGTGCGTGTCTCATAAATCAGGTGTTGCTCCCCGGAGCACATAGTTTGGGCAGGCGCTCAGCGGTGCCACTCCTACCGCCTCCCGGCTCCCAGCAGAACAATGTTGCGCACGGCCTACAGCTACGTGCGCGGCGAGTCGCGCCAACTCCAGCTCAGAGAAATCTGTCATTTACCCAAGAATATGTTGTGTCAGTACAAAACCATCCCAAGCTGGGAATCGGTAGGAACATATTTGAGGTATCACGCTCACAGAGGAGGAACAGAAAACTGCTTTGCCCACAACTGCCCAAAAGGAACTGCAGCAGCTGAAGTCAAAGACTTAAAAGGGAGGCACGCAGGGCAGTCAGGCTCCAAAAGACAGAGAGACTTGTGCTCCAGAAAACAGGCTACAAAGCACTAAGTACAACACAGGGTTTATCCCAGGCACAAGGCTCATGCTGCGTTCAGGCATGCTTTCTGTACAGAGGGAAACGCATCTCAGTATGCCCAGCATCTAATACAGCTCTGGTCGCTTAGTCCGTGGATCCTACCATGCTTCAAGGATGGGAACATCTCTCCTCTGTGCACTAGCCGTCCTCAAAAGCTAAGGCTGAAATCCTGGCAAGGGTTTCCCCTTCTTTGTAAAGACAAAGAAAAAAACCCCAACAAACAAAACAGCAAGGAACTGTCCCCAAAACAATCCCTAGTCAAGAGCCTGCTACACCACAGAATGAAAAAGTGCTTGCTTTTCTTCAGGAAGAGATTATATTTCTTCTATCTGGTTGAAGGTGGTTGTGGAATGAGGTTCAGCACGTGGATGCAGTCCTGGAGGGTTTTTATTTTAATAAATACGTATAACTCTAGGGGGAAAACCTCTGTCAATATAAATCCTATGGAAAATATTGCTCCTGTAGACACAGAAGAGACCAGTTCTGTTTGTGTATTCAGGCACTGTATATACGAAGATATTTTAGAGGCCTCTATACTTAGCCATTGTGGTTTCCATCTTTCCCAGGCCAGAGGTAGCTGTGTAAGCATATAGTCAGCATTGGCTAAACAAGTATTTTTAAAACCATACTATTATTACCAAGTTAGTTAAAGGAGGCTTTTTTCTTTTTTTTTTCTTTTTTTTTAAGGGGGGGGGGGGGGGGAAGATCTGCAATTCAAGACAAAAATCATTAAAAAAACCCAACCCTAACTCAAAAAACCCAAATCAACACCCTTCTATCGAGATGTAGGGTTTTCTTTCAGTATCTCTTTGTATTTAACTGAAGCCAGACCACTTCAGGTCATGATTTCATCTGATGGCGTCAGGGTGGCAGCGCTGGGTCTCACCAGTACTCCCAGGGAAACCAGGGTCCCTCAGGATGCGGGTGACTCAGGCAGTGGAGCTCCTTCCTCTGAGTCAACACTGACCCAGTGTTTCAGCATCAGGCTGGAGGGCGCTGACCTATGTGGCATGTTGTCTTTCAGAGGAAATAAATGGGTGACTGACTACACTTGTGGTCATTAAAGACAACACGTTGCTTTACACAAACATTGGCATTTGGCTACGTGACCGCTCCCTGTGTGCGTAATTACATTTCTGCTTCCTCCACTTTCTGTCCTGAATTGTTTCAATAGCTACTGTGTTTCATCCAGCCCCAAACACACTTCGGTGGTTGGAGGAGCAGTTCCAGCAGAGCCCAAAACTAAGAACCAGGAATTTTATTGCTGACCCCACCTTTGGTTGGCCACATAACCTAAGCGTGTCTCTCCTACCTTCCCCTCTCCCTTGCTTACCCCACATGCAAAAAGGGGTTCAGAAGAAGAATCACTTCTGCAAAATTCATTGAGAACTATCAGTGGAAAACCCCATGCAAGAGAGCACTATAAAGCTGCATTATGTGAGTCGGTGCTATTAATTAGGTATGCTGATTAGACATTCTGGGATTTTTTCAGCAGAAAAGGCATTAGGGAAAATAAGAGAGATTTGTGAAGACAGCAGTTAAGTGTTCTGCATTTGATACAATCACAACCTACGATCTCTCTTCAATCCAAGAGTGCCTTGGATTACAGACCAGACAGGTTTTCCCCCTTTGATGCAGAGAAGTTCTGTGTTGCCTGCTCTACAGTAAGTACTCTAAAGGTGCTGAGCATTAGCAGGATTTTTTTTCCCACAGGCAATTCAGCTGCCTATAGTTATCTGCAGAAAAATTCCTCCTCTTCCCTAATCCCAGCGCTCTCATCACATGCTACATTTGCTCTGGGGACTGAGTTTCAGAGCTGCGTGACATTTACAGCACACAGTCCTAAAAACACATGAAAAATACACCTGGTTCTGGGATTTGGCAGAAGCTCATCCCAGGTTCACTGCAAGGTTTGTGACCCTTCTGAGCGCAGCTGGGACCAAGTTACACTTTCACATTGTACCTTGTGGCTTGGACAACAACAACAAAAAAGAATCTGATCGAGTTTGGAAGCTTGATGGAGATGTGCTCAGGGGGGTTGAATTCAGTTCAGCTGTAAACTTGGTTCAAAACTCGGGGCATGGAAACTGCCTTGAATGGAGAGTGGATAAAGTACCTGTACTCCTTTGCATGGCAAAAAGGATCAGTTTGACAGGGCTGCCATGGACTCAACAGCACACCTGATCGCTACAAACCCTGAGACAGCCATGTGCATGCCACTGTTGGAGTTCAAACCACGATTCACTTTGAAAGCAAACCTCCCATCAGTCCCATTACCCCTCTGTCAATCTGCAGCCTGGAGCAGCCTTAGAACTCGCACACTGGGTTCCCTCTGGGTGAAACTGCACAGGAGACTATGCTCAAGGAGGATACCTCGCACACGTCCACATCCACAGGACCAGAGAAGAGCTAGTCCAAAAGAACACCCCGGTCACCCGCAGTGCTGCTGCATGTTTGCCAGGTCTTCAGCACCAACTGCTCACCCTCCAGTCCCTTTCCTCCTGGACCACTCTCCCAGCTAACACAGACACAGCCACGAAGACCCAGCACTCAACCATAAGAGAGCTGGAGTGCTGAGGTCCGTGTGGGACCCAGTTAGGAGGGATATCTGTTTATGAGCCCCCTCTGCTGGATATTACACCTTTTTCCTGCCCTCCAGGCCAGCTGTGCTAGCACGCTACCTCTGCTCAGTCAGCAAAATGCTGAGGTGCAGGAGCAGGAATCCCATCCCAGGGATCGTTGGGATGCCTCAGCACAAAACGCACCCAGCACAGGTACTACTCTGCACCAGTATGTCTGCAGCTGTGTGAGTCAGCGCTTGCTGAAAACAATCAGAGCCCAAAGACACAACAAGAAGAAGTTAAACCCAGTAGAAGCCTTTGCCACACGACTAAACAGCTTACAACTCACTCCAGTCTGAACAACACATAATGCTGAAAATAGGATGCAACACCCGCCACACATACGGACGGGGGCTGTACTGCCTCTGATGTTGTAACGTTTCCTACTGCAGCTCAGGCCTGCAGAGGTCACCTGTCCACCACAATGCTGGGGTGGATGACTAGCAGAGAGGTAACTGAGACAACTGAGTTGGTAGCTTGACCAGATCACTAATTGTCATCTTGAACCCATAGTCTGGGAGGACACCACCAACATCATCATACAACACATCTCAGCCTTTGGGTGGCTAAAAGTTGTGATCACCTCTTATTCCTGAGGGGTCTATAGTAACCACCCGGCGCAGAGATGTTGGGGAATGCAAGGCTCTAGCTTAGAGTCATTGCCTGGTGCCCACTGTGACATGCGTCAAAGGAAGGCATTAGAGGGTTATGGGCTAGGAAGAGCATTTAACCAGCTGCAGCTGGAAGACCATCCAGGAGTGGGAGGCCTGATACCTTCTGAAACAGCTAGAAGAAAATTCATAAACCATGCATAAGATTTTTATCCACATAAACGCCTAATCCTTTCAACATTCTATGACGCTCTTGGCCTCAAATATTTATGTGCCGTAAGAAAAAAAAATTAGTTTCACCTATGTCAGATGTTTTATTTCATTGAAAACCTTGTATTATGTAAAAGTATACACAGGAATGCCTGGTTTACTTCTCTGTACTTCAAAGTTTATATGCTTCTGTCATGTTGCTTTTTATTACTCTTCACTCTAAGGATGTGTAATCTTTTCAGTCTCTCTACAGCTCAAAGCATTTTCATCACCTTCTCCTGTTAAATATTTGTAGCAGAGAGATCAGAAATGAACGCATGATATTTTATTTTTAAGACTGAAGTCCCAGACACTCACTCATCTTTCCGCCAAAGAGACCCAGCACATCCCCAGTGCCAGCATCCTTCTCTGCACCCCAAAGCAAGGGGAGCAACGGAGGAAGCAAGCAAGTCTTATTACATCGGACTCTTTCACACTGCAGAATTCACGACTACTGGAGGAGTTATGTGCTCCTGTACCACGCCAGCCAGCATTGGCTGCGGTAATGCAAACGAAAAGGCATTAACCCTGCTCCCTGCTAGGAAACAAAGTCTCCCACTCATTCCTTAGAGAAGTTAAAGGTACTCATTTCTGAGGGACTTGCGGGTGGGTAGATACGCTCACTGCAGTTCTCCAAAGATAGCTCAGAAATAACCTGGGAGGATCCCAGATGAAGGCTGGGTGTCTTCTTACATCTGTCTGGTTTGGGAGATGGAGCGTAAACAGTGGCACATTAGCTTAGATTAATTACAGACTGCCGGTATTTTGCTTTCATGTAGCAAGCTCCGGGAACATAACACGGCTGATAATTAAATAGCGCCTGCCATCAAAAGGCCCTAAACCACCCAGCAAAACAGCCGAGCTGTTAAGGTAGGGCTGCTGGAGTGGTGTGCAGCAGTGGCTTAGCAGGGTGCAGGAACACAGCACGCTTGTTTGGGAAATTAAATATTTCTACTGAAACTACAGAAGGAATTACCACGTGATTTTACATTATGTGCTGCACAGCAAAGCCTAGGCAGGATTAGCATCAGTGCCAGTGGACCTTCGTGGGTCAGACACAAAAGTTTTATGTCCCATGAGAAAAACTGTTTCTTTCTCCATGAGACACCCTGTGTTTTCTTTTTTCCTGGAGCATTGGTTCTGTAGTGATAAAGGAAAGAAAAAAACCCAGAAAAAGAAAAAATATTGTCCCCCACTCTGTCTTCTGTAGCTATGGGCGTTCTTCGTGGCTTTCCTACACAGCAAACAAGCAACGCACAGGTTTTATTTAGGAGATGACAGCCCTCAGGTAAGCAGGGGTGACAAAATGCACAGAACAGGAGATAGATGCCAACAAAGAAAAGCTCACAGCAGCAGGGTTAATCTTCTGTGTTACCACATCCCCTCCTTCCCCATCTCCCTCCGAATACACCACTGCCCATCAGTTACGTGAGATCTTGAGCTGTGGTCAGCAGCATAGACCACCAGTGCAGTGCTGATACCAGGAGGTGGATGATCAAACCTGCACCCTCCCTCCCTTGTGCCATATCCCAGCTGGGCTACCTACTGCATGCTCTCTCGCTCTTAGTTTCCTTTCTTGTCCCTGCTCTTTCCAGTCCCAAGCCTGCTTTTCCCTCCTTGCCCCCCATCTCACCCCCCTGCAGTTGATGCCCACCAATGGCAGGGAAGCTCATGGTTAAAGTAGTGTGGCTGAATGAACTACTGCTGTAACGCCAGCCTGCTCCCCAAAACTGCAACCCTGATTTCATCAGCTGTTCTCTCAAAGGTACTGAGATGAGGCCCACACAGAAGGCAAAGGGAGAGCAAAGGGTCTAGCTGCTGCTTTACAGTCACTCTGGCAACAGGGAGCAGAGCTGGTGGAGAGGTGTGTGTTTTTCCTGCCCACCGCATCCTTGGGCACTATCTCACACGGGACTGGGAATCTGCAGTTTGGGAACTCAGTATGTCACTATCAGCTGCCTTTTGCAGGCAGCTTCTTGCCCCGGAGTCCCAGGATATAGGGACTGGAGACATTCATGTACACAGACCCTATCCCTTCAGCACTCCTGGAGTTGCTCTTAGGAACTCCAGCTTGAGCATCAGCAGCATTACTGACTGGTCAAAACCATGCGCTGTCCTCAGAGCATGGCATTCTCACACAACATGCCCTCTGTGCAGGCACAGAGACCAATTCAACCAATTTCACCTTCCACAGCTGGATTCAAGGCCACAGATACTCTTCAAAAAGCAGACACTCAGGTTGCAACCTGCTGCTGATACTAGACAGCTGAAGTGCCTGGCCAGGAGGTGACCCACAGTGATAACAGAGGTAGGGAGAAGTGCTTAAGGGGAAAGAAGGAAGGGAGCACACTTCACACAGGAGCAATGCTTATTTTTTAACAGTTAATTACATGTTATTATGGTTTAGCTAATAACCTGATGTGGACTAGAGAGACATACACACTTCCATCCAGTACCTCCTCACCTAACAGGGTGTATCTTTCCTACCTAACAGATAGGGTTGTCTGCACAGCATGCCAGAAAGATACCTACCTAACAGAGGTATGCTGTGCAGACAACCCCTACTTTTCACATAATAGTTAAATAAAAGCCATGAACATTAAGTCTAAGCCACAGTGTGTGGCACAGCAGCTGGAGGATGCAGCTGCAAGGCAGCTTTTTGTGAATTCTGCCTACCCCTGCCAGAAGAAAACCCTTCCCTGAGCCATCCCATTGTTGGAACCAGATAATCCCAGTACAGAAGTTATACTGACTCCTTGGAGCTGAAGTGGGGGCTCTTATGGAGGGGAAGAGGGATGGAACAGACCACTTTGCAGATGTAAAGCGCCAAGGGAAGCCAAGGAGATAGAAAGCTACCAAACTTGTACAACAATATCCACCAAAATTGTTCACCTACTGTCTTCCTACGAAACACTTGAAAAAGCAGGGCCAGCTGCAGAGTCTGTGAGGGAAACTAAAGAGAAGTAATTCCCATCTGCTCTCTCAACTCTCCTCTGTTACAGAGAGGATAAACTACACCTGGGCAGGTTCAAATGGGAATGGTAATTCTCTGCCCACCCTGCTGCTCCCAGCCATCAGTGCCCAGGTGAAGTCCATGAAGGAGAGGAGGTACTTGGACTTACCAGAAATCACAGAGCCGGACTTAACCCCATAAATCCTTGTGCCCAGCCCTCACCCTCACAACTGAATCCTCTGAGAGAGATGTGGAGGGTTTTATCGACATCAACACGAAGCACACATCTCACAGAACTACTAGGTTGGAAAAGACCTTTAAGATCATTGAGTCCAACCGTTCCCATCCTCTACTAAACATTATCTCTAAGTACCTTATCTACCTGTCTTTTAAACACATCCAGGGATGGTGACTCTACCACCTCCCTGGGCAGCCTGTTCCACATCCTGACAACTCATTCAGTGAAGAAAGGATTCCTAAGTGCAGACTGGGACCCCGGTAGTCCAGGAGCTCCATGCTGGCAAAGCTGTACAGTGTTGGTCTGCAATGTGTGACTTGTGCTCCAGTAATATTCAGAGGACCCAGTGTGCTAGGCACCGAGGAGTACATGGCAGAAGTTACTTCACATCATCATTTTTTCCCATGGATAAATATAAAACCTCATATTGATAAGTTTATTCACCTCTTTTTTTTAGTAAGACAGCCGTATAGCGACACTGGCATTCCTCTCGCTTACAGTGGCGTAAAGAAGAGAGAAAAACGCCTTTGGCAGCCAGAGCTGTGACTGAAGCACTTTAGATGCACAAGCGGGCAGTCCTGGCGAGCTCATGGAGAAACAGCAAGGGCTTCCACTCACCCCTTTGCCCGGCTAAGTCCTTTAGAGTCCAGGGCAGGTTTGTGTCACCAAAGTGGCTCTATTTGCCCAGCTGCTGTCCCTACGAGCGGCAGAGACCACAGCGAGCTCAGGCGTGCCTCCACACTCTGCATCCACCCCTCGGCATCTCCACGCTGCAGGAATACCATACCTTCCCTTCCCTTCCCTTCCCTGCCCTTCAGATAGTTCCCACCGCACCAGGGGAAAGAGCAGAGGAAAGCAGGCCAAAAAGCAGGACCAGGAACTGCAAAATCGAAATCCTCTGCAGTCACCAAGTTGCATCTACTCCTCACATGTTCCTTGGGAGTATACATTTCTACCCCAACATAAGTGAAAGCCCAAGAACTCCAGTTGTCAGCGTGCTGCCTGCACTGGAGTGCTTTCTGATATATTTAGAGCACACACCATTGCACCAACTCCTCTGCTCATTAAGCCATGATATTTGAGATACTTTTTTTTTTTTCTTTGCTTTTTTTAAAGTGACCTATCTGAAGAAGCTCTCCCATCACAGATCTGGTTGCTGAACAAGAGAAATACGGTTGCTTCAACATTCTTTTGTCGCTGCAATTAGCTTGGCTTTTTACTTAGAGAGCAGTGTTTATGTCTGTCTTGCAAGGACGAGCTTCTGAACAAGACTAAAACTCTGTGTGAGACCAGTGCATCTGCCCCAAGGCTGAAAATAAAAGCTGGCTTCCCACCTTAGTTTCCAAGTAAACTCCACCAAATGACACAGCACCCCATGCTACATTTCACAGGCAGCGCAGATATATTTAGCCCGGCACACCCCTCCCAAAGCACAACATGGGGCACAACCAGCCAAAGCAGAACCCAGGGAGGAATCAGGAAGATGAGCTGGGCAAACCATCCTCTCCTATTAATTAGTGTAGCTCTTGTTTACTTGCTTCATTTAAAACAAAAGAAACGAACAAACCAAAACAAAGAAACTTCACAAGAGGAGTTTTATTTTCAGGTCAGGCAGCAAATCCAAGAGCTGTAATTAGGTCCTAGAAATTAGCGGTTTAATTTATTTGTGGTGTTGAATGTTCTTTGTATTTCTATCTGAACACTGGATGGGAATGTAGGGGGACGAGAACGGCATCAACCCTTCCTCCTCAGCCTTGCTGTGAGAGAAAATGGTGTAAGAACCACATGAGCATCACGGACACACAAACATGCTGGGCCTTCCCTTTCACGGATGCAAAACTAGGGGGCAATAAGTGACATTTAACAGTGGCATTTGGGTGCCCAAAGAAGCACTCTGGTTACTTTGGGGATCCAAAAAGGTGCCTGAGGGGGGATGAATTCAGCACTGTATAGCTAGCTAACTAGCAAATGCCTCGGTGCATTTCAGCAGACCACCTTCCCAGAGAGATGACTCCGGGGATCACCCCGGGGCTGTGAGAAGGTTAGAAAGAGAGCTTGGCTCCAGGAAGCCCAGGCAATAAAAGGCAGGGGATGCTCAGAAGTGTCTGACAACCTGTTGGGTTTTGGTGCTGGCAGGTTGTAGGTAGTGATTCCCTTCCACCCAGAAAGCTACAAGGAGGGCTCTCTGCCCTCTCCAAAAGGGCTCGCTGCTTCAGCACAGGAACACGGGGCATCTTCTTGGCTTCCGTGCTGGACAATCTCCTGGCCTCAAGCAAAAAAACATTACATGCCAAAGTCTTAGCTGTACAGGACTTCCCTCCCCACCCCAAATGAGGAAAATAACTCATAACATACTAGAATGAAACAAGAAATCAGGGAAAAACCTAAGAAGGAGGTTGCATGAACAGGAGGATCGTATCAAGACCTAACACGGCTGGGTTTCATTCAAGGCTTTGGGAACCTTTCACTCCATAGGATGAACCCTCAGTTCAGGGCTGGACTAAGCAAAGTGCAATTCATCAGAGAGACCTCAGCACAAAACACAAAGCAATTATTTCTCTTATTATTTTCCTCATCCCCAAATGGGACATAGAACAGGGTCAGAGAAGCTTCATGGCCGTGTAAAGACTTTACCGAGTAACACTGCAAGCCCAAAGATACGATTTCTCAGAGTTGCATTGCTTCATCCTCTCCTGTGACAATTCAGGATGTTGAGTGGAGGAGTAGCTGTCTCCTACATTTCCTAATCTTTGTTTCCTTTCCCATAAAGAGCATCCTCTCAAGCACTCCTTTCCCTGGCCTTCTCTCGGCCAGCTAAGAGGACACTATTATTTAAAGAGGTGCAGAGAATTGCTGGGACATGGTCATAACTGCTGACCCTTGGGCACGCTATCACACAGGACCACAATGTGCTGAGCCGTGAATAACCCTCATCCTGCAGGGAAGGTTGGGCACTGCTGCTACGCGTGACCATGATCCCAGAGCTGACCAGGTTTAGAAATCCCTACACATCGGTGTCCTGTTTCACAGCCCTGCAACTGCAGTCTGTAGTGGCTCAAGAAAGCCTCTTTTTCTTATCAGAGTTTTAAAGAAAAGCAACAAGATTTTTCTCTGAGATAAAAAGCTGTTTCTAAAAGCTCCTGCAAATAATTCCTGTCCCGTAGGTTGCTTGTGTGTGTACTGCTGATGGTATCTGCTACCTGAATGCACCAGTATGGCAGGCATGGCTTCTTATCCCTGACTGGGTAAGTGCAGTTCCTGGAATCATATTTATGCTGCAAATATTTGAAGTTAACAGGTCAAAAATTTAATCCCTTCCATCAGTATTTACTTCAGCTTCGCAGTGCTGCATCTCTCAACGTTATGAAAATAAGTTCCTAAAATATTCCCCCAAAAGTATGGAAGGCTCTTCAAACACAATCAAACACCCCTGTTCCTCTAAATATTGTCCAATACTAGCCAGAGAGTTTAAAATACTCACCTAGCTCATCATTGTTCCAGTGATGTAATGTTTGTAATAGTCCTGCCAATGCCATACACAAGGGAGGTGTCTGTGGGAACCGGTCTTTTCTCCTTCAAGAATATCACAGAATCACAGAATCACAGAATTGTAGGGGTTGGAAGGGACCTCGAGAGATCATCGGGTCCAACCCCCCTGCCAAAGCAGGCTCCCTAGCTCATATTGCTCAGATAGGCGTCCAGGCGGGTCTTGAATATCTCCAGTGAAGGAGACTCCACCACCCCCCTGGGCAGCCTGTCCCAGTGCTCAGTCACCCTCACTGTGAAAAAGTTCTTCCGCATGTTGGTGCGGAACTTCCTATGCTCCAACTTGCAGCCATTGCCCCTTGTCCTATCCCCACAGACCACTGAAAAGGGGCTGGCTGATTCCCCCTGCATCCCCTGCTTCAGATAATTATAAACTTTGATTAGGTCCCCCCTTAGTCTTCTCTTCTCAAGGCTGAACAGTCCCAGCTTACTCAGCCTTTCCTCATAGGGGAGATGCTCTAGGCCCTTAATCATCTTCGTAGCCCTTCTCTGGACTCTTTCCAGGAGATCCCTGTCCTTTTTATACCAAGGAGCCCAGAACTGGACACAATACTCCAGGCGGGGCCTGACCAGGGCAGAGTAGAGAGGGAGGATCACCTCCTTTGACCTGCTGGCTACACTCCTCCTGATGCATCCCAGGATCCCATTGGCTCTCTTGGCCACCGAGGCACACTGCTGGCTCATGGCCAACCTGTCATCTACCAGGACCCCCAGGTCCTTCTCCACTGAGCTCTTCTCCAGCAGGTCATCCCCCAGCCTGTACTGATACAAACAGTTGTTCCTTCCCAGGTGCAAGACTTTACACTTGCTTTTGTTGAACTTCATCTGGTTTCTCACTGCCCAGCTCTCCAGCCTGTCCAGGTCTCTCTGGATGGCAGCGCAGTGCTCCTGCGTGTCAGCCACTCCTCCCAGCTTTGTATCATCGGCGTACTTGCTGAGGGTGGATGTTATTCCCTCATCAAGATCGTCAATGAAGATATTAAACAGGACTGGACCCAACACTGAGCCCTGGGGAACACCGCTGGTAACAGGCCTCCAGTCAGATTCTACTCCACGAATCACAACCCTCTGGGTTCGGTCCGACAGCCAATTCTCAACCCACCTCACTGTCCACTCATCTATCCCATGCTTTCTCAGCTTTGCTATCAGGATGTCATGGGAGACAGTATCAAAGGCCTTGCTGAAGTCAAGGTAGATGACATCCACTGCTCTCCCTCCATCTACCCAGCCTGTCATGAGATCGTAGAAGGCTATGAGGTTGGTCGAGCACGATTTCCCCTTAGTGAATCCATGCTGACTACTCCTCATGACCTTCTTCTCTTCCAATTGCTTGGAGATGGCATCCAGAACAAGCTGTTCCATTACCTTTCCAGGGGCAGAGGTGAGGCTGACTGGCCTATAGTTACTAGGTTCCTCCTTCTTGCCCTTTTTAAAGACTGGAGTGACATTGGCTATCCTCCAGTCTTCAGGCACTTCTCCTGTCCTCCAAGACCTGTCGAAGATGATAGAGAGCGGCTCAGCAATCACCTCCGCCAGCTCCCTCAGCACACGTGGATGTAACCCATCTGGGGTCTCCTGCTTGTTTAGATTAATTGATTTCACACACAGTTGTTTATGTGTGTGGCCTCCCTTGATTTTCTGAGCTCTCTTCGCTCCAAACAAAACAGCTTAGGGATGTAGGATGGAGCCAACTGCATTTTGGAAGAGGGGGCAATAACACCTCAAAGCCAAACAGAAAAAGACATTTCTTGCTTCAGCCACTTTTCCCTGGACTGCACATTGAGGCAGCTATATAAAAGCATGCTTCTGGGGAGCACCATAAAACTGCTTCAGAGACACAGGGCACAGAGCCCGACAGGAGAAAGTTCCCCACAATGGTGGGAAGGGAAAAAAGTAACTTCTGAGCAGAAAGATATATGGCAGATCTGCGAGATTGCAAACAATAGCTGACCAAGAAGCTGTCACAACTTTTTAAAACATCCTGATCCCATATAAGAGCTTGCAGCTAGGCTAGGAGAGCACGAGAGTCCTCATCTGTGCATGGAATGATGTCTGGCAGCTGTGCCATGCGCTGGTCAGAAAGGAAAATTTATCTTGGTAAAGAAATCTGGATATTAATTTGAAAGCACAAGACAAAGCACAGATGATTAACTGCCCTCAGCCTCTGCAGACCGGCCATGTGGACACGCCGTGGGTTCAATCTGCAGTGAATTATACAAGTCATCACACACAAAGATTGAAGGAGCTGGCCAGCAAAACCAGTGGAAATACACTTTTGTGGATCTGGTCAGAGAATGGAATCTGTTCCCCAAGAAGGAATGGGATTTCAACATTTGTCTGCATCCCAAATAAGGATGAAAGGTCAGAATGTTATACTATTTCATGCCATGAGCAATTCCAAACGCTTTTGATTTGAAAATGTCGTGGGGAGAAAAAAACCCCAAGATATTATTGATAGAAGGAAAACATTCAAAATCAACTGTTGATCCAAAACAAGAGATTTTGGGATGTTGACCTGAAATTTAAACTTTTGTTTCAGGTTTCAGCTTAAAATGACATTTAAGTCTGAATGTCAATTGGAAACAGAAATCATTAGGTTTTGAAACATCACTATGGAAAAATACAGGGGTTTTTTTTCTGAAAATTTCAATTTAGACCAAATCATGTTTTCTTATGCAAGTCTTCTTATTTTACTGTTTCCATGCATGTTTGCTTTGCTGCTTGAGGATGAGGATCCACTCCAAGCATAGGGAAGTCCACAATGGGCATAACCACACTGGGGACATACCAGAGATGCCTTATAGAACTCCAGAAATTTGGAATACCTGCACCCAGTCTTATTTAGGAACATGAAATATTACAGAGCAGTTGCAGGTTTTAATTTAGGGGAAAAGATTCCCAGTGTCAGATGAGTACTAGACAAACAGAAACCCGCTTTGCACACAGATGAGGAGTGGAGTCTGAGGATGCTCACTGATGTCCTCAAAAGCAGTGTCTCTTCATCAGCACACAAGATCACAGAAAGGTCTGCTTTGCAAACCTTGGAAAGAAGGCAGCAGACGGGACTCTGGAAACATAAAATTACCACTAATCTCTTGTTACTTATTTAAATTTAATCCATTGTAGAAAAACACAAAAGCCTAACTTGAAGTCTAGTAACCCACAACATTTCGGAAGAATTTTTTAGGCAGATGTACGAGTAGCAGCTGGCTCTGCGCTGTGCAGAAATAAACACACAGAGCTTTCTGTCCAAGAGGGGACAGAGAAGAGAGAGCCGTGTATCCCACACACAGGGTTGTAAACTTTGACTGAAAAGGCAATTACATCACTAATGTCTCCCGCTTCAGACACGCCAGGCAAACAATGGCTGTGAACTTGATGTCTCTGCAGCACAAAAACCACAGAGCAAGTCAGTCTATTGGGTTGGAACTAGTCTCTTCCAATCCAAATCGTTCTATGGTTCTATGACATAGGGTTACAAGTCGTCAAGATGGTCTGGAATATCCACTCAGTGCAATGCCGAGGTACACTGAGAGAAAACAATACCCAGGAAAGAGTGACTGGATCAGGTAATGTTTTTAACAGCATTGGGATTAAAAGCCAAAGGCTTCTGGACACCTGGGCAGAGGAGCTGAAAGGAAAAGTAAAATTTATTTAGGTAGAGTCCCAACCATGACTGAGCAGAGCAGCAACATCTGTCTGAGATCCAAGCAATGAATGGATTGTGTTCAAGTGACTCCATGGTTTCCAGCATCAGACCAGCAACCTGCTGGACTGACAGACCTTCTGAATGGCAATCCGTAATTTGGGAATGAGTGTTGCTTCCAACCTCTTTCAATCCCAGGCTGACTTTAGAAAGCTATGCCCACCCCACAGCAGCCTGACACCTTTCCCAAGATGTGAATGAGCCACAATTTCCACAGGACCGTATCCTCCCCCACCCCTGGTCCATCTCTAGGATAGCCTGCAGGCCAGCACACACACATCTTCTTGCATACAGGTCTGCTGGACGATCCTTCCCTGGCTACGGACAAGGATTCTAGGTTCTGTGAAGATCACCACCTCCTTTACCACTAGGAAGAAAGAGTTACTGGACTGGCTGGGAAATAAGAAGATAATCTTCTCTGCTGCCTCAGGGAGAGGCAGAAATTGGTACAGGTGACAGGCAAAGTGGTTCATTCTGGCTCAGAGGCGTGCTGTGATGGTGAACAGCACCTGGTCACCTCCAATCTGCTCAGCTGAGAATCAATTGTGGGAAGCATGAGGCTCACCAACTCAGAGCTCACACAGTTTGACCAAAAGTGGCAACAAATTGCCAGAGTCTTATCTCTAATGTATTAAAAATATGTTTCTTGGTTCAGCCTTGTCCATAAGCCGAAGCTAAGCTCAGCTAAGACAAACCAACGCTGTCTAAATGTAACCATTTTTCTTATTGCTTGTAGCTTGGTGTTATGCCTGACTCAGAAACATTACCTCATGTGTACAAGTAGGGCCTGGTCCAGAATTTACCCCATAAAACTTTTGTTAGTTCATGGCATGATAATAAAATAATATACTAAACCCGGTACCTGCCTCCCAAGACCCCAGTGAACACTGTCGTGCCGGCAAAGGTGCCCACGTGGGCGCAGCTAGGCCCACAGAAGGAGCCACCGCTGCCTCCATTCACGGTGTTTGGAAAGGTGTCAAGCTATACAGGCAGAAAAGCCGTGCCAGCACTCCTCTGGCACAGGTGCAAGCTAAGGCAAACAGCAGAATTCAGACAGATGACAATCAGAGTAATAATAGCTGCCGATTGGTGAGCCTGGCCTAGGTGGCACCGTTTTGTTGGAAGACACAGGTTTCAAATCGCCTTGCGGAGAAGACGTTTGGTTGTTACGTGCAAAGATGGCTTTATGCCATTTTATTTCCACACAGCCACAGTTGTGCTCCAGACCTGCTTTGCTCTCAGATCATCTCAGCATACCGTGGAGAAGACAATCAGCTCTCAAATCTTTTGGGATCATGCAGGCTCCTTAGAAAACGGCAGATGCTGAAAGAGCCTGTGCAGCTACAGCCCTGTCCCTCTCTCTACTCTGCCCTCATGAGGCCCCATCTGGAGTAGTGTGTCCAGGTCTGGGGCCTGCAATACAAGAAAGATGTAGAACTGTTGGAGAGGGTTCAGAGGAGGGCAATGAAGATGATCAGAGGGCTGGAGCACCTCCCCTATGAAGAAAGGCTTAGGGAGCTGGGCTTGTTCAGCCTAGAGAAGAGAAGGCTGCGAGGGGACCTCATTGCAGCCTTCCAGTACCTGGAGGAAGCTTATAAACAGGAGGGGAATCAACTTTTTAAAAAGGTAGTAATGGCAGGACAAGGGGGAATGGATTAAAACTAAAGGAGGGAAGATTTAAATTACATATTAGGGGGAAGTTTTTTAAAGAGAGAATGGTGAGATGCTGGAACAGGCTGCCCAGAAAGGTGGTGGATGCCCTGTCCCTGGAGGTGTTCAAGGCCAGGTCGGATGGGGCCCTGGGCAACATTGTGTAGATCCAGGCCTGGAGGTTGGTGGCCCTGCCTGTGGCAGGGGGGTTGGAACTCTATGATCCTTGGGGTCCCTTCCAACCCGGACCATTCTGTGATTCTATGATACAGCCAAACCTGAACATCAGCATGCTGCACTTGCCAAGCTTACCCAGCTGAAAACTTTCTTGCCATTAATAAAAAATTAACATTTTGTACTGGGGCAAAACTCCCAAACAGCTTGTTAAGAAGAGGCGGAAATGGGGAATAGTTATAAAAACAGAAAAGAAGTTGGGACAGGGAGTTGGTCATAATTCCCAGGAGCACCCACTCCATTCCACCTGTATGGCAGGATGCAAAATTGCTGCCGGTGGAGTAGCAGCTGCAGCCACTGCCGAGATCTGGTTTGTTCGCACCATGCGCTGGAGTGAGGGCCAACGCTTTGGTTCAAAACCAAAAGCCTCCGCTACAGCGCGTAGAGTAACGGGGCTACCCCATGAATATCTGCATCACCTCCATGCAAGATTGTAAAGCTCCAGCCAGGTTTCAAGGATGCAAAACCGGGCATAATCGACAGTGATGGCAGCCACAGCATACTCCCAACTTCCCCAGCTGTGATACAGAAAAGATAATGGCAAAATATTTACTAAACAAAGCACTGATGTTCTGCCAGGGCCAATATTTATGGTAATTATAGCAAATCTGGGCCACAGCATATAAGAAAGAAACCTCTAGAATTGCTTTTTCTGTAAAAAGAGAAGGAAAAAAAGAAACTTCGTTTTCTTTTGTACAGTATCAATTTTTTATGATTAGAGACAACTTTGTACTACTTAAGAACACCTCAGAGGGTAATGAACCCGACAGTCACAAAATTATTTTTTCTGAAAAATGCTCCATTAATGAAGACATATTTGGGCTTATATGTTTCTCTCACCATTCTTTGATGCGTAACTGACTTCAGAAACATTTTAACAGTAATGCAAGGAGATTCTCAGTTAATTTGCTTAAGAATTCAAACTCCAACATAATAGAGGTGCTGCAATGCTTCAGGACTCAGTGAAATGACCATACCAAACTGACAAAGAAACTGAACAGAGAAAAATTGGAAGACAGATTTAGGGAGACCACTGAAATATTACAATAACTTTTGTTAATCCTCTGCCCTTAATGGGAGAAAAGAACAATGCAAACCATATTCTCCATCCAACCACCTCAGCCTCCTTCATCTCCAACTGAGATGGAAGAGTTTACAGAAAATTTATTTTCCCAAAATGCTTCAAATAAACTAAGACTTAAGCTTCACATGTATGTACATATATGTGGCTAGAAGATAAGATGTTGCTCTCCTTTTCTTTCCCTAAGAGAAAAATTACAAAATGCTTCAAGCCTTTCCCATGAGCTATCAAAACCACAAATTAAACTAAACCAAGAACTTTTTCAAAGCCCGGCACACAACAGTGCCATGAGCTCTCCGGCTATGAACTGATTCCTGCTCTAGGAAGACTCACTCCATTTAAATATCCCCACTAGAGACCTATGTTGTGCACTATTTTATCTCATTTTGTTTCCACTAATTCCACTCCAGATCCCAGGATGAGGATTTACAAAATGGACCAGTCATTTCTGAGTAATCAAGTCCAGACTACTTAAGCCTGCCCAAGAATCAGAAATAGCTGAACCTTGGAAAAAAGTCGGGACCTTTGACAGTGTTCCAAGTTGGATACCCCCAATCGCTAGTCATCACTGAAACCCTTGGCCTCTGTTACCTTCCCTCTGAACACCAGAGGATTAAACACAAGGCCACCGGGCTAGCTCAAAGAGTGACAGAGGAGTCTGGGATTCAAACCATCGCTCTCATGTGGTAGACCACAGCATTAATGACACGACAAGCAGGCATGCCCGGAAAAGCAGAGATCAATTAGGGGTCTCTTGCAGGGTTACAGAGGACACAAATGGTTTGATCCTGACACTTTTATTTAGATGAAGGCAGCTGCCAGGTTGGGCCATATTTGCTGTCCCAAACTCTAAAGAAACTCTAAAGAAAGTGAATTTTGTCCAGCCCAACAGAAACAGGAGTGCTCCCTCTTCTCTGCTTCTCCCTCCCTCCAGTTCCTCGAAACCAAGGGGTACACCACTCAGTTCCCAAACAAACTGGGATGAAAGCCAGCTCAGGGAAGCCTAGCTCTGACCAAAGTGAAATAAAAAAGATGCCTCCAAGGGGAACCATCTACTGACCCCACCACTGGAGTCCTGATGGAGGCAGAAAGAGGCACTATCCCTTTAGAGATAGCCAGGAAGCTCCTCAGCATGCCTGGTCTCTGGGAGCAACCACAGCCAGAAGGAAAAAGGCTGCGGGCTGTAGCGGGAAGTTTCCTGAAGCCAACTGCAGAGTAAATACTCTGAGCTACCAGAGATGAGAGAACAAGGGACCCTCCAGTCCCGAGGGCTGCTCAAAAAGATTTAAAAATAAAACCTGTGAGCAGGGAGAACTGGCTCGCCTGGGACCTGGAGGGAGCCAGCATCCGCCAGAGAGAGGGAGTGAGCAGCAAACCACCCGCCCGAGGCAGCCAGGAAACGCTGCAGCAGGAGCCAGACCCACAGCTCAGCCACAAGAGAACAGGTCGGCTTAGGATGGATGAAGCCGGCTGGGGAGTTAAATTTAGACAGGTAAACATACCGAAGGGAAGAGATGGGGTTCACTCAGCTCTCACTGTCTGCTGCTGCCAGGCTCGGGGGAGGATACCCCCAAAAGAACTGCTGGGGGGACTGGGGCACCCTAGAATAGAGCCACTGGGGGTGAACAGGTGAGGGAGTGCTCGACAACGTGGACATTTTTTTCCCATCATTTGCTCCAGGCGCCTCTCTGCCAGGCAGCATCCCCAGGAAGTAGGAAAGCTGCTGCAAGAAGTGGGCAGGACACTGCAGCCTGAGGGGAGACACAGCCCCACCAGCTGTGTATGTGCCAGGCACAGGGACCTTGCAACGGAAGGGTACCAGGGAAAGTCCAACCAGAAACAGGGGGCCACAAAGTCAGTGTAGCCATTTGGGTGCTGATGTAACCCTGATGGGCTGCATCCCTTTCCGAGGGAAAGGGATCCCTTTCTTTTTGCCTTTCTGAAGGAAAAAGGAGTAGAAGAGTCCTGGTGAATGCTCATGATGCTTAATGCAAGAACAAGGAGTTAAAGTCTTGTGAACTCAGCCAAAATCTAGCTTGAGTCATCTGGGCCCCAAGGACAGTAAGGGACCCATCGCAGCCCTCTCCCCACACAGCCCCACTCAAACTTCACTGCCCAGTTCAGAGCTCCCAAGGACAAGCAAAGGATCCCCAGGCACAGCCAGCCCACCATCTACAATGGGCTCGTCTCGCAAAGCACTTTCACAGAGCGCAGTCACAAGGCACATGAGAGCATCCCTACTCTGGAAACAGCTGCACTGAAAAGCGACAATCTGCTTTGGGTGAACCCATTGCTCTGCCTCACACAGAGCAGCATAAGCTTTATTGAATCCTAAGCTGAAGCCTGGAAGAGGGCAGTGGATCACAGGGTCTGGTCTCATTTTCTGTAATTCTGTCTGTACGGTCTTGGCCAGTTATCCCTGCAGTGAGCCCAAGAACTTGCACTCTGTTAAAGCATCTTTCCCAAACAGACATTTGGTCTTTATGTACACATTTGAAGAGCCAGAGAAGCTGATGTTGCCTTTGGTTGTTTGTTCCAATGGTTAATCACCCTGCTGTTAAAAATATTGCCTGTTTCTAATGTGAGCTTAAAGAGCTCAAACACTCAGACACAAGCTTTAAGTTTCCCTTTTGAATTAGAAAGCTCTCCAAGTACCAGCTACTCTCAGTGCCAGCGAAAGTGCTCAGGTATCACACCATGCTACCTCTTAAATTTTCTTTCTGAAACACTACCTAGGTCCACATTCCTTAAATCTCCCATTAGAAAAAGATTTTTTTCCAGTTTGGGAGTAATTCTCGTGACTCCTCTCTGTGCTGCCTTCAGCTCGAACTGTCTGCGTGCCTTTTTCCAGCAAGCGAGGGTCCCTTTCTCTGAAAAAAATGGAAGCAAATCATGGCACTCCCTGTCTTACATGACAATATGCCTTGGCTATTTGCATCCTGATTTTAAAAGTACCAGGTTTAAAAGTCTTTCTGAAATGCTTATTGTGCGTGTGTGCCCAATTAATTTGGAAATGATGAAATGGTTTTCACTAGAACTTTGATCAGCCATTAGAAAAAAAGATCTTATGAATAGAAACAATTTATCTTCATTTAAATAAATAACCATGCAGTTTGCAGGAAAAAGACTGGTTTCCCTGCGTGCCTTGAAACCCAAACCCAACAACTTCAGGACAAAAGACTCAGGATCTGAAGCAGTCCAGAAACATAAAGGCCTGCTGGGCTACAGAAAGGGACAAAGTACATTAAAGATGACTACACTGATTTATCCCTTTTTTTAAAATGTCACCATATTTGATCTCTTCCTAAAAGTCCAAGTTCCCGCAGACTTCACTATAGAATCACGTGAATTTTTCTTTCAAATGGTATGGTTCTGGTCTTCGCAGAGTAAGTACAACTGGGACTTACCTTGCTACCTGAAAGATCAAAACACAAAAAGGAACTCCCAACTTTTTAGACTCGGCTCTTTCAAAACTTCCATTTTTTTCAACTGATGTCATGATTTCTGGCAGACTGGGAGGGAAGGGGCTGAGAGAGAGAGAAGACTTCTGAGAGCCTGCAGCCAGGATTTCAGCTTTCCCTGAACATAGGTTAGTCACACATGGAAGGACACCTATGTTGCAGATGCACGGAGATGGCAGGAAGGACACAGGGGCTGCTTACAGCTACGCAGAGGAGAGGTGCATGAGTACTGAAGACACAAGAAGGAGCCAGGGAGGGACTCCTTCCCAAAAGAGATGCTTCAGTGAGCAACCAAGAGAGCTTGGAAGCAGAGGAAACCCATAGCTGAACTGGGGCCAGCTCACCTCCCCAGCTCCGCCTCCTCCCCTGCACAGACAGTTCAACTTCTTGCTTTTCCCTTCACATACTTGGCTAATTTATTTAAAGGAGGAGGAAAGAAACTTGGGCTGGCTTTGCCACCACACGCAGTAGCTTGTCCCACACACTGGGAGCTTGGGGTAAAAGAAAAAAATTCCTGCAGTGCCCAACCTTCACCTGGGATAAACCCAGGTGTCCGTGTACTGGGCTTGGCTTAAGAGGAGTCTGTCTCTACTGCCAACTTTGAGAGAGCCCACTTCTTTCTCTTGTGGGAAGAAGAGCAGGTACCACACTCGGCTCTGCATTTAAAACAGTGCCTGCATGGGACAGAGGACAGGCGCACACACAGGTTAAACCTGCCAGCACCAGAAAAAGTGGTCACTTCAGCTCGCACATCAGTACCCAGCAGCAAATGCATGAAGACATTTGACAATAGACTTAAACCTCTGTGTTGGTGCCCCCCCTACAGACTCCCCACCTGCAGGGGAGGGTGGGGGAGACAGCAGAGATACAAAGAACCAGACAGACACCGAAAGGACAGACGGATTAAGATAAGTGTAAAGGAAGGAGATACTTCTTGCGCCCATTAATATAGGCGTGCACGAGTATGTGCAGACACAAAAGCCCAAATAAAGGGCAGCAGGAAAGAGCCCTTGAAGTGCAGGTGGACAAGGAGGCATCAGGGAAAGACAATCTGTGTGTGGGGGTGAAGAGCAGACTACATGGGAAATGTGCAGGTGTACATGAGGAGTGTGATGCACATGCACCCAAGTTTTTGCTACAAAGAAAATTAAGTGAGAACATAGCTAGTACATGTGTGAGAAGCAGCTCTGTCACCAAAAAAACCCTAACCCAAGACTAAAGTTGCACAGGTGAGTACATGGGTGCAGGCAGCAAGGCAAGAGTGATGATGGTCATGCACTAGGGAGTGCAAGCAAGAAAGTATTAAGAGGCAGGTAAACGTCCCTGATAGGGATGCACGTCTGGTGGCAAGTGTGAAAAACATGGGGCAACAAAGTGTGTCACAGCATATGAAGATACGTTTGGGGAAGTTATTTTCCCCATACCGCTAAGGGAAGTATTGCACCATAATTCCCAGAAAAAAAAGCAAAATAAAAAGTTTCATAAACCAGTGTGTTTGTTGCGGACACAGGCGGGATGCTCATGCTCATAATGTGAGACCAGGCACACCGTTGCCACGCTGCAGTTCCACTCACACAAGTACCTTCTCCCACACCATGTGTGTGTGATGGCCCATGAGGCGCATGATGCCACAACACAACCATGTGAGCAAGGACAGCGTGGGCAGGGGGCTCAGGTGCTATCAGGAAAGCTGCTGCACTCATGCTCAGAGAAAGGGCCCTCATCCGAGAGCAACATCTCTCCACTCAGAGTAACGTCCATCTTACCGGAGCAACATCTGTTTTGCCAAACTTATGCCCGTTGTGTCCAAGGAAAATCTGTTTTGGTGGCTCAACATCCACTGCCCCAGAGGAGCATCCCTCAAACCCCAGCAACACCCCTGGTGCCCGAGTACGGCCCCCCACGAGCGGACAGCATCCCTCCTGTCCAAGCAGATCTCTTCCATTGCAGTAACGCCTCCAAAGCCACCCCGAGGCCACCCTGCAACCAGCCCTAGCCCTGCGCCCCGGTGGCCCCTCCGCTGTCCCGTGTTGTGGGCATGCTCCCTGGGGCTGCTGCTCAGCAGCGGCTGCGGCTCGGTTGCCCGACGGCTGCGGTCCCGAAGTCTCCTTCCCCCGGCCAAGGCCGCCCGCCGCGGGGTCTCCGCGCAGCCCGGACCGCCCCATCCCCGCGGCCCCCGCGAAGTCCCCGCCCTGCCCCAACCGGCGGCCGTTACGGGCCGGGGGCGCCCCCGGATCGCGCTGCCGGGGGTGGACGGCGAAAGGCAGCCTCCGTTTCCCTGGCTGTGTGGAAGCAGCGACCCCCCGGCGCTGCCCGCGCCGCCTCCCGCCCCTTCGGGGGCCGCCCGGGGAGGCGCCCGGGACGGGACGGGACGGGCCCGGGGAGCCGCACCGCCCGGCACGGCGAAACGCCTCCCGTTCCCCGGCCTCCTCCCCCCCGCCGCCGCCGTCGCCGCTGCCGCCCTCCCCGCCGCCGCGGGCCGGGGCCGCCTCCTACCTGCATCTCCCGGGCGCCGCGTCCCCGACCGGCGGCGGCAGGTGAGCGGGCGGCCGCGGTGGGCACGGGGCTCCGCGCCCCTCGCCGCGGCGTCGCGGCGTCCGGAGACCGCGAGGGGACGCACCTGCCCCGGGGGCAGCGGCCCCGTCGCCGCGCCGGGCCGAGCCCCCCGCCGGTAGCGGGAGAGGAGTGGGGGGAGGATACCGGCGCTGCCTTCCACGTCGCCGCGGGGGCGCTGGGCTCCGGGAACGGCGGCACCGAGGGTGACTCCCGGCTGAAGTTGGCGGCGGCGAGTGCCGGGCCCGGGAGGTGCCGGCGGATCCCGGGGGCTCCGGCCGCCTCCGCCCCGCCTCCCCCCGCCCCGCGCCCGCCCCCCGCGCCCTGTGCCCGCCCCGCCGCGGGCACCGCCGCCGCCGCCGGGATGGGGCTCGCTCGAGGGAGCGCGGCGGCCTCTCCCGCCGGGGCGGGAGGTGGGAGGGGGCTGTCCGGGCGGCGAGCCGCGGCCCCGGTGCCGTCGGGGGGGGCCGTGCAGGCGTGCGGGGAAACGCCGCGGCCCTGTGCGGCAGAGGGGGCCGAGGGAGGACCCGCGGGCAGCGCCGCGCCGCCGAGGGGTGGCCGCGGGGACCGGGAGGGCTCCTTCCCTCCGGTCCCTGCAGCCCCCCGGTCCCTGCCGCTCCCCACCCCCGGCAGTCACTTGTGGGTCTCTCCCACCCACACCTCTGCAGCGGCCGCTCCGTTCCCGGCTGCCGGGCTCCGCCGCCCCTAAGTGCCCGGCTGGCCATGGCCCGGTGCCGCAGGCATCACTGCGCCGTCCGTCTCTCGCCGTGCGTGCTCACGGACCCCCGGCGTGGGCAGCGGGGTGTCTGGCTCTGGCCAGTTTGAACCTGCTGACCTGCTCGTCCATCCCAGCATGGATTTTTGGCATCTGTCTCCCACTGTGGGCAGGGGCAGGCTGCAGGGAAGGTGCGAATGAGGCAACCCCCGGTTCGGGAACGCTGTTCAAAAAGGCTGGCAAAGTTTGGCAGAGGCGGAGGTGCACAGCTTGCACGGAGCTCTTGATGGGGCTGGCTTTCAACAGGCACATCCATCCCTTGCCTGCAACAGCAGGAATCGCACCAGGGGCTCTCCCGCGCCTCTCCTCCCATAAAACTTCGCAGATTCACGGCCAGATCCTGTTCTCACTTTTCCTGGCAGGAGTAGGGAGTAGCTGCAGAGGTATTAGCAGGATTGCCGCAAATTTATGTTGGTGTAACTGAGAGCGGCCCCTAGCTCTGAGGATCGCTGGGCATCTCAAGAGCACGGAGGCAGAATTTACGTGTCCGGCCTCCGAGCTTGGTGGCAGCTCTGCAGCAGCCAAGGAAGCCAGGATTTACACTTGTTATGTCGGGATCCCCATCTCCAGGCCCCACAGCATCAGGCATCCAAGGTCTTTGCGCGGCAGGAGCTGCAGAGCCTCATGCACAGTGCATGGAGCACATTGCTCCTACACATGCGCTGCTGCACACAGACTGAGGGGAGTTACATCAGGGAGGCATTTTGGCCCCCTGGAATTACCCAAATTTGTACCAGGCTGAGATTTGGTGCGGCTTGAGGCACACACCCCTGCACGAGTGCCCGGTCTCAAACAGCTCTGAGCATCTTTTAGGTTCAGAGGGAAGCACTCACATGAGTGTATTTAGAGGAGCAGGTAAATGTTTGAGTACAGGCTACATGACACAAATAATTGAAGGCTCTGGGTGTCTTAATTTATGACCAACTGCTCCACTGTTTCTCATCACTGTAGTCATTAATGATACTTTCTTTTAATGGGAATAGGTGATAGAGGAGTTTCAGCTGGAGGTAAATAGTAACCCAGTGTTTGTGGTAGGAAATAAGGAGCCATTGTCCTCGGCACTATGTAACTAGGAAGATAATGGTTGGTACAGCAAATACCAATTAGAGGGCAAAGGCAGTCTTGAAATTGCATCTGGCTGCAGGAATTTTTAGGTGCCAGCTTTTTTATTCCAAGGTAAAACTGGTTTATCATATGGGCTGTTGTTCCCTGCTTATTTGTCCTGCTTTGGTGGGACAAGAAGAGATGTCAGGAGGTGTCAGTCCCATGGTGGTGCTGAGTTCCAGGAAGGGCAGGAGAAACAACTGGGAGTGTGCACCTTGGAAGCTGGGTGGGAGTGGGCCCCTGGCTGGCCACTTGAAGGGCTGGAGAAGAGGCAAGAAGTCCTCAGCCAGCAGGAACAAAGTGTGTGGCCCATCTGTGTGTGTGTGGGTGTTTCACAAGGAGGAGGACTTGGCATTCCTGCCAGCACTGAGGACAAAAGATACGGAATGAGCTGGTTATGGTGCTTGCATGGATGTATGAGGACAGGAGACCACTTTTTGCTCCATCTCACTTTGTTGTCTCTGCTGAAATGTCTTTGATGTTTTTCTCCTGTGTTGTAGTTTTGCATGGCTGGGTTCTGGTGGAGGAGGGGTAGCTGCAGAATTGTCATTAAAATCCCCATCCCAAGAGAAATTCCCCACAGTTACTGCACTCCCTGGCTATGTTCAGTTTGTTTTGCCAATTCCCTCTTCCAATTACTGTACTTATCTCAAACTCCTTGAGCCCCACGTTGGGCACTAAAAGGACTGTCGTGGTTTGGCCCTGGCCGGAGGCCAGATGCCTACCAAAGCTGCTCTATCACTCCCTTTTTCAGCTGGATAGGAGGGAAAATATATATCGAGAGGCTTAGGAGTTGAGATAGGGCAGGGAGAGATCATTCTGCAATCAGCATCATGGGCAAAACAGACTCAACATGGAATAAAGAACAGAAACTCTCTAATTGATTACACTGCACTGCACACACAGTGACACCAGAGTTGGGTAATGAGAAGTGTGACCAGATCTTAAAGCACCTCCCCCCACCCCTCCCTTCTTAGCAGACTTCACTTTAGTCATGATTTCTCTCCCTTCTTCCCCCACATTGTGGCACAGGGAGGGGCAGGGAATGGGGGAATAGGGGTTTTGGTCAGTTCCTCATGAGTTGTTTTCCTTCTTAGCTAGGGGGGTTGGTGGGGGGGGGGGGCATTCCTCACACCCGGGTTCCCTACTCCAGCATGGGGTCCCACCCACAGGAGACAGTCCTCCATGAACTCCAATGTGAGTCCTTTCCCGTGGGCTTTCAGGTCTTCACCAGCAGCCCCAGTGTGGGTCACTGCTATGGGGTGCAGCCATAAATCGCAATGTCTCTCAGTCTCTCAGGCCCAGACTGCTCCAGCCTGGTCCCCCATGGAGTCACAAGACCCCTCCAGCGAACCTGCTCCGGCGTAGGTGTCTGTCTCTCTTTTGCTCATCTCTGTGTCCCTATGTCTCTCCACAGGCTGCAAGTGCTGGCAGGGGCTTTCTCCAACGTGGGTCACAGTGTCTTCTGTATGTCTCCACCTGCTCCAGTGTGGGGCCTCTCCACGGGCTGCAGTTGGGGTCTCATCCTCTTCCATAGGCTGCAGAGTGACACCTGCTTGACCATGGTCTTCTCCATGGGCTGCAGGAGAATCTTTCTCTCCAGCACCTGGGGCGCCTCCTCCCTCCTCTTTCTTCACTGCCCTTGGTGCCCGCACAGTTCCTTACATCTTCTCACTCCCTTCTCTGGTGACAAAAAGGTGGCTGCTTGCAGGTTTTTTTCTCCTCAGTGTGATTCGCAGAGGCGCTGTGACCATTGCTGATGGGCTCGGCCTTGGTGGACAGCGACTCCGGCCTTGAGCTCAGCTGGTGTTTGCTCTATCAGGCCTGCAGAGATCTTCTAGCTGCTTCATGCAGAAGCCATCCCTGCAACCCCCCTCCTCCATCAGAACCCAGCCACACAAAACTACAATATCCTGGAAGGAGGAAAGTTAGTTACCTTCTTTCCTTCTAGTTTCCCCTGCAAGTTTACTTTATCCTCCACCAAAACATGACCCATGAATATCATACCATAGTTTTTGTCCACTGAAGCTGTTCGTCCATCTACAGAGAACAGACAAGGGAAGGGCACTCATACCTGGCCAGGGGTGAGCCTCATTATGTACCAGGGGTACCAGCTCCCAGTAGGAGGGGCTCCTGTCTACTTGCAGCTGCCAAAGTTGTCATCCAGATGTTCTTTAGATGTCCCAATGTTATTAAGCGCCACTGATTTATTAATGAGCCATGTCCACAGAGGGAACTGGAAAGGGTTTGGACTTTATTCCACAACTGGAGTTTTAGATGTGACTAATATTGGTGTCACAGCATGCTGAAAGAAGATCATAGAATCATAGAACCATAGGGGTTGGAAGGGACCTTGAGAGATCATCAGGTCCAACCCCCCTCCCTAGCTCATATTGCACAGATAGGCATCCAGATGGCTCTTGAACATCTCCAGAGAAGGAGACTCCACCACCTCCCTGGGCAGCCTGTGCCAGGGCTCTGTCACCCTCACTGTGTGGAAGTTCTTCCACATGTTGGTGCGGAACTTCCTGTGCTCCAATTTACAGCCATTGCCCCTTGTCCTATCTCCACAGACACTGAAAAGGGGTTGGCCAATTCCCCCTGCATCCCATAGTTAAGATATTTATAAACATTAATTAGGTCCCCCCTCAGTCTTCTTTTCTCAAGGCTGAACAGTCCCAGCTCACTCAGCCTTTCCTCATAGGGGAGATGCTCCAGGCCCTTAATCATCTTCGTAAAGATGTTACATCTGCTCATTTGTGAAAACAAACTCAGCCCATGCAGCCCCCTGGACACCACCAACCATTTTACTTCATCTTGCTGAAATGTTCCTATGGCTTCAGTTGTGCTCATGTTCGTCTTTCTCTTCTACTATAGTAATGGATGTCGTGCCTGTCGCCTGGCTGGCCTGCGCTGCTGGTGAGCGGGGCGGGTGAGGAAGTGCTCGGACTGTTTGAGATGTGTCAGTACTCACCTGGCAGAGCAGAAGCGCAATTTAAAAGGTATAGGGAACACAAGTCCCTGTCAGTTAATGGCATGACCCTGCAGAATATATTCAGAAGCAGGAGACATTATTGCTAAAAACTCGGCCATGTGGCTCCAGCTTTTCTTAACGTAGATGTAGGCCCAGTTCTGTGGTGCTCATAAGCTCTGGTCTCTTGGAAAGTTTCTTTCATCCCTGTTGCACTTGCATGATAAGTTTGTCCCTAGTCAAATGGTCCTGGTTCCTCTCTGCACGCAGGGCAGAGCGGAGACCAAGACAATGCCTGTTCTGCAGCAGCTTTCAAGGAGCACTCACTATGCTTCTTTCAATTGAGAGGGACCTTTTTTTGTCCTTTAATTACCACTCTCCCCACACTCCTGCTAGTGGCTTAGTAGCAGTAGTAGGAGCAAGTCAAAGGGAGTGAATTTGTTGTGAGGAACTGGATGAGTTTCCAGCAGTGAGATTTTTATGAGTCAAGGTGGAATTCTTGGAATAAAAGTCTGGAAATGGAAAAATAAAAAGAAATCTTGAGCTCCTGCCAAAGGAGGGCTCATTCCAGATGATTTACCTGATCTGACCTGCCTTGCAGGTGTGAAAACCTTCACTGACCCACCCCCATGTTCTTTACCTGCCCTTGCAAACCACCACCTTCTTCCCAGCTGCTGCCCTTGTGGGAAGAAGCCTGTTTCCTTGAGGCGTAAAGCTCATGACCTGAGAATTTGTGGCACTCCACAAAAAGAAATATAGGCTAAACTTTTGAAATTTCTCCTAATGCTGACGTCTTTCAAGCAGTGGAATTGTCTCCCCAAGGACACGTGAATGCTCCTTAAGTCAGGGAGACAGGAGCAGACAATGCACAGGGAGACGTACTGTTGGGAACTGTACTGCCCTGGTCCCTGGGAGAGACAATGAGGGGGAAGAGAGGAAATAAATCAGATTACTTGAATCATTTCCAGCTCTAATTGCTATGATCTTGTGGTAGTTTTCCCAGCCCCAAGTATAATATTAACCATTGAAGCACGATTTCACCCACAGTCAGCTAAACCAGGTTTCATCTGGCCTGACATCACCAAGTAAAATTCACCCTGGAGTCAGGTACACCCTGCTGAGAAGAGATGGAGGCCAGACAGGGGCTCCATGGGATGGGCGGGAGCTGCTGCCTTTGGAGATGGACATCTCCAAGCATGTTCTTCCCCTCAGCTGACCCAGGGCACAAAGGGCAACGCAGCAACCGTATGATGTGTGTTTGCCTTTCCTCACCTCAGTGATGCTCCAGTGGGGTCCCTGGGAGAGATCTCCCTGGTTAGATGGTGCTGCTGGCTTTGAGGCTGCCTCAGCGGTGCGATGGACACAGCCAGTTGTGCTGGCTCACGCGTGTCACCCTGTGAGATGGTGAGAACCTCTTCACGTTCAATGGCTATAAACCTTATCCACTGCCTGGTTTGCCCCTGCCCTCCTGGTTTCCCAAAGCACAGCTCTGGGAAGTCAGTCAGGTGTCCATGAGGGATTCACTATCTGCATTCCTGAACATCGAGCTGCACAGGTGGCGAGTAGGTCAGGGTACGTCTCCTGTGGCAGACATCCTACGGCTGCAGACCTCTTCCTTCCAACTCCTTTCTCTTCCTCCCTGGTCCTTGAACAAAAGGGTGAACCAAGCCATTTACTTGCTAGGTTTTGAATACCAAGTTAGAAGAAACCCTTGTGAGGACACAGGGATTTAAAGGATGTGGCAGTAACCAGACAGACCTGGTGACTGCGATCAGGGTGAAGTCCTGACTTGTCTGGCTCCACGTAAGTTGGTAGCGAGGCTGGAGAGAGCACGCAGAGTTCATGCCTCCTCGTTTAGTGCTTTAATCATTAGACAGGCACTCCCAACAGTGGGCTCCGTGGGATGAGTTAAATTGTAACTGCCCTCCTCAGCGGCCCCAGCAAGGAGCCCCAGCTCGCACGACCCCACTCGAGTCCCTCCAGCTCTCACTGCCAGCTCGGGCAGGAGTGCTGGGTTAGCCCTGACTGTGGGGTGAGGTGGGGAAGGTTGGCCCAGGTCCTCATGACGGCCATAGGGATGGCCCAGGACCCTGTTAGGTTTTTTCCTGTGGAGCTGGGAGAGCTTCCTTTTCCTTCCCTTCCACAGGCAGACACCTGGTCCTTTGGTGCTGCTGGGGAGAGGGGGACAGGAGGTGCCTCCAGGGCACTGTTGCCCTGTGCCCTGCCACTGAGAAGTACCAGGACTGTGTGGTTTGGGGAGGCATAGAGCCACAGCCGGATTGAGATATCCACCCTGCCAACTCCTCTCCGACCAAGTCTCAGCCTCTTCTACTTGGTGTAAACCCTGAGGCAGAAGGGTTGTACATCCTGTTCAAAATTGTTATCAGCATGAACTATGAAAACTCTGGATATTCTTATTGTTTGTTTTGATGGCCAATCCCATTCTAAAGTCTTACTTAATTCTTGGCCTCGGCTGCTTCCTGTGGTAATGAGCTCCACAGCATAATTAACCATGGTCTGTAATAGCAGCCATACAAATGGCTTCACCAGCAGCAGTAGCACTAGGGTGTCCATGCATGTGTCTCTGCATGCATGCATGTGTGCAGGCTGGTGGCAGGTGACAGCACACCCCTGCCCACTTGCAGGCAAGGCGAGCATCATCCTGCGAGGGCAGGAGCAATCCCAGGCTGCACCTGGGCTGCGACATGGGGGCACTGAGGCCACAGTTCTGGGGCTCTTCACCCTGAGTACTGTGACAGAGGGCTCCCCCCAACACATGAACGTCAGGGAATGACAAAACCCAAATTCCTGCCCTGCACAGTTAGAAGGGAGAGGTCACCCCACTAGCCCCCTCCCTCCACATCAGCAGAGTGATGCTGAAGTCCTGCAAATCTGTCAAGAAGATATCCCCAGACAGTTGAGCATCCATGGGTGGTGGTGGGGAAAGCACAGGGGCTCTAGCTGCGATCTGTCCTAGAGCAATGAGCCCTGGCATCCCCCTCTCTGCAGCCCATGGCTGCTCCCGGGGTGCAGCTGGGGTGGGAGGAGATGTGTGCCCCTCAATGCTGTGCCGCTTTGGCCTGCAGCAGCAGGGCCCCTTCCCCTGGACAGCACCAGGCTGACACTAAGGGTTTACCTTGTTCTACAGCATGTTCCTCTTTTCCTTCCCTGCAGAGGGAAGCTTAGGGCAGCATGTGGGGAGGGGTATGATGCACATCTGCCAGGCGTTTGATTGCTAGTGCTGCTGCCTGAAGGCAGATGCTGCCCTGGGATGGATCTCACACAGCCTGGGGACGGTCACTATTTACAGCTAGTGAAACCACAGCGCGTTCCCTGCTTTTATTTCTGGGTCTCACAAAGCCCAGGGATGAACTGAAGAGCTTAAACGAGGCTTAGGATAGACTCTGCAGCTCCTGGCTTTGCCACTCACAAATTGTTCTGCAAACCAACCCGATAACAATCAAGTCTTTGTATGAGAACCACCACATTTCGTAAGCTCTGAAGTGTCCTTTGATGACAAATGCCTTTGCTTTATAGTCTCACCTTCCCGGTGCAAGCTGAAGGGAACATAAATAGAATTCTTAGACACTGTGGCTTCTAAACAAATATATACAGCATGGGTAATACACAGGCTTACACAAACATCGGCATTAAAGCACACCAAGTAGTCTGGGTAGGAAACTGCAACAACTGAAGCACCAGCACAGCCACAAGATACAAAGAGGGAAGAAACCACATGGCAATAGATGGTTTTCTTCTAAGGCACTCAGATGTTATGTTCAGTGATGGTCTCAGTGCTCAGCTGCCAGACAGAGGGATGAACACAAACGTTGATGCTCCCATGGAACAAGCAGCTTGTTCACAAAACCAGCATGTGCCTGTGTATGAATTTACACATACAAGAAACTAAACATGCATGAACTGGTGAGTTCTAGTTCAGATTGCTGTCACGTACTCTTGTGACGGTAAAATTAAAGACATTGAGTTCCTCTGTATAATTTAAGTGTAATTGTGCACATGTTCTGTATTCTCTGTGGTTGACAGCCCTTAAGTCATGACTGAATGTGCAGCTGGAGATGCTGGTTTTCCAGGATGTGCAGAGCACCTACCTGCTAACACCACTCATGACTCTGAAGTGAAGCCAAATCACTAAGTGCCTCAACACACCCCGGACTGTAACTGTACACACCTGCAAACACTGAACCAAACCAAAAAATCCCAGATCAAAATAAAAACCCCACAAAACCTGAAGACACCTTGATTCATGTTCCAAAATATACTTGCTCAGATGCGTAAGATCTTGGGGGGGTTTGGGGTATTTTTTATGCAGGGAGCCTTTTTTTTGGTGGATTTGATTCCTGTTTCTGAGCCTTTAGTGTTCACCAAAGATACATGTTTTGGTATTTCCCTTCAGTGATGGGAGCTGAAATTCTTTTTTTTTAATGCAGCTGGGGACTCTCTTTCCATCACAGGGCTGCGGGGGCCATGTTTAGAAGAACCAAACATCATGGGAAATTGTAATGTTGTGTTCAACACCCTTTAAGACGTGGCTTGTACGTAATACAATAGCATTAATGTTGTGCTGTAGCATGAATAGTGTTGTGCGTAGAGATCTGTGGAGAGGGAATGAGGTTCTGCGTGGTGTGAGGGGGCCCAAATCTGCCTCTCTTGATACTTAATGGATATATAAAATTGGGTTTTAGGAGTGACCTCATCAGTCATTGCCAGTGAGTTACAGGAACCTTCCTTGGTGAGAAGATATTAGTAGTTAATGGTGTCAGCGCTATGGTGAGGATGTGCTTCAAGATACCTGGATGGCAGGGATCTGGTTAGGCCTGGCTACAAGTTGGGCATGAAGTGATTGCTACGCTGCTGACTCCTCACACATCTAACAGAGGTTCCCAAATGATCCGTGCCACCCTTGCTGCACAGTGCCAGGCTGAAACACGCCCCGCAGCAACACAGCCCAAAGTCCTCCATCACGTCTAAACTTGCCGAGATATCATCTTAAGATTGCACACGTAACGATGAGCATAAGCAACACTGTTGTGCTGAATAAGGTCTCTTACCAGAAAAACAAAACCAGGGAAAGTTGGTGTCATCGTCTCTAATTCCTGTCACTACTCAGCTGGAAGCAAACGTAGAGGAAAGCTCTGGGTCAGCGTCAGGCTGGGTGACTTTGCTGTATGGATCTAAGACTGGTTTCCCAATGAAGTCATGCTCACACAAAGGAGGCCTCTGGGTCATCCGTGGTGATATTTGTCTGCAGCTCTATAGATAGCTTTGATCTACTCTTCTGACAGATGAGCATACATAATTGTGTTACTGCTCCTGTTTTCAGTAGTCATCACTTTGTTAACAAAGGGATCAAATTAAAGCCTCTAGCCGTAAGGGCGAGGAGCGGCCTTTCACTGTCACCTTGGAGTCATCGTGCCCCAGTTGGGCTACTGGGGATTGACTGTAAGGACTGACACTGCGTTAGGTGCGTTACATCTCCAACAGCCACCCTTTGGCCAAGTGCTCATTCCTGCCATTTGGTGCAAGGACAGCAGTTGTGTCTCTCCTTGGCTCACTGGGCTCATGGGCTGGGTGAGCAACCAAACCCCTCCTTAGGCCCACAGGGAACTGTGGGTTACAGAGAGCTGGTGTTTGAAGACATCAGTCTGCCCAGAGAGGGCTGCGGACATGGACTCTCAATGGAAACTGTGAACTTGCATTATGTTTTGCTTACAAGTTGTGGTTCTGTCATTTCCTTGGGGTTCCTCCAGGCTGCTGTATCTCTCCTGCCCTGGGTCTAGAGAGGGATCTGTTCTGCATTCCGGGTGCCATGTTGCAGCCAAACTAACAGGACTGGATCTCTCAGAGGCCACTGGTAGGAAGTACTATTCATGGTGTGCAATGCCATCGTGGCGATGGAGGGTTTTGAATGCTGTCCTCAATGTGCAAGGGGAAAGAGCTTCTTTTACACTGTTTCACATTTCTCATGTCATTGGGGTGGCAAAACCAGGGACCTTACAGTACTGTGTCATTTAAAATGGTCCCAGAGGAGCTTTCAGAAGCCAGAGTGGATTGAGTAACTTATTTCCTACCATCTCAACTTAGTTCCTACCATCTCCTCTTGAAGGACCAGCACTGTGTGCTCAGGGACAGCAGTTCCTGCCTCCAGGTAAATTTTCATGCCATATAAAGTAACCAGCAAACCTCCCCCGTATTGAACATTTTTGAATTAAAAAAAGTAAAGATAACAAAAATGGGTGCTGCTTTCTGAGCCACACAGAAAGCTGACAGTAGTGAAAAACTGGGCGCTGCTGCCTTAAAGCACTTCATCTGCAGAGACTGCAAGCCATCAAGTTGCTACGGCTTAACGAACTGCTGCAAGTTCGCTGAGCTTTAGCCACTGGCTCTGAGCCCGACACAACTCTAAGTATGTCAGCTGAAACGGCAGCTGCCAGCTACTATTGTCCTCTCCTTCCTTGCCGAGTAGCAGAGAGACCTTGCTGCCATCGTATGCATCATCCTCAGTGGAGGTTCTTGATGTTGCTGTAGGGCCTCCTCTTATGCAGATAATCAAGATAACAGTGTGAATTCCCACTCATCCTTTTTACATCCTTGGAACCCCGAGAATCTGTAAAAGATGTGAGTATTTACCGGTCATGCCAGGCTCAGTAAGGAGGATGACTTGGGAACAGAGCCAAGCCCCACACAAACCCGTTAGTATCTTTGTTGCCACTTCAGCTGCATTTTGCTAAAAAGTGTTAAAAAAAATAAAGAGTAAGGAGGATATCCTTGTACAAGCATCATTCTGCTGAATTTATGCATAAGGGATTAGTGCCCCAAGTAAACTCCTCAGCAGAGTCAGAATTACACAGAAAAAGCCACTCAGCATTGTGGGTTTTCCCCCTTTGCACCAGATCAGGTGAGAAAGCAGCAAGGAAGGCTTTCTCACCCACCTGTTTCTCATCATGCAGGCGAACCGAACTGTCTCACTCCCGTCCTCTGCTTCCACAGCCTCTGCAGGGCATGCTCCGTGCAGCGCAGGCAAAGGCAGCCCCCAGCCGCTCTCTTTGGCCAGAACCTCATGCTGATGCCCTCTCGCAGCCACCTGACACGAAGCCACGTTTCCCTGGAGGAGAAAGGCAAGGGCAGTTCTTACAGTCGCGGGTAAAAACTGTGGTGGTTTCTGCTCTGGCTGAAAGCGCCCCTGAGAGGGTTTGACGTTGAGTGTCAAGCGGCAGCTGGTGACACTCAGGTTGTAAGCTGCCTGGGCCAGGTAAAGTAACTGCTTTATTGTACTTGCATGTTTGATCTCTGCAGTAAGGGATCCCTACAAAACAGCTGAGCTTCCTCGGCTTCGGTGGGTGCCACGGGCTTACGGAGCTCCCCGGCTGCTCCAGCCCTGGCTCCAGCACCCACTCCCTCTGAAAACAACCTTACACTTACCTCTCCGACTGGGGAAAGATGCCCGGAGCCAAAGTATGCTACTTCACAGCAGCGAAGGGTATCAGCAGAAGTGGCAACAGTTCAATGTGTCCTTAATAGCCACATACTTTGCTTTCTCAAACTTTAATGACTACCACCACCAAAATACTCAAAGTAACAATGAATGCTAAATTAATTAGTTCATAGCAGAGTGGCATGAGCTGCTGATTGAAGTCACGTGTCAGCCAAAAAAGGAGATGCTGAAATCAAACTTACCTCCCTCTGCACTTTGCAGTCAATCTTTAAATCCCACATGCACATATTTCACATCTCCTCCAAGTCATTAAGTATCTACTGTAGCATCGTCCTTGCAGTTCTTGGCAACTGTGATCTACAAGCATCTGCAAACACAGTGCCCCTTCCATGATACAGCAGTCACTCTAGCTGTCAGGTAGAGTCCCAGATATTTCATTCTGACTTTGTGGGAGATTGTGCTGCTGTTAAGGAATGACCTGGCTGAGAATGGCAATGTGTTTTGTGGACAATAAGGAGGAATAGAGGAAGCACACAAGCACACTGCTACCTCTATTTTAATGTCAAACCAGATCTCTCTTGAAGTCTTTGAGTCCCCAACAAGCTGCAGGCAGTATTTGCTGCGTATGGCCTCTGATCATGGCTAATGTCCAGCTGTGTGGCTGAAGAAACAGAACTCTTCTTTGCTAGATGATGATTTCAATTATCAAACCCATTAGAAATAAATGGGGGTGGGGTGTGTGGTGGTGGGGGAAATAAATCAAAAGGTGTGTTGTGTGGGGAAGTGCCGGCATGCCCAGGGAGTAACAGCCCAAGCTGCTGTCATTGCGGTGCCAGTCTCTGGTAAGGTAGAAGTGGAGGTCTGCTCACAAGCAGCATTGAATTGCAGGTGTTTTGTGGCCTTAAGCAGCCTTGGCAGATGTTTTGTAGAGGAGGGTCAAATACCTCCATCAAGGCGAGGACAAGCACGGAAACAAACCAGAATTTTGGGCAGATGAAGGTGTGTTGTTCCAGGGAACTAGGTTGGATTTTTGCACTTGCAAAACTAAACTGAGCCTAAATAGATGCGTGATGCATATACCTCTGGAACAACAAGGTATTTCTCATCGCCCTAAACAAAGTGACAGGTGTACAGACAGAAGAGTGAACCCCAAATTTAGCTCTGGATGTGGATGACATATATGTACGCTGTGCTAGACTAGATCTCCTGCTCTGGGCCCTTGTGAGCTGTGGAATTTGAAGTCTGGGTCTTCCCAAATGTCAGATTCGCTTCATTTTAGAGTCGTGCTAGAGCAGAAATGAGCTCATGTCTATTGAAAACTATGCAAGGACTTTGAGGCAATTCCTACTTCATAGGAGCAGCCCTTTTGATTTCTAAGTGGTCACTAATGTGAGGGACAATTTACAGAATCACGGTGATGAGAGGCATGCAATGGAGAACTGCTGAGGGAGCATGGATGGCAGCAATGCTAAGGTTTATGCAATTACTGATTTGGAAAAAAAAAATCAATTCATCCTGCACACTTAATGAAAAAAATAGTTACATAAAAAAATAGTTACATAAATACATCACTGAAAAATGCATCATGGACCTATTAGGCATGAAGTCCTGCAGATTTTCTAATTTCCAGACCTTTGGCATTGCAAGCTTAGTGTTCTTGAAACACAGTTTTCAGTGTGCAGCTGTACATATTTATATATTATCACACCGATGGGCACAGACACATAAAGATACATGCACACGTGCACTTCAATACATCGGGCTACAAGATGACATACTGTTTGAGAGCTAAAAACAGTTTCTATGCATTATATAAGAGAGTTTAAGAGCATTTGCATGTATTCTAAGACTTGTGGTGCCCCAAAATGGTGTGCTCTTACAGAAAATGAAGGGTTTACTCAAGCTGAACAAAAAGTCCTTCTAGGAGGGGCTTTGAGCTACAGCAGCAACCCATCCTTTTTCCCAACACATAAAGAAACCACATGTGTTTTAACTTGTCTTGTCACAAGGTTTGCGTCCGTAGATGTTCCTGGAGCTGAATTCCTGCTGAAGTAAGCGATGCCTTCACACAAATGGGCTGCAGACCCTGGGCCTAAATATTTAACTTCTTAGTCATTCATCTACAACAGTGTGAATGTTTGCAACTGTAACTGTTGAGGAAAGCTACTGATCATGGACTTAAAACCAAACAGATTTTTAGTTTACGCCCACAGAACCATTTGCTGTAACCCCACGGCTACACCCAAGCTGGTCCCAGCCGTTCCACTGATGTTTTGTAATACATCATCAGTACGTTCAGAAATAAAGTCTACCAACGCAAGATGTATGGCTCTGTTTGCTTGATAAGCAAAAAAAAAAGGAAACGTTTGCAATTAGTTTTATTATATACAGCTATAATACATTTTGCTTTCCAGGGCATATGCCCTTTCTTGAGTTTGAGAGGTTTTAAAGACAGTTAAAAAAAGACAACTTTGGCCATTTTCCCAAGATCCAGAAGCCCAGTGAGAAGAGTGGCTATTGATATCCCAAAGTCCCAGTCTAAAGGTCACTAGTCATATGTAGAACACTTCATTGGAGCAGGCAATTAGTTTCTAATTACTCTTGTGGGTGATGCATCTCTATAGCATCAATCCACATAAGCAGAAGGCATCTGTGCAGCACAAGTGCTGCAGATCCTGTTGCAAATAGGAGGTCCTAAATAAGCCGCTTTTCCCAGTGGATGGCTGTTGTGGGTTCAGCAGTTTCCCTGACCAGTGTAATTTAGAAAAGCAGGTTTCACAAAGTCATCTGGGCTAGAATACCACAGAAGACCTGCATTTAATCAGGAGCCTGGGTAACATGGTGGCTCCGCACACCCCTATGAACGTACCTCTATGATATTCGCAAAGGAAAACATTTTAAAGTTGTGTTTGCTCCCAGGGCTGACCATTTGCTGCTTCTACCGCTGTCTTGCCTGTTCTGTGTCACAGCAACAGCAGTCAACAGAGACAATTTTATTCAGATGCCTTGTTGTGTTTTACTGCGCAATGCATAAAATGTAACCTGATAAGGCACACAAGGGATTTGGCATCTTCACGTTGCAGTGCGAAGAGTTTTCTCATTACAGGCCATCCAAAATATGAGTCAGCCCGCGGGGATACGGCGGTGCAACACACCAAGCAGCCAGAGCCAGAGCGGGCTGCCGCAGCTCGGTTCGGCTCGGCTTGGCTCTGCCTGCAGATGTGCTGCTCTCCCCGCAGATGGGCCTGCGACTGGCCTTTCGCTCATCCTCCTCCTTTGAAAGGAGAAGCCACTCAGAAATGGCATTTGCACCGCTTTCAGACTGACGGGTACCCCGATGTACAAGCACCGGTTAAATTTATGTGGCATGTGGTTTCATTCAGCTGATCCGGACTGCACTGCAAAAGCCAGGCACACCCTGGCCTGACGGGAATCACGAATCCCCTTCTCAGCCAAAGACGCTCAAGCAAACATAAACCAGACTGGGAACCAAAAGGCCGACGGACTTGTCCTTTCAAAGCTCCCGAGACCCTTAATCCCCGCGTATCCTTTTTCCACACGCTGCTTTACGTGCCTGATTGAAGCCCAAGTGACTGAAACCCAATTAACCGAGGGAGGGGAACATCCAGGCACTGAGATCAGGACGCCTGTTCCTGTCACACATGAAGTCACTCATATGGAAACAGCAAGCCGGGATCTTAAGAATTCCTTGAAACGATACAGAGAGTGGAAGGGACAGGGCCAGCAAGAAAGCCCAGAAATAAATCGGCTGTGCAGATAAGACATACGGAGAAAGAAACGGAGAGGCTTTGAGAGAGAAATCGATTAGAAAGTGTCCCAGTGTGAGGAGGTTTGCTCAGCCAGGGCTTCTGGATAGCTGCGGAGAATCTGGTGGAGCGTGTTTTAACATGGACATTGTTCTACCAGTGGGACCCAGTGTTGCAATGCTATTCTCTTTAGAATAGTTAAAAACGCCAGAAAAATGGGATTTTATAGTGACATTACTCATGCAGTTTCCCACATCCTCAAAATGCGGCTGGGGACTGGAAGCCATTTCCTCCAGCGTTGCGGGGGGCACAACTCCTCTTATGCCTTGTAGCTGTGACTCTCATCTGCTCCCATGGGGACAGGACCTGCATCCGGGTCCCAGCAGGAGTACACTTTGTAGGACATTCTTGCTGCCCTTCCTACAGCAAGGCTTCCCAGGCGCATTACTCCCTAAGACATGATCCCGACATTGACTCAATGCCGGATGCACATCTGGGACTCAGTCACTCATTAGCAAGGTTTAAATCACATTTACTTGGAAAACAGGCATGAGGGAGACAAAGGAGGCAGCCAACTGTCAGTGCAGTCCTTGTATCTCCACTTACCTGACCTGCAAGGTCCTGGGGTAACCGAGACAATCCTGTGCCACACCTTCCCCTTGCAGGCAGCCTCAGCTATGCCTGCGAGCATTGCCAGGCACGTGGTGCAGCCAAGACCCCCGAGAAGGGTAACAAACGGGGCCTCAAGCCTGGTCTCAGGGAGTAGCCACACAGCTGCTCAGCCCCTCCTACCTGCCCTCTGATCCTGGGCACGCAAAACAGGGCACCAAGCACGACATAACGAAATTCACCAGAATGAAGACGCGGCACAGAATTTTTAAATAATTTTATAATTTCCTGATGAACTTAGTCTGTGAATAAAAAAAGAAGAAAAAAAATGAACAAAGTGTTTATATTATCAAGGCAAAGTTGAATATAACACATTTTCTTTGCAATTTCATTATCCTGTCAGTAACATGACTCCAGCAATAAAACACATACAAGTTGAAGGCAGCGTGCGCACTTGCATCACAGATATCAATGTCTCCCGCTGCTGTTATTTCAAAAAGGAATTCAAGTATGCTAGATCCCACACCCAAAGCCTGGCTCCCCCTCTCCTAAAGTGCAACACATCTCTTCCAAAGCAAACGAGGGATGCGTGTCTGTGGACTGGACGGCACATCCCACAAGATATTTTTGTTTTTAACCCCACAACTGATTAGTGAACCTGGGTTGCAGCTCTCCTCATTCACTGACTGGGAGGGAAATGGCAAGATACTGTTTTAGTGGGCTTGGAGCAGCATGTTAGGCTAGCACAGAAATTATTCCCCTGCTCATGGTCCCCTTTGATCCATCCTCCTGCAGCCTCTGAGCAGATAAAGGCATCTGCCTCTAAAGCCTCCCCATATATACTGCAATGAGCACGTCAGTAAGGGACAAGCGCAGCCATCCCTGGGCAGGCAGGGAGGACAGAGACTTGGCCATGTCCATAGAGAGCTGGGAAGATGTGGTAGATTAAAGGAACAATGTCTACTCATAAAGTTGGCTTCAAATTTGGCTTTTAGATAACCACATTTTATAACAGAGTACACAAGACTGATAGATCCATTTTTTGCCAGTTTCCACACGGAAAAACAATATTTTGAACAAAAAGCTTCCCCAAAGCTCTGAGAACCTAAAGGAGAAACATCTATTTAAAACCAAAACTGATTGACTTGATTTTCAAGATCCAAACTAGAAAAGCAAAATGGGGACAAATGGCATTAAGATATTAAATTTCTCATTTAATGAACTTCTTTATGTAATCTCATAGGTAAAGTGATTTGCTGGGGTTTTTTGTTTACACTGTGTGCTGGTTTAGTTGGTGTTGCTCCTTTGAGGCACTGCAAGTCTTTGATGCAACGGCAGCAGAAGGTGACTGCTAGTCCCTTCCTGTACCACAACCCACTGCTGCTATGTGACCCATACTGGACACAAAGAAATACAGCTTTGATATGGACCTTCACACTTCATATCAGCAGTTCCTATCTCAAGGGACACCTGGTGTTGATAGCTGCTACCAGAAAAGATTGATTTCCAAAATACCGTTTTGTTCTGCCCATTTCTGTATTACATGTGTACAGTATAAACCTGTGAAAGCAGGAATTTAAACAGGGTTTGTAACATTTCCTAAGAGGCCAAGATGCCTTGGACCTCAACAGCCTGTGAAAGGCAACTGGTTACAATTATAAGCCCACAAATCCTTTTCCGTACAATCCTGAGAGGAGGAGTCACAGCTTTGTTGCCTCTTCACTTGAATTCCTTTTGATGAAATTTATTTTTATATATTTTTTTAAAACACATCTTTTTTTTCAGTTCTACTACTATCTTTTTTTTTTTTTAATCCGACAATAGACACACATTGTTGGTAACTGCCCCAGCCTTAGGACCACACAGACAATATCGACAAGCAGAAAACAAAACAGGAAAAAAAAACCCCTGAAAAAGTCAGGAGGGATACTGATGACAGGGTTACAGCACTCACCACACACACTGGAAAAAGTCAGGATTTCTGTGTTTATGCTTTTGACACTAAAAAGTTTTGAAACAGTTTTTCTTTTTTTTTCTTTTTTTTTTTACTTAAAAATAGTCAGCGAACACAGCCATTTTGTTCAGAAGGATCTGCTGTTGCGTAAGGTTCCTTCCATTTATGTGGAAAAAACAATTAAAAACATTATTTTGTTTAAAACCCCCTCCCCTCCCGACACTCCTTTTCCTCACCACGCTGACAAGATAGGTTGGCAGAGTTGGCCTTGCCAGGCGCGATGCTCTACGATGCCCGACCCTCCCACCCCGCTGGCTTCGCTGGGGCAGTGTTAGTTATCCACGGCCTTCTGCATCCTCTCCCCTTCCCTTTCAGTGCAGGTGCTGAGCTGAGTAGAGGTTTCCTTTAAAATCAGACGCCTTGATTGTGCTATTTCCCTTTTGCGTTTCATCGGGGTCATTTGAGGAAAATATGCATTACTGATGTAGCGAAATCTTTGCTTTAAAATGGTATCAGCTTTAAAATGTGACTCTATGTCCTTTCTAAAGACCCCTGCAGTGGCAATGATTGGCAGTTAGTACAGGAGTGGGGACTCGACCCTGTCAACCTTCTACCAGTTGTAGAAATTTCCCAAGAAACTGAGCTTTAGCAGCAGAATGGGTGCGAATTCCAAGGCAAATTAAAAGAGATGCCACTTTGGTTCAAAAAATAGGTTTATGTTTATGAGATTTATGACATTAATGCTCCCTTGTGCAAAATACCAAGAGCCCCAAAGTACCAGAAAATTTGCTAGAGAAGGGATATTCCAGCCGTGCTACCAGAAACAGCATGCATGGTTTCTTGCATCACGTCAGACCTTCACCTTCCATCCCCCCAGACTTGGCAAAAATCGGATACTCCAAAAAGGGTTTGGCATTTTCTAGAGGGAAAGCTGGTTAAAGGCAGTCAAAACGAGAAAAGCTTAGAGCCTTGTTTGGGAGCACGCCAGGCAACTCTTCATCCAATCACAAACACTGCTCCTGTCCTCACCCTGCAGCTCTAGTGTTGTAATGTCCTTTTAGTGTTTTACATAAGGCTGGGTTTGCAGGGCTCGTGGGTATCATGAGCACGCGTGGCTGGGGTGTCAGCTCTTACACAGCCCAAACCTGGCTAAAACAACCTATTTAACTTCCTACAGACAGGTCCTCAAGTCCTTACATCTCTCAGTTTCTTCTACAAATGACAGCTTGGAAGAAAAAAAAAATAAATTAAAGCAGTCAAAACTTTCACAGCTCCCTTAGCAAATGGAACTGTTCAACAGGAGAAGCAGCCGCAAGTTTCTGCAGGATCCCTGGGAAAGGCCCCTGAATTTCCCAGAACTGCTGCACTGCAGGACTGGGGTGCTAGGGAACTGTCTGCATCTGCCCAGCTGCTGGCACCTGGGTACATGACTCTAAAAGAGCAGTGGTGGGTTAGGTAGCTGGCAGTATGTGCACGCATACAGCCCTTCTGCCACATGCCCGATAATGCAATTGCATCATGGTTTATGCTAACAAAATCCCTTTGTTGCCCTAAGACCAACAGTGTGGCACTCTATCTGAACGAAAAGATTCCCCATGTCACATTCAGCACCAGCAGCACCTCCCAAACACACAGTTCCTCCAGCTGTTTTCCCCATGACAAGATCTCTGCCGACGCAGGATCAGAGACATGACCTGAAATAGTACAATGGAGATCAAGTTGGATCAAGTCTGTTCCTAAATAAGATCTGCTCTCTCCCTGAAAGCGCTTTTCTGAGGTCCAAGATCAGTGATAAAGATGGAAAGCCTAGAAGACCTAGAAGATAACAACAGCGGTTAACAAGAGAAATGGCAAAGGCCCAACAATCCAGATGGGAGGAACAGCAGGTGTGTGGCCAGGAGATAAAAGACCAAATGGCCAGCATGAAAACTAGCCAGGCTTGACAAATCCTTTGAGGGAAGGGGTCGGGAGGTATGTAAACACTGAGAGTCACCTGGCTGCCAACACATGGATCCTGCACGCACTGTCATGGCAGCAATGTGCCTTTGGCTGGGGCACTTTCGGCTCTAGAAATGCAGCCAAGAGGTGGCAGCTGAGCTAAAGATGCAGAAGGACCAGCACTTTCCTGCGATGCATGGGCGATGCAGTAAACCAGGGGAATGGAAAGAACAGCTTGAAGTGGCTGCCCCTTGTTCCCATCCCCTCCCCCAGCCCCTGCCTGCAGCAGAAATGCTATCAAGGAACATCTCAGTAAGAGGTTTACAAGCAGGAGTCATTTGAACCATCGATAAGGGAAATTCCACAGCTTCTCACAGAGGAGGGATTGTTTTACAGCAGGGAACCAGGGCAGCTGGAGATTTGACCATATAAGTTAATGAGATAGTCAGGAGCGGTGGTGGTGGCGCGATGATGTTAGGCTGATGGCTCTGATGCTTTTACAGGCGGCATTAAATTCCTTGAGTGAGTAATTAGGGGTGATGAAGAAAAAGCAAGAGGAAAGATTTCAAAACAACAGCTCCAGCGAAACACGCTGACTCGAAGAATGGGATGAGGCACGGCTCAGTGGTATGTACAGTCACTGTCTACATACCTTCCGGTGCCCCCCCCTTGCGCACATTCAGGTTCCCATTACTCTCCTCATCCACGACAAAAAGGCCTCAGACACGGGCTGCTCCTGCAGCGAGAACTAAAGCTATGCTTCCTGATTTGCAAGCACTGGCAGGCAGTTCCAAACGGGGAAAAGGTGTGAATCACCTCTTCTTTTGGAGACTTACGTGTTTCTTCCTAGCGGACCCCACAGTTACGGATCCAGTTCCTTCTGCTGAATCACTGCAGTAGAATGAATTGGGATGTGATTTATTTTATATTGGTTAGTTTTCAACAGGTTTCAGTTTTTCCAATTTGCAGTGCTCGTGTGACAAAAGGGCAGGGGATGTTTTCCCTTACTCAAAACTTGCTGATCTCCTTTCTATCGATAGCAATTGGTCACTCCTAAAAATAAGTTAGGTGTGAAAGAGCGATGGGGGAGCTGTGCTGTGGATCTGAAAGATGTAAGAAACACAGTTTTCCTGAAAGTGCTGGGAACATTTTCCTTTGTCTAACAGTTTAGAGATTAAGCTCAAAATCCAGTAAGTCCTACAGAATTAAACTGCAGGCTCTTAATGGAAAGTTTACTGAGAGGATTCGTAATTCATTAGTGACTAGAAAACCATGATTTCTTCCACTGCTGTGTTGATATTTGGTCTCCTTCTGCCCTCCCCTCGCTCGCTTAAGCAATATGAGAAAGCTAAAGGGGAACAACTCCTTTAAGGAGCACATGGGGACGTGTTAAAGGGTTCTGTCCTGCAGATGTCCCCAGACACACATAACCACTGGTAGGCAGGAAAAAAACGTGTCTCCCCATTAATGCATAGTCCAAGAATGAACACCCAAGTCCTACTCATAAAATAGGATTCTGACTTGCTACCACAATGACAAACCGACCTGCTCTTTCAGGTCACATTACCTATCAGCAGGGGCTTTAACGAGTGTCAAAGATGGATAGGAACAAGACTAAGGCCTCTCCTATACATATAAGAATTGCACTGGTTTAACTAAAGCTGTGATTTCATATGTATCGACTCAGCTGGGCACCAACTCCAGCAGAGATGCTCCTCTTTGTAAGAGTGGGTTACTGCTCTGAACTCAAATTCATTCCTTGTCAACCTAAGCTAAACTGAAATAAATTAAATTATAATTATAGTAAGAACTATGTCACCGATTTACCTAACTTGGCTTTAAAATTATACTTGTAAGCTAAATCATGCAATATTCTCATTTACAAAATGACTAAGACTATTCTGCTGGAAACCAGTGTTCACAAAGCTATGGCCTGAAAAATTGGCAAAGGACAAACTATACAACTTAAAGCTGGGAGCTGATCTGTTGACCACACCTGCTTGAAGAGAGAGAGCTCTCTGTAAAATAAGGGCTGAGGACACAAAGACCTCTGATGAGAAACCTCAGTTAAAAACCCCAAGAAGTCAACAGATGAAAACAGTTACTTGAAAAAATGTCCCGGTCAGCACTTCAGAGTCTGATCAGTGAACAATAAAAATAGTAAACAGAAAATACTACTGTGCCTACCTTGTTTCCCAGCTGCTAGATGAAGTGACTAACAGGAACAAATAGGAAAACCTTCCTTTCCTCTCTCTGTTACTTAAGAGCATCGGAAATACTGAGACAGGCAGTGAGACTTGAGCTAGCTAGCTCATGCTGGCCAGTGATGAGCCATAATCAGAGCACACTCAGGTTTGGTTTTAGCACTATGAAATTCAGGCTTTCAGCTTTTATGAACAAAACAAAACAACAAAAAAGAAAAAAGAAAAAAGAAAGAAAGAAAGAGTGAGTGAGCAATAAACAAATGAAAGGCAAGGGCTACCCCTCTGCAACCTCATAGAGAACTAGGGCTGCTTAGATCCCCTCTTATTTGCTAGTAGACTTGGAAGAGCTCTGCTTAGCTTTCCCCAAAAGTCACCATCAACAAAGTCAATGGGGAATCAGATTCTAAAGTAGAAAGGCAGTGAGAAGATAAATGCAAGTATGACTGATTAATCATAGACTGGAAGAACCTAGCAAGCATATAGTGTTCAGAGGGTTTTTTTGCTTTTGTTTTCTTTGTAAAAGGTGCACCAGAAGCTTCGGTTCCATTTTCTGTCTTTCACATTCCTCTCCACTCTCATGGCTCCTTGGACTGACTGGGCTTGGCCACTGGTGTGCTGCTCCAGTGGGGCTAGTGGCCGAGGTCATGATGACTCCTCCAGTGCATTGACGACTTGCTCAAGGATGTCAGGGCAGTGATCTGCTATCTGTTGTAAGATGGCATTGGCAAACTCCTGCAGCTCTGCACTTTCCTTCTCGCCCTTTTCTAACTCGTCATGAAGCTGCAAGAAACACAGAGGTATGGTCATTTTCCACTATTAAATATGTTCACTGTATAATATAGAGAACTGCCCAGTGGGATCAGCTCTAAGCTACACCACCACTTTTAGAAAGGGAGCTAAAAGAGGTGTAACATGCTGAGCACTTCCATGATTGGTATCTTCCCCTGGTGACACCTTCACCAGAAACTGGATGCTCTCCCTGTTCTTTATTTCACTTTTTCACTCTACAGGACCAGTTAAGGCCATGTCCATGTGGGAAAACTAATGGGCTTCACTACTTCTGAATAAATTGTGCTATGATTAATGTTAGAAAAACTTCCTCCATAGACTGTTTTTCTGAAAGCAACTACACACCAGAAGCAATACAGCATTTTGCTAGTATATCATTTTAAATAGTTTGACTTTTATTCATGAACAGCAGGATCTTTGAAAGCTCATTAGTTCAGGATTACTTCTTACCTGAAATAAACAGCAATGTTATATAGCCATACACTCAGAGTTAACCAGAACTCCAATTTTTCTGTGGAATTAATAATTTTCAGAGACCACATTTCCTAATTCACTCATAAGATGACTATACACAATTCTGGCAGAACAGACACGATTTTGTTTACTAACTCTGCATTTCCTGTTGGATCATTTGCTGTTTAGATGACTGTAATCGTCTCAGAAAAGGACACGGAACTTCAAAACTTTATCTTAATTACTCTGTCTACAGCCTATAAACTGTTTTTTTTCCCCAACAGGCGGTGTTACAAACCATGCCACACAACGCACTGGAGTATATGTGAATGTAATTTTTAGCTCTCGGCCTCAGCCATTGCCAGAGAGTCTAAATGAAAGAGCAGGAAACATCTGCCTTCAGTAACGTGTTTTTATCTGCCCAGCAATTGATAAAGTCCTCACTAGCCTGTGAACTGTGCCCAATCCCAAGTAAGGCTGTAATTTGTGCTAGCATTTTAGGGGATTACTGCGGTCAAGATGGTCTAAGGATCTAACAGAACAAGTAGCATCCCTTACCACACCAGATGACACAGACAGCTAGCTTGGATAAACTGTCAAGCAGATAGCTCTTTCGTATACTATATATCCAAAAAACTCTTCTGGTTTTTCAGTGGTATGATTTTCTTCTAAGAAAGTATAATCTCTATGGATCTAAGAGAAGTGTATTTGTAGCAGGTACATATGCTGAGACAGATCCTGAAGTTTATTGGAAGTGTCTTTATTCAAAGACTTTTGTCAGTTTGCACAGCTGTAGCAACTAGGTTTTTTTTTTCTTGAATCTTCTTTTAAATCCCCCCCTTCCACTATCCTCTGTCAGTCCCGTAACATTTCTTATATCTAAATGATTAATTTTTATTGGAACTCTACTGTGGTAATATATGACATGGGAAGAGTATCAAATTGGATTTTTTCATCCCTGAAGGGATAACTGGTCATCAGCAGACACAATCCTCTATCTGTATTTTGTACTTCTGCAACACAGCTTGCTGTAGGTTTTAAAAAGAGAGAACTGTCAGGCAGCAGGACAACAGGGATCATTTTACCACTGGAAGAGCACAATGCAGGGGGAGAGGCTCTATTTCTACAATTAAATTTCAAATCAGATACAACAGTATGCCTCTGTTTAGCAATGGCATCAAGCAAAGCACAGGAGACTGTTACTGCAAGAAATACTGGATAAACCCAAAGAGCAGAAGAACGACTACAGAATAAACATAAATGCTTGTTAGGGAAGTTATGGTATAGACTTCTATAGACAAAGGTGAGAGAAAGGAAATTAAAAGGGTTAGCCTGCTACACTATTCCCTTTACTAGTCAGGGTAGCATATAGTAAATTATTTGGGCTTTGTGTGCTGAATGTTAGTTTAATGTGTTCTTATGTGCTTTGTTCCTACTGGCTGCCGTACTCAGCGCAGCTATACGGCTCCAAGAGTGGCTCCTGCCAAGAATCACAATGCAAAAGCAACCTGATCCTGCTCCGTGGAGCGACATGGGCTGGGGAAGTGGGGAAAACGAGAGGGAGGGGAGCACTCCGGGCTCTGCAAGGGCTCTTGGGGGAGAAGGGGAGGAGGTGGGGTAATTCAGCAGTAACCCACAATGGCTCAGGAATGGCACGATGTGGATCGGTGATTAGCCTGGTTCCAACAGCCTGGCAGAGTTATTAGTTGGAAACTTGCTGGCTGGCTGGATAAGCCTAGGAGAGGTCCAGTCAGCTAGCAGGATTGAAAGAGTCAGCACAGCCAGCCAGGAGCAGTGCTGAAAATTAAAAGCCAGGAGACTGGGCTGCAGGGACAACCTCTGAGTCTCAAGTTGCTCGTCCAAGCGAAGCCCCAGAAATTCAGGCAGCCCCAGGTACAGCAGCTTGCAAACCTCCAAGCTGCTGGTAAAGTCACATGACTGCCTTGAACGTTTAGCTCTGAGGCAGGGCTGCCTTGGCTTCTTGGGCCAGCACAAAGACTTCATGGTGCATCACAAGGGTGGGAGGTGGTGGAGGTCGGGAGAGACACTAACAGGAGAAGAAGCCAATGATGCAATTCTTACCTTTATCCGGCTCCTGCAAGGGACCTCGGCAGGAGGAGAGCCAGGAGAGGGCAGTGTTAGCAGGGAAAGCACGGTCCTGCAACCACCACCTGCCCAGCCAGCATCCCTCTTCCTGGCCCTTCAGCCAAATCCCCCAGGTGAAGCTCCAGGAAAGAACCAAGCAATTAAATAATCAAATATAAAAGCACCTCAAAGAGATTAACCTTCACAACTGAAAGGAGGTTGGCGGACAAGGGAGAATCCCGCAGGATATTGTTGTCGGGGTGGTACTGCAAAGCCAGGGGTGTCTCAGTTTCTTGCCGTGCTCGTCATCATTTATGTGAATGCACATGGAATACAACAACTCCTTACAAAATAAAGGTAAGCCCAACAAAAGAAGCCCACTTCAAAGCTAAAATAAATCAAACACAATCAAACAAAAGTAACCAACTTCACCAGATGAAGAAAATATATCCAAGAAGTAACTTTCTGACCATCAAGAGCCGAAAAGGAGTCAGCTCCGAATGCTGAAGGCCAGCAATAATACTTTGCACATTAGCACAGACAGAAAGTCTGCACAGCTGGCTGGCAGATGTCTGTGATGAAACATCTTTGAAAAAAGCAGCAATGAGAGCCTTGCATTGAGTTTGCTAGCTTCAGAACATCTAGGTTTAATAATGTGATTTCTACTTAAACAAAAACATCTTAATTGACTATGTGGCTGGTTGCAGCATTTCTACATTATGTATGTCATCTCCGTTTACGTCATTCCTTTCAGAAACAGCTGTGAGCAGCATAGGTCACTCTTCATTCAGACAAACTCCTTAATGGGGAACATCCAGTTCTCCATGGTCTAACTTCACCTAGATGTTTGGCAGTCCAGATTCTAGGGGAGTTTCTCTAAAAGGATCGTATCAATTCTACTCCTGGTTTCCTAGATTTTCCTCTTAGGAATGCAAACCAAAATGGTCTTATCTTCCCCATGGTATTCTTCTGTGACAATAAAGGAGCATTAACCAGAGTCCTTCTTTGTTGGCATTTGCAGCTGAGGATACAAGGAGATTCATACACTCACAGAAATGATGGAAAAAGAGAAGGCAAGGCCAGCTGTGTTTGCCTAGTTGATGGTAAGTAAAAATAGACAGTTCAGAAAGAAAAGGATAGCATGGACCCCAGAGGTGCTTCATAGTATTTACACTTTATCTTTGGATAGAAGTACAGGAAGGACCTTCAGCATCTCAGGGGAATGTGAGCTGGCAGATAATCTGTAATAGATTCAGACACTTTTCACCACTGCTGCCTTCCTTCCTGGGCTTAGAGCAAGTCATGATAGGAATACTTTTCCATTTATAGGTAAGCTCCATCAGTGAAAAAAAATCCCAAACAATTCACCATGAGCTTAACTTGCATCGTGCTTCTCAGGTCCAAGGCATCCCAGAACTTATGTAAAGATTAACTGACTTTCAGAGGGAAGATAACTTCCCAGTTAAGAAACAGGATAATGTGGTTTTACATGAGCACTAGGTGAATTGTGGTGCTGCTCTGCAGAACTTTCATGGCCTTTGTTCATCCCATAATGTAAAAGTAAGGCAACACCATGCTAAGATCCTTTAAAATCATTTATATGGGGAAGGTTTACTCCCCAGATTGTTATTTTCCTCCAGTTAATAATTCCACAAAAACACTGATGAAAAAGGCAAACAAAAATAAAGTAGTATCTCATCTCAGGCTATGGACAGTAAAACTGAATACAGAAAATGGGGTGCTTGTAGAGCAGCATGAGAAGAAAGCTATCTGTGGGACTTAGATAGGGCTACAACACCTGGATCTGGAATTATGTTTCTCCAGACATAATTGGGTGTTTCTGGATCGGGCTATGGTTAGCCTGAAAAATATGTCTGGGGCTTTAATTAACATCAAAAAGAAATTCAATTGATTTAATCTTAACTTCTGTTTTGACTGAAAGTAAGTTAAACTACTGTGTATCTCAGACAAATGGTCAAGAGCTTTTGCATCTTCCCAGACCAACCAATGTAAATATGTTTGTTTGAAAGAGTGAGAGCCAATTGCATACAACCCTTTGTTTCTCGACTAGAGACCTACAAAAGGGTAGTCGAGGACCCAAGAATCATAAACATGGAGAAAATTCCCCTGTCTGCAAAGCAAATCTTGAATACCTCATAGCTGATGAGTTTTGGGAAAACTGGAGCCCTTTCTACTCTTTCCACATTACTTGTCTCTCTTTAACGACAAATCCATTTTATATGAAGACATGAAGAATCCTGTTAGCTCTGACATTTCTGACAGATACTCCAAGAAAGAAATTTCCATGGAATATTTTGGTCCATACAATCCAGTGAGCCTGACAGGCCAACAGTGGACCCAGCTGCTCCTGCCTGTGGTTCATTTTACCCAGGAAGGATGCCCACAGCAGCCACCTCAGCAACTGCTGCACAGCCAAGTGGAATCCTTACCAGTAGCTCATACCGGGACATGTTGCAAAAAGCTTCCACAAGAATTGCAGTGCCCAAAGCAAGGCAGAGTAACAGAATTTATTATCTAGATACAGAGAGATGAGCTGCCCTCAAAAAAATAAAGTAATAGCTCAGGTTGGTACACCATCTGCTTCTAGGAACTGCTTGAAATGAGACCACGGTAAGAGACACACCGCATATGCACACAAAACATTTGACCCTGTCCTGAAAGCAACGCTTTTCCCTTTAACTACTTCTAACCTGAAAAGAGATGAAATGTTACTGATTGATAGCATATATTCCAATTAAAATTATCAATGCCATGCACAAATAAAAATGGATAATGTTATGGCATTATGGATAATGCTTGTGACTTTGGCCAGCATTTAGGAACTATAACACTGATCCCGAGTTCTCATCCTCACCCAAAACATTAATTTAATATAAACATTTAAAAGACTAGAAAATGTAAAAATTGTAGAGAGTTGCTATATCCATTGTGTTCTCAACTAAACTCAGGAAATACATTTGCACACAAAGAAGGATATAAATTGTTGCAATTATTACTTCTAATTCCTAACAGAGACCAGAAGTGGGCTGTTTAACTTTAAAATACATTCTGCATTCCCACGAAGATACAAATTAAAAATAAATGACATAAATCAGGTGGGGAGGATAACAAGCTAATGGGAGAGCAGTCAGAGAAGAAAGACAGGGTAAACTCTGAAGTAACTGGGTAATTTAGAGTGACTAAATGCAAAACATGGCAGAGTAATTTCTTTACAGAAACTAAGTTGAGCAATTTCTCATAGATGATACAGAAGCAAGAACACAAGTGGCATCTGAACAAGTACACAGGATGTTTATAAAATAGCTGTTTGTAATTTAGAGTAAAGTTTATCCCGCTTGCAATATTGTTTGTATAACAAATCAAAATGTATGTTTAATACTTTCAAAATTCAGCAAGCATATATGCAATTTTAAAAGAGAATTTGAAAGCTACATACACACGGTCTGGTGTCTGAACAAAAAGCTTAACATTAACTTTGCTGAGAGTGAAATGGGAATTATGTGCAATGTAAATTATGCTCCTTGGAACCAAGCCATGACTATTTAGCTGCTACAGCAGGTTGTGACTGATACAGTGAAGTGACATTATCACCTTTTTCCTGCCTCTGGTTTGAGCAGCTGATCAGAAAAGTCATTCCTGATTCCTTGGGAGAGGATTAGTAAGTAGGAATCCCTAGATGTTTGCTCTTTGGCTGAAGCTGATACACAGGGAGAAGGAAGACAACCTTTCTTGACTGGAAAGGCTCTTCTACAACCATAAAGATGTTTCAAAAGTGCCTTTCTCTGTAGCTCACAGCCAAAGCAGTCATAGGTGCAACACCATGTTAGTAGTGGGGTGAGACAAGCTCCCACAGTAGGTGTCCTCTGAGAGAGACCATCTCATGGAAATGCATCTGCCCAGGTCCTACAGGCCTGATGTTCATACTGCTAGAAATACCTCCTGGGAAAGAGGACCAGGTTGATTGTGCAGGAAAAGAATGGTGCCTAGGGGCCAGGAGAAATAGGCAGGACCCCCAGCAGCCTGGAAGAACCTAGGACGTGTCAGACATGGATGGAAAGAACCACTGATGGCAGGGAGAAAATGCCTCCTACTCCTAGGGTTAAGAAAATAATCTTCATCAGATAGGTGCTCTTCTGAAGGAAGAAATATTTTTTCAGAATGACTGTAGGGCCTACTGAAAATGAGACTCTGCACATTTTAGAGCTGGATTTGAAGTGATAAGAAACAATGATGATACTGCTTAAGCTATGAATGGAACAAACACCACTGGCTACTACTAATACCTGGTTGCTGCCCTTGGTTGTCTCTTTTTACTTTTTTGCACTGCTGCCTTCGAACCACAGCGCAGCATGCCACTAGCAACATACTTAAATGATGATTTTCAGCAAGTTCCCCTTTCTACTCCATTCTTTCCTTTCGTAAAGAGAAAAGAAAACCAACAACTGAACCATAGATAAAACTGTGGACCATATGATTATGTTCTTAATGTCATTTCCTTTCATAGAGGAATAAAATCCCTCACTTAACAGCAACTATCTGAAATGTGAAACGTAGCTATAGTTGTACAAAGCCCAAGAATATTAACATAATGATATGCTTGGGACAAAGTGAAAGAAAATATTGTATTTAATAGAAATTGCTAGGATAATGTGATTATTTATAGCAAATGAATGAAATTTTTATTTCTCAGTGTTGAGACTTGGAACATTCTTCCTTCCTTCTGGTAACTTCAATTTTTTAAGTAGACAAGTTGAACAGGACATGAATGGGTTGGAGGAGGACAATTCCAGAAAAAATGCTGGTTAAATTCTTTGGGAACATTGGGTCAGAACTGACTCAAAGGAATTTTTTCCACCACATTAATAAGCTAATAACATGGTTCCAAGCACTGTAGCTTCTTTATTCTCTACAACTTAATCTACTATACTAGTTTAGATATGGTTTGGAGATACCATATACTGGCTTTTCAGCCTTCATTACAAATGGACCAAAATTTTACTATGGTAAATCAGCTTTAAAAAATGTCTTTGCTAAAATGCCAAAAAAGAATAATATAATATCTTGGCCCTATACTTTGATTAAAATCAATCGAAGTCACTAAGGAATACAGTTTAACTTAATAGTAGCATAAGGAAACTATTACACACTAGAGGTACCAATTATCAATCAAACTATGAGAGTCCACAAAATTACTTATGCGGCAACAAATTCCCCTTAGAACCACGGTGTTGATGCTGGCAGATGCTTTTCTGACAATGACTTGGTATGTTAATTTCTGTGGGTCACTGTGGATGTGCTGGATGAGTGAAAAGCTTACATCTAATTCATAGACTAGTTTTACCTGTCAGAAGAAGCCCCAGAAAACTCCTGCTATTTGTACCTGAGCCTCCCCAGCAGGTATGAGAGACCTACAGGGTATATGCCATGATGAAACACGGCAGGACCAACTTTTGCCAATAATAGTTGCTGCAATGAAAAATCACAGCTTCAAAAGCAGCAGTATGAAAATGAATTCTGAACTATTTAGGAAAAAAAACCCCCAACCCACAAACTACAAAATAACCCCAAAACAAACTAAGTAATCTCATTGGTGAGAAGTGGATACATTTGCACCATTCTTAAATATTATTGGTGTTCAGTTAACTGTGTCCTCCCTAATCATGTTAGCACTTCTTAACATTCAAGAGGATTAATATTTTCCCACTGAGGCTTGTGAAGCATTATCTACAGGAGATCATATTAGAAGGGACAGGAGTGAATTTAATGCACTGGATTTGAAGTAATTTACAAAACTCATTAAAATTCCAAAGATGCAAAATGGGTATTCTGTGATGGGTTTCTGTGAATCTGGAGAACTGATTCCCACCCCCCATGGGAATACTTTAAACACAAAGGAAATTCTGCAGTTAGAAACAGAAAAGCTCCACGACTTAAATGAAAAATGTGCTTTGTAAATTGAAATACATCATTAGTTTGTATTTTTCAACTGAAGCTTCTTAAATACAGTCTAAGTGAGTATGGGAAAGCAGAAGAGACTGCTACATTTTACGTTAGCAGATGTTAGTTACTTGTGGGAGTCACAAATGGAGTAGTTACTTCAACCAACTGTGGCAATAGCAATGTGGAATTAAGACAATAATGAGAGAGGATAGAAAAATATTTTTTTTCTCTTCTCCAGGACAGCTTAGATAATTCTTTTTCTCACAATTTTGACTTAAATGCTTTCTTTTCTGTGTAAGCCATAAATGTCAGTAATGGACTAGCAAAGTTTGTATGAGAAATATCTTTTGCTAGACCAGTACTTAGAACTGGAGAGAGCAGATGCTGTTTTGGGCTGTCTGTCTGTTCAGAAGAACTAGTCAAAGAAAACCTTCTCTATTTGCTTTACCTACATTCTCTTGCTCAAATAGAAGATATCACCTATCCCCGCAGATCCTGATTATATTCAAAGATCATCACAGCTGTAACAGACCAGGCTATCTGTCTCAGGGATATCCAAAATTTGCTCTTATCCAGCCTTTACTCCTCCTTTCAGAGCTGCCTCCCATACGTGCTACAGGTTTTGTCATCTGATGCTTCATCCCAATCTGATGGACAAGGCAGTTCAGAATGGTATGCTGTGTGTTTTGATCTGTGACGTAGGAGCCCTTCCTCTTCAGTGTATGAGGATGCATTATACTGAAAACCTTAATCCTGTACCAGAGATCACAGAAGCCAAGAGGTAAATAAAATGCATACCTGGGTGTGTAAGGGCTTGTGGGCTCTATAGGGAAGAGGAATTGTCAGGCCTGTAGAGGTATTGAGTAGAACACACAGCAAATAAATGTATGAAGACAGGTATAAAGACAGAGATCAACTGTGCTGTACCATCTAGGACCTGTTACAGGTGTATTTATGTCTAAAGGTCTGCTCTTCTTTCAGAACTGTTAGGCATGCTTCTGTTTGCTTCCTGTAATTTGGCTGCTGAGCTGCTCTCTCCAATTTCTGGATCGAAATTCAGCCTCAAGTTGAAAGTACAAGGAATTGAGCTTAAATATCACAAAAGAAGAAAACCAGAGCTGAAGTCTTCAAGTTAGGCTCAGGATAGTGCCCACTGACCCACAAAACCACTTTTAACTATACAGCCCTTACACTAGCTTGTGTGCATACTGGACAGACTTCTCTGTAGGGTATCAAAGTGAATAATTTAGTGAATGAATCTTCCCTATAATCCAAAGTAAGGGTCAAAAATTAAAAAAACAGTCACATTTATTTCCAGCACAAGTTCCTTATAATAGTTTAAATAATTTAAAAAAAAAAGAAAAAAGAAAAAAAGGAAAAAAGAAAAAGGCACCTTCTGTAATACAGGAGTAAAAAATTTAAAAGAATTATAGGAAGGAATGAGAAAAAAAGGGTTGTGGAGAATGATGAATTATAGTATGGAAACAAGAGATAAAACCTGCCAGTGAACAGATTAAGGAAGACAAGACATTACCAGAGCTGAGAGAAAGATTATTTCAGTAGCTGAATTATAGATATATAGTCTCCCTGTAAAGACTTCATCAGACAAGCAGCTATTAAACTGTTTCAGTTCTGTATTCCAAAACTCCTGGAGATACATAGTTGGACTTCTGAAATCACTCTGTGTGTGCATAAGCATGGGTGTACTGCATTTAGCACACTGGGTCCAAATCTTGGTATAGGCATCCAGGTGAGATGGTAAACAGAAAAATTACTGGCAGAACAGAAGGTAACAGAAGGTAAGGATGTTGTCTTAATTTATGTAAAGCGACTCAAAAATATGCTAATTTAAATGGTTAATGTAATGACTACATTAAGTTACAAAAGAACAGCTAAATTTTGTTAACAGGTAAAGCATGGCAAAAGTGGTATCATGCACTTTGGTTTCCCATGAGTGTGTAGATGAATGGCCTCAAGTACAGATAAAAGAACAGAAGAAATTCCATACTAAATATTAAATGGATATGATTAAAAAAATTGACTGCTGTCAGCTGAAGAGTAAGAGAATCAAGAATCATAAAATCATAGAATCTCCTGAGTTGGAAGGGACCCATAAGGATCATCAAGTCCAATTTCTGGCTCCACACAAGGACAGCCAAGTCAGAGCATGTAACTGAGGGCATCATCCAGATGCTTCTTGAACTCAGTGAAGCTTGGTGCTGTGACCACTTCCCTGGGGAGCCTGTTCCTGTGCCCAACCACCCTCTCAGTAAAGAGCCTCTTCCTAACATCCAACCTAAACCTCCCCTGTCTCAGCTGCATACTGTTCCCTCAGGTTCTATCACTGCACACCAATGAGAGGAGACTGGTGCCTGCCCCTTCACTCCCCCTCATCCTTGTTGCCCTCCCCTGAACACTCTCTGATATTTTTGTGCCCCTCTTGTACTGCAGCGCCCAAAACTGCACGCACTACTCAAGGTGAGGCTGCACCAGTGCAGTGTAGAGCAGGACAATCCCCTCCCTGGACTGGCTGGTGATGCCGTGCTTGATGCACCCCAGGATATGGTTGGCCCTCCTGGCTGCCTGGGCACACTGCTGGTTCACGTTTAACTTGCTGTCGACCAAGACCCCCAAATCCCTCTCAGCATGGCTGGCCTCCAACATCTGATCCCCCAGTCTGTATGTGCAGCCACGGTTGCCCCTTCCCAGGTGCAGAATCCAGCACTTGCCCTTCATGCTGTCCGTGATTGCCCAGCTCTCTGATCTGTCCAGGTCTCTCTGCAAGGCTTCTCCACCCTCAACGGAGTCAACAGCTCCTCCCAATTTGGTGTGATCTGCAAATTTACTTAAGATACCCTCTAGTCCTGTGTCCAGGTTGTTAATAAAAACATTAAAAAGAACTGGGCCTAAACTAGAACCCTGGAGAACCCCACTAATGACTGTCTACCAGACAGATGTAACCCCATCTACTACCACTCTCTGGGACAGACCCTTCAGCCAATTGCCCACCCAACACACTGTGACTCTGTCTTACTGGACAAAATGTCCAGTGTACAGCTAGACATTGTGAGACAGTATCAAAAGCCTTACTGGAATCCACAAAAATAGCATCAACTGGTTTCCCTTGGTCAACCAGCTGGGACTTTGTCATAAAAGGCAATCACATAATCAGATTTGATAGACAGGACCTTCCTCTCCTGAACCTGTGTTGGCTGTGACCAATCCCAGTATGTTTTTCTCCATAATTTTACCAGGCACTGAGGTGAGACTGACAGGCCTGTAATTACCAGGGTCTTCTTTCTTACCGTCCTTGAAAACTGGGACAGTGTTTGCCAGCTTCCAGTCAACTGGGACCTCTCCAGGTTCCCAAGACCATTGAAAAATAATTGAGAGAGGTCTCACAATGACCTCAGCCAGCAACCTGAGTACCTTGGAATGAATCCCATTAGGGCCCATGGACTTATATGGATCCAGGTGGAGCAGAAGATCGTCCACAAGTCCAGGGTTCACTAGGAGTTTACCATTACTATAGTCATGGTCCTCCAACTTTAGGCATGTGGATATTTGCTACCAGTTTTCACAGAATCATGAAATGGTTTGGGTTGGAAGGGACCTCCAAGATCATCTATCTTCAACTCCCCTGCCATGGACAGGGACACCCTCCAAAACCCAAAAGCTTCATCCAACCTGGCCTTGAACACTGCCAGGGAGGGGGCAGCCACAGCTTCTCTGGGCAACCTGTGCCAGTGCCTCACCGCCCTCACAGGGAAGAATGTTTTCCTAATCTTTCCCTTCCTAATCTTTTTCCTAAATCTTCCCTCCCCTTGTCCTATCACCACATGCCCTTGTGAACGATCCCTTTCCATCTTTCTTGCAGGCCCCCTTAGGTAATGGAAGGCTGTTCTATGGTCTCTCCATAGGGAGCAGGTGAGTGGGACACATTTTGATGTGCCACATCAGGAAGACCTACATCAACAGTTCAGGCCCTTGCTCAGAGCTTCAGACCACAAACTCACCTGCTCCTGGGTCATCTTCTGCAGCTCTTTCTCCCAAGCTGCCCGGTCATCATCCAGGTGGTAGGAAGCAGGTGGGGTGAGTCCACGCAGAATCAGGGGGTCACGGTCATGGCAGAGGGCTGTCAGATGTCCAATGTACAACTTCAATTTGCTGCGATTCTGATCAAGTTCTAGGAGGGGTTGAATTATCTGAAATAAGAGAACAGAGACAGTGAGGAACAGTTGGAGACCCAAGCAGTGATAAAGGCAAAGATCAACCTCTAAGATCAACCTTCTTGTTCAGCTCCAGACTGGAAGAAACCTGAACACCTTCCCTGTTGAGTACTCCTATCCCATAATCTAGCAACCATCCTGCTAAAGCAGAAAGAAAACAAGGACAGTAGGGGAAGTGGATGTGGGCATGATAGCTGTCTGATTAATATAGGAAATAATGAGGATATAGGTGAAAATTAAACAATATTAAATTGAATGCATTAACTCTACTAATTATCCAACAGTGCCTCAGTCAGCTATTTCAACTCCCTGCCTTAAGGGAAATTAATTTTTCTGATAAAAGGTGCCTGTCTACAACTAAGGCAACAGCAATGTAGATTTTAACTTGTTTTGTCAACAAACATTTCTCTGTAACCTGTAACTGAAATATGTGATAAACATGTTCTAAAGAGACGAGTTTCAAATGATGCCAAGACATTGGTTTCTAAGATAAACACATCTCTGCTGTAGAAACTGGACAGAGACACATTTTAAACAGAAAGTTAAGGTACAGTTTTCTACAGTTTTGGAAAGAAGGCGACTTTCATTCATTATGAAAACAAGATTCTATATAATGGACTAGAAAACTAAAACCAAAGGGCTTTAATAAGTGCTATTTGATTTTGCTATACTTCACCCAATCTGAATCTAAACCTTGTTCCTCATTGCAATCAAAACTGAAATCATCCAGTTCCCATCAAAAAGTATTTGAAGAGCCACTTTTCATCTGTTTTACAAAAATATAGAGCTCAAGATCATAAATACATACTGGGAATCCCTCACTATGCCTTCCCACAGGAATACAGCTTTACATTGTTCTAGGTGTTTGTGGGCATATATTCAAAACTGCAGTAATACAACACTCTGAGGCTTGCAGCCAATGAAAAAAATCAAGGAAGAAACAGGCTCTGTACCTCCACACTCTAAAACGAGGCGCTGAAGCTACAGGCACTGATGTGCACCAGCTAGGAGAGCTGGAAAGCCTTGCCACAATGCTGGCAACTTGTCTCATTCCCAGGCAGGGGCTGCACCTGCTGTTTGTTAGTGGGCTGGGGATATCTTTTCAATAGGACACCTCTGACCCTGCTAATGAATAAGGAGTGAGATAATCTCTGAGTCAACAGGAACAGGGTGCTGGCAGTACTTTCAACAAAGACTCTGGCTTCGACCCCTTTTAATAAGGCTGTCAGGGCTCACTTATTTTGCTTCTAACACTGCTCTACACGGATTAATTTCTGTAGAGTGAGAGGATCTGAGAGCCATGGCTAAGCAGCTAACTAATGTCAGGCTCCTTGTCCTGCGGAGTGTAGCTGCGCTCAGCAGCCTACGCTAGAACATCAAGGTGGGAGCAGGTATGAACAGCCACAGTGACATGGCAGCCATGTTAGAGGAGACAGATGCAGAGACAGTGAGCTCACAGGCTTTCTTAAAACCTCTACTGCCATGTGTAGCCTTGGGGCAACATCTGTTTACAGATATATATGTACATAAAAGTATGATTTGATGTATCAAGACTGCACACTGCAGCAGGGCAGGATATTCTGCTCTCCTGTATACAAGGCAATAGGAAGGGATATTTTAGTAGCATTAACAAAGTCACATTTCACTTCCATCACTAAGCACAACTGTATTTGGCCAATTATATCCACCAGCTTTGGTTGTCTGCTGAATTTATACTATTTAGCCAATTTCTTATAATTTGGGTTACCTAGATTATGATCTGAAAGTGTTATGCCTGTGCAAGTGAAAAAACTGTTGCTTCTCACTTAACTGATGCCTTTCCTATCTTTCTTACTATTTGATTTGTCCACACAAGGTAGAGTGATGGAATATCACCTCATAAAAACCTGATTTATAAAAATGTGAAAATTAAGTCAATGCCCTACTAACTGGCTGTTCAATCACTGTCATAGCTGCCTTGTATTATTTTTCAGATACTGCAGCCTACTGAATATCCATCAGATGTGCAGATTTCAGTCTGAAAAGAATCCAACTTGCCAACCTTCCCGGCTGCTCTATGTGAGAAGAAACCAGCCCCAATAAAGAGAAAGCAGAGCTATCCAGCAAATACCGACAGAAGATTTTCGTGCAACAGTTGAATTTGATTCCTTGGCGACAAGACTCCTTCTGAAGCACATTCCTCCTGTACCCTTCCCCCCTTACCTCCAACTGGAAACAGGCCAAATGAGGCGTGTGAAAGTTCTTAGCTAGCAGCCCTCCCAAAGCTGTACGCAGAGCAATCATTCCTCTCACTTGGGATCCATTAGACGCTGCCAGTCAATTTGGAAATGCCCTTATATCTGCGTTCCTGCCATATCTAATTTGAACTAGCCACTTAGCAAGAGGCACTGTGCTTCCCACACAGCAGAGCTGCCACTGCCTTATCTCAAGAGGGTGTAAGAGCATTTGCTAAGTGGAAAGGCAGGCCAGTGCTGGATTCATAAACCACATCGTGTTCTCATGATCAGCCCAGAGCTGCAAAGCTTTCTAGGAAAACAACGGGTAAACAGATGAAACCCCAGAATATCTTCTGAAGCAGACAATCTTCATTAATTGCCCTGATAGGTTTAGGTCATCCTCATCAATGTGTGGAATGAAGTCTGCTTAATGTACTCTTAAGTTCAGAATATTGTTAATGGCCAGCTAAATTTGACACAATGTTTCACTAAAAAAGGCAAGCACTACGATGCTGAAGTAGAAACATGAAATGCCTGACAAAACTCTGATAGGAACCCAAAACATCTCTACCAACTGATAAAGACATTTGGGAACATATTCCAGAACAAACTCAACTTGGAAGCAACATGTTCAGGTTTTTTTTTTTTGAGATTTTGCAGATTGTTTTTTATCTTTGAGCATGAAAAATCTGAATCTAATTGTAGGTTTTTGAGTTGTCGGGGCAAAAACATGCTTTAGAATGAAATTAATACTGCTTCTTCAGGAGTAGTCCTGCGGTTGCTGTACAATGGTCAGCTGAAGTAGGAGTAACTGTAGTTAGAAGTTTTTTGTAAGAGTCTGTATTTAAATATGTATATGTATGAGACATAGATAAGAAAAAGTACTTGTAACTGAATGTGGTTGGAGAGACCTATCTAAATGTTTGGTCACTTTTACCGTGAAAGATGAACACAGCTCCCATACAGAGAGTGTGGTGTCTAGCAGCTGGCCTGAGCAGTGTCTAATGTAAATACACAAGAACACGTAGGTGGTTATGTGACAAAAGACAACCAGCGAACGGGTGGCGTAAGTGTCAAACTGAGACAAACGTGATATTGACTGTCCATAGGCGTCTGAGGAGTAAAGTATGGTTTTAATCCACGTGCAATAGGACTCACCACAACCACCAGATTTAAATTATGTGTTCTCCAAGCAGAAGGGCTAATGACCCAGTCACCTTTCTCCCTGCTAACATTCCCTTCTTCTCTGAAAGCAGCAACCACTTTTCTTTTGTGGACCCAAGTAATTAACTTTACTTAGCTAATTTCAGAGCATATCCTCTAAATTTCTACTTAGCAATAAATCTGCAGCTCCCATTTTGAAGAAAGTCTTATATGCACCCCTAAAAGCTTCTCTGGTTTTCCAGCTACATCAGCTGATCATGCAAAAGTTATCTACTTACACAACTTGCCTTACTCATCAGAATCACACACCAACAGGCACGTTGACCATGGATCAACAGCAGTAATCTTTTTATTATAGATACATGCCTATGATTCCTTCTTGATGCAACAATGCCAATAAAAAGTGCCATTCGTACACTTGGAACTGCCATGGCTGCTGTCACACTCCCCTATTAGCTTGGCTACCCTGCTTATACATATGCTGCATGGATATATTTGCTACAGAATGCTAAAAGGCAGAGTAATGCAGGTAAGTGGTCTTCATTATGCAGTTAAATAACTCTGTAGATTTTTCTCAACTTACCTAGAAATCTTAAAGTATTTGAGAAAAATTTCTGGAAGAACAGCTGCACCAAGAAGAAAATAAAGTAGAATTGACAAGTAATCTAGGGGTCAAAGTAAATAATGTGAGGTCAAAATGTCACTGTTCTTGTTTCAAAAGTGTAGAAGGAAGTGCAGATGGAGGGAATCTGAAAGATTCTATGGAATTAACTAATTTGAGAAATGTTCTAGCTTGCTAACCTGGTCTAGAGACTTAGGGTGTTCCTTGTAGATGCTGCAAAGGCACACAAAGAAAGAAGGAATTCTGAAAAAAAGACCCCAAAGAACCAAAACCTCACAACACGACTAAAGACCCCCTTCAAAACTTCAGACTGGACGTAACAAATATGTGTTGAAAACAAGTTAAATGGAGGTGGATCTTTATCTTCTACCAATCACATTTTTCATGGGAGCATGGGAAATCACTTTCAAACTTTGTTATGTGCAGATGCAACTGTGCTACCCAATAAAACCTCCTTCCCAAACTACAATTACACAGGAGAAGACCGGCTCAAAGTCTGGGTAAATATATATCTCCACTAAAACAAAATGATTCCAAGGAGGACCTGCCACATCTAACAAAAGATGGAATGGACCACAGTGGGTCCTCTGATGCCTCTCTATATCTGTGTTTCATTATAGATATTGCCAGATGAGAAAATTTTGCCTACACAGCAAAATATCTTCTATGTAGCAAAATATCTATCGGGAGATATGGAAATACACTAAGATAGCGAATCACAGGGTCTGGAAGTATTTGCATGGCAAATTGAATTATGCCTTCTCGCTCAGACCATTTGTGTGTGTTTGGCAACAATCGCAAGGGTTCAACTACAATCATCTTGTAACCATTGAATGCAATGGAGTTTTGTGAGGCATGAGTTTGGCTCAGAAAGTGCAAAGCTTTCCCAAATTCAGAACAATTTATCACTGATGTCTTCCCTTCATTATTTTAAATGGAAACAGAAGAAAGTTCTCAAAAAGACACTGCCTGACCTCAGTTCAGTTCAGCTCAGTTCAGTGCTGCACAGATACTTGGTTTCTTCAGAAGACCACAAGACAAAAGTGCAGGGATGGGCTCAGTTTTCATTAATTTGTTTTAAATATGGAAGAGAAAAAAAAAAAAAGAAAGAAGGATTTATACCTAACCTACACCATTTTTCTCCTCATAAACCAAACCAGAAAAACATGTGTGAGGAGCTGAAAGAGATTCTGTCTATTTTGACAGAGTTGCCTTACTCAGTTCGTTTCTGACAGAGTCAATTAAGAAATCATTTTTATATAGCAAATTATTTTTGAAATTTTTATACACCATGAACAAATCCCACGGATTAATGATTTCCAGAGTTCACCCTCTTCACCTTGGGAAAAATCCAGACCAGAAAAAAAGAGCAGAGAAAACACAAAACAGAGAAAGTAGTTTTGTCATTAGTTCCCTCTATTTAAATAAAATCTTTTCCCATAATGAGGGTGAGGCAAAGAATTGCAGTGGGTTGGTAGGATTCCGAAAGCACTGAAAATGAGTGAGCAGCTCAAAAATATTTTTCTACATCACAAATCCAGAAGTGCTTTTTCATTACATTGGCAACTTCTGCTTACATGGGCTGTGGAGCACAAGCTTGCAGGGAACCCTATGTGGAATAGCAGGGACTACTGTGGATCAGAACTGAAATCCACTGGTGGGACTGTAAACCAGACCACTGGGGAATAGGAACCTTCAGGAATGAGGTACCTTAGCGCAGATGAAGAGGGTTTCCACATACAGGTAATCCACCTTCAATTTCACCTGTTCCATCAATCCCTTACTTCCTAAAGCAAGAGCATTTGCCCAAAGCCTCGCCCCTAAATATAACTAATTGCACTGTACATACATCGCATCTCTTCCTCCTGTAACAGTCTGAGTCCATATGTTTCTTCCGCAGCTGAGGCAAAGGAGCAAAATGTGTGGCTTAATTGCAAGATGAGATCAGAAACATACAAATTCAAATGCTGGGTTTAGGTGTCTAAGCTTTCTGTTGTCCTCAAAATTTCTTGGGAATCCAGCAACATGGCAGCTTAGTTGTGGAGCAAAACAGGATGGGTAAAGTAGGGCGAGATCTACAAAACCCCTAAAATCTCCCACTTCAATATATTATTAAAAGCTGTTTTCTGTAAGTTGTGTTAATTATCGGGTTAAAGTTTTGAATAATAAAATTATAGAAAGCTGTGAAACTGGGTAGTAAGACTTACAATATTGACAATTAGAACACTGTCAAGAAAAAAGCAAGCATTCACACAGAAAGTGAAAATAGTCTAACAACTGCTAGCAGCTTGTACGCAACGCTGGATTTAAACAGCATCCTCTTGATCAAACCTTTGTAGGTGTAATCAAGCAAGTTCTGATTTCACAGGATCCGTTCAATTTTATGCTGAGTCCTTCTCTACAAGAACACAAAGCAGTTCAAGAATAAGAAAGAACAACCTGCTTGTATTTTTAATCCATTCAAGCTTTCTCGCACTTGTTATCTATGTAACTGTGAACAAGAAAGCACACACATTCCTTGCTGTACTGTATTTTGTCTATTGCTTCTTCCTATTACATGGGATAAAAGGAAACAGTGGCTAATATGCTTTTGTTTGAAAGCAGAATGTTGCAGCGCATACCCTGGGAGACTCTGTCCATGGGAATGCTTATGTATCAGCGACTGCGTTTTTCTGCCTCCCTGCTGTCTGTCCCATTGCTAATGGAAAACAGAAGGCATTTCTTAAGCAGGCTACCAGAGAACACAATCAGTGCTTTTCCTGCTCAGATGAACTATAACCTCCCTGTCCGCAGGTGCTGTGAATCTTTGCCTCATCCCTCTCTAACACTGGGTCTTCGTTTTGCTCTCCTAGCTCTCTACCTGGTACATGACACAAAGCAAAGCCACACAAAGCCACCAAAGACCCGGCTAGTCCATCTTTAGGAATTCTTGTAAGAGTTGTTTGCTCTATATGCAAATGTAAAATCCCATTAATCAATATACCTATTTATATGGATATAGATAATAATTCTTATCTATATGTTACATAAAATAAACAGATGTAGCTGGGTTGCCTGTGGTGAGCCTACTATGAGTTGGAACTGTAAATCCTGGCATCTCCATCAGTAATTAGGAACTTTACCAGCCAGGAAAATACAGCGTCTAGATTGGCTACATGCCCCTATCAGGTTTTATTTTAGTCATATTTCTCTTGAGCTTATTTTCATAGTTAACATGTTGGAAAGCAGGTTTGGGCTTGATTCTTTCTCTACTCTAGTATTGTTTCCCTCTCCCAGCCCCCAGCTTCTTCCCTCCTAACTCACAATTCAGAGGTGCTGGCAGCAAAACCCCCAGCCTGGCTGCAGCTATTCCACTTCTGTCTCTATCCTGCCTGTGAGTGCCAGAGCTCAGCTCGATTCTGCCTTAGGTCACCAACAGCGTATTTGTAGCTTGCAGAAGCTGCTGGCCTTGCATTGTTGCATCCTGGCATGTGGATGGGTGCTGTAAGAAAAATGTTTGAGTACAGAATTCCTGCTCACTACAAAGAGCAAGCCTCTAGTGGAAGATCATATTCAGCTGCAAATCAAACCAGCAAATAAGACACAGACCTGGAATAATCTCATTTAGTAGAAATGAATGATGGCCTTTTTGCAGTTGTTTTGCTGAAAAGCACAAATCTCTACAAAAAGAAACCAGCCATCTGTTTTGAATGTTTTTGAATATAAGCATCTACTTGTGTTCTTCTTTGATCTGTAAGAATAATAGGAAGACAGTGATACAATCCAGTTACACCTCCATTGTGAGTGCTTAATTCATTCCAGAGCTGCAGATTACAAAATTCCATCTGGAAATCTTCGTCTTATCATTCTGGGATCAGAAAGAGGATGATCAGTGTATCAAAAGCAGCTCTTTTGTGTTCACAGATACAGCATTCTCTGGCAGAGAATATAGTCTTCAAACATAAAATAGTTATGAAGATAGCAAAATAGTAGCACGTTTTTAAAAAGCCAAGCTAGCAGAAGAACTGTCCCCAGAAAGAGGGAAAGGACCAGAAGCAGAAGTTCCCATCATTTTAAGGACAGTATTTTTCTCTAGGTTGGCCCATCCCAGTCTAACAGTAGTCTTCACTTACTGGGAAAACGGTTACATGCCAATATGGGTATGGAATAAGAGAGAAGGTGGAAAGGCATGGAAAGGAACGGTACAAGATTAACCATAAAAGGAAACATTAGGTTTGATATCTGCATCACTGACGTTGTTCACTCCCCCATAACGGGATTGTTACTTACACTACAGTAAGAAGGTCACTACAAAAGGCTTTGTGTTATTCAGAGTTATTGCAGCCAAAGGAGAAAAGGTGATTCTCTGAAGAAAGGCAAAGCTTTAAAAGGCTTGAAAAGAAGAGATAATTGTGTGATAGCTAAACCAGGATTTTGAATTGTACATCTTCAGAGCAGTAATTGTCAGTCCATGAACTCTTTGTGTCTCCTTGCCTGAGACTGACAGCACAGGAGTCTTTCAGTTTCATAATTAATGATGACACCCACAGGAGCAGGGTCCCAGAAAAGCAGGGATGGAAGGCAGGTCCTGTGATTAATCAGGACAACCGTATTCCAAGTGTTGCCTTTGTAACGATTAATTAGTTACATCACCTTATTTGAGTGCATCACATTAGGGTTCTTTCTAAAGGGTTGCCCATCTGGAAAGTGGGCGTGAGGAGCCCTGGCTGTCACCAGTATGAGAAAAATCTGCCATCTTATCTCTAAGTCAAGCCAAGTGATAATGTTTAAATAAAGTAGGATTCTTTCACATAGCTGCCTTCGAATTTTGCACAGGGAATGTCCCTAAGGTGAGCATAGGAAACTGTCTTTCACAGTGTTTTTACACGTTTGAATGAAGAACTATAATGGTGATAAAATTATTTATATACTATGGAGTTAATTTGTAGATTTTTAGAGAGAGGAAGAAATGACCCTTCAGAGGACAAGGGATGACAATGAAGAAGAAGAGGCAGCAGTCTAAAGAGCTTTGTTCAGCATGCTGGAATGCCAGCTCTCTGAAATGCTGAACATATGGTTTATTTTCCCTTTTTTGGGAAGGAATAGGATCTTGGAAGGAAAAGGAAGAAGTATTAATAAATTGAGTCAAATATAAATCTAACATAATTTTGGGAACAAATTCAAAATGAGGTATTAGAATCACCATAGTATCACTGTAACAATACTATTTTAGAATATTCTGTAATAATATTACCTAGCACTTTTCCCAAGCAGATCTCCCATTTTAAAAAAACTTCAGCTCATTTTACAATTAGAGCATTTGAGACAGGAAGAAAGAGAACAAGCAAGTGGTTGGAGATGATGCCGGGAAAGAATTTATCTTCTGAGTCGTGGTCTAGTACTGTGTCCAGCAAATTACATTGTAATACGAGTCAGGCATGAAAGCTTGGTGGTTTTGACCATTCTGCATGATCTAACAACTAAAGACCATACTGAAAATAATTTATTTAAAAAGCTTATGAGGTCACAGTGTAATAGTGATAATACTGAGAACCTAAAAGAACTATGACAGTAGGACAAGCAGCTCTCTATATGCTGTGAGCATAAAATGTGTCTCACTTGAAGAGAAAGATCACATTTACACAGTGAAAGAATGCCTGTGCAATCATTTGAAAATGGACTCATCATGACTAAGACATTTGCTTTGCTTAAATAAAACAGTGTATTAATCCAAGCACCAAAAAATGAAGAAAAAAATTTAAATCAATATTCTTCTCAAGCTTCCCACAGTACACTTTTAGTTCTGTAGTGATCTCAATGAAAAGTTTGTGAGGTTTGACAGCTGTGGCAAAGGTTAAGTCCCGAGAAGTTCTGTTCTATCACCCTCAATGTCATTATTCTTCTCCCTCTTACTCTACCACCATAGTAGTCAGAGTTCTCCAGACTGTGACCTGTTGCTTGTCATCTACTTCTGCTACTTTCCTCTAGGTGTCTACTGCTGTGAGATGGAAATAAAGAAACGCTCCATCCAAACCAAGCAAAAAGGAAATTACAGATGCTCATTCTGGCTTTCCCAGGGGACAAAATTGCTCTGCAGACACAAGTTAGAAACACATGGCTTACAACCTCAAGCACTGAGCTGTTTTTTTGCATCTGTCTACTAGTACCAACTTCTCTATGAGATTTAGCAGTTTCTATCATTCTTACTTTAAACTTTTTAATACCTTTGTCCCAATAAATAGAATACAAAAATGTCACTGAAGTTCCATTACCCTTTAATAATCACAAAAGGCTATATAGGAGTTTGCTTTCAGAAACAATATATTCATTCAAGATGTCCTTTCCAATATTATGAGTTCTCGATTAAAAACTACAGTTAAAAAATTCACACTGAATTAATTAAACATTCTTCATATTGATGACTGTCTGTCTTTTTAAAGTGCTTCAGGTGTAGATGACTGTCTACAGAAAAACTCTTGGCAAAGTCAAATTACTACATTAAAAGGTAGCCTTTGGTGCACAGTGGATATGTGTAATCTGCTGTGAGTTATAATTTATCCCGTTTTGGACAAGGATTATATGATATTTACTTGAATGGACTGCTTTTCAGTTCTTAAAAATAATTCAAATATTTTCCTGCTTACTCACTAAAGATATCACCTTTTAAAACTTAAGAGATGTATTAAATTATGCTTGTGTCTTCTGCAGTCAACTTGCAATACTTACTGCTTCTGTGTTAAAATACGTCAAACCTTCAAGGAAAATGTCACCTCTAAGAGGCTTTTTGTCTTGCAATATTTTAATGTAGTAGGGACATGTCAATATTTTCATAATCTGGAAAAATCCTCATTTTTATGCACTCCAGTTCAATGCTAGCTCTTTAACCATTCCACTGTTACTCTAATAAGAATAAAATTAACTTTCAGAGTTTGTTCCTGGAATTCAAGCACAGCAAAACCAACTGTTTTGCTCCTTAGCAGGCGTATCTGTGACTTCAGGATTTGCTGGCAACCGTTAATAGACAATGCTTCCACGGAACAAGTTCAAAAAGCTTGTCTAGTGACAGCATCTACTAAACTCCAACTCCTACTGCAAGTCAAAGCCATGTAAGGCTGGAAGAAAAATGCTCTACAACAGCACACACACTTAAAACCGCACATACGGTACGTATAAATTACACACCAGGGTAAATCTCTCAGTTCTCAGAGTTTCAGTTTTGCTCTGCCCCTGGTCTTGCCCTTAGCACTTTTACTCTGTCCTCGCTTTTCCCCCTGTCCTTTAATTTGATTGTGTGTTGCTCTTCCAACAGTTTCTTGTGATCCTAAACCCACTACACCTATTCAACAAAAGCAGTCCTCCTCATTTCTGATGGCAGAGGTGACGCAAGCAGATTTCTGAGGCACACCCCACACTTCCTTGGGTGGAAGGTAGCGCGGCTGTGCTTCACAAGAAGACTAGATGAACTGAGCAGCCTGGGAAGCTCATGTATGGAAGCTTTCCTTCTTCTTTCCCCTGTATAGTGCACACATGGTACCTACAAGAAGACACTCATGCATACACACATACCCTCTTGTGTTAGGTATCATGAAGTGTAAATTAACACTACCTTCTAAAAGTGAATAAAAACAATATAAACTGCTGGCCTGACCACTTTGGTATTTGAGAAGGACAAGGGGGCATCCTCGTGAGAAAGCACATTGGAACACACTTGGATACAGAGGAGGAGAGAGCTCTATCTGGAGATGAAATGGAGTCATAAGGAAACAACCCTAGAGAAAAAGGCTAGGAGAGACTCTCTCGAGATGAAAGATGGTATTTACACTGAACTGTAAACTGAGATATAAACTACCATTCTCTGCAACTACAGGAGAGGCACATATGTTTAGAAACAGCACTCCATTTCAGGCAGAGCTGTATCTGATAATACTGTCATGTACAGAACTGGCATAGTTAAACAGTAACATTTTCAGTCAATTCCAGAATGCTGGAGGAGAAAGGCCTTAAACCCCAAAACATAATAATAAAATAATATAGTTTGCTACTATATGTATTTTGGTGGTCTCCATTTTATCTTGGATCAGAGGTGATTACATCTTCAGACCTAAAGGAAATTATTGTCAAGTCCTATGTATCAGTCACTTTTCTGTCATTGTTATACCTACATTTAATTTAATATATGCAGATTAGGGACTCTGTGACTTAAAACATCTTTGCTTTTATAAAGAGAATAAGGACTTTTTCATTGAATGTACCATAGGATATCATGGTAGTACCATACTTTGTTGGGAATAACTGGCTTGGGAGGCATCAATCACCTTCATGCTTTCACAGTTGATACATGCAAGATGAGGCTGACATGTTTCTCAGATGAGGTGCATGTAAGGCAAGGATGCCGCCTGCTTCACTGTTTTGACTAGGATATTCTGTAACACACTTTCCTGAGGAAAATGCCTCAACAACAAAGTGGAGAGATCTGGTGCAGTTAATGTGAACCACCCATTAATTCAGTAAAATAAGAGAAACCATACTCTTAGCACAGTTGCATTCATAAATATATCAGCAGATGGGAGAGGAAAAGAGAAATATCTACCAGTGTTTTCTACACAACCTCAATGTTTGCTCTAGAATGAAAATCAGAATTATTCCTACCTTCATAGTGAGAGTCTTCTTCCTTTTCATCACTTACCTGATCTTTCCTGTTTGATTGCCATGATTCATCAGAACTTTACAAGCACTGCCTCTAAACTTTTATCATATACTAACACACGACCATTGTAAGAGCAGTGATACAAACAGAATGTGATATCAACAGTGGGTGCAAAGTAATGAGGCACTTTATCAATTTTTCTACTAAAGAGATTTTCTCAGTTCAAACCCCAAGGCATGGAATTCAAGTTTGACACTGCCACAGTTAGCTTAAATTTTTCAGATGGTTGACTTGAAAAGAGGGATCTGATCTATACAGTCAGTCAGACATGTAAGGCTGCAATTAATCGAGCAAGTGCAAAGAGGAGAGAGTAGCTTGTTCTTTCATGAATGTTTTACAAATCTCACATAAAGTCATATTTTTCAGAAATGCAGGGGTCCAAAATTTCCACAGAAATTTTCAGAAGAGTTTTTTTCCAAATAAGTGACATGGAAAAAATCAAAATCTGAGAAAAACAGTGAAATATTTTTTTCTTAAAAAGGTAATGAAGAGAGAAGAAGTTTGATATAAATTTTAAAAATACTGTCATTGCATCTCAATCCTTTAAAATACCTAAAGTACTTCAAATAAATGTATTCTGCTTTAAAACTGATACTACAGGGCATAAATGAATCCTATTTACTGAGGTTTAATAATCAATATTTGACGTTTGTAGCTCTATATCAATGCTCCTGTTTAGTAAAGGGTGTTTTCTTTTTTACTAGAGAACAGGCACAAGGAGAAGGCCTCTGTCCTGTGTACTGCCTTCTCTTCTGGAAATGGATTATTGTGAGACAATTGGACAGCAGAAAAGAAAACTGGGTGCAGATGTAGAGAAACAAAATTTACTTTAAATGACAAAGAGCTACCGATTTCTCTCCCATTGTTTTGAGAGAATGAGGGAAATGGAAGGGAGAGGGGAAGGTCAAGGGCATGGTTAAGGGGGTATTCCTCTTTGCCATCAAATTTACAGAAAATTTATATTCTTAGTCCATATCAAGAAACATCTATTTGGAGCTGATAAGTATCTGTGACTAGTTACGCCATCATGCATGGCAGCAATCTCAGCAGCAGATGTCAACATGCTTAAAAGCTTCAGGAGGAACATTATCTTCAGGAGGAACATTATCTTTGAACAAATTCTTTACTAACCAGAATTGAAAAAGCATACATAGATTTGGCTACAGCACAAACTGCTTTGAAAAAGAATCTGACTGAAAACATTTCCTCCATGAAGTCAATGATAAATGATATGAGAGACATTTCCTGTTCTCTCATACACATTAAGAGCTTGTTTTGCATAGAAACTCAATTACATGCCCTGGAAGGTTCTCCCCACAATATCACGAAACAATGACATGATGATTAGAAGAAGAAAATCACAAACTACACAGAAACATGGAAGAAACACCCTCATGCAGAAACTGTGGAAGCAAAGGGGAAGGAGCACAACCAGGTTTCACAAAGCACATGGGAGAAAGATGCGAGTGAGTGCTGGAAACTTTACTATTGGCAAGAAAAGTGGATTCTCACCGTTCTGAACAAAATGGCTGCACTAAGAGCATCTGACTGGTTATGCCCAAATACCCTCCTCCTCATCCTAGCGGTGCAGAGGTGGCAATGGGAGAAAAGCCCCAGGGCAGCATGAGAATGAAATAAAGAATTGGTTAGTATTTAAAGCACATACATAAGTACAAATAGTAGTGAAAAGTGTTTAATTCCTTATGTGACGTTTGAGCCATGTAGAAGGACAGCTTGCTTTGCTCACTAGTAGGCTTTGTCAGCTTTTAAAATGGTCCTAATGCAAAGGGAGAGCACAGTCAGACCCTTCTGCCCTCTCCTCCCAACTACCCTTCCCTGTAAGGTCTTTGCGAGAACTTCTTCTCTGTTTTTTCATATTTTCTTTACATTTTATCTTTTCATTTCATCCATGAATGCTATGCTGCATTCATCTGGAAGCACATACAGCTACATTCTGGAAATGGCTTAATTTCACTGTAGATTTGCAGTGTCTAAACAACAGATATTCTAACATTTCCTCCAAACTGAGATTAGGAAAGCCATTTAATTTGCAGCATTAACAACTTTAGTTTCCCAAAGAAGACCAACATTTTCCAAAAACACTGCAGAAAACTCAAGCCAGTCAATTTACCATTCCCATCTGGAAGAAGGTATTAAAACAAGATGCAAATGGAAGTTGCTCTGAACACAAGACTTTTCCTGCTTTGTATATACCTCTTATTGTCTTCCGATACAGACATGAAAACAGATTTTTTTTTTAAAGATCTGTTTTTACAAGGTGAATATGTAACTCTTTTAAACCATTTTCCTCTTGTACCCTATCCATAATTTCTGCATATCACTAGGTTGATGCTTCAAGGTCCAGATTAATATGCTCAAGAGCTGTCTAGATTAAGTGGCTCAAGAGCTGTCTGGAGGAGAGAGATCTAGGGGTATTGATCAACAGCCAGCAGTGTGCCCAGGCAGCCAAGAAGGCCAGTGGCATCCTGGCCTGCATCAGGAACTGTGTGGCCAGCAGGAGTAGGGAAGTGATCCTTCCCCTGTACTCAGCACTGGGCAGACCACACCTGGAGTACTATGTTCAGTTTTGGGTCCCTCACTACAAGAAGGACATTGAGATGCTTGAGTGTGTCCAGAGAAGGGCTACAAAGCTGGTGAAGGGTTTAGAATCACTCTCTGGTTTCTTCTCCCTCCTAATTAGTGGCAGGACAAGGGGAAATGACCTGAAGTTGCATCAGGGGAAGTTTAGGCTGCATATCAGTAAAAAATTCTTTACTGAAAAGTTCGCTAGATATTGGAACAGGGAGGTGAAGGTGCCCAGGGAGGTGGTTGAGTTACCATACCTGGAGGTGTTCAAAAGAATAACAGATGTTGTACCTGGTGACACGGACCTAGTAGGGCTGGATAGACAGTTGGACTCGATGATCTTGAAGGTCTTTTCCAACCGAAACCATTCTATGATTCTATGCCTTCTTTCAAATCTCAACAATTTCTAGATGAGCCAGAGGGCAAAGAGGAGTGCCAAACATTCCTTTACTTTGCCAAGACAGTGATTAATGATCACTAATATTTTAATTAAACTGGAATGGATGAGATTACAACATGGGATATGCAATTATGTTGGCATTTTCTATGCTCCACAAGGGATAGGTAATCTCTCTGATAGTTATCCAGCACACGGCTGTGCTTTGTAAATGACACAGGAGGCTCCTCACTGCCTTGGAGATGGTAAATTGATTTTCCTTCAGTTCACGGCCCATTGAGTTTGTGAGGGAGCAGTCTGTGCTCATTTGGCACAGAGGCTGGGATTTCCTCATGGGAAATGAAAGGAACTGCTCGTATGCAATCCATAGATCAGAAAGCTGATCCTAGAGCATGATTTCCTGCTACTGAAGACAAGAAACAGTCCTGGACACTCCACACACTCAAGCAGTATGCCTGAGTTACTAAATTCTGAATATGCCAGACAGGACTCCAGTCCTGCATTTTAAGAGAGTAATGTTTCTTTTTTCCCTTTCATTGTCTGCCCCCTCTTCTCCACCCACTTAATAACAGCTTGGTACTGGGAACTCTTTGTTCGCATTTCAGGAGTCTTCAAGGAAGCCGACACAACAACAACATCCATTTCTGGTTTATAACTGCACTCTGGAAACCTATTTTTGTTCCAAGGTACTGCAAGCATGTCAGGGAAGATTAAATACGACTCAAAATAATCAGCCCCCATTGTAAAAATTACTTTAAAAGTGAGAAAAAGAGACACATTACCTGGTCAGGGGAGGGCTTGTGGTTGGTTTGGTTGGAATGGGATGAGGATTTCAGGTGGTCATCCTCATAGTTGTCAGCCATCAGCTTCATACGGTTCTGAGTCTGCTCAGGAAAAAAAAGACAGAGCTCAGTCTACTTTCTAATGTGATCATTGGGACTAAATTTATGCTATCTTGTGTGTCCAAAGCCCTTACATGGAAACAAGTAAGACCTGCATAATTCATTAGTAGCTATTACTACAGAGGATTGGTAAAAACTGAGACATATAGCAATCTCTTAGCTTTGAGACTAAGATGGCTCATCTGATGTGTACTTGCTAAACCTTGTGCTGTACATGTGTACACAAAGAAATTAATTTCTTCTTGTTGAACCTTGGGATTAAGGTTCAAACACCAATTTGGAGAACAATTCAGTGAAAACATTGGTGAGATGTGCCTAAGTTTGTTAAAAACCTCAAAACCCAAAAAAAGAAATCAGTTAAAAAAAAGTGAACAAGCTGAAAAAAGGAATGCTGAACATAACTTATTAATTATAAGTCCACCCAGTTTCAATATGCAAATCAGTTTTCAATTGATATATCAAAGATTAGGAAAATCCTGAGCCTCATCAGAAAAATGTGAATTACAGACAAACCTTCCTGTGAGGAAATAAAAAAATAAATTAAGCCTTTGGGAAGAAAAAGTGACATAATAACTTTGAGTAAAATTACAAACTGCATCCAGTCAAGCAATGAATTAACAAAATACAAAACAAGTGGCTTAGCTTATTCTTAGCATCTCTTCAACTTCTCAGGAAATTTCCAGATCCAGAGGATACATGATTTTTAGAAGGACAAAATATAAAATAAATTGTCTGAGAATAAACGGAATACTTCACTTTATCATTACTATTCTAGATAAGCAATTGCAATGCAAATCAAAATATACTGCATGACACTGTCTGCATAGGAAAGTGTTAGTGAGATAAAGCCCTTTTAACAGACTATCCTGAAACAAGGTCCCCAAGTACCTACAAACACCTATGAAAAAACAATGAAAGAAACCCACCTGGGCAAAATGTTCCCCCTCTCCATCAGGGCTTACAAGGACCATTCAATGACACTCTGTGAGTAGCCTCAAGGGGACTACAAAAGAGCTGGGTCTAGGGTCTTGCAAAGCCAACTGCTGCCCCTCTGTCAGCAGCTTCACTTCAAGTTATGCGGGTACCACTGTCAGTGGGCGCTCACACCTGGAGCTGACCCAAAATGGAGCGATAGCATTTCTCCTCCCAACTCATAAGGTAAAAGCCCCATTTTGAGCTTTATGAAATCCTTGTTCCAAAAAAAAAAAAAACCAAAAACCTAGCCAGATCTATGTCAGATACGATACACAGTAAATTATGTACGGTTAGACATACTAAATCATCAGAGATGCACTAAAATTAAGCATCTTAAATGGCAACACAAAACTCATTGTAAAAATGCCAGCGGTTGATTCAATCCCTTCACAACTGAATGGTTTCCCACTGAAAACTCTAATTTTAATGAGCATCTCGAGGCTGGAGAATGCAGATTCTACTTGACTGTACTCAGGTCATTACATAGAAGGTCCAGGGTTTGGGTCTGGATTTGATTTTATTTTGGATTAATTTAACAAAAGCTAATAGTAAATTGAGCTTAAGCAATAAGCAATTTAATCATACAAAATCTTTATATTGTTTGCTCTGTTTTGTCAAACGAGTTTTGAATTCCAAGTCTGACTCACCATTCATAAATCACTACTTGAAACATGCTGCACGGATACTTAATCAGTTTATTGCAAAGGCTTTATTCCATGTCTTTTTTTTTTTAAAGGTTTTTTTTTTAACAACTTTTTTTTTTAACAATTTCTTCTTTGCAATGAGAGCTACTGATTTTAAATGATTTCGCAGTTCTTTGGAAATCTTAGGCTTTTATAATAATAAAACTCACTTTCAGCGAGTATGTGAAAAAATCTATTGAAAAACAGAAGTTTAGGAGAATGCTAGTACAGCACATTAACCTTTCTGAGACAAAAAATAGCTATTCCCAGAGAAGGCAGCTTGTTTTATGGTCCAGTATGAACCCCTCCCTCATGTTAGCGCTAATACAGGAAAGGAAAAATACCAAGGTCTGTATGTTTAAAGCACAGCCTCTCTCACGCAAAATTCTTAAGTGGAATTGAAGACGTTGTGTACTTCTGTCATTTAACTTCAAGTACAATATCCTACTATTAATATTTGGTAGGAGAGGCTGAGAGAATCAGGCCGGTTTAGCCTGAAAAAGAGGAGGCTTCTTTAACTACCTGATGGGCGGAAATAGAGAAGATGAAGCCACACTCTTCCTGGAGTGGACAGGACAAGAGATGATGGATGTCAATTGGAACACAGAAAATTCTCATTAGAGATTAGGAAATTCTATTGATAAGGAGGATCATCAAACACCAGAACAGGTTGCCAAAAGGCTGCAGCATCTCCATCCTTGGAGATACTGAAAATGGAGCTGGACAAGGCCTTGAGCAAGCTTCTTCAGATAGTGATGCCTCAGCATGTGGTTGAACACAGAGGTCCACTTCAATGAAAAATATTCTGCAATTTTTATTATTTGGGCTATGTATAGATAATTTTACAGCTATCAAGGCTGAAGTTTCCAAAAGAAAAGGGAGCCAAGTTCCAAAATTCCTCCTAAATGCTAGATATGATTTAGCTGCTTAACTCTGTCACATCCCTTTGAACATTTTAACCCAACACAATCTCTGCAGTGTGCAGGTGATGACAGTCATACAGGATCACTTCGCCTGAAAGGACATTTTCCTTGTTCCCCCTTTAATCTAACCTGACCTTCCACTGCTGCTGCTGTTGATCATGCTGTCCATGATACTCAAGTCCTGCCAAGGAAACATGAAAACCAGTACTGAGGTTTCACTACGGAACTAATTTACACATATGGAATGAGGCGAAAATCAAGAGATGGAAGAAATGCAGTTTATTTCCTGATGGACACCACTAAAAATTATTTTCCTACATTAAAATTCCAAGCAGTGTTGCAACTATAATTTATAATACAATATTTTTCTAATTATCTTCTGCTTAGGACCAGAATACTAACTGACAAATTGGAATTTTTTACAATAACTGGAAATACATGAACTCATTTCTCTCCTATTGCTCCTCTCCAGAAAGCAAATGTTCAAAAGGATGGAAATTTCTGGAATATATAGCTGTTGCAGTGATTTAAAAACAAACTATTTACTTTACTGTGGGGAACCACTCCAACATCTTGCAGGCCCAAACTGCTTTGTCATGGTGCTATTATACAATCCTCTCCCACCTTATGAGGTTATGGCTCAGATCCTAGGGCAAACATTTCTACATCACTGTAAAAAGTCTGAACAACAAAGTGGTTTAACCACTATGTCCTGTGAGAAAATAAATGAGCAGTGCAGACAAATCGGTTGTGTCAGGAGTGCTTTTGTCTAAAACCTCCAGAGCTTATAAGCAGAAGTAGCGACGATAAGAACTGTATGTCAGATCCAAATTTTGCTTAAAATACTACCATGTACCATTACAGGTGCCTTGTTCATGCATGTGCAGATAAAATGCTAGAATGAAAAAGGGAAGACAAAATTCCACATCTCCATAGGTTTCTTAATATTTTTCTAGAAGGTTTCTTCAGGTTTTTTTGACAGAACAGATTTCATAACCTTATTCCTTGCCCTCCAATCACCTTTCCACCAAATCCACTCACTTTGTCAAAGCCCATACCAATGCTCTTTAGTCTCCCAACAACCACCATGCAAAAGAACAGTCCCAAACCCTTTAGATTAGTGCCTGTTCTCCAAATTATGAGAGAGCCATCACATACTCTCAAGCTCCGAACTGAAAGCCGGGAATCACTGTGGAGAAGTTTCCTCACAAGGTCTGCAGACCAGAGGCTGTACTGCAGGTCTAGAGCATAACATGGCAAGGGTATTATATCTCAGAGATCCCAACTACCTCTGGTTATATATTAAACTACAGCACTATCAGATCTTGCCCACCCTTCCTTTTCCCCCCCTTTATTCCCCCCAGAACTTCTGCGATTGTTCTTTTGCCTCTCTGATACACTTAGCCTTAATGCCGGCTCTTGCTTCTCATCACTATTTAACCCTGAGGGCTGCCTGATCCCTTGCTACAGCAGGTGGTTATATTAATACAAAAAAGCACTGGGAGAAAAGTTGAGATTAACATGTTTTAATCATCAATGTGGTCAGCATCAGCACTTCTTTTAAATGTGCTCTCTTTCGTTGTTTCATGGTCCTTCATGGATTTCATTGTATTTTCATAATGCTTTTTCTGATTATCATGTAGTTTACTTCTGCCTGTATTCTATAGTCACTAAATGTTTGGGTAAACAAGGAAATTACCATGGAGTAGGCTATTTCTAACGCAGCCAACACCTGAAAACTTTCATTCCAAACAGCACTTGTATAATATTGTAGCTGCCAAAACTGTAGCCATGGTGAATTTTGTTTAAGAACCACTAAGTTCCTTCTTCATGGATATACTGCTTCCAAGCACACTCTCACCTGGTGGTTCCTAACAGCAAGCTATGTTATGTTCACTGCAGGCTACACCGGCAGCGTGTTATATACACCTCCACCCTGAAGACCAAATGAACAGATTTTATCACAGTTAAATTATTTCATGAGAAAATAACAGAACTGATGCTGATCCATGAAGTGTTGGGGAAATTCTGGAACATAGCTGGTAAAAGCTGGAGGAGTCTAGCCCAGGTTTGACAAGTCCTTTACAGTGGAATTCCACATATAAATTTGAAATCTGGAGGACATATTTTAGAGTATATTTTTTTTATTTGAAAGCTTGCATTAAGTTGTATGCTATCATGAGAAAGACATGCCTTCCTTAAGCATTTCTGCAGTATAGCTAGTATTCTGGTAACTATTACCCTGGCAAGTGTTTGAAACCAAATTTTATTTGTTGGAGTCACACTTGTCTGTATCTCTAGACAGGACCTCTAATAAACAGCAGATACTAGCTCATAAACCGTGGAGTCTCTATATTAATCTAGCCTGCTTCATACTCTCGTCAAAACAACTGATTCAAAGAGTTTTCGCATCAAATCGGTTTCTCTACCGCACAACACAGCAGAAACCATGACACCAGCGACTGCTTTCTCAGTTTTTGTAAAATATTAGAGATGGGAAATTTCTGGCTTTGCTACGCAGTCTAAACAAGCTTTATTAATCCTGTAACACAGAGCTTAAAAAGGCCCACGCTAAGTAAACTTTAATATGACTGTAGTTGTGACAGATGGATATGTGGTGGAGACAGCGTGTCAATGAGTTAAAGGAGTTACCCATTCCAGTCTGAGTTCAGTGTTTCACTGGAAGCACACACATGCAAATGGAACAGTTTAGAAACCTTTTCGCCACTAATAACACAGAAATATAATGGAAAAGCTCCGGTTTTGTGGGGTTTGGGGTTTTTTTCCCCCATAAATCGTGAGCCAAATTCAGTATCTCTGAAAACTAAGTTCTTGCACATCCTTTCAGAAAGTCCTTTTCTATTTGCTGACAACAAGCTGTGAGACATACTCGCTGTAAAAACCCACCCCGCTCCCTGCTGGAGTCCAGCTGTCAGAAGCATGAGGAGAATAATCCTCCCTCACCTGTTATGCCTGTGATGCCCTTCATAAATACCCCGAGTATATCTATGCCTACTACCTTGAGCAGAAGGTCGCTGACTGTGCCAAGTATTTTACACTATGCCCCCTTCCCATTAATGATACTTAATGGTCTGAAAGACCTTTTTCAAGCTTGTAAAAAGATGGTACATGCTGAGTAGTCATTTTTCTTAGTAAGGTTTAAAAGACACATCATTTATTAGGTCTGGCTTTCCTTTTGGCTACATTTAAGATTAGTAACTGAGATCTCCCCATTAGCAGCAAACACACACAATGTTCAGCTGTGCACAAATTAAAACCATTCCCATTACTGGAGTTCTGTGCATCCTGGAGCCTGGGTTTCTGTGTGCCCAAAAAAGAGCACGTGCAGCATGGAGCTGCTGGGCTTTGTCAAAGCCTGCAGGATTTAACACAGATTTACCTGAGATAGAGGCTTCTGCATCTACTGCTGGCAATGTTACAGTGATGTTACATTACGAAGTGAAAGACTTTATCAGCCTGGTTAATTTATGTGCTTAATGATTTCATTTTTCTATTCATCTCCCCACATCTGATAATTACAAAGAAACTTCATTCTGGAGAATTCATATTCAGAAACCTTTGAACTGAACTAAAGGAGACAGATCATTTAGATATGAAGGCTTGACACATGTAGATATAAGTGGATGGATTAAAAAAAGAACAACACACTGAACTGAAATTTTCCCTGTAGAGGAATGTGTCTCGTGGAGCTTTCTTAGGAGATGAACAAATATCTAACTGAGTTTGCCTGATGACAAAGTTTATTGAAATCTATTGCTCGGATTCCTATACAAAGAAAACCAGTGACACAAAAGACAATCCAAATCAGATCTTGTATTTGGGATACCTTATTGTGGTACACTACATGAACATTATAGGCTATGCTCCTTCAGCTCTCTGCTACTCTCTGTTGAGATAATTCAAGCTGTGTCTAAGATTGACTAATCAGTGGTAACAGAACTGCCTCTCTCAATTATTTCATAGAATCATAGGATGATAGAATCTCCTGAGTTGGAAGGGACCAGTAAGGATCATCAAGTCCAACTCCTGGCTCCACACAGGGCCACCCAAGTCAGAGCATGTGAGTGAGGGCATCGTACAGATGCTTCTTAAACTCAGCGAAGCTTGGTGCTGTGACCACTTCCCTGGGGAGCCTGTGCCAGTGCCCAACCACCCTCTCAGTAAAGAACCTCTTCCTAATATCCAACCTAAATCTCTCTTGTCACAGCTTCATACCGTTCCCTCGGGTTCTATCACTGCTCACCAAAGAGACGAGATCAAGAGCTGGAATCTGCCTATTCCCAGGTTTAAAACTGGGAAATATTTTTAAAAATCTTCTCTCATGGTTAACTACTCAGGAGCAAACCAGGTACGTTAGTTTTTTGGCATCTTTCCACTGCATGTTTCAGCAGAAAGCACAGTAAGGTGTGTTTCCCTGTATCTCAAAGATGTCTGAACAAGCGCTGGAGTTTGAGAACATTAACCACTGTATTGTAAACCTAATTTATACTGACTATGTGGCACACACATCAAAAAAACTTTCAGGCAGGATCAAAAGCACAAATAGTATCCTGTGACAATACCCTCAAAGAATCCTGGATCCCTCACACTACACAAAACCAAAGAAATCATTTACTGAAATTGATCTGAAGAGAGTAAAAGCAAGCAAAATGAGCTGCTGTTTTAAATCTTAATATGAAATAAGAAAACTGTTTGTAGTCACCTTCCAGTAGTGAGCACATAAAACCTCTCTACTCTAGTTTAAAGTAAGCAGGTATTTTCTGTGCTACAAGCCTGCCTGACAGATCAGGTTGTTAGGGCAAGTCTGATCTCAGTTCCACGCCACAGCGGAGAAGGGCCTTACTGCAGAATTTCCTGCCAAACACTGTAAGATCAGTATCCACTGCTGCCACATGCCCTAAGAGCAGAAAAGACTCATTTATTTAAATTAGCTTAACAGCAACTAGTTTTTACTAAATTGTGCTGCTACATCTATTCTCCATCTATTGTGCCACCTTCATTACTTCTTTCATCAGTTAAGAACTGAGTTCTTTTGCAGCAACCGCATGACTACCCTTGAAGAGCACAGGAGTCCACTTTATTACCCATTTTATCCTGGCTAATGAAATCTGCGTGCTTTGGTTTGTATCCTACATCTTCCAAGCATGGCCTTCAACCCTATAATAATCTCTTCCTCCAGCCCACCTCCCCCGCGGCATCTCCAGGCAAGAGTCAGCTGAGACCGGTGCGAAAGTATGTACGTTCTGAGTGGCCAGCCATATGCATGTACTGCAGCCAAAAAAAATATATCACAGCTCGATTCTTCTTGCCTTTCCCTGTGTGGGAGAACGACACGGGGCATTTTTTTTCTCCTCTACCCAGTGGTGAATATTAATTAAGTTCTTATAAGTTACATGGTCTTTGAGACTTCTTTCCCACTGTCAAATTTGGTTGAAAATGGTCAATAAATTGAGAAGTTACTTGGTGAGAACTGCAGCTCTGCTAAACAGATGGATAGAACTGTCACTGAAACTCTTCTTTAGATGACTTCAGGATAGAATCTGGTCCAAACTAGCATGTTTTGTTTAAGTTGTAAGAGGTTGGATATAGTCTCTCATTGTATCCTTGTATTAAATGTTGCAAAGTGGTGGAGTTTTCTGATGCTGTGCTCCATGACTTTATTTTAGATGCTGGGAGGTCTAATTGCTACGAATTCTCAAGTGAACAGCAGCAAGCCTCTTATGTTTAGCTCATGTGTCTGCTGAATGTTTAATATATACAGTTTATTCAGTCTCTTTGACCTACTTTGATACATACCCACTAAGGACAACTCACTCGAATAAAAAAATGTGAAATGCTACTTCTAAAATTTGTGAAAGGAAATACCAGTTTTTGTCACAGTCCTTGATACTCAAGCTGTAGAAAACTTCTGATCATACTTTTTCCCTTGCTCCTTTTTCCCCACCTCATGGTGTGTTAATGGGTCCAAGCTAAAAATTTCATCTTATCAATTGAGAGAAAAACAAAGATGTAAAAGCAAGGAGAAAAACAAGCTGAAATGCACTTTGGAACATAAACTCATAAGAACTTTGATAGGTTGGTGATGTATGTGTTTTACGAAGCAAAATGTAAAAGTTGTCTCAGGTTATTCTGCAATGCATTCCAACATTATAAGAATCCTGTGAATAATTTAAACCTGTGCAACTCAAGCACCAATGTTAAGCAGCAGTAGTAAGGTTAGACTCACAAAATCCATAAACATCTGAAAGCAAGACATCGAAGCTACCTACACAGTATCCCATAGAACAGGCAAGTATTTCTATCAAAAATAGAAAAAGCTTTGTTTGACATAGTTGACTGACATCATTCCCTTTTCACTTCAGATTCATTCTGCATCATGCTAATCTTTCTTCTACCTTACTCTGTCCCTCTTCATTAAATTATTTGGTTCTCCTTTTCTGAGTAAACTTGCTTTGCTTAACAAAGCTGTGTAACACAACCGCCTTAGTAACTCCGCTGCTGTCTCAGTCTTTCTCCTCATCTGAAATCAGACAGTTTTGATTTCAGTCTAGGAGAAACTAGACTGGCAAAATCTCATCTAGGAATTTATATACAAGAAACATCCTACTGGAAAATCTTAAAACCTGATCATCAACCCCTGCTTTGACAAATGTCACGTATAGGCCATCTGCTCATGTGTATCTACATACACCTTTCCTAGTTGATGTAATTTGGAAGCTTCAGAATCTGTGTCCATTGTGACTGTGTCTTTACAATAAATATAGTAAAAGCATTCCTTAATCCCTGTATTTTTATTTTTGTAAGGTATATACCAGTGTTTTTAGCACAGTTCTTTTAGCCCTACATATTTTTATTGTTATATGACTCACTACTTCAATTGCATTTGTCTGTAGCTTCAAAGAGTCGTTAACAGCAACCCCCCCAGCCCCTCTCCATACATGCTGTTCTTGGCAAAAAAAAAGTAGCTATGTACAGATACAAATTCCTAGATGCTAAAGTGATGTGAGCTGCTCAGTATCATCTCAGCACAGACTGTCTGTAACTGCCCAGAACCCAGCTCTGCGTATATACATGAATGTGTCTGTGTCTGCATGATATAAACAGTGTTGATAGCAACTTTTTAAAAAAACAGGCCAAAACCTCAAGACTATTTATGCTTGTTCTGAAATTAATTTTAAAAGCTGTTGCCTATAAAAGAAAAAGAAAACCAATATTATTCTTTTTCTGCCTCTCTTTCATCTTTGAATCTAGGCAAAACCCTCCATGGTAACTGCTGGAGGGCAGAGTTGAAAGGGCATTTCCTTTGACAACCAACAGAGCTTTGCTACCCCAAATGAAATTAAAGCTAAGAATTTTCTCTGTACGGCCAATTATTAGGGTTGACATCCATGTAGAAGAGCCCTGCCTCGTAAGACTCATACAAGCACACAGACATCACATTCCTGTCTGTCCACACCATCTGTGCGTGTGGTCTGCAAACACAGGATTCCTGTCCATCTACACTGTCCCTGTGTTTGGTCCACAGAGGCAGGATTCCCACATGAGCACCGAGCAGCACATGTGCAATACACAGAGCTGGAGAGATGATTCCTGACAATCCGCCCCACTCTTGCATGCAGTACACAGGCAAGAGAAATCACAATAACCCAAAACTCTCTTTCTCTCTTTCTTAGGTTGATTTTTCTTAGTTAGTCTGCATCAAAGCCTAGACAACAGTACCAGCTGGAAAGACTGAAGTAACATTCAGGTTTTCTATTGTATTTGTGCCAAAATTATTCTAGCCAAGAAAATAAGCTGCCTTCCTTTCTTCAAAGTTCATGGCACACAATAGGTAGAGATGTGCCAGTTTGGTCAGATGAATTTCCCTAAGGCGCCTGCATTGGAGACAGCACTCTTGTCATTGCCTGCTCTGTTCCTAATCTGTTCTCTTTCTGTGATTTACGTTACATTACGCCATTACATATGAGCAGAAGCCCAACCAATGGGCACCATAAAGCACACTTGGAAAAAAAACTTACAAAATTCTGTCCCTGCTATAGAACCATGAAAAGTAAAAGGCCTGTGGAACAAAATGAAAGAGTCCTATGTCCACTGTTTTTTCCGAAACAATACTTTTCCTGCAAAGTCATTAAACTTAGGTGATTCTACATGTTAAACAGCCCTGACAAAGCAGGGCTTTGAATGAATTGGATGGGGCAAACTAAATGGATGTATCTGCAACCAGAAGACCTAGGAGAAACAAGGAAGCACTCATTTTTTTAAGCCCTCTTCGTATTATAAAAAAAGGTTGCTGGCTGACAGTGGAGGAGGACTAGCTAGTTTGGGTACTGGGAAAGGGAAGAAGAGATGAGGAAGAGACATCAAGATATCTTTTCATCATCTGACAGTGATGAAAATGATAGAGATGTACAATAAGGAGTTAGTTTATGCTTCCTCATGTCACCCAATTGATGGACCCTTCTTTTTCCAGTTCAGCAAAACACACTGATACCTCACCTGTCTGTTTGTGAGACACAGAAAAGACTGGAAAGGTACACACCTCCCCCCACATCCTCCCCCTGCCCCCGTCCAGAATGAGAAGGTTCTGTACTTATTACATCCACAGAACAAATAAACCTGTGCAGTCTTCCGAGTTTTAAACAACTTATGTATGTGCGTGTTCTTAAGGATCATTATATTCCTTTTATTATTTTTTCAACACCATTAATGCCAGCAGTTTTGGTTGTTAGGTGCAATAAAGGAGGCAAAGCCAAGGAATATCTACTAGTGTTTTGGAGATGGGGGGCACACTGGCTTGGTATCAGAAATAACAGTTACAGTTCAGGTTAATGTGAGGAAGAGTAATTTCTTACATTATTGAAAGAATTAAGTATGGTGCAATGGTGAATGTTTAAAAAAAGTTTCTCCTCCAAATAAAAATCCCACAGTAAAACAGAGTGATACCACGTTGTTCAGATCCTAAGAAGAGCTTGGCTGGAGTCAGTTGTGAGAGCTCCATTTACTTTTTCTTTAATCAGCTACAGGAAATATTTATATTCACACTAGGACAGACAAGAGTTGGTGGTAAACAGAAAGAAAGAGAACAAAAGACTAAGTTCTGTGACTGCAAAGTTGTGCTCAAAGAGAACAAACCCCTTAATAACATGTCTATCCCTTAACCAGGGCTGCTTTCAAGAGAAAAGACCATTATTGTTCCCAGGCACCCATACAATGAACAGCATTAAATATCTATTTGGAGACTAAAGCTTTACAGAACGTTGAGAGACTAATATTCACCTACAATACTGATCATCTAAAATTGAACAACATGTTATTGCAAAAGTAAATTTGCTCATTTTTGAAACTGGGTGTGCTCAATTGTCTCGATATTATATCAATACAATACATGTTTGATTACTCCAAATAAAATCAGACAGCAATCTTCTGATAATTGAGTTTGTAACAGATTGCCTTTATGCACATTCTTGGATGGATCCCTAAAAGAATTTCTTGGTGCTGAAAAGACTCAAGCCTTTGGTACCACAGTTAAGGCAAGGAAGAGGAGACAGAAACGGTTCTCTTATTTTGTGTTCAATATAGGGCCACTCAAGAGACAGAACACAACTACCTGAGAGAGAATCTGTCAAAATCACAACCTTGTATTCGACAGCATCATCTGCAGACCCCCATTCAAGGGAGGGATTGCAAGCAGGGTCTCCATCAGTATCGACTTTCTCATTTTTATCTTTCAGATAAAAAAAGCTGTTACCAGAATCCTCACAGCTTCCCAAGTTAGCAGCCAGCAGAAAAATCTCTAGCCTCTTCCTACACACATTCAGAAATGTAAGTTGGCAAAACCATTACCTCTAGGGAAAAACTACTTACCTTTTCTTTGATCAGGAATATTTTTCATCTTAGAAAAGGGATGTAGAGAACAGAATGTACTTACTAAGGAGTAAAATGCATAACTTATTCAGCCCCAAAACATGAATAGTGATTTTTTTAAGACTTGGAGTCTTTAGAACGTAATACCGTGAATTGAACAGAATCAAGGGGAGCCTGCAACTATCAGCACCTGTCCATTTGCAGAAGCTTTCCTGAGTAACTGATACCTAATTTCATACAATTATGACTTCTTTTGAGAAACCTGATATATGAGCCTATCAATTTCTACAACTTGGTATGTAAATTAGTGAACGGTTAATATGAAGAAACAAGTTGTAATTGACAGCATTTATCTTAAATTTCCAACTGCAGCATGAAACCTCTGTTTCCCCCTGCATTACCTATTCATTAGCCTGAGATATGGTGCACTGGACTGGGCTCAGACTGATTCAAAAAGGGAAATTATTTTCAGAATTCTAAAGAGCTTAATACAGAAAAAAATCTCTAGACTGAGAGGTATTTCAGTGCATAAACTCAAAACTAGCTGAGGGCACTGCTCATCAACAGCTCGCTATTTACTGAAGCTTAAGTTCGTTCTGTACAGTTAAGACTTAATTTTTACATTATCCATTTTAAAGATGGTGGGGATTAAAATTATCTATTGCAGACTACGCATTTTTCAGTTCTCAAGCAAAAACCCACTGATTTATTAATCCAAAAATAACACAGTGAAACACAGTGGGCAGGGAGAAACCAGATGAGGTTTAATAAAAGCAAGTGTAAAGTCTTGAACCTTGGGAGGAATAACCGTCAGTATCAGTACAGGCTGGGGGATGACCTGCTGGAGAAGAGCTCTGCAGAGAAGGACCTGGGGGTCCTGGTTGATGACAGGTTGGCCATGAGCCAGCAGTGTGCCCTGGTGGCTAAGAGGGCCAAATGGGATCCTGGGATGCATCAGGAAGAGTGTGGCCAGCAGGTCTAAGGAGGTGATCCTCCCTCTCTACTCTGCCCTGGTCAGGCCCCACCTGGAGTACTGTGTCCAGTGGTATAAAAAAGACCGGGATCTCCTTGAGAGAGTCTAGAGAAGGGCTACGAAGATGATTAAGGGCCTGGAACAGCTCCCGTATGAGGAAAGGCTGAGTGAGCTGGGGCTGTTCAGCCTGGAGAAAAGAAGACTGAGGTGGGACCTAATTAATGTTTATAAATATCTTAAGTATGGGGTGCAGGGGGAATTGGCCAACCCCTTTTCAGTCATCTGTGGAGATAGGACAAGGGGCAATGGCTACAAATTGGAGCATAGGAAGTTCCGCACCAACATGCGGAAGAACTTTTACACAGTGAGGGTGACAGAGCCCTGGGACAGGCTGCCCAGGGAGGTGGTGGAGTCTCCTTCTCTGGAGATATTCAAGACTCGTCTGGACGCCTATCTGTGCAATATGAGCTAGGGAGCCTGCTTTGGCAGGGGGGTTGGACCTGATGATCTCTCGAGGTCCCTTCCAACCCCTACAATTCTGTGATTCTGTGATTCTGTGAAATCCCAAACAAGAAATATATTCTATTTTATAGATTATTAATTTTAATGTCTAGGTGCATTCCATATTTCTAGGTGCACAATTCTTTCCATCATTCCTCCTTGAAGTAAAAAACACATTACTGACATATTAAGTCATATAACGGTTAATCTGTAACCTACTTGAAATCTTCTACATACTTAGTTTATGAAACCAATCCGTCACCTCATATCTCTGACTTCACCTCCTCCTTGTATGTTTTTGGAACACACCCTGCATCATCTATCACTTTTGCCAGCTACAGATCTTACACAAACTAAAACCAGTACTAAAGCCGGTAAAATGCTTTTCTGCTTTCTGCCACAGCCTTCCTACCAGGTATCAAGATGTGAATTGCTTTTTGTGTAAGCCAGTTTTTAAAAGTCACTGGTTCATTAGGCTTTTCATCCAAAGAGAAGTAACCACAAATACATTTTTAATTTATATCTCTAGTGTGAAACTCTTTGGTGTTTTGTGTGTTCCCTGGGGGACAGTGACAATAAATGTAGGGACAAATAAGCATAATGTACAGAGTTAGCACATTTTGAACGGAGATGAGGTAAAGGGACATGTGTGTCTTCTAGACAACTGTCAGTGCCAGGGAAAACAGTCCAAACAAACAGGAATAATTTAGGACAGAAAAAGCTGCATCCAATCACAGAATGACAAGGTTGGAAAAGACCTTTAAGATCATCAAGTCCAACCGTTTCCATCCTATGCTAAACCATATCCCTAAGTACCTCATCTACCCTTTTTTTAAACACACACAGGGAAGATGACTCAACCCCCTCCCTGGGCAGCCTGTTCCAGGCCTTAACAACTCTTTCAGTAAAAAAATTTTTTCTAATATCTAATCTAAACCTGCCCTGGCACAGCTTCATGCCATTCCTCCTTGTTCTATCACCTGTCACCTGGCTGAAGAGACCATCGCCCACCTCTCTATAACCTCCCTTCATGTAGTTGTAAGCGGTGATAAGGTCTCCCCTCAACCTCCTCTTCTCTGGGCTAAACAGCCCCAGCTCCCTCAGCCGCTCCTCATAGGATTTGCCCTCCAGCACCTTCACCAGCCTGGTTGCCCTTCTCTGGACTCGCTCCAGGACCTCCATGTCCTTCTTCTGGTGAGGAGCCCAGAACTGGACACAGTACTCGAGGTGTGGCCTCACCAATGCCGAGTACAGGGGCACAATCACCTCTCTAGACCTACTGGCCACACTGTTTTTGATACAAGCCAAGATGCCATTGGCTTTCCTGGCCACCTGGACACACTGCTGACTCATATTCAGTCTGCAGTCAGACAACACCCCCAGGTCCTTCTCTGCCTGACAGCTCTCCAGCCAGTCTCCCCCAAGCCTGTAGTGCTTGAAATACTGGTTAGGATGGTTATGCACTCATGACAAATCACAGCATTTTTACTGAATTCAAGCAAGTCATGACATTTTTTCCCATATCTGACATTTTGGTGTAAACTTCCTGTTTCTTCATAGAAAGTATATTCACAGGTTTATCTCATCAAGATTATTACATGTTTAAGTGGAATCCACTCTGTCACCATAACTTCGCAGTTCTCTAAACAGTGTGTCTAAATGACAAGATGTAAATGTAATTGTAAACTCACTGTATTTTCCGGTCAGAACCCAGAAAGAGTGATGCCAAACCAACCCAGCCACAAGAACCAATTGTCGGAAAGTCTCAAATATTTTACCCGAGGCACATCCTGCCACTGGACAACAAACAAGGAGCAGTTGTGCACAGGTCCTTCCCAACTGGCCCACAAACTGTAGACGTTAAGCAAAAGAAGGTGCACCCATCAGTTTATTCCTTGAATGAACAATCTTGAGCTCTATTAACAGCTCTTTCTGAGATTTTGCATTTACCTCATGAACTCATCAGCTATCAAAAAGACTGTCAGAAAATGAGGGAGGGTAACTGTTCTTAACACAATTTGGAGCATAAAAAGTCTCATAAAAATAAATACATAAATGCTCCATTGGAAGTATGCATTAAAAAGACCTGTTCTAATATATCCTCTTTATTTAACTGAAAAACGGTGCCTATCAGCTCAGTGGTTTGTGCCACAATAACTACAGAAAACCACCATAAGGTACCACTGCTGAAATGACATTGACAATATTTATGTTGCTCTAATGTCCAGAAACACTATTCACAGCCAAAGGAATTACCATTTGTATGTCTAAAATTAGATTTCCCAGTGCAGTCTTCTGGAGAAAACCAAGCTCACCCAGTGTTCTTACCTCTTCAATACCACTAACAAACCTGGCCCTCCCAAAGCTGGCTTGACAATTCTAACTGATATCCAACGCCTGCAGGTTGGTTGTCACTTACAGAAATTAAATACAGGGTCTCTTGACTGCTAACCTAGGCTCGTCCAGCAATCCCCATTTTCTAGTCAGGGACAATGTTGTTTAAATAACTTAGTATATGAATTCATAATCCTTGAATGAGAAATATTCTAGTAGTAGTGCAGTGGATGTTGTCAGCAACTATCCAATTGATTTACATTTATTTGTGCAAATTTTTAGTTAATTCAAAAGCTGTAAAACTATAATATGAAAATCAGAATATAATCAATAAATGGAGGAATATTTCTAATATAATGACACAGGTTTTGGAAGACTGAGATTGACCTTGGGAAATATTAGTCTGTAAAAGTAAGTATTAAATGTAGCGAATGTTTAGAAAGAAAGGGCGGCAAGTGCTGTATTGTTATGTCAATTCCAAAGTATTTTTATAAATCTTAAAGCTCAATCTCTCATTGAGGCAAAGATCCTTTCCCTTCAAGGAAACCTCCATAGTCACCATTGCAACGCCCTAAAAAACTACCGGCTAAGACACGAGCGAAGGCACAAACAGAAAGCAGACATGGCTGTTTGCAGTGGGGCAACAAGCAGTTCTCTTCTCCAGCAATGTGAGACCAGTGATGGCAACGAGCTCACTTGAACATACATTGTTATTTGGTAAGAAAAGAGGCATAGGGTAAAGGTATAAGGAGGAGGGAGAGGGGAATGAGAGTATAAGTAATACCACGGGAAGGTGAAATGCTGCCCCAGAAAAGATGGCTTATGCTGCACGGAGTGCTGTTACTGTGGTAATTGAAGATTAACAATGCTGGGAAAAAAGTCTGGAGAACATGGCAAAGGTGCTTTCTTTTAATGTGAGAGCTTCTTGCACTGTGCTTCAGGAGGCAGCGTTCAAGGGCATGACAAAGCCTTACTTTCTGTGCTTGCTCGGCTGCTGCAAGGTGCTGGGGTCTGCTCCTGTCAGAAATCCCCCCTTGACAGAAACAATTACTGAGGAGCAAAGCCTGGCAAAGCAAGCAGTGCTGTGATTGATAATCTGGGTGGATTACAGGCCCTCGGCAAAATCCATGATGCTTAAATTTGACAGCTTGCAACACTTGATGAGAGCCAATTAGTGGATACATTCACTTCAGCCAGAAGTTTTTTCTGTTTCTAGTTCAATAGCTTCCTGAATAGGAAGCGTACAGAGTGCTTCCCCCCACTTCTGACTGCTCACATGTATGCCAGCTACACTGTCAGTACAAAGAATAGAAACACAGAATGGTTTGAGTTGGAATGGACCTCAAAGACCATCTAGCTCCAACACCCCTGCCATGGGCTGGGACACCCTCCCATGATCAGGCTGCCCAAAGCCCCATCCAACCTGGCCTTGAAAACTGCCAGGGAGGGGGCAGCCGCAGCTTCTCTAGGTAGCCTGTGCCAGGGCCTCACCTACCCTCGCAGGGAAGAATTTCTTCCTAATAGTTAATCTAAAACTGCCCTCCTTCAGTTTAATATACTATAAATGTATAATATACTGCAATAACTGCTTACTTTGGTATCTTTGTACATTAAACCCAGCAGATTAAAACTTTGCAATGTTGCATTTGACCCTACAGATATTGGTGGTACAAGAACCTGAAAAAAGATGACTTTGCACTGACTGAACATACCATACAGTATGTAAAATGAGGCTGTGACAGCATTATTTAGGTACTGAGTCCACTGCAAGTGACAATTGTTTCACTATTCCTTGAAAATTTCCTGGCAAAGTATATTAATCTGTCTGCTGCTGTTTCCAATAGGTTAATCTAGAGCACACCGAATTCATAGAGTACCTTCTGTTCTGCCCAACACATGCAGGAACCTCTGACATGCAAGTCCCCTTCAAGCCTGTCCTTAATTTTCTTATCACACAGATTTTCTTTCCTCCCTTTTGCATCTATTTCCACTCTGAACAGTACAAATTCATGGGTACTGTGGTGAAGAGATCAATAAACAAACATGGAACCAAATGCCCTGAATATCATCGCTCATTTCAAACATTAACTTTTACTTTGTTTTCTCAGCCACCACCACACTCAGACAACTTAAATACATCTTCCTAGACTTCCTAAGATCCCTTCTGACAATGGTTTGAGAGGTACCTCCACTCATAAAGCTTCAGTGGGCACTATCACACCGCCAGGACCTCTCAGATGCTCTTGGAGAACAAAGGTAATTCTGTCACAGAAACAGCACTACATTTAGAGGTTCCCTGCAGTGATCATATCCATGTCACCTGAAGACTAAATTTGTTTGCTAATAAGGTAATCACTCTCATCAGACATGGTTTCAAATCAGGGCAGCTAAGACAAAGCAAAGACTAACTGCAAGCCTGACAGAATCTGTATTATTTCATCAGGCAGGGTGGTAATAAAAACTGCCAGAAGTGTGGTCATGCTGATACAGCTCCATGGCAGTAAGAGTAAAAATGCTTGCCTGTCAGTCTCCTTTGACCTGTTTTACATTCTCCTGTTACAAAGAGAAATGACCCCAACCAGTGGAACTTCACTTTGGAAAAGTTCACAGCAGAGGAGTGTCAGGTATCAGTGTGCAGGGTTTCCAGGGAAACAAGTAACAGTGGAAAACTAGCATTTTTGGGGGGAGAAGCTATTTTGGAATCTAAAATTCTTTCCTTTTCCTCATGATCCCATGAACCACATTTACTTGAGAAACAAATCTCTGCAGTACCTTGGCCTCAAAAAGAAAGTCAGCCAAAATCCTTGCAGGAAGGAAGCACAAAACAGCACAGAGAAAACAGCTTTGGGACTTGCATGGCTAGATGAAAAATATATTAAATATTGCTTAAATGCTAACTATTAATACTACTAGTCATCACCGAATAATTCCCCTCAATTTATGGGAATGGTAAATAACAGCCCCTCTGTTCATGCCGGCCCACAGAGGAAGGAACGGCTGTGATGAGGAGACATAAGTAGAAGGGAATGACAGCTATTACAGATTCCTCTGAATGGCAAGCAAGCTGAGTATCTAATCCATGCTTTCAATAACATGAGATTTCTTATCTCCCTCCACTAAAATAGAAGGGAGCTCTTTTCACCAAGTTAGGTGTAAGCAAACAGCGAGAATGTATATGGCAAGAACAGGAAAGGTGAGTGGCTGTATGGAATAGAAGTACTAAGGGAGAAAAAGCAGACATTAAAGATGTTTTTTAGAATGAAGAGGAAGTTGGAAGACAAAAGTTGATTTTCTCAGTCAAAAGCCAGGAAGTTCAAAGTGGTCATGCTTTTTCTGTGTCAGTTCGCACTAAAAGCTGTACTCAGGTGATTAAACAACATTTACTCTAATACTTGGAGAATATCATTTTAGTTCAGAAAAGGAAAAGAACAAGTGAGTTGGTACTCAAAAAAATCAGATTACTTCAAATTTGCTAGCTCTGACTATACTAGGAAAGAGTTTATCTACTATAATGAAAGTTATTAATAGTTATTTTTGAGAACCTGTGGGAACCAGTGAGGTTTTGGAAGAGTCCATACAGATTTCCAACACTGTCTCATATGACATGCTCATGAACAAGTTCAGCTAAGGAAAGGCCTCATTTTGAGCTCTGTCCTGTTTCAAATACCTCACTTTGAGAAAGAAAAGGACAAATCAAATTAAGAAAGAACAATGGGATGATCAGATATCTAGAAAATAATACACATGAAGACTGGAAGAACTGAAACTGCCTAGTTTAGAAAAAAACACAGATGAGACACCATCACAAACCGAAAAGGCTGCCTAAATTGCCAAGAAACAGTAATTTTTTTTTTTCTAGGCCCATAACAGCTAGAAAAAGTAGCAATGAGCCTAAATTGCAGTAAGGGAGATTACAGATGTACAATGACATAATGATAAAGAAAGATGAGCTATAGAGAAGACTTCCCAAGATTGAAGGTCTCCTTCACTAATAGTCTTTAAGAAGAGATTCCATGTATAACTGAATAAATCAAGTGGATTACATGGTGCTCTGTCAGGAGCCTAGTACTATCCAGTATTTTTCATTAACAATCTGTGTGCTGGAAGAAAATATGTTTACGGAATATGTGGAGAAACCTGGGTGGTTGTGTGAGCATGCTAAAGTGTAGGATGGAAACTCAACATATTCTTAAAAGACTGAGGAACTGATCTGAAAATTGCTTTGATGTAGGAAAAGGCAGCATATTAAAATGTGTCTAGTATCAACCTAACCTGGAGTCACACCATTTGAAATGAAAATTTTGAGATCCCATCAGCGATAACACTGAATCAGGCTAGCTCCTGGTATCTTCTGCTATTGTATATTTAAAAAAAAAATGGGAATAATTATGAAACATTATATAATGATACAAGTGAACACAGTGATTTACAAACAATTCAGTTGAGTAATACTGCAGGCTCACAGAAAACAGACAATGATACAGTTCAGAGCCTCCTAAAACTTTCGTCAATATTACTTAACATTTATGGCATAGTAGTGCCTAGAGATGTTGGTCAAGTCAGGCTCCCACTGTGCTAGACACTGTACAAACACAGAAAATTACAATCTTTGCTCCAAACAGCTCCTAGTAGAAAACCCCAAGCGTTTAAGACTCAAAGCCCACAGACAGGAAAACCTCAGCCCATTCAGACATGCCTTCCCTTTACAACTCAAAGTTGCGGAGTAGCGCTTCGCCCTGTTGCAATAAATATATTCTGATCATTACAACTAGGCTTGACAAGGAAAGGAATAAATGGCAAACAGGCTACTTTCTAACAGATGAGTGGCGGATGTGCTGCCACAAAGCAGGCCAAAGCTCCTTGGGTCTCCATCAATTCCAGCGTGACACACGTCACAAGGGCTTCTGTATGGCATATAATCCTGGCTGGCGCTCGCCACACTACATCTGGACTTTGTTAGACAACCTTGAGCTCTGTTTTCTTGCATCAGCCTTGGCCCCCTCTGGTGAAGCAGCCTCCCAACCACTGCTTCGCCATACACTACTCACGGAGACAAAGTATTCTGGGAGGAAGTAAATTGGGACCACATTAGCTGGTGACCCTCGCCCTGCAATTGGCCTGCCTTTCCGATGATAGAGGAAATCCCTCATACAAACTGACAACCAATATGAAACAGGCAGCTCCATTTACTAGAAAGCCTGGTCAATGCCGAGTGCCTCATTAGGAAATGGTCTCTATATTGAGACACATTCCTGTAATTCAGAGCCTAGAAACTCTAAATTAAAACAACATTGATGCCATATCCTCTTTCCAAAATGCCTCTCTTCATCCAAACTTTAATGCACATACTTAAAGAAATTAAAGAACCAAAACATCTTTGGCAGGACTCCTTCCCTCTCTTTTGCAGTAAGACCCTTCCCAAGCGAGTGACCAAGAACGTGACAGTGTTGGGAAGGGAGAAAGGAGAGTTAAATCAAGGAATAACTGTAGACTCCTCTGGAATCTGTACAAGCTTTCCTCAATGAATCTATGTGTCTTCACCAATATTTTAAATACAGTTGCAGGGCTGAAGAAGTTGGATTTTTCTTTAAGCAGTAATTGAGGCTTATCAGTAGAATGAGGTTGTGTTTTGGGAGAGAGGTGTATGTTTCTATACTCTAAGATAGGTTAATTGACAGTAAGTCAGTCTGCTAACAGTGGTAGATAGAGCAACACAATCATAACCAGCACAAGCAATGAGAAGGCACAATCTGAAGCCCTTCATACAGACCTGTATTCATATGCACTCGCTATTGCAGCAGTCAGAAAATTGTTTTCCTAAAGCGTTCTCTCTGTCAGAGGTTCTTGCCAGGTTGCAGTGAGATTCAGAAATCAGGCCTGTCGTACCTACTACAGCATTCACAATCCTTCACACCCTCTTTTGATACTGTTCAGCATTTCTATTTGCATCCTACGTACACGGAAATGGGAAATATGTGCCTGTCAGCCAGCTGAAAGAGCTGCTTTCCCACCACAAAGTCTAAGTATTTCCTAGAAACGGGATGGACTGAACCACTAACTACTTATCAGGGCACTCAACAGCTCTGAAACAATGTTAAAGGTAGAAGAAAGGAATTACTGAGGTCAGGATCCCAGCTCTTAATCTGAAGGTCTGAATAAACTTTTTAGGCTCCAGAACCACTTTTTGAAGTCTTCCAGAAGATCGTGATTAACTGGCATCACTTGCCTTTCTTGAACAGCTGTGTTCAATTGTCGTGGTTTTGCCCCAGCCGGGGGCCGCACCCCACACAGTCGCTTGTACTTTTAAAAGGAAGGGGAAGGAAAGTTTGGGGAAGGGGAAAAGGGAAGGAAGAAAGGAGGAAAATAAACCACAACCTAGAAACCAGAACCACGCAGGTTGGGATAAGGATAGTTTACTAAATAATAACAGAAAACTAGATATAACAATAACCTAAGTTTAAAGCACAAAATAGATGAAACTGGTGATACACAATGCAATTTCTCACCAAACGACACAACTCAGGCCGCACAGCTTAGAACCGAACCCGACCGCCCCAGAAACTGCACGTCCTGGCGTTGTCTCCCCCTCTTCCCCCCAGTCCCCCCTTATACTGAACATGACGTAACTGGCATGGGATATGCTCTTTGGCCAATTCGAGTCACCTGTCCTGGCTTCGTCCCCTCCTTTCTCACTAGTAAGGAAGTATGCAGAGCTGAGAAAGGTACTTGATTGCCCGGCAACAAATCGGAGACATCAGGGTGCTATCAGCACTATTCTCATGCTAACACCCAAACGTGGCATTCCATTCACTGCTAAAAAAAGTTTAACTCCATCATAGCTGAAACCAGGACATCAATACATCCACAAGTCTGAATGATTCTTCATTCACAATTTCTACTGTAAATTTAGGAATTATAGCTAAACTTTTAGGAAGTTCCTGAAATGCTATATAGTCCCATGGAGCTATTAACACAGAAGAACCTTTGTTCTCAAGATGTAGCAAAGGGTCCACGTAGAGAAAGCTTAAACTGATGAAGCAGCATAGTAATTTTGTAGGAAAATATGAAGTTGGTGACCTGTAATAACTGGAGGACCACAAGGGCCAAGAACACAAATTATTTGCAAAACATGGAAAAATGAGATTCCCTTTGACTATATCAATAATGAAGATCCTGTAACATCTTATACCCTTCTCTTTGGACCCATCTCCTATTTCTCGGGCTGTCAAAGTTGGTGTGATTTGAACTGACGACCTCAATGCAGAAAAAGTACATACTAAAACTATTGGTACAGAAAAACTAAATGCAATGTCAGATCCTCTGCAATTTACAGAGTTGGTGAGTTATTATATCCCATAAGTAATTTTCTAAGTAGCCTTTATTTTAATAGTATTGAAGGCTACATGCAAAAAAGGGTAAAAGATGATACAGTCTTATGATGTAGGAGAGATTTAGATTTAGAGTGGATGTGTGAAATATCCATTATGTCAAATAAACATCTCTCAGGTATGGTTTAAATATACTTTAGACTGCTTATATATAAACAAATATTCTGCCTCAGGGATTGGGGGTGCACTGGGAAACACCTTGCAGCCAGTATATATGAGCAGTATATTTGTATTTATACTGCTCATATAGATCTTGTATCTATACTACTCATAGCACAGATGTATTGAGATTACTTTCGGCTTTCTTAATTTTTTTTAAAAGATGACAAGCTTAAAAAATTGAGTCTTTATAGCTGATGGCTGTTTTGGAACCAGAAGCTTCAAGAGCATTTGGATATTCCAATGAATTTTTTTAAAAAGTACTATTGCTCCAGAATCAACTCAGAATTGGTCTTGCTTCATACCAAAACCAGTATCAAATTTGTTTCCTTGGCAATTTTTTTCTTTGGGAAATTAAGTATCCCACGTCTAGACAAAGAAGCACTTAGAATGGACATCTTAAAGGAAAAAGCCATGCCTCTTTAGGAACAGCATTTGATATTGTATAACATATTGGCACCAAAACCAATGAGATGAACTACAGTAATGTTTAAAAAAATCCCCTAACTGAAACCTAAATCATTACGGATTATAAACCTTAATACCTAAATTAAATATACACAAAATATCAGTAGGAAAAAAACCCAACAAACAAAACAAAAAACTCAAACTGTTCCATATACCCACAAAGAAGAATCAGAAGGAAACCAAGAAGAGCAAGGGGCATGAAAGCACTAGAATTTTAATTTAGGATTAGAACCAACAATAAAGTTCCAATTTCTCTTGCAATGAGTGGTTACTTCTGAGCTCTGTTCTAGTAGAAGGCCATCCGGCTGCCAATTGAAAGTAATTCTAACTGTAGCTCAAAAGTAAATAATACAAGACTATAAACTATACTTGTTACTCATTCTGAAGCTGATTCAATAATTTTAAAATTACTCTTTTTACATTAAAGCTTAAATAATTATCTTGAAAATAAATAGCCAGCAACGTATCTGTGTATCTTAAAGAAGCAGCAGAGAAATCCCTTATCAGAAAGAAGACCTGGTTTTGCCTTTCTGTCTCTGACAGCAACCGTAATCATCTGTTTAGCAGATGAAATGTTGCAAATAAAATTTGATGAAAATTAAATTGGTGGCACTGGAGAATTTGATACTGGATTGGCTGCAGCACGTGTGCTATTACAGGCAATGTGGCAAGAGAATAACTCAGAAAAACCCACCAGAAGTGCTGAAGTGAAAAATCCACCCAGATTTTTCAGATCCTAAATCTCTTATTGCCAGGAATCCTCTTGCTTCCCCTGTGTTTTATTGGCAATGTATTTTTCACATTGCATTCAATACTGAAATGCAATATTACAAGCTTGAATAGGAACATACTTTTTCTGATTGTCATGCCAACACAAAAAGATCTTAGAAATAGGAGAGGCCAAAAATAGGAAAGGACCAATCTCCTCACAAGCACAAGACATCTCAAATTCCACTCAATTAGCTGCCATTCCCATACGGTGCTCCTCTTGCAGACTAGAAACCACAGTAGAGACTATGAGGTGTAACACAGTCATATTTGAGCTTTACAGCAAGGAGAATTTTCTTCCACATGTTTATTCCCCAACAAAGAAATACAGACCACCATAAGAACTATCACATTTCCCTGAATCTGTGGCCATTTGTGTCTGTACAAGGTAAGAACCAATACCCTTTGCATTCAGCTTCCTGTACATTCTATCACACATTTACTATGCAGGCAGTGACACAAAGAAACTTCCTTCAACATTGATACTCCTTCTCTCCCCATGTTTTACAGACTTCATAACTGGCAGCTAGTTGGAAATCATTATTTATGTACTCCCTATCCCAACATAAGACAGGGTTAGACATTATTAGTTCCATAAATCAAGATAATAATCTCACACCAGATTATTAACTGGTTTCTGTTCTAGCCCTCCTCTACCCACCTGCTGCTTCAGCTGTTGCACAAGGCGGTCTTTCTCTCGTTTCAGTGCAGCCACTTCATCTTGAGTCTTCTTCTTAGAGGATGAAAGTTCTAGCAGAGCAATATTGGCATCTTTTTCGCTAATGGCAGCAAGAAGGGCTTCTTGTCTGAAAAGAAAATATAAATCCATTGTTATCCTGCAAAATTTAGAGTTCTAAAAAGAGTTGAACATACCATAAATACTGTAGCAGCATGCAACTCCGAAGAGCAGTAATAAGTACGTTTGTCATGGTTATATATCTGTTAGTGGAGCAGGAAGTCAAGACCCACCTGCCTCCCCCTAAATGACGGTACCGATACCAAATTATTGCTTATAGGATAAGAAAAACATATAATAATATGTTATTATTCTGCACTCAGCTTCTAATTTTTTCACAAATACCATTGATTATTACTTTGGCTGAACGTTTTCGTTCTTTATAATGTTCTAAACATTTCCAGAACAGATTTTGAGAATACATGCACAAATACTGGACTAATAATAAGACTTCTGTGTTAAATTATATTAGGTTATACTGCCTATTCATGCAGCTATTTTAGCAGGAAGGTGGCATGTGACAAGTCTATTGAAATCACTTGAACAATACAGTGTATTCCCAGAAGGAAATGATGACAGACACTTTTGTGCTACATGACAGATGTTGAAATAGATGCCTTCAAGGATGCTTGAGCTATTCTTTGACTTTTCTTGTGAGTAACCAGTAAGTTGGATACATGTCCCAAGTAATTAAGATAAAGGTAGGTCTGCTGTCACCACAAGCCTTTTGTAGTCTCACAGAAATGGTGTAGCCAACAACATTCTGTAGCAAGATCTTGAGGTTCGAGCACTATAACAACTAAATATGGAAACATAACCTTGTCGTACTCTTTCCCAATAGCAAAAACCTCTTAAAAGTAGGGTTCATAAACATTTTAAAGATACTGGTAGGATAGTAGACGAAAACAATGGCACTGATGATAAAACAGCAGTTTTCAAATGAACTCAAGGGATTGCTCTATATTAGGGAAAGCAATTGTTTCTATCCTTTGACATTAAACCTCAGCTATAGCTGGTGTGGTCAAATCAGGATGTGCAACAGGACACAAAAATCCCCTATTTGACCTCATTGTCCAATAGCAATGGCTTGTCTCACCTACCAATAAAACCAGGCCCTAACTGTGTGTGGCTGTGTGGAAGATGGCATCGTGCAGGAGTCATGATGAAAAACAAACTCTGAATACTAAAGATTTCCTATCTACCTTTCATATATACATTTAGTTGCAAATGTAGTTAAAATAACAAAAATTTCAGATTCCCAAATAATCCAAATTTTTACCTGCTTTAGCTTATAAACAAAAGCATATTGCTAATTTCACAGAATGCTTTCTAAAAAATTATCAAATGTGTTAAAAGCATTCTGCTACTCTGATCAACATTAACATTGCTGTAATGCCTAGTCTTTTATTAAAGATGTAAGAAAATTTATAGAAGCCTAAGGTAAACTATTAAGATTGCTATAAATTATACCAATATACATTTCTATTTGTTGTCTAGATCCTTTGTAATAAGGACCCATTGCAATCTGGCAACTTAACCACACTGGCAAACTGTTGAGGGTAGCAGTGACTCTAAATCTGCTTTTTCTAATTCACCTGTTACCACTCATTAAGCAGACTTTATTTGTACTCAGGCTTCTCTTTTTCTTTCTGCAACTTCTTTCTAAATGACTTAACTTAATCTCAGTTAGGAATTTTTATTTGTGGCCAAAACAAAAACACTCCTTCGAAAACTACTCATTGAGCTCCACATGGAAGAATACATGACAGGACAAATGGACAATGCTTTTATTTAATACTGATGTTTTGAACATATGCACCTAACGTAATGGACTTTTCAACTGAGGGGTTGAAAAGGGAAAGGACTAGTTCTACTGGAATACAGAAATTTTTCCATGTTAAAACGTTGAAAACTTTACAAATTTTATGCCCTTGGTGAGTATTTAATACTGCAACATTTCTGAAGACAGAGAGTGAAATAGTTCCATAGGGTACTTAGACAGTGCGTAAGTCATGGGTGCAGTGAAATGTGTACCTAAATATGTAGGATGTAGTCAGCTTCCACTGGCTGCAGCTCAGCTGGATAAAGAACTTACCGTCCTGGATGCTAGTTTAGTAATTCCTTCTCGAGTCTGTAAGAATAACTACATATATGTTTGCTTCTTGGCCTTGTTTTAAAAAGTCTGACAATACTGTCTCAACGCATTGTTTTAACAGAACCAGGAAGCGACTACACGTGCAGTCCAGCTGATAGCTGGAGAAGACAGTAGCCTCTAAGAAGCAGCACAGGGATACAACCTCTTAACCCAGCTGGGCAGTAGCCAGCACAACACTTCTTCCTGCAGAGTTATGTGCAAATCACGCTGACTCTGCAGCCCTGGAGCAGAAACCACCAGGCCCCGAGGCTGTTCCTCTTTGAGAGTTGTATGGGTGAGACATCGCATTAAAAAGGCTCATTATTTTTACAGGTGAAAAAACCCCAAATCTCGCTTGCTTGAAAAGTGTGAAGTTTTGATGAGAGAATGGGTGAAGATAAACACACTGATGATCACTAGTCCATGACTGCTTTCAGAAAAATGATGGCTGGGTGGGAAGAGCAGCTTTTTCTTACACATTACAGGTTTAGGTGAGAAAAGGGTGATAAGTATGACCTGGCTTCCTTCTGAAACTAGTCCGTGACTGAGCTCTTGGAAATCTTTATGCCAGTGAAAGCTTAAGATCTCTATCACTGCACTGGCAGAAGAAACTAGAGCATAAAACCTCATCCTCCCCCTAAGATGTCATCTCTGTTCATCCCCTTGATCACTCCAAGCTACCCATACATAGAGGCTTACTCTCATCAGCATATCAACTAAAGCCATATGTCCTGTATCAAAAAATGTGAAAACATGTTTCTCAAGACTAAAAGCAGTGTTTTAGCAGACAAATTGTTCACCATCTGACAGCAGAATGGACTTAGACAATGGACTTTCTGTGAGCTGAATTTATGTCTGGAATTATAAAGGTGTTCCTTGTACACACTAAGAGAGTAAGCTTGCTTTAAGCAGACTACTGGCATATCAAAAACCTTATATCCAGTTTAGAGAGCACTTGCATCCTGCCTAGATTTTATCTAGAAAGACTAGTACCTGAAATTATTCTGTCTTTTGGGGCATGATACCACATAGTTAGGCAATTTTTTTTAAACCTGTTAGGATAATCGAAAAATACTCCTGGTTGTGGTGTCAAGACTGTAGATGTGAGAACAACCAGTAATGGAACCACAGAATGGTTTGGGTTGGAAGGGACATCAATGATCATCTAACTCCAACTCCCCTGCCAGGGGCAAGGACTCCCTCTGCTTGACCAGGTTGCCCAAAGCGCCACCCAACCTGGCCCTTAACACTGTCAGGGAGGGGGCAGTCACAGTTTCTATGGGCAACTTGTGCCAGCATCTCACCACCCTCACAGGGAAGAATTTCTTCCTAGTATCTAATCTAAATCTACCCTCCTTCAGTTTAAGGCGATTACCCCTTGTCCTATCACTCCATGCCCTTGTGAACAGCCCCTTTCCAGCTTTCCTGTGGGCCCCATTCAGGTACTCCCAGGCCACAATAAGATCTCCCAATAATAACTGGTGCATTATTATTGCCACTTTGTTTCTGTTGCTTTTGCTTTATGGAAAAGTATCCAATTTTGGATGTCTGCCTGAAACATGAAAAATATCAAGAGTAAAGTGACAGAACATGATCGATCACCTCTGCTTTTTTCTAGCTCTTGGTATCCTGGGAAAGACAGGCTGGCTTAGAGCTCTGGTCATTTTCACTTTCTTTAATCTGTTTTGATTCTAAAGAAAGACTTATTCTTTTAATAGTAAACCACAGTCTTCACTGATGATTCAGGACCAGAGCCAAGAATCTCTCTGTTGCATGGAGAATAAACAAAAGGAGTTGGAGACACGATCATACTTGCAGGGCTATGATCTCATCTGCATCACAAAGATGTGGCGGATGGCTCCTATGACTGGAGTGCTGGAATGGCAGGATACAGGGTCGTTGGGAAGGACAGGCAGGGAAGATGACAAGGGGGTGTCTCTATGTCAATGACCAGAAGACATGCACTGAAGTGAAGGGGGGAAGTTTTAGATTAGATAATGAGGAAGAAATTCTTCCCTGTGAGGTTGGTGAGGCCCTGGCACAGGTTTCCCAGAGAAGCTGTGGCTTCCCCCTCCCTGGCAGTGTTCAAGGCCAGGTTGAATGGGGCTTTGGTCTAGCAGAGGGGGGGTTGGAACTCCATGATTTCTGAGGTCCCTAAAAAAAATAAATTAAAAAATTCTAATGCTTTAGTCAATATACAAGGAAGAATAGTGTGCAAAGGTATATCTCCTTCAGCACTTGAATGGCGATGCCTGACTTTGGGAAGATAACCGGGCAAGACAGCAGCTTGGTTTCCAGTATAGGCCTTGAATCAAGGCAAAGCTTTAAGAATGCCCCTTAAACACAGAAACGGTCTTTTTTTTTTCGGAATAAAAGATTAAGACTTAGAAAATGTATTATTATAGTACTACATACACAGTACACTGTAGAAACAGAAGGAAGGCATTCAGCAAAACAGGATTAACTAAACAGGATTAACTAATTTTTGTGTCCAGTTCTGGGCTCCCTGCTATAAAAAAGACAGGGACCTCCTTGAGAGAATCCAGAGGAGGGCTACGAAGATGATTAAGGGCCTGGAACAGCTCCCGTATGAGGAAAGGCTGAGTGAGCTGGGGCTGTTCAGCCTGGAGAAAAGAAGACTGAGGGGGGACCTAATTAATGTTTATAAATATCTTAAGTATGGGATGCAGGGGGAATTGGCCAACCCCTTTTCAGTCATCTGTGGAGACAGGACAAGGGGCAATGGCTGCAAATTGGAGCACAGGAAGTTCCGCACCAACATGCGGAAGAACTTTTACACAGTGAGGGTGACAGAGCCCTGGGACAGGCTGCCCAGGGAGGTGGTGGAGTCTCCTTCTCTGGAGATATTCAAGACTCGTTTGGACGCCTATCTGTGCAATATGAGCTAGGGAGCTGCTTTGGCAGGGGGGTTGGACCCGATGATGTCTCGAGGTCCCTTCCAACCCCTACAATTCTGTGATTCTGTGATTCTGTGAAATCTTTATGTAGCAGGGAAGAAATGGCTTAAAGAATTGTACAGCATTCATCTTCATATGCTGAATAATATTTTATACTTGAGCTGCGGTGACTAGTAAAAAATGACAGGTGCTAGCATCTCATGCACATGCTCACAGAAGCCCTAGAAAAGGGTACACAGAGATCAGATGAGATTTCTTGTATGGGCTTGGGTGAGGATAAGTAAGTCATTTGGTATGTTTGAGTGACCAAGTATTTGAATGAACCTATTAAATAAGGAACTATAGCTCATACAGATTCAGCTATGAAGCCCCATTAGCACCAAAACACCCTAGTGTAGTCAAAACCTTAACACATCTCCCTGGAGCACTGCAGACAGCAGTCTTGTGTTTCATTCCTCTTTTGCCTTTGGTAAACCACTGTATATTTTTGCAAAGTCAGACATGAGACTTTCTATCTGGTCAGTAACCCTCAGCTCTGCATGACCAGTATATGCTGTATTCCAGGGTAAGTCCAATAAGGAGTAATATAAAAGGTTGATCCACAACACTAAAAAAGTTTTAGCTAGTAGGGTAGATAAGTTTGTCCTCTGGCTTACAAATACTAATTGAATCAAGATGTCTTTAAATGGTTCTTTACAGCACTTGGTTTCAGGAGACTAATTCCTTCACAGTTCCTTCCCAGTAAAGGAGAGGAATCTTTTTGGTAAAACATAACAGAAAATGAACTTTAAAAAGCAGTTTTGTACTTTGCAGCACAGTTCTCAGGGTCATAAGACTGGAATATTTATCAGCTGTATAATTAGAAAGAATAACAGGCTGCAAACAGTGCTGAATTAATGATGCTTCACAAAAACCCTATACATATTAATTAAGAATATGTTTACATATGTCAGAGAAAAAACAAGTTCCATATAGAAATGTTACGAGTACATTGTTCTATATAATTTTATTTCACATTATTAGAACTCCTGTTATGTGGTGTCTTTCTGAAAGTGTAGATGAGATAATATAAACACAATATTGAGATCAGCAGCAGCTTTGATTTTGATGCCACTGAGGAACTGGGATAATTCCATCAGGCCTAGTTTTATGGATCAAATCTGTTTTCCTTCCAACTGGCATTTATGGGTAATTTGGAGAGCCCCAGTAGCTACAAGCACACAGCAATCCAGTCAGTTCCTTCAACAGATACTGTTGGTGCTCCATGAGACACAACTGATTTGCCAGAGTTTTCATCCTGGCATATTAAGATAAACTGTAATTATGGCTCTAATGTCTTTAATACACAAGGCTTTATACTGTAACGGTTCTGCTATTACATTAACTGTTCAGTTGGTCCAGCAGTCAGGGCACCGGTCACCAAGGAAGAAAAGAGCTGCTCCTTGGGCAGTACTTGCTTCAGTTTTTGTCCATTGCATTTGTGTGAAGCCTGCAGAAAACACTGATCAAACTTTTAATGCTTTTCTATCACAAACATTTATAAGACTTACCAGGGTGAATCAGCATTACAATAAGAACTGTATTATTTGCATATGAATTAAAAAAACCTTCCATGAAGTGACAACAACATAAAGAACCAGAAGAGATTCAGATAAAGTATTGCAGGATGATGAGAGCTAGACAGACATTTAGGCAACACCTTAGATTGCTGAGGTGTTAGGACACGGTTTGTAGTAATTTCATGAGTTTGGCAGGATGACACTGTTTGGGTGGGTCACAGTTGATAAACTCTTTAAAAGTAATTAGCAATGCAACACACCAAGCAGCAGATCCAACAGTGGGAGAGTTCTCTTGGCGCTAACACCGCCCTTTTCATCATAAACTGTGTCAACACATCTTCAGCGCTAGTTCCAAATTCAACATTCTTCCTTTCTTTGCTGGTTATAGAACATACTTAGAAAATTAAGAAACTCCAACTCTTGTGAACCACATTGAGAGTAAATTCCCATTCCTACCACCCAGAGACCCTGGCACTTAACAGCCATCATCCTCTCAGGGTGGTTACTGATCCAGCAGTACCTCATGGCCCTGGCAGAGCTTGGGGTATCAGAATTTGGTTCTTGAAAAATACTTGCAGGCATAACAGAGAACACCATTTCAAGATGCTAATAGTCCAGTACCTTACTTAATACACAAGTTGCCAAATTCTGCACCAGCTACAATTTCTGCAGTATTTAAGATGCAGCTATATGAAAAGCACAAAGTATCCCAAAGTGAATAAAACATTTATCCAAAAGAAACAGTAGAAACCTCTTGCTGCAAGAAGGTGGGGGGAAAAAAGCAACTTGGCAATAGGTGCTACCTGCTCTTTTAATTACAAATGGGAATAATCAAACCTCAGGCTGTAAATTTATTTCCCAAACAGAGCCTTACACCCTCAGTCAAAAGGGCTAAGACCACTCCTTCCATTCCTGTACTTCTTTCCTGAATCAGCAAGTCACCTTTGCCTCATCTGGCTGGTGTGCCAGCAGTCTTTCCCACATGTTTTCTACACTCGCACAGCTACCAAGAAAGGAATTGCAAATTCAAGCATACCAGGTGAGAAATAAAAAGAAAATAAAAAGCTGTTCTTCATCAGCAAATTGAAGCCTCCTGAATTTATACCTTTTCATTGTTCTTTTCAATGCCATAACATTGAAAGTTATGGCATTTTCACAAATTGTGAAAGCAGGGACTAAAAATAGAAATCCTTTCTGAATAGAGTTGTGTGGTCACAAAAGAGATGTCCCTTTAATTTTCCATTGTATGGATGGTGTGATGTTAATTTTAGACACAGAAAGCCTTAACACTTGTGCTGTCCTTGTTTAAAAAAAATTAAAATATACTGAAAACATATCTAGACTTTTCTATACACATTTTCTTTAACAGCCTAAATGTCTAGAATCCACAAAGTATCATTCCTTATTAGATGGATAAGCAATGCTTTTCAAAGTCTTTCCCTTAACATATCTGGTTAGCAATCCTATAAATATTTTATTATTTATAAAAATATGTCATATTACAATTCCCATCAATGTTTTATCCCTTCTTTTACTTAAAGCTTTCCATCTTAATTTTACCACTTTGGAGACACCACTGGAGGCAAAGATTTACATTTCCTAGTCCTGCTCATGTCTGAGCTCTGAGGACTCAGAACTGCAGTACAGCTCTAGACTCTGCCAGCACGTTCAGAGAAAATGTATCTAAAGCTTTCACAGGGGGACTTTCCAACCCACTACTAATTTCCTGAACTACTTTTATCAATCAATTCTTCCAGTGAAAAAGGGCCTGCTGCATATCACTTTTGCTAAGTTGATAGTCCGTGAGCCCTACCTACTTGCCTGTGAAGAACGGGAGTTAATCATAGAATGGTATGAGTTGGAAGGGACCCCAAGGATCACAGAGCTCCAACCCCCCTGCCACAGGCAGGGCCACCAACCTCAGGCCTGGATCTACACTAGGTTGCCCAGGGCCCCATCCAACCTGGCCTTGAACACTTCCAGGGATGGGGCATCCACTACCTCTCTGGGCAGCCTGTTCCAGCACCTCACCATTCTTTCTGTAAAAAACTTCCCCCTAATACCTAATCTAAACCTTCCTTCCTTTAGTTTTAATCCATTCCCCCTTGTCCTGCCATTGTCTATCCTTTCAAAAAGTTGAATCCACTCCTGCTTATAAGCTCCCTTCAGGTACTGGAAGGCTGCAATGAGGTCCCCCCACAGCCTTCAATTCTCCAGACTGAACAAGCCCAGCTCCCTCAGCCTCTCTTCGTAGGGCAGGTGCTCCAGCCCTCTAATCATCTTCGTGGCCCTCCTCTGAACCCTCTTCAACAGTTCCACATCCTTCTTGTATTGGGGGCCCCAGATCTGGACACAGTACTCCAGCTGGGGCCTCACGAGGGCAGAGTAGAGAGGGACAATCACCTCCCTGTCCCTGCTGGCCACCTCTCTTCTAATGGAGCCCAGGATACCATTGGCCTTGCAACCTCCAAGAGCACACTGCTGGCTCATGTTAAGTTTCTCATCCACCAGAATCCCCAAGTCCTTCTCAGCAGGGCTACTCTCAAGAAGTTCTTCTCCCAGTCTGTATCTATGTCTGGGATTCTTCCGGCCCAAGTAACACCTTACACTTCGCAGTGTTGAACCTCATTAGGTTCACCCGGGCCCATCTCTCCAGCCTGTCAAGATCCCTCTGGATGGCTTCCTTTCCTCCTAGGGTGTCGACCACTCCACTCAGCTTGGTGTCATCCGCAAACTTGCTGAGGGTGCACTCAATTCCATCATCGATGTCATTGATAAAGATGTTAAAGAGAACCGGTCCCAAGACAGACCCCTGGGGGACCCCGCTTGTCACCGGCCTCCACCTGGACATAGACCCATTGACCACCACCCTTTGGCTAAGGTCTGTTAACCAGTTTCTTATCCACTTGGATGGACCACCCATCAAATCCACATCTTTCCAATTTAGAGATAAGAATGTGGTGGGGGACTGTGTCAAGGGCCTTGCACAAGTCCAGGTAGATGACATCGGTTGCCTTCCCTTTATCTACTGATGCTGTCACTCCATCATAGAAGGTCACCAGATTGGTGAGGCACGACCTTCCCTTGGTGAAGCCGTGCTGGCTGTTCCGGATCACATGCTCTTCCCTCATGTGCTCCAAATGTCATCCAGGAGGATCTGTTCCATGATCTTCCCAGGCACAGAGGTGAGGCTCACCGGCCTGTAATTCCCTGGGTCTTCCTTGCTCCCTTTCTTATAAATGAGAGTGACGTGACCTTTTCTCCAGTCCCCAGCGACCTCTCCTGACAGCCACGACTTTTCAAATATGATGGAGAGCGGCTCAGCAACCACATAAGCCAGCTCCTTCAGGACCCTGGGATGCATGTCATCCAGCCCCATAGAGTTCTCGAATATGGCGTGTTTTAGAAGGAACCTTCAGTCCTGGCACCTGATGCTATGGGAGATATGTTGCTATAAGGGGATAGTTGTTTTCTTTTTAAGACAGCTTTCCTTGTTTTACTGGCCTTTGCTGCAGAAGCTAGATGAGAGACAGAAGTATGCACGAGGCTGTTGAGCTCCATAGAGCTGGCTTTTCTGAGAATGAAGTCCTGAAACTTGTGCTGTCTTCATCTGCAGTTTAACAGCAGGGCAAATAGAGCACAAATTTAAGGTATCATTTTCATTCAGGCAATACAGGCCACCAAAATACATCCACCAGGTTTTGAAAAATGACCACAAAAGAAAAGCAGCTCTTATTTCTTTCCCTGTGACATGGTCAGGTACAGGTTGAGCTTTAACTCAGCACATGGTTTCACAGTCAGCTTAAGCTAATGCAAGGCAGGGCTCATGCTCAAAGAGATGGTTCTGCCTTCCCATTTTCAGGCTCCTGCCCCCTCCCCAGTGGCAGCACCAGCCATTGTGCATCCCTGCAGCTTGGCAATCCAGTTAAAACCTAGCCCAGAATAAACATGTGGATCCCAAATCTGACCACAGTTTCCTTATCCCTAGAGGAACTGCAGTTCTTCAAGATGCTGCTACAATGCCTTTCGCCCTTAGTTGCCGAAGCCAACACTGCCCAAGCATAAGTATGGGAATTGAATCACGGAATCTGTCTGTTTCCATGATTGATATACTCATTCTGATAGGTCATCATACCTTCCTTTCTTTTTATGTTATCTCTCTGCCCACTGGAAATCAATGCAAGGCATTAATTTAATTTTGGGACCACATGTCTACTATTGCTAACCCGAGCCCTGTCCTCAGTGCATTGTGGCATACAGTTCTTTCTCTGATCTTTTTATATCTGTGGTTCCAGGATGTTTTATTGTTTGTTTTGATTTCCTTTGGAAGCTTTATTCAACATGAATTTTCACAATTCTCACTTTATTCCTGTTATTTTTGCCTCCCAGAAACATCTCTCTTTCTTGATCAATTTTTCAGGGTGCTGCTGTTTTCCTTTTCAATGCAGATCCACAGCCAGTTGGGTTTGTAAATCTTCCTTATTCTTCTTCCCCTTTGTTTGGGATGCAAAGACCTCATAGTTTTGGACTGCTGATTTAAATAAATTCCCTGCTTCTTTTGCACTCAAATCTCTGAGTCCTTCTGTCCAACTTGCTAGCTACCTATTATTCTTAATTTTTCCATTTACTAGTTTGAGATAAAAAGTCTAGCAGTTTCTCTAATTTGTATCCAGGAAATAGATGACTCACAAAAAACAACAGTTCCCCATTCTTATTTTCGTCTACCAGAACTCCACACTTAAAATTCATAGCAGGCTACCATCCACAGTCTTTTTATAACTTCTTTTATGGTCCTTATGTTATTTTGACTCAAAGTAATGGTATTTCATTCATGACATCATTTTTTTTATTTCTTCAGAATCGCCAGTATCATCAACATATGCCACCTGTACTTTAATTTCTAACTTTCCTGAACAACTTGTACCCACATTCCAGTTATGAATATTATTCTATTACCCATTAATTGCCATTATCCCCTTGACATCTGTTTTCATGTAAGATACCAGAAGTGTAGGGGTACTTCAATTTTATGAAAATCTCAATTTTCCTCTGCTTTTCAACTTATTTTCTTCCTAGAGTTACAGATTGCTTTAATTGCTTATTGTCTCTTTAACTACCAACTGCAATGCATCTCACCTAACCTCTTCATCTTCTTTCAGGGGCTATTCTGCACAGTTGTGCAAGCTTCTCTTCCAGAACCACTGATTTCTAAAAAAACATATTTCCTGTAAGGCCAGACACAGCACATGGGACTAGTTATATTAATTCTGCAAAGGATGTCTTAGCGTTTAGTGGTAGTAACAACAGCACCACTAACGCTGACATCTGCTCCATCCTAATCTTAACATTTACTACCTGTACTTCAGGCTCTTCTGTTTGCTCCCAGTGCGCAAGAAAAGGATTGATAAGGGAACAAAAGAAGCAGTAAGTGTCTGGCTAAGGCCCGGAATAGCAGCATCAGTGGAAAAAGAGGACAGAAGCAGTTTCATTTAGCACTGAGGCATCACTTTGCCTCCTGCTCCTGGTAGCTTCAATGACCACTGCTTAACAAGTACCAAAAAAGTGTTTCTAAGCAAACAGAAGTTGTTGAAAGAGTTGAGGACAGGAATGGAACAGGTGTCAGGGGCTATGAATAAAATTTGGATATATTTAGTTCCATAATTACAGCAGAAGGGGCCCGAGAGGTTTAATTTAATTTCCTTTTTCAGATCCGGGTCTGAAATTAGGTGCAGCTACTTGGAGTCTCTTAGTGCAGAAGATTTGTTTGAATTGGCACTACAGTATATTTTGATGATCTCTGAAGATAAACAACTTACCACATCCTTAAAGCAACTGGCAATCTACAGTAAGTAGGGAGCATCCTGCTGTCATCTTTTCTGGTTTTATCTCTACCCAGTCCCTGTTCCTCATGGGAATAATGAGAAGAAACTGGAGCTGCATGCCCTAAAACCAGCTTAGGACACTAAGCATGCATATTCTGCTCCAGAACAAGCACTATTAAGCCTGATATAAACCATGGAAACAGACCCTTGACAACCCTTTATTATCAGACCCCTGTCAAACATGATAAATTCTGTAACACAAAGCCTTTTCTCATGTACAAATGTAAAGAGTTTTTATAAACAAACTAATGAAGCTCAACAATCATTGTCTGTGTTTTGTAATGAGACACAAGTACATGAAACAAGGCAACATGTTGAAAGTGAGAGACTGCGATGTTGGTATGTGAGGGAATTGGAAAAACCTCTTTTTAGGACATTCCAGCTACCAACACCTTTTCAACTGAACAAATTTGAAACGTATTTACCCTGCATTTTAAATGAAACTCCCATGAAAAGCAAAAGCAAATTTACAGATATAACTCTAGTATCTTAGAAAAAGTAAAACTCTCCATTTTCAAGGATATGAAATAGAAGAAACAAACTTAAACTTTGTTGTATCATGCAGAGAGACAGGCTTTCACAAAAATCTATCTACACTGTAGATGAATGGAAGTTCCCACACCTTCTTGTAAGTAACCTTGTTACTTGTTTTGATATAGTTGCCCTTTAATTGGTTGTACCACTGCTAAGAAGTGTAATTTGGCATCTACTTAGATACTGAGATTGTGGTAAGGTTAATTTCTTGCAACAGAATTTCTTGCTAAATTGCAAGGTGTTCAAATTTTATGTACTTTATGAAGAAAAAGGTGCATGTTTTCCTAGGTTGACTTCAGGATGAGAAAGTCAAGGAAGAAATTTGAGCGTTGCAAGGAAGTGGACTGCTCTACAGAATACAGCTTCTTCACACCAATAATATTATTTACTGTTATTTATTATTGTTCTAACATTAGTATTAGAGGAAAAATTGCTTTTTCTGTCAGTTCCCTATAATGTCTAAACTACCTAAAATGACTAGATTAAACCAGACAATGGCAAGAATTTACAGTTGAGATTTATACTGAATTGTAAGGGGATTCACAGGGCAAAGGGGCACAAAATCACTGTGAGGCAGGGTGACCATAAGTGAATCAGACAACTTTTAATCCTGAAACTATCTTTCAGAAACAGGTATTTTTCATAACAACAGGAAAAATTCAGAGCATTTTCTGAAGTGTATGGACTAATGAATTTACAGGAAAATATAAGGATGTTTCATACAGAATAAATCTTTCACAAACTGAGATGGAAAGACAACCAACAAAGTGTTAGATTGTTAAAACTTAATAACTGGTAACTGCAAAACACAAACAAATGTAGTCCACTGACATAGAACCATGGCTTAGTGAGGCTGAGAGCCAGGATCTACTCCTCACACCTGTCACTTGTGCTTTGACCAAGAGCACACCATTTAACTACCTCTGTTAATGCAAACAAAACTGCTTATTTCAGGGAAGAATAGTACATTCTATATGCTAATGTCTGGAAAATGGTGACATGCTGAGTTGAAAACAGTCAGGTCTCTTTTTTTATTTATTTATTGTTAGCGTAAAGGAAAAAGGGGATTTCCAAAATCTTGCATGCTTCAAGCTGCCTTATTTTTGTAAGGAGTACCATGATTGCAGCATGATTTTCACTTCTTCATGCAAGAAACCTGAGGAACTACAATGTCCCAAAACTACGAAGGAAACACCTGAGAAGCAAGAGGATTCCCCTACCACCAAATCCCCAACAGACACGCAGCAGAGAGCTCTTGGGCAAGACAAGTGTAGCTGCCAGCTTGTAGCAAACCTGCGTTTATGGATTTATGGCAGCCTCCCAGTTACAGGCCCATCTGGGTTGGAGCGGCGGGGGAGGCTGGGAAGACCATGCGCCGGTTACATTTTTGTCATTCCTGCTGCGGTATGGCATGAATAAATCACAGGGCTGAGGTCAGAACAGCCAGCCCATAAAGTGATTCATGGGCCCAGCAGCACATTCCCCCAGGACTATGTACTTTATTACAGTAAACCTCAGAACAAGATACAATTTCCTGTCTCAAGGAGCAGCCTTTAAATCAGGACACCTGGACAGCCCTGCAACCACTTAGAGAAACAATGGGTCTCAGCCCCACCGCTGCCTCTCCTTGCCGGCCTGTGCTTGCCTGAGGCCTGCTGCGTTTAATGCTAAATACCACCTTCAGAAATGACCTCCTTCTGCAACAGATTACTGTGGTGACAAGACCATGGAGTCAACGTACTGTTATAATCCTATTCTTCAGCCGTAGCTCCCCACCCAAGAAATAAATATTCTCCATCCGTTGTTTTTCTTTCCATTTTAGGTTTTAGGTTTTTTCTGGACTGTAAGAATTTGACCCAAAATGTTAATGCAACAAAGGAATTGAAAGGTAACTCATTGGTTTCTCTGCTAGCAAGCACATCCTTCACCAAGAGGGTTTTCTTTTGCAAGCTGAAGAACCTGCCATGCATTTAGGTTGTAATATGGATGTTCTCACTGTGATCTGAGTTTTGGGTTTGGCACCTGGAAAGAAATTGAGGTGGCAACAGAGATGGCGGTGGTGTTAAAACTCTCTCTCAGCTAAGACTAATGCTGCTCTTATGCCACAGGTTAGATTTTAAGAAGAAATAACAGAAAACTCATTTTAAGCCGGGAAATGAAGCAGTGGGTGCTTTCTGCTCTAAATATTCTAGGGAGCCTTAACTCTAAACACTTAAATCTCATAGACCTTCTGGAACACAGAGGAGCAACCTGCCACGACTGCTTCTATTCTAGTTGTCCTTCAGATAAAAGTGAGATATGTGTTGACTGTCTTTCTGCTATTTTCCTTGGAAGCAAGAGGACACTCTTCAAATGGAGGTTTCCTATGTTCACACAAACTGGGACAGAGGAAACGTGCCTTGCCTCCTCCAGACCCCTAATGGATCACCACAATAAAAGTTTCACTCAGGTATAATTTTTCAGTATGCATCATTTATCAATGAGGAGCATGAATAAGAAAAGGGAAAGAAGCTTCCCTTCAAGCAATTATTGGAAAAGGGCAAGACTTTCCCATGGCTTTGCTGACAGTAAGTCCTTCTGTACAGTCACTCTGCAAATAGCAGAAGATATCCTGATTATTTTCACTCTTTAAAGTTCTTCCAAGTCTTGAAACTATAGACAAACAAGGTAATATGTTCCCAGGTAGCTGCTTCAGGTAAAACATAACTAGGAATAAGAAGCTTGCACACCTGAAGAGACACACATGAAAGTCTTTCAGGGGACAGGAACATAAAAGAAAGTGATAGAGGAAAGTTAGCTTGGGAGCAATTTAGGGGAGAATACATCCAGTGCTGAGAATTAATAATGCTATTGAACTGGTAAAAAAAAAAAATCTAGATAAGGGAAAAGGAAAAGAAAAAGACTGATAAAACAGATGTAACTATTGTTAAACCCAGATTGGTGCAAGACTGAACCCTCCTGAATCTATTTGTTCCATGATTAGTTCTCCTACAAGTGAAAAGAGTTGTGTGGAAAACTCCTTTTTCTACCTGCTTATTTTATTTTGTTTAATCCTACTTAAAGGATCTTCTTCACATCTGTGGATATTTACAGAATCAAGGCTTATTCACTGATCTTATACAGTCTGATTTTCTGTTTAGAACAAATACTTATACTGTCATATCCAGCTGCTCCTACTGAAGCCAATAACTTATTCTGGGTGGGGTGGGTAGGAAAAGGACATCCACTTGTGACTGAAAGCCATGAAGAACTGGCTGCTATCCTGGTGAGTTTCTCCCAGTGGTTAATAATTTTCGCTGTCAGAAAGTCATATGTCTTTCTAATCCTAATTTTTCTGTCTGCAGTTTCTGGATAAGGATCCATGTTTTGACTGTCTCTACTGGAATAAATAGTGTTTTAATATCCCTGTTATTTAATTTTCTGGATATTGGAAATATACAGAGTATTGAGAGAAATGTATCAACTATCCTCTAAAATGAAGTAAAATCCTCATTCTATTTGTAGTCATTAATCCTACTTTTCTGTAGCCAAAGTTCTTCGCCAATGTCACACTGCTTTTTTTCCATAACATCTCTACATCTTTTCCTAGTCATTCCTTTCAAAATAGCATACAATAGACTCCCTGTTGTCCTCATTTATATGCCTAATGTTCAGACGCACTTTGTGTAAATGAGTTCGCATTAAGAAGCAAACTGATTTGCCCTACATGTCTGTTCTCACCATCAGGTAACACTGTGCCATTTTCTTCCATCACCCGCAGCTTCCACTGACTGATAAAATGGTTGTTAGAATAAAGCCTAGCATAAAATATCTATTAAGTTTAAATATAAATATCACTGTTCAGTTTTAATTGTAATTAGTAAATGCTGACAGATAATGCTGACTTACGCATATTGTCTATACAGCATTAATGCTGGGAACTGGTCGTTCACAGAAGTCTTATTACATTTAATGTAAAATGTTATTTCTCTTAAACAAGTTGATATTTCTTTTTTTAACCAAACTTTGGAGATATTCAAGGAATCATATCACACTTGTTTACATTATATTTCTTACACAAATCAAGCTGAGGAATAGTAAAAGTCTACTCTTTAGTTCTTTACATTATCCAAATCTTTTATCAGCTCATTCATTCCTTTGCTCACAAATTGTAACAGTTAATCAATTCATAGCAAGTCAGTCATCCTGCCTCTATTCTGCAACACCTCCAGAACTTCAGCATTTCCATAACTTCTAGAATTACACCAGAATTCCAATATTTATTAAAACTTTCAAGGAGCCAAAATTCCCGTCAGCCAACTTCTCTTAGTATTCTAAGATACCAGAAATCTTGGCGTGCCACCCCCAACATATGTATAACGTCTTCAGTAGTTTCTTACATTGAAAAGAAAGACACAGGGAATGCCACAGAACTCTTCTAGAAAAGAGAGACAAAATCATTTCTGTGTGATCCAAATTAATAATAAAGGACTTCACAAACCAGTAAAATAATAATTTAGACATACTGAAAACACCTCAAATGGCTTAAAAAAGAAAAAAAAAAGGGAATAGATCTTGACATTGTTTTCCCAATAATACTAATTACACTGGCCCTTTTCTTGCCAACAAAATGTATTTTTTAATAATTGAACAGCTTTTTAATAATTTGAATATTGGCATTAAGAAAAAGCAGTGGTCATTTCATCACCACAGCACACACACCCTGAAACCAAAGACAAAATTCTCACTGACTTCATATAGTAAGAGCTGCATTAAGGGACTGGATTCCCTCTGTATTCTAAATGGCCTTAAATATTCATTAAATATTCCTGAAAAACTTTCAGCATTCCATCCACCTATTTAAAAACACAAAATTGTCCTTAATAAGAGAACATTTTAAGGTTGCAAAGTGAAATTTTCAGAGGTTGAGAAATGTAATTGTACCCCTATCTATGGGGGTGCTTTATGCTGGTTTAGTCCTATATTACATGAACATATATAGGTTTGACCAGAGAAACTATATGTCATTTAATCTCAAAAAACTTATTTACTCATGATAGTCATACATTCAGGAACTATGGCAGGAGAGGACCTCAAGTTGCTTAGGAAAGTAGAAATCAGCACCAGCAGATCCATAAGAATTTTCTAGCTAACGGTTTGGAGCAAGGTGATTAACCGTGGCATACAGAAAGGCTTCAAGGGTGGAATGAAAAGGTCTTAGCTAGAATACGTAATTCCAACTCTATTTGCAAAAACTCTGCCAGGTAACGTTTTATTATTAACATGATTCCAATGTAAAATAAGGTAGAAAAGCTTTTGTTTTCCCCTCCCCCTTCACAATCCTTACTTTTTTATACTTACTGACATGATAGGGACAAAGGCAAGATACTGGTAACTAAGTAGAATAAATGGTAGAAATGAGAAGGAACTGCCCCGTGCTCTCCACTTGATCGCAGTACTCTAGATAATCTTCTATTCAAATGTAATGATATCACATCTGCATTAATCAAGACATACATCCATTTGTGGTGTTTAGACCTGAGAGTTCATTTGTGGAACAACAGCAAACATGTTAGAGATGACATGAAAAGCTCATCAAGTTGCCAAACTCTAGCTTTTCCAGGTCACTTTTTTTTTGGGGCGGGGGTAAGGGGGGCGGGGTGGTGGTGGTGGTGGTTATAGCAAATACCACTGGAACTTTTTTCCCCTCATCCAGTCAAGCGTGTCCTAAAAAAGCGTTACCCGTGGTGTAGAGTGGTAACCAAAGCCTACCACAAGCCACGGCGAGGGGATTAACACCGTTAACTTTCATGTGGCTCCAGAGCCATTGCTGAGCTCCTCGGAGAGATCAGCGCCTTTTTGTCTGGCTGCAAAGGGAACAGTGTGTTCAGAGATGTATGAAAGCCTCTCTTCCCCGTCAGGATGCTGACAGAGGCCAGTGCATGTTCATAGTGGAGGTCACTCTGAGGGGAGGGAAGCAATAACAACCTGACTGGAACAGACACCTTCTTCACAGAAAAGTCAGTCATTTACGCTTTTGCTCTTGTACACCTCACTGCAAAAGATTTTTAAGTAGTTCATTTAAAAATAGAGCAGGGAGTCTGCTCTCAGAGCAGAAATAAAGTACACATGCTAAATATAACCTACTCCAGCCTATAGAAACCACTGCTGAGAGCAACGGCCCAAAGGAGTCTCTGGGAAAAAGAGTGTTTTAGAACAAGAAGGCTATCACACTGTAACAGCTTTACAACATTAAAGGTAATGACAGTTTTTCATTAATATGGCTAGTCAATATTATTTTGTTTAAATTTACCATTTTTCAATGCCTCGAGTTAGTTACCTAATTGTAGACATTTTCTTTTCCTTTTCCTCTATTAGAGGCTACTGAAGAGTGTGAAAGAATGCTATCTACAGGAGAATTTTTACTTTCTATTAAACCGTTTCAGAGCAAGGAGTGATGGAGGCATAAACCAAAGCTGTGGAAGACAAAAATGGCAGCTGAGAAGACATCCCAGGGTCTCCAAGACATAGTCAAATGGGTAGCAGAGGACTGTGTGCCTTCAGACAGTGCATTGCTTCCTCCCCACCCCCCTCCCAAATAAAAAAGCAAGCAATTTATGACTAATGAGCAATTTAACCATGAGAAACAAGATCAGACAATTTGCTTCCCCCAAGGACACAGACAAAAGCTGTGTTTATATTAATTGACATCCTCTCCTTTATTTTCTATGCCACTGAGTCACTGCAAGCCCTCATACATTCTGCGGAGTTCTCACAATTGTGAAAAAACAAATTCAGATCCAGCAATGTAAAATGAGTGTGCATGACACTCACCCACACATATATGGGACTTCAAACAAGCACATCAGAGTAAGACAGTAATTCTCACTAATTCTAAACAGCGTTTTCCTACAAAGTCTGAGAACTTTTTCAGATCCAGAACAGGGAAAGAAGGAACATCCTTCAGTAACTCAGTTACTTTGGGAGGGGAGGGTGTGGGTAGAAAAGAAGGGGGTTTTTCAGTGCAATTTGGTTACAAAGCTTGTTTGTACAGGGCTGTGCTGGCCTCATGGTGACTATTCATAAGAGATCCCCAGAAGAGCTGTAAAGTCTGCCCATAGCCCAGGTGCTATAATTGCTGTCTGTCAAAACAGAGCTGTTTTCTCAGCAAACATTTCAGAATGCCCAAAGCTAAGTTGATTAGTTTGGGGGGTTTTCTGGGGAGGAGTATAAGGATGATGGTTGAGAGACAGAGTAAAAATGATGACTCGGCGACAAAACTTTGAGTTCATTAAAACACTCCAGAGAGCATTTTATTTCTCAGTTAAAAGAGAATTCCTGTCCTTGGAAGGGAAGTGGGGAGTAGGAAGGAATTATTACCAATAACGTCCAATCCGCACTGTTAGAAACATCAATCAGTTCAAGAACCAGAGAGGTGTCAAGAGGACAGGGCCAGACTCTCTTCAATGGTGCCCAGTGACAGGACAAGGGGCAACAGGTACAAAGTGGAACACAGGAAGTTCCACCTCAACATGAGGAAAAACTTCTCCACTCCGAGGGTGACAGAGCATGGGAACAGGCTGCCCAGAGAGGTTGTGGAGTCTCCATCTCTGGAGATACTAAAAACCCACCTGGACGTGACCCTGTGCAACCTGCCGTAGGTGATCCTGCTTTACCAGAGGAGGATGGGCTAGATGATCTCCAGAGGTCCCTTCCACCTCCCACCAGTTTGTGATTCTCTGTTATCAGTACAGACACTGTCTCTGCTGTCCCTTGAGCATAGCTGTTCATCCAGCGAAATGATTCCTGTGCCGCAAAGATGACTCCCATTCAGCACAACCTGCACCCAGCGCTGACAGGTCTCTCTCTCAGCGCCTTTCAGAGATTTCTCCTGTGCACAAGAGCTTTGAGAACCTCCATCTTCACAGGAAACATATTTCGAATCCAGCCCGCTCTGTGTGGGTAATGTGGAAAGACAGACCCAGTTCCCTCAGGTGCTGGCAGCAGCGTTGACCACACAGAGCCTATTGAAACCACATCATGAGATCATCTACCGGATTTGTACACAGGCTGAGCCTGTGCAGGTCCCAGACACCTGAGTATGTGAACTCTATAAAAAATGCTTCTTGCATGAAGCTGCACACAGAAATGTCAGCACTGGGAGAGGGGGATAGCAGGCTGAGCTGGCATGAGGAAAAAAGGAAGGAAATTAGGAGCATATAACAGAGCAAGGCTTCAGCCATCTTTTGCAATTAAACTCTTCACAGACCCTTAAAGTGGCAGAAGGCATTAGTTGTGCATTCAGGCTATGACTTACAACTTCCTACCTCTATACCACCGTTAAGAAAGGCAATGCAGATGTAAGTCATCGACGACCACAGCACAGCCCCTTACAAACCCTTTTAGGAAGGACTTGGCGAAGCAAATTCATAATGGCTCTTCCTGTACATTATCTGCACTTCTGTGTTTTCCATCAGTAATCATTGCTTCTGTACATCCACAGTATTAAAGCAACTTCATTTGTACTGCTCAGGTTACGTCAATGTCAACGCTTACTCGAAGTCCCAAGGTTTCAGGGGTTTGGAATTTTGCCATCAAAGTTCAACCCCAGATGAAACGTGGCAAAGCGGGGCTCTGCCCCTCTGCATTTCCCAGGCAGTTTCATACAAGGATTTTTACAAAAGCCCCTCTGCAAGCATTTAAGATCTTTTTGTTTTTCTCAAGCTAGAAATGCCTTCAGTTAATATTATTACATTTGACAAGGGTTTATGTGAAGTCTCAAAATGTATATTAAAAGTTTTAATTAAAACCAAACACTTGGTTAAATCCAGTGCAACATATGTTCCTACCAGAGTGCACCTCCTTCTTTTAAGCAAGAGTTGACACATCAGAACACTATAGAGGGCAAGACAGTGGGTAATTACAAGGGCAGCTCAAGTAGTACTGGAGTAATATTGTTTTATGATTATTCATAAAAATATTGATTAGGTAACAATGTTTAGACATTGCAGTAATTTTCATAAAAATTCTAATAAGGCAATGGACTGATGTAACAATTTCTGAGATCTAATACTGATCAACTAATTTAATGATTTTTAACAATACCCTGAGAAATACTAAGCTAATATTATTACTAGATTTTTTTTCACATTAATGCTTATTATACAACACTCTGGGAATGCATCTGCGAAACAAATATCACACTAAAGACCTTCAGCAAGCTCTCACTTAAAAAAGAATTTATTTATGTTATCACTCTCAGAACTCCCTCAAACCGGCTACTTGCTCCACAAGTAGAGTTCACCACCCAGAATTACACACACAGGTTCCCTTTGCAGCTTAGGAGGAAAGTCACGCACCTCATAGTGGAGTCAATGTTGGGCAACAAAATAGAGGAACACTTTAATCAATAGGAGAGAGAGACAGAACTAGTTTCTTTCCTAGTTTTAGGAATGCCATAGAGGATCTGTCTGTAAAAGTGGGATCCACAGCCCACACCTGCTCCTGAGGCTACACGTCTAAAACAGGCATTTGGATACAACTGACTGCATCAACTTCTTTTACAGCATGTGAGAACTGAACAACGACAGAGGAGGGACGTGGTGGTGACCACCTTATCTACAGCAATCTGGTTTTTATAACACTGCCCAGCAACTGTGAAATTTTCAGTCTCAGAAAGTTCAAACCCAGACTGTAGTACAGCTGCCAGAGTAGCCAGGCTATATAATGTATTCTGGGACAATTTTTCATTTCCTATGCAGAAGGAAATACAAAACTGGGGGCCTTTACTGGCAATACTCCACAAGGTTCCTCACTTCATATTATGCTATTTTAAATGGTATTTTGTTTTTTTATTCTTTTGATGCTGCATTTATTATCTTTATGTTATTAAGCAAACTCATACCAGGTATATGTTATTAAGTAAACTCATACCAGGTAAACAGAATGTCCTCTTTAAGAAAGTGTAGAAAACATTTTTGCATTGAAGACTAGTAAAAGCACAGGTGGAATCTGCAAAGTCTCCTTTGCACATCCAACCAAAGGTGAAATTTGAAAGTTAGGCCTCTGAAGTCTGAAAACAAATGCATCAGATACAAAGAATTGCCACTGGAAGTATTCTGCTCCTCAGGGTTATTTTCTAGTTTAAATATTGTTATATTGACTAATTCTTGAGGATTAAGCCTTCAACTTCCCCACTTTGTTTCAAACCATAGTGATCACAACTGCATAACTAGAGCGTTCCATCCAGCTCCAGAAGGATCATGAATGGCCTCTGAAATACCATGTCAGAGTCTGGACTGCTAACAAGCCAATCCTGACAAAAACTGGAACCAAAGCCACTAGAAAGATGGAAGACCTGAAGAGTAATCAAGTCACCAGCCAGTGTAGTGAACTTTATAAATGACAAAGAACATTTCTGCAACAGGATAGGAGACTGCAAATGCAACTTAACTGAATAAATGGATCCAGTTATAACTACAGAATTGTATTAGACAGATTTTAGCAAGTTTTGAAGAGCAACAATCTAACATGCTAATTTCCATTCTAGATTTGTTTTTTTTCTGCCAGCCGCTTTGCATGCAAACATTTCTCTTTTTGAATCAAGGGGCAAGCAAAGCATTGAAAATGTATAATTCCGTTTCCCTTTATATAAAGTTCCAAATCAACCATAGTTACCAGGGCAGCATCATTTGCAGTTGATGATAAAACCAATGTCTGAAATTAAAAGTCTATAACTGACACCTGAATTGGCACAGCATCTGAGGACCACAGCCTTAACAGCAATACATTTATATAATTCAGACAAAACATTAATCAGATCATGACCTTATATAATATGCTATGAAGCTACAGTATTAATGATTTTTGTGTCTCAAAAGAAACAAGACTTTTCATGCAGGTCTCTGTGGATACACCTTTTATCTAAATCACAGGTTAGCGCATAAAAAGGAGGATTGCATGAACGATGTAATTAATGTCTTATCAACTAAATGGCTGCCACCCACATTGATTTTTCTGCCTTTTCCTATTTTAGTAAGTTCAGCAAGTTCAATCCCTTGCCATCACAGACAACCATACCATATAATCACTTCTAAGTGCAGTAAAAATTCCTCTTCAACCCACTACGGCTATCAGAAGACTTCCAGAAATGACAGCGATCTGCTGTCAGAGGCAACAGAATTCTAACTAGAACCAGACTGGGGCCTATAGCTTGAATGGGAGGAGGCTTTCTGAGGCTCAATGCGCTATCTGGAGAGGCTTACCACTCAGAACTACTCTGTCTGAGTTTCAGTTTATGATTAGGAAGGGTATTTCGAGTTGGAGTCATATGCAAGTTGTGGTAGCATCATACATAACAAGAGGGATAGAAAGTAAGAGAATTTTTCTTATGCAGTTCCCTGAATAATCTGGATTTATATGCCAGTGGAGAAGCAATACTCTCCAGAACTTTTAACTAGCATGCAAATGGCAATTCCTCAATACGTTCAACAACTTCCAGTAAAAATTACAGAGCTCAAAATATTGTATATAGGAATTTGAAATGTTGCCTACAGCACCACTAATTTTAAGTGCTAAAACTAAAGAAATTGAGGATCGGGCTCCAGTCAGTTCTGCAGCCCCTCTAGTATCATGGATATAAATTCTCATGTTCTTACACTTCAGCAGATGAAAGGACCTCTGTGATAACCTTTCCCACCACAAAGATGCTTCTTTTAGATACAGCTCACATTGCTTATTGTGTACACATAAACAGTAGCAAACAGGATATGGTGGGGAAAGTTCACCCTGCGAAAGCCGAGATGCCTCACTGCCGCAGCCACACAGCAATAAAAGAGATTGGTTGAGATTTTTACAAGTTCTGATGGCCAATTCCACTACTGCTGGCTGGCTCATAGGATTTAAATATCTGCATCTCAAGTTTTATAACTTGACTCCCAAAGGAGTTACTAAGCTTCTTTCCAGAGTCTGTTTAGAAGGGAAACCATTCACTTCAGAAAAGACAGGACTAATGCCCTTACTCTGGGGGCTCTGGTTTTGGCTTAGTCCCCTCTGTTCCCTGTCAGACACAACAAGAGCGAACCTGATTGCTGTGAGTCAACAATTTTAATCCATAAAGTTCAAACATCAGGATGCCAAGGACCAGGAGTCACTCACAAGCATTACCATGTCAGGCTCTTATTTCCTGAAATTAATGGAAAAATCTGAGGTAAAGCAAGATAAAGTTACAATAAGGAGGAATGCAAACAGTGATTGCAATTGTAGCAACAGGGAATCAGCTATTTCCATTACAGGGAAACCTAAATCAAGCATCACTTTAGGTTGAAAAGAATCACTGTGTGATCAAACTACTTAAAAATATTTGTAGGCATTTCAGAAGAAACTCCAAAATCTGCTTCCTCCAAACAATCCTTGCTGTTTTTAATAATGACAAGGGTAATTGAAGCAATCTCAACTCCAACTAGACACTTAAGATCTGATCCACTTGGACACTTGATAATACACAGAAGCACTGTAGAAAGAAGCATTCCTAAGAGAAATAGGATTAAAGCCACGTGACAAAAAGATCTGCAGATTTTTAGTCTTATACCACACCCACTCATGGGAGAAACAGAATTTTGGTGCTTGGACTTTTATATAAAACCTCACCATTTTCTCGGCCTCTTCTCTGAACCATGTCACTGATTCCAGTTTCATTTGAGGTTAAAGCTTTCTCCTTAATTTTGATACCTCCATGGATCTACTCCAGCTTTCCCACGAATTTGGTCTCATTCCATTTCTTAACTTCACATAACTAGCACATACTTTTCTTTCACTGTGTAAAACTATGTCTCTGATTATTATTCAGTTCCTGTTCCTTAAACAGATTAATCTTCCCCTATTCCCTGTACCTCCAGTTCTCATTTGCTATATTCATCTTTAAATCTTCTTGGCATTCTTTATATTGGCATTAGTTAATCTGGGTGCCAAAGAGAGAAACATGTAAGATTATTTTTTTTTACACAATCTTTTCAAATTCCCCAGTGTTTTCCAGACTCCTTTTTGTAATTGCAACATTTCAGACCTACCCATCATGTTTTTCTCTTAGTTGCACTTTTACAGTTCTAATATAATATATATCATAGCCTATTGGTCTATTCACATCAACATTCTGCCAACATCAAGCATTATAGTATTAAGGCTACTGTAGAACACATCCCTGTCTAATCTCATTTAAATAGCCACTTATTGACCGACTGTCCATGAATCTATCTAAGACATGTTTGACCCTGCTGACACTGTCTCTACAGCACTCTGTGGCCACAAAGCCTCGTGACCTGCTACGTACCTTTTACATGCTTTAAGCCCATCTCTAGTTTCACTAAGGAAAGCCCAATTCAATTGCAATGAAATGCCCTCCCCATGGCAGCCCTGTCCTCTGGCACAAGCAGCCTTATCAACATCTGAGCAAGAGTTAAAATACAATGCGATAAATATATTCCTTCTTCCCATGAAGAAAACATTCTTTTTCACTCAGCAAGCAGCACAGTACTGCACTAGTAAGCATTGTTATACTGTCATAACTTCCCCTATAAATAACATTTCAAAAATCACTTGACACTCTATTGGGTGTCCATGGTGAGGTGACGGCAGTGGTGGTGGGGAAGACCGCAGGAGCCTCTGTGAGAAGAGACTGGGGCTGCCCTGTGCTGGGCACAGCTGGTTCCTGACAGCTCCAATGAAGCCACCTCAGGGCACATCTGAGCCCCTCAGCAAAGCTGGTGGCACCTCTGGGAAAATGTATTTTAGAAAGGGCAAAACCTGCCACACAGGTAGAGGCAGTGGCTGGGGGTGGGAAGAGAGTGAGAAACAATGGCATGTACACCAAGGTCAGAGATGGAGGAGGGGGAAGAGGTGATCCAGGAGCCAAAGCAGGTATTTGGGGCAGCCTGTGGACAGCCCATGCTGGAGCAGTTCTCCTGTTTCTTCACCACAGACACATTTTTATATTCAAACACTAGCTTAGAAACATAATTTTATGTTAAGAAGGTAAAGTCTTATAGGAAGTAAGCCTGCGCATTCACTATCTAAAGGGGGCTTTTAAAACTGTACGTAAAGTGCTAGCTATGAATTTGGGCTCAAAAGTGGACACACTTAACTTTTTAGGTTTCAAGAGAAAAAGATCAGTTTGTATAAAAAGAGGTTGACTGCAGTCAAGTCATGGGTATCATGGAACGGAAAGAAACAGAACTGCCACCATGCACCCACGCTGGATTGAGCAAGATGCAGCTGAGCCAGTAGGACAGAACGGGAACACCTGCTCTCCAAAATGAAACTCCCAAGCAGCAATGAACCATGGCAGGGAAGGGCACTAACTCAGTTTAACTTTTACCCACTCTGTGTATTCAGCAAAGAAATATTTTCCTTTAAATGCTGCCTCACCCAGCACCCCTGCCACAAAATATACTGAAAATTATGGTGTTCAAAGTTAACTTCATTTCTAATATGATATAAAAGAAGCAACAATCAACTTAGCCTTAACAAGTACTTCTTTTTTTTCCAGAAAAAAACATTTTCATGCAGTCTTTTTTCCTACTCAGCCAAAAGCAACAGTGATTTTCACTCTATGCCATCACTATAATCAACAATACCGAGAAACTTAATCACAATGGTAGCGATGTCAATAAAGCCATGGAAGAAGCCAAACAAATCTCTATGCAGCCTTATTCAAAAGGAAATGTTTCCTAGACTAAAGTGCTTCTCTTTAGCTCTACACAATGCCATGAAACATGACCTCACACTATTCATGTACTTCCTGTGGACAAGCAGCCACCTTGGTTTCTGAGGTTCATCTTCCAGAAGGACAGACACATTTATTAAAGAGTAGGAAGAACTAGGGCAGATTCAAATGGTTACTGGGCAGGATCAGCAACTCTGACACACCCTGACTTGTGAATATAGTCAACAAAATAAAAAGAAGGAAAAAAAAGAGAAAAGTGAATGAAAAATGATTTCTGGGCAGATAATTACTTGGTATTTTCGAACCCATAATCAAGTATAAAAACAGTGCAGTCTGGTTTCCTTGAGAGAAAAAATATGGGAAACTAAATATGAATGGGCTGTGAAAGTTTGGCAATATTCGTCAATAAAAGTTGCTACTTAGAGCACTAAGAAATACTTTTAATCGAGATACATCTGTTTTTCTACTTATTTTTTTATTATAATACATAGCTCTCCTAATTCTTCCAAGACTTAGAAGACCTTACCCGGAGGCTAGAAACCCACAGTATATTGAAACCAGAAAGACACAGCTGATTCCCTATATACCCAAGTCTTGCATAGAAAAAATCTGGAGCTGAATTTTGACTTTTAATGTAGTGGCTCCAGTTTCCAGAGTCTGCTTCCTTGTATGAGACCTTGTACAAAGAGAGGGGAAGGAGAAGACAAGACTCAGAAAGATAATGTGATCAAGAGGGCATCAGTGTCATTCTGAGTATACATGACTAGCTATTTTTCCATGTGTTCTCCGCATCAAAATGGTTTACAATTTAGACATGAATTATGGGTACCTTATAGAAATGAGTGAATAGTCATAATACAAAAAAAAAGCAGCAACATACCCTTACCGTGTAATTACAGAACAGATAAGAAAATTTAAATTCTGTTCAGACAAGAACATTTGAACCTGTTGCTCTACATTATTTCAGGAGAAATTTTGACAAAATTGATCTGATCAAAACAATGAAAAAATAAAGTGCCTTTTCCGGTGACAGATTCAAGAATGCCATTTGATAAATTCCCACCCATTGTCTTGGAAGAAAAGGAACATTTAAAGAATAAATTATTGACAGCTCCAGTCAACATCACTGCTGGCTTTATTTGAGGGATGCTCTTGAGAAAGGTTTACAAGTGGACAGACTACTTTTTGAGATCCATTAGTTAACAACCACATCTCATTTTATCCTACATGGTGAAGCTTTTGAACACATCCCCTGCCCTTCCAAAATAAAAGAATTTTAAAAAGAGATATATCAATTTTAATTAATTTGAAAACTATGAACTATAACCATAACATGCATAAAAGGGACTGGGTTTTGCTAGCCATAGGTAACAGTCTATGATGCTAAGTCCTTGCTACCTCTTACAAATATTTCAAGTTCAAAATTATTCCTTCCTCTTTTGAATCCCAACACTCATGTTAGAAATGAGGTGCTGTAAAAAGAGGCATTCCTTTGGTACTGATGAAAATTGTTAGAGCCCTGACTGTACCTCATATGATGTGCACTGGTACAGCTAACAAGGCAGAATATTTTACCAATTAAGAAAGGACAGATCTAATCTGAAAGTGGTTAGTTGCTTTGTATAAGCAGGAGTATTTGCATCCCCACATTTTCCTAACAAGGCTGATGGAGTTAAGAATTCTTGAAATTCCTGAATTTCTTCCTGTGAATGGATGGGTATATACAGACTTCAGATAAATTGCATGAAAATATTTACTTCAATCTGAATGTTAACAATTAAACAAGCAAATAAAGTTTTTAGAATGTTTTTACATGTTTCTAAGCATTCCTCACTTCCAATGTCACCCATTAGAATTGTCTCTTCTCAAGGCTGAAGTTACTAATTTTTCCTTTATGGACTGGTTTGTACCAACAAAACCTATCCCTGCAATTGACATATGCAACCCCATGAACGTGGTCATTGTTATAGTCTTATAGAAATACTTATGCAGAGACAATTTGGGCCTAAGCGTTAGGAAAAGAAGCTATATCAAATGAAGTCATATTTATAATGACAAAATTGCATTGGGTCGTACTAAAGATTGTGCTGAGTTAGCCCTTTCTGTTAGTACCGGAATGGGTTTGGGAAAGAAACACCTTTTAGCAAAATAGTTAAAATGCTATAAAAAAAAAGAAAAAGTCTGTGTACGCTGTGTATGCAGCCCAGGTCTTATAAGGAAGTGTTCTTAAACATTTATTTCTTGAAACACAAGGTTTCAATCAACAGCCACCGGAGACTCTGGGGTCATGATCTCCCATGTATGCAACCCCCTCAATGTTCTGCATAAAGGTCAGAGAGGTTTATCCTCTATGAATGAAGTTGCCTTCCAAACACTTTGGCTACAGGATAAACAGTTTGTAACCCAGCTTGCAAAACTCTTAGTATTGTCTTCTAAGAAAAAGACAAACTCTTACTCAGAGATTTCATATTCATGCTCTCTGCGGACTATTTACAAATTAAAGGCCTGCAAAATCTTGAAACTTATATTAAGTCTGTCAGCAACAAGTAAGCTGAGAAGAACAACATATGTTAATTTAAGAAGCCCATTGAGTGCCTACATTGTACTCCTCGGATATCTGACTGGCTTAAAGTACTACTTACACCTTGATACATTAGTATATTCACACTGTGTTAGCACATACACATAACGAACACTCATGCCTGGCATAAACTGGACTTGGGTCAAAAGTAAAATATTGTGAGGTTACAGGGAATCTGGAATATGTTCTGATGAAAGACAGAAGTTTAAGGAAGCAGTAAGAAAAATAAAGCTTTGTAGCACCTAAAACAATGAGGGAAAAGACAAACCAACTCTGTTAAGATGCATCTGCAAATCCCAATTTGCATACTTTAATTATAAAGATCAAGAAATGTTAATAAGTGCCACTAAAAGGCAGAGCTAAAGTGGAAGAGTTATTTTCTGATGGTATTTTAACAGAAATTATGTTTCATTTTGCGTTTGATAAACATTCCTGTTTCTGCCATTGCTCCTACTTGATTAGGGTGCCTGGGTTCTGTGCCTGAACCCTACAGAGCTGCCATGCTGCAAGTCACACAATACATATTTCTGTCGTATCTACTGGTGATAAGTTACATTACTGAAATTTGTCCAGGAAATATACCTGTTAATTTTGCTTTAGATGGAGTCTATTAAAGAGTGAAAATCTTGCCAAGAATGGGGGTGAGATTTGCCCACTGTCTGGGTCCCTTTCCCACCCAGCCAACAGGGCAGACTTTTTAGTTCATTATCACCTCATCAGTGCTCCTGTCAGCTGCCAGCAGTGAGAAGGGACTAAGCCACTCACTAATTCCTGGCCTTCCTGCCTCCACTGAAGCAGCAGTAAATCCAGAACAGATGGATGCTCTTTAACCCTCTCAATCCAGACACCTACTTTAATCAGTCTAATCAACCCACTCAACTCAAAACAAGGAATGACTGACAGATGCAGAATGATGGAGAGACCCAACTGTTGCAGCTCAGATCAGAAAACACCACTCCATCTCCAGTACATGGCTGATAAGGGAGGCAACTGGCCAAAGGCAGAAGGCCTGCTGGGTCAAGAGTAGGACAGACCTTCTGGTGAAGAGTAGAAAGCAGTAGAGGAAGGTGTCATGAAGCAGGAGAAGATTATTAAACATTAAAATCTCATCACAATGATCGTATCATGTTATGTAAGCTAGGAATGAAGACCAGAAGGCATTTATTCCATGCAAGGGTGGCTTTTTGTTTTGCAACTGAAGGTGCAGTTCAAGCGAATGTAACAGCTTGCTTTCAGAGTCTTTTCTTTCTTTTAAAATTTGCCTTGTCTCTTCTGAGATTTATCTAACCATGGATTGCCATTTCAGTGCACTAAGCCAGCAGAAAACTGACTTCAGAAAAATGTGAATATATTTTTGCTAGGTCAGTGTGCTGAATTAGTTCAGTGGAGTTTTGTGAGTGCCAGATATAGCGTAAAGGAGGAGTTGGGAGGGAGGAACAGGACCAGATGGGTCAGTACCTCAGGCTGCTGTGCAGTTGGAATATAACGCCTCATGTTCCTGAGAATGTACTTTCAGTCTGACTGTACATTGCTGAGCACAGCTTCATTCATACAATAAGGTATAATCAGAAATAGCATGTGAAGTTCAAAATCCTTCTTAAAGGGAATTTTACTAAATCAAAGCATCAAGAGGAGCTCCTTTGTTTTTTCAGCAAGGCTCAAACAATTGTACGGTGAGCAAGGATAATTATTAACACTCAGAGAGAAAGAATTTCTTTTAAGATTCTCTTTATGACTGTATTTTCCTGAATCTTCTGCAGAAGACACTAATAAAGAAGTGGTATTATAATACTCTGGCATCTCAAACAGTCTTATATACTTAAAGGCTTAAAGAAAACCTTCTCTGAGACACAGCAGTAGTATATTAATTTTTCAGACTGGAAACTTTAAGTGATTTGGCTAAGGTCAGCTAGGAAAGTCTACGAATGGCGTTTAGAATGTCTACGTTTCAGCCTGGCCATTTTGGAGCATCTTATTTATTAAAAAACCAGAAAGACAAATAGGAAGAAGTTCAATGAGTAGTGACAAAACGATAGTGCATTTGTAAAACCAAAGTCTGAGCCTAGTCAAAATTCAGAAGCAAGTTTGACCATGGACAGGGCCATACCCTTACTGGCAGACAGGTGCACAGCACAGTGAAATGCTTCATCAGCCCTAAGTGGTAGCTTCAAATACACATCAGCACATGGCATGAAGCATTAGGAGCAGCTTAATCATCCTTCTCTCAATCAGGCTGCTTTTTCATCTCAGAAGTCTTACCTATATGATTGCAGTTACTTTCTCTTCTGCATCTTTTCTACAGATATACAAAATCCTGATGTAAGGAACAAAATAATAAAGCAGAGAAACTGAAGACTCAGTTAGCATCTTGCCCTGGATCATGTGAACAATACCTCCTGTTTCCCTAAGGCTCTTGCTGAAACCAGGTTCCTGAACCTGGGAGAGGTTGATAACCATAAGGAAGGGATGCCTTTTTTTCAAAAAAAGCAAACTAATTTCCCCAATTCTAGAAAAAATCTTGATTAAACAGTATAAAGATGATACTTCCCCTGCACCATCAATCAGAAAACTCTGCTCTTTCCTTACCATTTTAATTTTTCAATTATAAGCCATGAATTCAAATTGCAGGGTAAATCTTCATAAGTTTATTTATATAATCACATTAAAAGTTGTTAGATGAGCAATATAAACCCTAACAGCCCATTAATTCGCTAACATAGTATGTTTAGTGCACACTTTCATTCACAAAACTTGCTTTCCACGTATTGATTGATAAAGTACATAATTTTGTACCTTAGCCTTAAAAACCTTCCGTAAGTCTGACCAGTATTAGCAGGATTAGAAAGTTCTGTAATAATAGTACAGCCAGCAACCTGTGTGAGGTTACATGAGCAAAAGAAAGACTTCTTCAGCTACTGTCCATTGAAACCAGAACTCAATCCCAGACTCCCTGTAAGGACAGCTACAATGTCTAGTAACTATAGAAAAAAAATATTCAAAGATAGCTTTTTCTTAAGTATGACTTAAGTATGTCAGCAACAGCCAAAAAGACAAACCATTGATGAGCTTATTGTAACTTTGAAACAGAGTGGGAAAATATGAGTGCATCTGATTTGTAATTCTGTGAATTTTCACTGGAAAGATCATAAGTTATAACAAGCTCAGCAGTTATCTCGAAAAAACAGAAAAATGTTAGAAGGCAACTGGGAATCTGCTATTCTTTGTTAAATAATAATGTATTCAGATTGCATAAGAACAACATATTTCTTTTTTAAAAGTAACGTAGTTCAGTCTTTAAAAGAACTATCAAATATATTGTAGTATTCTCAAAGTAGGAGGTGAAAGCTAGAAGTCAGCTACTAGCAACATTTTAGGAATAAATTATTGTCCAACCATATGATATAGAAACAACTCAATTAAAAATACCCCTTCAGCCTCTGTGATCCTGACTAACCTATGGTGTAGAAGGGGCTTGACTGCAAGTGTTTTGGAATTAAGAAATCCAAAGCTTTTAGAAAAGTATGTGATCTGAAATTTCCTGTGAACAATGAGTCCTAATCCTAATGAGTCTGGGAGCCTTGTTCCTGAATAAGAAATGGATGGCTTTGACTGAGAATGTGCCAAAATAGATGAAGGAAGTTTAATGGAAACTAAGAAGTTTTTCAGCACATAATATGTTTATGATGTCAAATTTGGGGATATTAACACATTCAACATCACTTCAGAATGACCTCTATTAGTGCTGAGAAGCTGTCCAATCAGACAGATGCTGATTGGAACTGTGATGATTCTATTTTTCTCGGGGCCTGTTTTGGGATTCCATTGCACAAATAATGCTATCTAATGTCACATGAGCTGTCCTAGGAGAAAAGAAACTCATGAGAGGCCATCAAAATCCATGCCTTTCTGAAGAGGCATAATAATCTAGTGCACCAGAAATGGCAATGGAGACTCATAGGTTCAGAAAACACAGTGCTGCTCTCCACAGAGCCAAACACATAAGAGATCAACAGTTATCCTGGAGCTAGAAATTAGTTCCTTTCTTATATAATGTGTATCTTGCATGTAGAACGGTGGAAGTCTAGAAAAACCTTTCTTGTAACCAAACATAAATCAGAGATGGTCACTGGTAGAGGACAAGGTTCCAAAGGCCAGCCTTGAGGAAACAGAACATGAGAAAGAGCCTACCTGCTATCTCTTGGTGTCTGTCCTATTGAAAATAATTTTCTATCATGAACAAGAAAACAAGTTTCAATAGTATTCTTTAAACAACACTTTGATAACTGTCTTAATTTCCAATGGAATACAAACTGTATTTGTGGCAGAAAAAAAATCTAGTTTCATAGCAAACAAAACCTTATATTGGCATGCAAGATCCAGTTAAATGACGTGAGTGTGGTCTGGAGATGACTCTGCTTCAAGAAACCCAGATGATTTTTCCTGCCACTTAAATTTTTCTGTGCTGAGTTTTCTTTATCCATAAATAAGATAAATACTGATATTTTTTTTTCCCCCAGAGGAGTATTTTGAGAATTAACGTGGCATTTGCAATTGCTTTAACATTCACAGATGTTAAGTACTATATAATGTGAAGTATAATAATCAGAACCGAATGCCACAGGATAAATTGAAATTATAGAAGACTGCATAATTTAAAAAAATAAAAATCTACTCCTAAATGTATTTTAATATCATGTTGAGAAAAGTTATTGTACCCATTTGGTCAGCAAACTTCTCTTGCTTATTAAAGGTGTAGGTGTGTATTTCTAAGTCCCAGCAGACTGCCAGCCACCACGGTCAGCTGGAAGAACAGAGAAGTTAGGTAATAAAGTATTTCCAGTAGATATCCTAACTCTCACCTCAAATCAAAACATAGTTATGACATAAACTACAAAAATGTGTACACACAGTGCATGAATTGCAAAAAAAGGAATGTGATTTTCTTCTTGTTGTTGCTCCTTTAGTTAATATTTTTAAAAGACTTTTTGTAAAACTAGGAGGATTTCCTTGGGAATAGAGCAACTAAAAAATAAAAGATTTTGTCCTTCACAATGAATGTTCCAGACCACCCATATCAGTGTGCAGATTGAGGATGAGAATTTAAACTTAAAATCTGAGACTGTTGGTCCTGAGGAGTCAAATTTTCCATCTTTTCCAAGCAGGCATTTCCTGACAAGAGACTTATGAGGCAAAGGTTCTGTTGATTTAAGTACAATTGCTTCAAAAATGACTTGGCAGTGGGAATGGGGAGTGGAGCAACTCTGAAAGAAGAGTTGAGGCTTTTATTCCATGCCTTGTAGTATAACCTGACAGATATTAAACAGGTATTCTTACCCTGAAAATACATTCAATTATTGGTTACTTACTAATCTGCTAAGAAACTTAGAGAACATATCAGAAACTACATAAATTAACTATATTTACATATAAAATTATAACAACTCACACTCAAGACAGGTCAAACAAAACACAAGTGTAATTTCTGTCCCTCAAACTATATTCAATAAAGGTCTACAAGTTCTGTTTCAGAAACAGGTAACAAAAGAAGAATTTCTTAAGCTTTGTTATATTTAAGTTGCATTGAGAGCCTATCTGTTCATTAAATGGAAAAAGAAGTTCAGCATTTGCATAAATAACGTACTTGATACAATGGCGACGTATCCATACACATCATAAAGTCATCTGGAGCACCCTGTTTCCCCAAAACGAGGGAACAAATAGTACCAAGACATGGCCTGTCAGCTAGGGTTTCCCTAGACATCCCTGACTGTACTTCTCCACTTCCTACACAGAGGAACTGCTACTCCCATCCTTTGTCTTGTAAAAGAGGCAAAGGCACCTGAGACAACTGGAGCGAAGCCTTGGTTGCTTGAAGTGGCTGTGCAGGACTATGTAGCTGTTTGATTCACATGGGCTCTAATCCACAGGCTGCTTATCTTTGGGCCAAACGCAATGTTGACATGCTCTGTGGCTTAGCACCAAACACTCTTTCCATTCTCCAACAGTTTACTTGCCTTTCGGCCTAAGTGCTGGTTTCTTTTGGCTCCAAAGACAGGTTCACCTGCAGGGTTTCATTCTCCTGTTCGACACCTTGCTGTTGACTTTCCCTGACCACACAAAAGAGCTTGTTCCAGTACCTCTTTCACAACTGCTTCTTTGTAGTAAACTAAAGCCTTAATAATTGTATTTTGATTGTAGAGTTGATTAATTTTTGACTTTATTTAATTTGCGACCTTTGCTGAGATCTTTAGGGCTGGGAATTAGAGAGTACACTGTACCACTGTACTTTGGACATTGTGGGTTTGCCAATTTGTTTCATGCCTCATTTGTCACAAAACCTATGAAATTGTAGTCCAAAGCCAGATTCACATTTTTCAAGGCAAGGCAAAAAACTATTTGGTTTTGTTTTAAATTAACATCTTGCTAAATTCATCTAGCTTTTCAAACTCCAAACCAAAGCCCTCACTAACAGTGGGAAACTAGCAAGAAAGACAAATCCGAAGTTCAGCTTAGAAAAAGAGAACAGATTGCTTCTCTCTGATTACTGCAGTAAAATCATAAGCATACTAAATTTTAGGTATAGACATATAATGAAAAAATGAGGATGTAGAAAGGATACGATTGAGAACATGCTAGAAGAGAGAAATACACGAAGTATGTTACATGCACATTTCTTATTAAATATTTCTGTCTCAAATATTAAAATATGAAAAAAATCTACAAACCTAATGTCTTCAGATTTTAATTCCTGATATCACTGATGTTCAGCAGTCGTGAATGAGAAAGTCACTTCATGTTTTTGTTTTCCATTTACTGCTTTGAGGAACAAGAATAGTATTCCTCTGGGTTTTTTTTTTTTTAAAGGAAGGCTTTGATATGTAAAATCCTTCAGTGAAAAGAACTAAATTCTTACAGAGTCTTACAAATGTTAATTAAGGGAAGTATATGATCTGTGCTGAAGAATCACAAGAACTGCAAGATGACATCCTCCCTATCTTCAGTTTCATCTAGTCTACCCCAAAGCATGTTCACCTATATCTAAGCTATTTGTGATATACTGGTATAATCTGTCTGTACTCTACAGCCTCTCTAGAACCCCTCTTCACTTTATCAAAATAATTTTGATCTCTTAATCTTGTTTTTTGAAACGTCTGAACAACCCCCCTTGGCATTTTGGTAATATACACTCTTTGGCTTGACAGTCACTTCATTACAGGACATTTTGAACAGTAGCAGACTTAGGACTGAGCTCTAAGGAAACCATGGAATAGAGGTTTCTCTTTTGACAATGAACTACCAATTAGTCTTTTCCAGCTACCCGCTGAAAAACTACATAGTAGCTTAATCAGGGATATAATCCTACTTTGTTGATGGGATGGTTCTGTGAGACAGCAACAGAAATCCTCCTCAAAACATATCACACCTACCGTATTACCTTAGCTATGACTTGTGTATGGGGAGATCTGGTTGAGTTGTCATGATGTAGTCTCATCAAATTTATGTTATCTGTTACTTAACACTTTGCTATTGTCTAAGCATTTACAAACAATATTTTTGATAATTGACTCCAATAAATTTCTTGGAAGTGATGGTAGGCTGATGAAATCTTTGGCTGCTCAAAGCTACTTGCAGTAGCCATCTTTTCACAATAGGATCAGTGGCCTCAAATCTTTACTCATGAAATTAAACGAAATGATCAAAGCAGTTGATTCTTAGAGTGTACAGCAAATACCAGTTACATCATTTAGTTTAACCTCATATGCAAAGTTTGATTCCTAGATTACACGGTGGAAATCAACTAATGTGATTCTTCAGTTTTCAGCATCAATTTTCTTGACAGAATTTTAAATCTGTAAAATGCTAGCAGTCTGAAAAAGAACTACAGGTTTACTGAAAGCTACAGTCATATCTATTTAGTCTTTGAGGAAGGGCTATAAAAGGGGCTTTAGGGAACATGAAATATGACAATGAGTCAAATAATCACAGAATCATGGAATGGTTTGGGTTGGAGGGGACCTTAAAGATCATCTAGTTCCAACCCTTCTGCCATGGGCAGGGACACCTCTCACTAGACCAGGCTGCCCAATGCCCCATCCAACCTGGCTTTGAACACTGCCAGGGAGGGGGCAGCCAGCACATCCCTAGGCAACATGTTCCAGTGTCTTGCCACCCTTGTAGTGAAGAATTTCTTCCTAATATCCAATCTAAATCTACCCCCTTCCAATTTAAAACCATTTCCCCTCATCCTATAACTACAGGCCCTTCAAAAAAGTTCCTTCCCAGCTTTCCTATAGGTCCCTTCAGGTACTGGAAGGCCACTATAAGATCCCCTAGAGCCTCCTCTTGTCCAGGACAAACAATCCCAACTTGCTCAGCCTGTCTTCACAGGAGAGGTGCTCCAGCACTCTATTCATCTTTGTGGCCCTCCTCTGGACCCACTGCAACAGTTCCTTGTGCTTCTTTTGTTGGGGACTCCAGAACTGGTCCCAGTACTCCAGATGGGGTTTCATGAGAGTGGAGTAGGGGGGGACAGAATCACTTCCCTCAACCTGCTGGCCATGATCCTTTTGATGCAGCCCAGGATATGGTTGGCCTTCTGGGCTACAAGTGCACCTTGTCAGCTCATGTTGAGCTTCTCATCCACCAGCATCCCCAAGTCCTTCTCTGCAGGGCCGCTCTCTATCACTTCATCTCCCAGCCTGTATTGATGACAAGGATTGGCCTGACCCAGGCGTAGGACCTTGCAGTTGCTCTTGTTGAACCTCATGAGGTTCACATGGGCCCACCTCTCCAGCTTGTCCAGATCCCTCTGAATGACACCCCATCCTTTGGGTGTGTCAACTGCACCACTCAGCTTGGTGTTATCTGCAAATTTGCTGAGGATGCACTCAACCTCACTGTCAATGTCATTGATGAAGTTATTAAATAATACTGGTCCCAGTATGGACCCCTGAGGGACACCACTTGTCACAGATCTCCATCTAGACATTGAGCTGTTGATGACTACTCTCTGGATGTGACCATCCAATCAATTGCTTATCCACCGAAAAGTCTACTCATCAAATCCATCTCTCCAGTTTATAGAGAAGGATGTTGTGGGGGACTCTGTCAAAGGCTTTACAGAAGTCCAGGTAGATGACATCGCCCTTCCTGTGTCCACTGATGTGGTCACCCCATCATAGAAAGCCACCAGGTTGGTCAGGCAGGACCTGCCCCGGTGAAGCCATGCTGACTGTCTCAAATCACCTCCCTGTCTTCCATGTGCCTTAGTGTAGCTTCTAGGAGGATCTGTTCCATGATCTTCCCAGGCACCCTTCTTAAAACTGGGCATAACGTTGCCCTTCTTCCTGTCACCAGGGACTTCCCCTGACTGCAACATTGCCCTTCTTCTAGTCACCAGGGACTTCTCCTGACTGCCATGACTTTCATATATGATGGAGAGTGGCTTGGCAACCACATCAGCCAATTCCCTGAGGACTCTGGGATGCATCTCATCAGGTCCCATAGAAATATATATGTTCAGGTTCCTCAGGTGGTCACAAACTTGATCTTCTCCTACAGTGGGAGGGGCTGAGGAGAGCAGTTTCTAGTGAAGACTGAGGCAAAGAAGCTGTGAGTACCTCAGCCTTCTCTTCGTCTGTTAATATGTGGTCACCATTTTTGTATATCAGGGCAGGTACTTTCACCTTCCTTTTCTGGTTGACATACCTGCAGAAGGCCTTCTTGTTATTCTTTGCATCTCTTGGCAAGTTCAGCTCCAGCTGTACCTTGGCCTTCCTGACCCATCCCTACCCAACCCGGCATCATCCCTGTATTCTTCCCAGGTTACCTGTCCCTGCTTGCACGGTTGTGTCTTGCTCTTTAGTTTGACCAGCAGGTCTCGACTCAAGCAAGCTGGTCTCTTCCCTTCCCTTCCTGACTTCCTACATCTGGGAACTGAGAGCTCTTATGCTCTACAGAAAGCATCTTCAAAGATCTGCTGGCTCTGTTCTGCTCCTTCATTCCTAATGACTGTTTCCCAAGGGCTCCTACTGAGTAACTCCCTGAAGAGCTGGAAGTTTGCTTTTTCAGTCTTTCCTACAACCCTATACACACTAGCTCCAGGAAAAATACTTTTCTTTATCCTGTAATCTGCATAAACTGTAACACTAAATACTGGACTGGAGAGACTCAAAAGCAATGACAGCATTATACCTTAAAGAAAGACACTTTTAGCGTGTTTAGTGTTATCTTTTAGGATTCCTAAACAAACAGTTCTGGTAAATTTTCATGGTTTTAACTTCTGTTACATGTAGTCATTTGCGGTACACACAAGATACCACCAGACAAATCAATGACTCCCAAATCCTCTACTTATGGAGTTTTCTTAGAAATTTCATAGACTCGCAGATGGTGGTTCTTATTTTGCCTAAAAGAACTCAAAAGTATTGATTGGGAAGGGAAGAAAACAAAGAGATCCAGTATAAAGACAAAGATTGTAGCGACTGCCAGCGACTTGACTCATTTCTCCAATTTTTCTTTACACAACTCCCGCATGTTGTCCTCCAGGATTGTAGGGAAGCAATTACTTGCTTCAGAGGTTATTTCTGTAATTAAAGTAAATTGACCTGACTTTCAAAAAAGGAATTCCTGGTTGACTCCAGAAAACAGTCTGAAGTTACACTGTGCCTCACACCCCGCAAAGCTACACTGTTATTTAAAAACAATAAAAGAATGACTCGCATATGCACAGTGGCCATATGAGCACATCTAACCTTTGAGATTTCCCTCCTTGTATTTTGAACTATGTTGACGATGTCCGGATGGGATTTACAGTGGCTCAAAGCTACTATTGTTCACACTACATTAAATCTACAATATATGCAATGAGATACCATAATATTTTCACTTGGAACTTCGATTAACCCACAACCTGACTGTAGTTAATGAAATATGTAGTGCTCACAGAGTTGATTTATATGCATCACTATTTACAGTGCACGCTTCCAAAAGAGGAAAAAGCACCCCAAGGAACTCATGGTTCTTTTGACTTTAACAGAAAGTAAAAAGTGCCTGATTTGGTTTAGCTCAGTAACACCCCTGGAAGCCCCAGAATCTTATAGCTGGATTAGGGATGGCGACAGGAATCACTGATGCAGATGAAACGGCTGGCATAGGAAACAAACTACTGCTACCAAGTCCTGAGCCAAAACACCGCTGCATCTTTTAAAACACAAGATGAGAGTGGTGTTTATATGTGCTGTGGAGGTAAGTGTACGGAAACAGTAAAAACGGATGCTGAAGATGTGGAAATGAATTTTTGCTAGTGTTGTTCTAGAAATAATAGGAGTGGAGGATTCATATCCTGAGGTTTTCTTGAACAGACAAACCTTTACTTCTGATACCCTGAGTGTATTTAATTGCAGAAAGCATACATTAGAATACAGTGGAAGAACAGTGCTTTGTATGGGAAAAGGCATGCAGAATTAGCTAGCAGAAGACAGTGTAGTCATAACCATAGAGCTATCTTACAAGCAATATGTTTTATACATTAGTCAAAATAAAAGTGTCCCTCTCTCCATTCCTCTTCTAGTTTAACATTGGATTAGTCAAGTAATTATTTCTTAAAAAACCACCCCCATCATTCTTGTTTTCATTTTAGATAAGATGATATGCACAATATGCAGGTTATGGTAAAGACAAACTTGTCCCAAAGCAATGCCCCTTGGGCAGTAAAGACCATGGGGTACTAATGACTTCTAAGACATTATCCTGTGGTGCACCTGCTCTCTACGTGTGTTTTCAATAATGAGCGAGCAAACTGAGCAAAGACAAAAAGGGAATTCATTCTCTAGGGCTAGGATTGTGTAAGCCTAAAAAAATTATACATTTTAGTACCCTGTATATGTATGCCAAGATCTCTACTGATGAGATCTTTCATGGCAATTTCTGTAATCTATTAATAGAAAAAAACATAACAAAACCTGTGCATTTGTAACACTGAGGCTATATGCTACGTCTTTCACATTCTCACTTGAAAGAGGTCTAATTTCCTTGCACCACCTAGAAACCAAGTTCCAAGAATGACTGAAAGGATCACTTAGACTAAACCCGGAAAACACATCCAAAAGAAAAAAACCAAACCCCAAACATCTCCCATGGAAAGGCATGGAAACAAGAGCACAGTGTAGCTAAATTCTCAGGAAGTTAATGGCTGGACCTCCTTTTTCCAACTCCTCTCTACAGTGTTAATAGCCTTAGAAATTACCAAGTGGAACAAACCCCTTTAACACCACCTGGTGTACTTTTCAGCAGTTGGTCTTGCTTCCAGGCCTGTCATGGCTCATTAAGATAGTACAGTACTTTCTCTCTACAAGACTTTTCTCGTGTACCATAGACTTCAAGATAAGATGAGATACGGAGGTTTTATCAAGACAGAATGAGACTGTGAGACATCAAGCCAAGATTTTAGTAGCTAAAGAAGTCACAGAAGAGAAAGTTTTCTGGAGAAGGTGAAGAGTAAAAACAAACCAGTTGCAAAAGACATAAATGTAACTTCCAATACTTAAAAGAGAGTAAACCACAACAATCTCGTATGGGCAACTCTTTTAGGAAGACTTTGCTAAAGGTTCATTTCTTCGTTTTGCAGTTTATCTTTCTGTGAAACTTTGAGATTTGAGCTGAACAGCTCTAACCTATGTGAATCATTTGACCAACCAGTTTTGTGTTGCTGCCCATAAATAAGCTCTTCTGCTTGTTTCTGCAATTCAGGACATCTAGTATCAGTGGCACTGAGAAAGAAGCGTCAGGCTGTCTCCAATGCTGCCATGACACCGAGTGTCTCGGAGCACTGGAAGGCTCACGGACAATGCAGGGGAACAAAAAGGGTAACAGGCTTCATTCCTTAATTGCCAGGAGAAAAAAGTGTTCCTCTCAAACTTTCACCTGAATCAAAAAATAACAGCAGAAGTCACCAAATTTGAAGGTAACCGAATTCTACAATTACATCTATGAAAAGCCTAATGTTTCCTTACAGTGAGAATTGTGGTTTAAAAAAAAAAAAAAGAAAAAAAGTTCTGGTCTTTCAATAAACTTGAGCCTCAAAAGACACACAATATATCTACAGACTGTATTCCAGCTTCCCTATCAAATTCTGTATGATTCACTTGGACATTAACAACAGTCCCAAGGTCAATTTATTTCTAATTATTTAAACATATTGCCTGCATTGTCCAGTAATTAGAAATTCAATTTTTTTTTACAGTTCAGACTAATGCAACTTTTTACAACTTAAATGTCAAAATCTAACTGGTTGACTACATATAATTAAAATAAACATATAATTATATATTCTATGTTTGTAAATTAAAAAAGGACAAAACAATGGTAAATGGCAAAATCTCATGATTTTGCATTCATTTTCACCATATGCCCTGAAAAAGGTATTTTAAAGAAAAAAGCCCCCATAATCTAAGCTGATAGAAGAAAAATGGGACTGATGCAGATGCACTTGTTCAGCTTTGCCCCAGACAGTAAATCCTATGGACATGGAGTGCCCCCTGTGGGATTTTAGCTGATGTAATTTCACACAAAGTAATTACGGGAGGTGCTTCGGTACCATTGCTGCAGTCGCGTGAATGGCCTGATGTATCAGGTGGCCCATAGGTCTTATAGTCGGGCTCAGTACGATGAAGAGTTCATGCTGGACATAGAAAGCCACACCCTGCAGGTGCAAAGTTAACATTACAGCCTTGTAGCACTGGCAATGAATGCCAAGTGACTTCGAACTACAGGGACTGCTGTTTATAAACATAAAGCACACATGTAACTCCTGCAACAAGGAATCACTTCTCAACTGCTGTTAAACCACAGGCATAAACCATAATTTCTCTGATACAAAAACAAAACCAGAAAAAACCCCCCAAGCCCCACCCAAAACAAACAAACAAACAAAAAGTCCACCCCCAAAAAAATCCCCCAAAACAAAAGCAAAAAAGCCCCCAAAACCCCCTTCAATTTCCAAGAAGATAATTTCTGATGAGCTATCAGGTTATCATTGGATGGACATTGATACTTTTTTTTCATTGTTCTGCTTCTATTCTCTATGGGTCCATGTAGCCTGAAATATTTTTGTTTGGTTAAACTGTATGCTGCATTTGAAATGAGTTCACATTTTGACTCAACTGATACTACTTCTCTGGCAAATAAACCACACGCCAACTAATCAGTTTCTTTTGGACTACTTTGAATTTCAACCTTACACTTCCAAGACAATACTGCTTTATTGCTGAGAGGATGAACTTTTCAAAAGACAAACAACCTTAGCTTCCACTGACTTAATTTTCAGTTGTGAGCATTTGTGTGCACGAGATTGTCTTTTTCTAATCTGATGGCCTGACAATGAACACGTGGATTTACCAACCATCTACCAAATATTTCTGAATGACTTGCATGCCATACAGGAAAGCTGTAGCAGAGAGAAGGACGAGCAGCCTTCATGCACAGCACTGCTAGGTTGGCATCTTTTTGTTTTTTTAAATAGTAGCCCTTGTGAAGCTCTCAGCAGGCCTTCCAACTCCCAGATGAAGTAAGAAAGGAATACAATACACAGCTTCAATAAGCTCCACAGGCCTGGTTCATCTGTGCTCACCGCCTACACTCTCTATCAACCGAAACACTATCTGTGAGATGTGTTCATGTAATTAGAGACTATTGTGATAAATATTCAAGAGAGAACTCAGGCAAAGTCACATAAGAAATCAAAGGACATTTTTGGACAGCTCGATTTTGAAATATAAATTACGTTCTATTATAACAATTCATTCGGCTGTAATACCCTTGATTACTTTTAAAGACAAAAGAGGATAGCAAATGATTCTTGGACAAGGAATAATCTTTCTGTTATGTGCCAGCAGTATGAAGGATTCAACTCCGAAGCGCCAACTACGTTACGTAAGTCTGCATCCCTTGAATTATAGGGCCAGCAGCAATTGCAATTAGCAAGAGAAGGCATAATTCAGGAAAGGGCTGTTGGACAGTTTTCCAGGTCTGAAAGAAGAGATTGAGAAATGCTCCAACTGGGACTTTTCAACCCTGAAGCAGATGACTAGGGAGAATCTTCTGGTCCTTCTGACCATAACAAACAGCCTGCCCAGTCAAAAGAGAAAATAAAATTCTCTCTTCTCTCCATGCAGACACAGTGTCTGTTCCCCTTCCCTCTAAGTGCAGTGTCCGCTGCTGCAGTTCTGGCAATTGCATGAGCTCGGCCCTAGATTAGACTGTGCACAGTTATTTTCACACACTGCCAAAATTTGCTGACAACACCAGGAGAAAAAAAGGGAAAGGAAAACTGGAGATTTTCAACAGTTTATAACTCAGCTCAGCCTAAGCAGGTTTTTATGGGACAAAGAACAGAGATTTCTCTGTAGACAGCACTTTATTCCTGCCTAATTTAAAAGATTTGCTGTGAATGATGGAAACATTAGGACTTCTTAAAGAAAACATAACAAAACAAAAATCCTAGCAGTTCACTAGTATTTTTTTACAGTAGATCATGTTTGGTGATATAAATAGAGAGACCATTATCCACCTCTCTCATAATTACTAACAACAAAGGGTTTTTTAAAGAAAATGAAAATATTAGACTTAAAGGAAGAGGGCTTCAAAATACATAGTATTGCTTTAAGGAGTGAAATTTCTTCCTTGGAATAATTTACACTTGTGCTATTCTAGTGCCACAGTACACCCTAAGGAGTGTGAAATGATCTTCTCAGGGTTACAGAGTCAGCAGTAAACACAAGTTCTACTCTAAGAAACAGTATTTTAAATATATCTTTTCATTAATGTAATATCTAACAACTTCCTATTAAAACCCAGGGGTAAATTTCTGGAGTCCTCTTGTTGCTTTAACACTTTCTTTCAGTCCACGTCTAGAATCTCCTAAAGCGGTACTTCCTCAGCTTTTTCCTTCTATGCTCCCGTGCCCCCTTAGCTGACTGCAGGGCTCAGGCTGTTAAACTTACACCTCTATCAAATCTCAAATTTAATCAGTGCTGCTTTTGAACACCTAAACTTTTTCCAGTGAAGTATGTGTGCAGAGGTTGACACGCCATCCAGGGGGAGTTTTACAGGCTGGAGAGACGGGCCCATGCAAACTGCATGAAGTTCCACAAGGCCAAGTGCAAGGTCCTGCATGTGGGTCAGGGCAATCACAAGCACAATTACAGGCTGGGTGGAGAATGGATTGAGAGCAGCCCTGACAAGAAGGACTTGGGGGTGCTGACTGATGACAAGCTCAACATGAGCTGGTAGTGTGCGCTAGCAGCTCAGAAGGCCAACTGTGCCCTAGGCTGCATCAAGAACAGCGTGGCCAGCAGGTCAAGGAAGGTGATTCTACCCCTCTACTCTGCTCTTGTGAGACCCCCACCTCGATTACCCTGTCCAGCTCTGGGGTCCCCAGTGCACAAAAGACATAGAGCTGTTGGAGTGAGTCCAAAGGAGGGCCACAAAGATGATCAGGGGCTGGAGCACCTCTCCTATGAAGACAGGCTGAGAGAGTTGAGCTTGTTCAGCCTGGAGAAGAGAAGATGCCAGGGAGACCTAATAACAGCTTGCCAATACTTAAAGGGGTCCTACAGGAAAGTGGGAGAAGGGCTGTTCACCAGGGAGTGTAGTGATAGGACAAGAGGCAATGGCTTCATTGAAAGAGGGTGGGTTTAGATTAGATGTTAGGAAGAAATTCTTTACTATGAGCGTCATGAGGCACTTGAACAGGTTGCCCAGAGAGGTTGTGGAAGCCCCATCACTCAAAGAGTTTAAGGCCATGTTAGATGGGGCTTTGGACAACCTGGCCTAGTGAAGGTGTCCCAGGCCATGGCAGGGGGTTGGAACTAGATGGCCTCTGAGGTCCCTTCCAACACAAAACACTCTATGATTCTATGCCCTAAAACTCAGGAAACAGTATTGCTTCACAGTGTCTTTGAACTGCATCTGTACAACAGCTATTGTTTTCTGTTAAGGATACCAAAAGCAGCTAACCACTTCACAAAATAGACTGTTCATTCAATTACTGTTATTTTTGAATTAAAATAGTAGGAAACATTTTAACAACATTAGAAACTTTTTGCAAAACTAGAAAACAGATGAGAAGAGTGCTTTTCCTAAAAGGCACTGGCTGGGAAAGTAGGGCTACAGAGAATATACTGGAGTTTCTTTATACATTTAATTGACTGGGAGTCCTCAGTGGAGACTTGTTTGCAACAGATCCTCATGGTGAGGGTGAGTTTTTGAAGTTTGGATGCCTTTGGCAGCTCTGTAGAACTTTAAGACAGACCAGCTATGACTAAAACATGCTCAGCTAGTTAACTATACAAACGTAATGTTTTTTCCATCTTTTTCTCCATGTGCTGACAGCATTACCATTCTCTCCAGTATTCTTCTTCCTTATGAGGTACAATGGATCTACCAGTTTAGGCAGTTCCTGATACTACATTTCAGTGCAATAACTTTCCAACAATAACTTACACAGCTAAGAGAGGTCATAATTTAAAAGAAGGGAGTAGTTTTATTAAAGGCTCTAGAGCCACACAATTCCAAATACATTTCAGGATATACTGTACACTACGTGTGTATTTTAACGAGAAGGTTTGGCAGAGCAGTTTGGCAGAAGAAAGTACTGCCAAGTGATTGGATATGGGATATATCTCTAGTTGCTTTGGATTCCCACATCACCTTAAGAGCTATTCTTCCCATCCCCCAATACACCAAGTCTCAAGGCAGTCAAATTTATAGCTCAAGAGAATTTTTTTATTAAAAATAAAAAGCGTGGCTTTTAAGTACTGCAGTCTTCCAATGTCATTATGCCAGGTCTAGATCAGACACTCATAGCTGAATATGAAGCTGGGGAGGTTTGGACCACTTTATACAGCACTCCTAAGTAAGAGTTTCAAGATCTAAGCCACCTCTCTTTCCATTTTGTAACAGCTGTTTTTCTATCCTTTCATGAAAAAAAAAAAAAAAACCCAGAAAAAAGGAAAAGGGCTTGCATAGAAAAGTTAAATAAATAAATAATGGGTCACAAAACCACAGTGGAGGAACCACTGCTGGTCCTGCCAATAAAAATGTTCCTTCTCTTCAGGGCTGGCTAAACAACTGAAAGTGTTTCTAATGAACTGCTGGCAGCACTATCCATCACTGCACTAAATGGATTCATGTCTGCATAAACTGAGGATAACTATTTATCTATAATGCACAGTCAGAAATTAGGAAGTATTTAAAACCTTAGAAGTCTAATTCCTCACTTCTCTCCACCTCCTCAAAGCTTGGTTTTATTCAGATGTCCTTATGTAAAGATGACAAGAGAAGCCTGGCTGATAGAGAACTCTGTTCCAGTGCTAATGAATTGCACACATAAGATTGAAAAATACTTTAGCAGACCAGACATCTGCAGTCTGATTTTAGCATTACATCTACCTGACATTAGGTTTATCTCTTCCCTCGTTTCTGTCATTTGTTATAATGATTTGTGTCTTACCTTACAGTAGATTATAGGCTACTCAAAGCAAAATGGCACATTCACACAAAATAACTGAGTCCAAATAATTGCTTAGGATCTTTGAAGATGCTGTTAGGCAAACAATAATAGTCTACTGCAAACGATCAGAAGGAAGAAATGTTTTAGAGCTTCGTCCAAGTAATAATGTACAGGTAATCCCTGGTCAGAAGTCACTTCTGAAGACTCAACCCAATTAGATAGGGAGCTGTTATCTACACAGACATATTCATAGAGTGGTTGTCTTTAGAGCACCAGGGATCAGAGGAGAATTCAGAGGTATAAAAAAAAATGCCTAAAAATAATGAAAAGAAACACTTACTTCATCTCCAGCACTTCCTCCAAATGTTTCCTTCTTTCAGCTCGTAAGTTGGTCAAATGGGTTTCCTTCTCAGCCAAAGACTGTTGTGTAGAGGACAATTTTGCTTTCATTGACTCCAGCTCCTGCTTAACCTTCTCCATAGCCATCATCAGCTCTTCTACCTAAAGCATTTTTAGGGAAGACAGGAGGAGAGAAAAATAGCACATATGTGATCAAATGGAACTTACTAAATGTCATGACTAAATTGGAGCACAAAGGTTACCAGTGCGTGGACACTGCATAACAATTCTGGAGATGGAAGCATCATCTAGTGCTGTGGACAGTACATTAGACTTGACTGAAGCAAGATTACACACTGCAAATTAACATAGGCTGGTCACTAGAACATTACCATTACAAACTACAAATCTTCAGTAATTTTATTTCAGAAAACGTACCACAAGGATAAAAGGATGCCCAATATGTATTGTAATTAGCCCACAAAACTGTCAGATATTAAGTGGAATCCATTGATAATACAGCAAAAGTATAAAACCGCACTTTCTCTGTAAATGATGTCTAAAGCAAAAATATATGAGCACTTTAAGGACAAAGGTAATGTTTCCAAAACAGGGAGAGGACTGCATTCCCCTGAAGGTGTAGGTAAGGCTACTTCCCTCAGAATATCTGTTGAATGATACCTCTAGGCATGTTTTGTGATTTAGCACTATAAGAGAGATTCAAAGAGTTGCTGACAGCAGACTGGTACTGCAGAACAATGCTCGTATCTTCAGCAAATGGGAAAGGTTCAGAATCAACATGATTGTGAATTCTAGCATAGATATTACATAGAGGAACATATTTTATTTTGCACTTGAGGCAGGTTCTGCACAACCACAATAAGTGCTGTAGTATAGCTATATGTAACATAAAAAAGTATCTGGATATTCTTTTAATCATTTTTTAATATCGCTCAAATGGCACACACTGCTTTCACTGACTTCTTACAAAAGACTTCTCTATCACAAACAAGTCTTCATAATCAATTTTATAATGTGATTCAAATGGGAGAAATTCAGATGTTACTGCTGCAAATAATCAAGCACTTGCATAAATTCAGCATGACACCACTGCACTGCATTTATATCCCTGCAAAACAATCAATTTGTTCTTCATCCTGGAAGTGAATTTCTGGAATTATATTAAGCTCAATTTCATACGTGTTTTTACAAAGAGAGTTGGTCATACCACTCGCTACACGGGTGCCAGAGAACAGAAGGGATGGAACATAGCACCTCTTAATTTAATAAATCCTGTACTCCTAAAGAGAGAGGTAATGTCTCAGGACAAATATGGATAACAAAATCGTTTTTCATCCTCAATCAGTGATAGAGCAAGAAACATTACTGCAGAAAGCCTATCTACTGCCACTCAAATGCAGGTGACAACAAGTGATCTTCTTATGCCCAGCAAATTAAGAAAAATTCAAAATATGCGATTGCCAAAAGGTATTAAAAACATACAGCCAATAATTCATCTAGTAATCAACAGACCCAAGGAGAATTTCAGTGACATGTAGTCCAAATTGGCTAGCATGCATATAATAACCAAACTTTTCCTGTCTTATTAGTATTTACTGTACACACACAGAAAAATCAGAAACCTGTCAATTTTTAAAACAAAGAGAAAACACCATAAAATGAAATAGAGAAATATTTCAGGAAAGAACTCAAAGAAAAACTGCAGAAACAATGAACAACAAAACTACTTCTAGGATGGAAACTGATGCCTAGAAAGAGAAAAACAGCAATATGCCGGGGAAATGAAGGTTTACTAATGTATCAGCTTCCAGTATATCAACTGCTTCTTCCTTGGGGTGGCTCAGAATTACCTACATAAACATTTTCCTTTAAACTGAGGAGAAAAGAGGCACACCAATTACAACCCCCTCTGCTTATAACAGAAAACAACCTCAAATGAACAAGCCTCTAGCTAACTGCAACAATCAAACCAGCTTGTGTCAATCTGTCAGTTGCCAAGATAAAACAATCTGTGAAGCAACATCTTTTCCATAATCAGGTTTGAAAGATTTCTGACACCCTTCATTCCATTCTCAGTCATCGAGATTCGTGATGCTAACTCTGACAGGCTGCTTGGCTTGATGCGGATCTGTAGCGTAACAACTCCGTGCTGGCTCAGAAGACACAAAAACACTAGAGGCTGATACCTAGGCCAAGGAAGGTTCCAAGATCTAACTTTGCAGGAGTACTTTGCAGTAGTGGTTACTGCAGGTACTTAATCTTTTTCTCATCGCTCCATTTGGCAATTATTTTAATTCTAAGGTTATATCCTGTATTTTTGCAGGTTAGCAGAAAATGGATCTAATCACGCATTAGGAATGTCTGGAATGCAAGTGGCTTTTAAACTGTGCCAACAACTTAGTTCACATAACTGCCGTTACCTTCCACCCTCTCAGGCAAGTACCGTTCATCATGAGATTCAGGCAAGACAAAATTTACCAAAACAGTGATGACTATTCACAATAAAGACTTCACTGTTCAGATGCATCAAGTTATAGATATTCCATGGGCTTATTTCAATTAAACTTCTACAAAACAAAGCATATAATTTGGCAGCTTATGAATCTTAGCACAGACCTGCCTGTATGTGTCCTGGTAAGCAGTCCCGTGAGAAATGATACAGGAATAGTCACTGGAAGCAAACTGCTTGCAAAGCACATGTCATTTAGCCTATACAAAACACTTCAAAGCTACCCGTGATTCCCCACCCCCCGAGCAGCTAATTATATAATAAAGAAGCACTATTTGCCAAGAACCAGACTTCTTGGCAGGCTGAGCCAGTTTCAGAGACATGCCGTTGACATTTTCAATTTAACTGTAGGTAAGCTTGTGTCCTGTCAGTTATAAGTAGAAAGTTTCCATTTCAGAAGGTGCAATACAGTGCACCTCTTTTCTCTCTGCTGAAATGATATTATGTAAAGCAGAGTATATCTTTGACTATTTATGTCTCACCTGTGATTCACTTCTCTGCAGACAAGCCTGCAAGGCCTTCACGTATTCTGAGCAGGATAGATATGCAGAGAACCGAAACGGAGACTATGTTTTTCATTGGTTTTAGGCCCTAAGTGACTTGGCCAGGTGGCAGCTTATCTTTAAGTATGAACATGAAGTTGTATGAAGTTTTCATTAGAGAGCTCCTGAGAAACTGAACAAACTATGTGAAAGAGGGCAAGCTATGTAAATTACATCACTGTGGGAATCACAGTAACAGAAAAGGGAAACATCAACATAGGACAAATTGTTTACACAGTATTACATCTCCCTAGAAAGCATGCAAGCAAGGTAGAGAAAGCAAGGCAGTAGAACAGGAGGAGTTTATCTACTGTGTCAATGGCAGCCTGTAAAGAAGTAGAAGAAATTACGTAATTAAAAAAAAAGGTAAATCCTTTTCAGGAGACTGTCTACCATTATAATCTCCCCTGCTCCTACAAACTTTACCTTTAGGTTCATCTGATGCAACTGTCCTAATCAGAAAACAGATGTACAGATACCACATTATGTGTTTTTCCTGGTAATCTTTTCTGGACATTGGTTAATGTGAAGCCAGGGACTTCAAAGAGCTTGGTCAAATTCCCCAAAAGTCTTATTAATAGACAGTAAAAATTGAGAAAGGGACTGGATATGAACAACATTAATGAGGCTGTGAACCCTACCAACCTCTGTGCTAGCTCCTGGATGTTCTACTGACGATCAGGACAGGCAAGATCAAATTCCCACCTGTTAAGAGAGAACTGATGCACCACTGAAAATTTCTGTGACGCAGTAGTATTTCATGCCAGGAAGAAAGCTACATCAACTTATGTGGTTGGTAGTTGTTGCCTTTTAAAATCAGAGCCCAAAGACTCTAATACCTAGGGTCAGTCTAGACAGACAAGCTAACTAAAGCAGCCTCAGGATCCCTGGACTCTGCAGTGTGTTAAAATCACAAAGCAGTGGGTTGGCTACCTTTTCCTTTCCACTGTGACCTTTTCTCTCAGTGATGACGGATCAACTGAAGAGAACATTTCTGCTGCACAGAAAACTGAAAAAGGCCTCCACAGCTCTCAGGAAGATAGCTCCGGAGCTTAGTTTTCTGCTTACACCTTGTCAGAGAATTAGAGCAATTTTGGGCCATTATCCAAGCAACAAATGCATCATGAATGCTAGTAACATGATGTAATTCACTACAGCAGTGCTGTGCAAATATAAAGAGGCAAAAGACAAAACCATCAATACGGCAAAGAAAGGAGCAAAATGCACTTTAAAAAAAAGTGCAGGGCACAGGATATATTCTGAAATGGTGACCCATGCATTCCACTTTTATATGCTATGTGCAAATAAAGAAAGAAGAAAAAGTTAAAGAATGACCTCCACAGACACTGCAAAGGAAAATTTTCCAGTCTCAAGTGACAAGACATGAATGCATCCATAGTTCAAATGTGTATGATTAACACAAATAACATTTAGTAAGGATACCAAATCACTGGTACACTATGTAAAAAGTGTTTAATGTTAAATAAGGCTTTGTAGGAGAGACTGCATTTTTCTGCTGTTCATTTCTCACAGAATCATAGAATGGTTTGTGTTGGAAGGGACCTTTAAACATCATCTACTATAACCCTCCTGCTATGGGTAGGGACATCTTTCACTAGATCAGGTTGCTAAAAGTCCCATCCAACTTGATCTAGAACAATTCTAATGATGGGGCATCCACAACTTCTCTGGGTAACACGTTCCAGTGTTTCGTTCATTGTAAAAAATTACTTCCTTATGTGCAGTTTAAATCTACCCTCTTTCAGCTTAAAACCACTGCCCCTTATTCTGTCACTACAGGCCTTGTTAAAAAGTCTCTCTCTTTCTTATAAGCCCCTTTATACACTGGAAGACCACAATAAGGTCTCCCAGAAGCCTTCTTTTCTCCAGACTGCCAAATTTTCTCAGCCTTCCTTCAAAGAAGAAGTGCTCCAGCCACCCAATGATCTTTGTGGCTCTTCTCTGGACTTGCTCCAACAGGTCCATGTCTTTCGTGTGCTGGGGACTCCAGAGCTAGATACAGTACTTCAGGTGGGGTTTTATGAGGGTGGAGTAGAGAGGAAGAATCTCCTCTCTCTGCTGGCCATGCTTCTTTTTATGCACCCCAGGATACAGTTGACTTTTGGGGCTGCAAGCACCTATTGCCAGCTTGCATCCAATTTTTCATCCACCAGTATCCCCAAGTTCTTCTCTGCAAGGCTGCTCTCAATCCATTCATCCCCCAGTCTGTATTGATACCGGGGATTGCCTCAAACCAGGTGTAGGACCTTGCACTTGGTCCTGTTGAACTTCATGAGTTTTTTTACCAATTCAGATTAAGTTTTGGTCATCCAGATGGTCCAAGGACTTGCTATTTTTTCCTTCATATTTTTCTTTTTTTCTCTTTAGATCAAACACAAAGGTCTGCACATCAGTCCATAATTAAAGGCCTGAAAGGGCATGACAAAGGGACTTGACTATTATACTAAGAACCCTACTCCTAAACTGAAGATACAGTACTTTACATGCAGTGATACATGAGAAACCTACACTTCAATGTTTAATTACACATTTTAATGTTTCTGAGTTAAAGAAATACATTTTTTTTCCTTTCAATATACCAACAGACACAGTAGGCTATGGGATGGCTGCTTATATTCATTATTGTGTCTCAAAAGTTTCAGGTGGAACACAAAATGATGAAATATTAAACAAATACCAACATGAACAATTAATTTTCCATCAGTCACTAGAGATACTATTTTTCAAAACCACCTCAGCAGGCTAACTTCCATATTTAAAATTATTGATTTCCGAACACAGACCTTGTATAAACAAGAAATTCGCCTTACAAGACAAAATGTACTAGAAAACTTGTTGTACTTTTGCCCAGAATGAATTAGGCCTACAAAACAAAAAGTCTAGCAATTACAAGTCAGTACCATTACAAATAATTAACATTAGCATTTCTCTTAAAGTACAACTCTCTCAAAGGACTCCATCCTTTTTCACAGTTCTTGAGTTTTTAAAATGTTTTTCATTTCACTGTGTACATTGCTGTATAAAGGGATAGTGCACATTTCTGGATTGTTTTAATCAAACTGACCAGGCTGCAGGACAGAGGGAAGGGAAAGAAACACACATGAAAAGGAAAACGAAGACAAGAGTTCTGGCTCCACACAAACTTGTTTGGATCCCAAAAAATTTTCCCAGAACAGATGTTAAGACATGGAAAAAGCACAGGCCAGACTTTGGACTTAAGTATGTAATTTAACTGCCTCAAGTAACATATTACAGGGAGAAAGCATTGAGTCTGACATAACTTGGAATGCCAGCAGGACCAGATGGTTTGCTTAAATCACAAGCTAATAAACCTTTACACAAAGTAAGAGCGAAATGAATTATGGCTTCATCATAGCCCCATTTTCGTTAAAGCAGCAGGGTGGCTTTAGGTACTCTTAAAGACTGTATCCAAGGCACTTAACTAAATTCTTGGCTATTCTGAATCAAGGGAGCAACTTTCAAATTCTTACAGATATTGGGAAAGCTGTTAGGATTAGCTTTCTGAGAGCTAAAAATATCAGAGGAAAATGAGAGAAATAACGGGTATCTTAAAAAAAATTTGAAAAAATCTTCACACCTCCCCCACCCCTGATAAAATTAATTTGTAATTTCTGGTTGGGAAGGAAGGTTTTTTCTGGAAGGACTGCCTTCAACTACGAGAAGAGCTGAAAGCTCTGCCACACTGCGAGGCTGCTGGCTTCTCTACTATGACAATGAGACCACCACTAATCTTTCTGAAGCAGGTACATAAGAGGTTAAGTTCCTTTATCTTAATTTTTATTCTGTAATTGTAGGCACTATGAATATACATTAAGGTGAACAGATGTTCACCTTACACTATACATATCACCCATTCACTTATTCCTTACACTATACATATCACACTATATAATTACTTAACTTTTTCTGTATTGTCACTGTTGAAGAACATTGCCATAAGATCCATGCAGACAAGTGAAAACTCCCCACCTCCACCCCCCTTTTTTAAAAATTTTTTCTTCACAAGTAGAAATCCCTTAGTTGAAGACCCTACCTAAAGACACTCGGAAATAACCACAGCAGAATATTGTGTAACAATTAAGATGTTTCTATACATCACATTCACCTCCATCTCAAAGAGAATGCCAGATTCACAGCACTCCTTTTGCCAGGGTCAACTGTGCATAACGTTAGAGGACTGTGGCAGACTGTGCACAGGAGGAAGATGAGGAGTTCTGTTTTCTTCACAATAAAGGGAGTTAGTGTCAAAGCTGTGAAAATGGCTGGTGGATTATCAGTTCTCCAGAGAAATGGCAGAATCTTCTTATCATCTGTAATATACAGCAATAATTTTAGGGATAAACTTTGTGTTTCTTTACATTAGTGTGTGGCTTTTTAAAGTCTTCATGCCTTTAGTTTTTAGGTTGTTAGGATTTTGTACATTCAACATTCCTGATAAACTACAGTGGGCTTTGTGGCTTAACAGAACTGGTGTTACTGTCCCATTGTTACATTATTAATTGGGAAAAAGGAAAGGAGAGAGTGAACAAAAGACTGTGGTCTGAAAAGCTGCAGAATTTGAATGCAAATTTTCTTATCACTGTCTAAGTGAGATACTTAGCTGATGACTCTTGATTCCATTAGCTGGCCTCCCAACAGAAACTTTTATTTTAAAAAACCCCATCAGATAATGAAGAGAAGCTAATGCTCTGTGTTGCTCCTTATTGTCTCTACTGATGGCTCTAGGCAATGAAGAGAACTAACATTTGACTCACCAGATACGTGACATTACCATGTTACTCCTGCAGAACCCACAAAAATAGGAATATAGGAGTCTCTGTTAAGGAGAATGTTACTTGAGTATCACTCTAGAGTGCTTTTTGCTCAGGCTCTGAGAGCACTGAGCTCTTGTATGAAGGAAAATGAATCAAAATTCACAGATGTTTGGGAAAGAACTCCTGATCCTCCAGGCTTCAGGACTGAGTATGTCACAGCTGTGTCCTGTTAGGATGCTTGGAGGTAGCTTTGGGAGTTGTATCTCCTCAATGAGGGCCATAAGCCATATAAATAAGCAACAGCCTACTGCTGGGGCAACAACTCTTAGGAAGGAAGCAGTAACAGTCTCTGCCTAATTTGAATCAGGCCTGGAAAAAATAAGTGAAAAACTGAATTCTGATTTCTGCCAAGGACAGAAAGCCATTGTAGTCCCTGGTATATGATGACTATAACAACTCACAATTTTATTTCTGTATTTCCCTCAACTGGAACCATTATCCAGTGAGGTATTCTCATTAGCTTTTTAAGCCTTGCAACCATATCAAAGGAAGCTGTTCTGTTTTATTTTACATGGATCTACAGTCTTAGTGAACTGTCTCATGTTTATCTTCTGTGGCCAGCAATGAATCTCGCCAGCCGCCTGGGAACACGGCAGCAATACTACTTCAAGGAATAACAAACAATTCAAGGGATAACAAACAATCCTGCAAGAACCTGGCCTTTGATCACCATTTAAAAACCTTGACAGAGACACCAGAATTTAGCACATTTAGCACATTCTACACACATTCATTTAGCACAACTTGTTAAATCGAAACAGATTCTCTAGAACTATGGCTAATTCACTATACTCCAGCCAGAAATCTAAACACGGACATCTTCAAAGTAACTGAACTCCTCTTCGGACAGATCTGCTCTGTGATTGCTAAGGCAGCAGTAACAACTGTGGCAAAGGAAGCCTTTCAGCACAGACTAATTGCCCAAGGATTTCAGCAGGATTTTCACATGCCTTCTGTAGACCATGCTGATTTCCATGTTGTTGCATTTTAGACAGTTTCAGGTTAATTAGGATATATCACCATGGCAGACAGTTTAGACATAGTTGAATAATATTTAAAATAAGTATTCAATGCTGTGCTACATAGCATGGCATTGATTGTCAATTTATATGGCATAGATTGATTCTCCAAAGAGAAAGAATCTGGGATGGTCTATTAACTCCCTACAAATAGTGAAAAAATGGTATGCTAATTCCACATACAATTCTAACACTTCTCCCAAAAGACATTAAGGATCATGAACATAAATACATGAAAACACAGTTATTATGTGAAAGCACATGCAGTGCCACAGGATGGTTGAACATGTGGCTAACTGAAGTAGTGCAGTCTCATTGGCAAGCTCAGGAAAGTTTCCATGTCTACTAACTTGTGGAAGCAGATCTTTGGCACTGTAGTTAACAGAAAGCAAACAGCAGAACCTAACCACAGTAACGAAAACGTAATCCCACCGTACCGAGCCAACTCAGGCTGAGATTCAGTGAAGGGTTTGAAGGAATCTGATGGTAAATAGCAGTACAGCAAAATTTGAAAACTTTTGTGGGAGTAGGAAAAGATTCAAAAAAGAAGAGGCAGCCTCAACTTATTGGTCCTCAAGCTAGTCTGTGTTTTTCTATATAGGAGAATGGTCTGGAAAGCATTATGCTTTCTTTTCTTGCACTTCATGGATTGTGGGGGAAAATAAATTATATTAGAAAAATTGTATGTATTTTTAAATTTATGAATCTAATGTACAAGTCTAATCACCTTTTTGAATGCTCTGATCTACATATTATTGTATCACATTTGCATCTAGGATCACGGTTAAAAAATGCAACTGGAAAATGGAAAAGAAATTCCAAATGAAAAAAACTCACAGAACTAGCGTTAAACAAATATTAGCACAAGTGTTTGCTTGGGTCCTTACAATTCCAAGCAAGCATAATATAACCAAATCTGCAAGACTTTGATTTTTCTCTTGAGCCACAACAAATAAAATACTGTCTAGAGGTAGGTTCTTAAGAAAATAATATAACAGGTAGAGAGATGCCAAGATAGAGCTTTATCTGGAATACTTGACTGTAATAAAAGGTATAACGTGAAATCAGTATTTGTCTATTAAACAATAAAAAGTAATAAAAATCCAGACAAAATGATCTTAGAATCAGCATTTGCACATAATTTCTATATAACAGCTTCCATCAGTATTTCTTTATATGAAAATGTGACTTATATGACTTTGGGGTTGGACTCGATGATCTCTGGAGGTCCCTTCCAACCCCTACAATTGTGTGAATATGGAGAAATACTCAATGTGTATTTTGAACAGAGGTTAATCAACCTTTCAGTAACCCAAATTCTTCTAAAAGTAATCAAATTTTGCCCACTTTACAACCTTATATGAGTGCATCAAACGGAACTAACCCAAAAGATTTACAAGGGTTTTTTCCCTATGATGTTAGAAAAAAGATCTCTGCCCTGAAGTGTTTGGACATGATTTTCTATTAATCTTTTTTTTTTTACCCATTCATTCTTCTCTATTGGAGGCCAAAAAAAATCTTGCAAACCCCCAACCTGGCATAGCTGAACACAGCTAGGACAGAAAAAAGTAAAAATTCCACTCTGGTACACCTCTCAAAGGTATGTTATTGAAAACAGAAGCAAGGTGTGTGACTCAATACAAATCCCTTGAAATATCTGGGGAGTAGTAACTTTCAGGGAGAAGCAGCGCTTCTAAAATGACTGTAAACATATTCACTGAGAAGGCCACAGCACACAGTAAACTTTACCTAGCCAAAATACTTTCTCTAACCAGAAGAAAAGAATGAGACACAAGAATGAAAAGAGAAGTATCTCTTGAAAAACAATGGCAAAACTATACCTCAAGCAGACAACTGACTTAAAGAGGTCATAAAAATATATCAGTGAAACAAATTAAAATATAAATTTTTAGCAATTTTTTTTTACTTAATATGAATCAAATACACAGATTACTTTGTATATGTACTCAAAAACCAAAATGAGTTTAGCAGAACTTTTATAGAAAGGAGCTTTGCAGAAAATATTCAAGTTCAGCCAAAGAGAATGTAAACTGGGAAGCATTGAGGCTCCAGCCCCTTCACTCCCAACCATACCTAGGATTACTCCCTTGATCTCCAGTCACTTGGTTTATCAAGTTTCTCACTGGGAGATGAGAAGACGAGACAAAAACATTCATTAAGAAGCAAACTGTCCAGCATGTGTCACAGAGCAGTGAGAATTCTGATGTTTCTACACTGTTCAGTAAACACCTATAGGTAAGTGGTTCATGAGTAATTCTATGTTGTATTTTCCATTTACAGGGACCTGAGAGGTATCATTGAGAACTTGTCCAGAAGTTCTGTACGGTAACTTAGGAGAGAAAAGGCTCTTGGAGGCTGTACTGTGCATTCAAACCTCTGCAGACCTTGTACTTACCACAGGGAAATCACAGTGAACATGAAAAGGGGAAATAGGAGAGAACTGTGAAGGAAGTTCTAGTATTTGCATTTATTTTTCCTTAATAAACAGATAAGAATGTTGAAGTAGAGAATTTCGGGGTCCTATTACAAACATATTTTACATGTATTATGCACCTGAAAGAATATGAAATCCTGCTGCAATAACTTAAGATGGTGGGAGAAAGAAATTAGCATAAGAAATTACATTTAAACAATACATGGCCATTACAATAATCAAAGTTTTTTGTTTTTTCTCAAAATGCAGAGAAATCTGCCCTGTGTAGGATAAGTGACAGTGTAGGAACATAGATATAGCTATTTGCATACTTACACACTTAAACTCATTTAAAATTTCCCACTGAGAACCATAAGTTCAAAAAAAGTTGATAGAAGGTGTAAAGATCAGACTGCTAATTCAGAAATTTCAGTTGAAGTACCCACTTAAGGAAGGAAGGAATGAACAGGTAACGGCCTGTATTCCGTACTGGCACTTACTTGCTGTAACATTTTAGGGTAAGGAGTTAGATGTTAGCTGATACTATATATAGAGTGCATTTATGTAGGAGGTGATATTCATGAGAGAGCAGAGCTGCACTACTATCAGCAAAAATTCTACTCAAATTTCTAATACCTACCGCTTTTCAAATTTGTAGGAAATAAGATACAGAAACATACGTTACAGTCAGGCAGTGGCCCATCTCACTCAGAAATAGCAGCCTGTTGTAAAGGCCACAAAACCAACTCTGCTAAAAATATGTTTAGTAATAATACTAAGCAATTCCTGTCTCCATTTGTCACCCCTGCCCCCACAATTCAATGCTTCCTCAGATGTGCCTCAAGTTCTGCATGGGGATGCATGAATGAGAGCAGTAATGGATTAGGTCACCGCTCCATTTCACAGCTTGGCCCAAGAAAGACCCAGGCTGGGAAAACTGAAGGGACACACACTGAAATATGGGGATAAAAGTCAGCGAACAGAGGGAGGGCCAGGCCTCATTTGTGAACTACGGCCTTCAATAATGAAGGCTCAAAATGCAAGTCACTCTAATACTGTGCTCCTTCAGCCAAGGACCTGACTCTACTTGTTACCGATTGACACTGAATCACAGAACCTGGACTTCCTTTTCACTTTGCTCCACAAAAGAGGTCTTACTCTTTCATGAAGATTGAAACACATTCCCAGCATTGTGTTCCCATGGTGCTCCCGATGACTAAAATGATATGTAAGATAACCTCCTGCCTTCTGCTGCAGGAGAAGGGATGGTAAGCTGTAGCAGGACAGTGAAACAAGTTTTGTGAGCTAGACAGGACCTCAAAGAAGGCCAAAGAAGACCTCCAGCAGTTTTTTTCCAGGGAAGTAAAAATACCCCTGTATTTCTGAGCAGGAAAAAGCTTAAATACTTTTTTTTTCCCTGCGGAACATAACAATAGCCTTACTAAAGTAAACTCAGATTCAGTTAATTCAGAAAAAGTGCCTGTATCCACATTTGGTTTTGCCATCTCTAATAGAAAGAACTTTATGATAGAAGTGTTTACCCAAGAAATCCTTCAGCCTTATGGAGAGTACTTAAAAAGATATCTCCGTACTCCTGACCTTCAACCTAGAGGGCTGAACTAGTGAGATCAGCCATAGCTTTACATAACCCCACAGCTATAAATTTACAGTAATATTTACATCCAGGATTCACCAGGTGCACCAACAAAACCAGGTGAGTATGTTAGAAAGAACAAACTTGAAGACCTTTCAAGTCTTTATACCTCTGTAAGACTCCCTCATCTGCTTTCCTTATGGCAGGGTTTCTCTTATACAGAGCAATAAAGTTAATAAAACTATGTCTAATCCAATGGGTGCACTGTTCCCAGCAAGAAATGCCTGACTTTGTGTCAGATGAAAGAAATAACAGGTCTAAGACCCTGAAATAGAAAGAAAGCTTTAGTCAGCTAAAGACATCTTGCCTTTAGATTGTGTATTAACACTGTTAACCCACTGCCTCAGTTAATATGCACTGCCAGGATATTTTCAAACACTGGATTAAAGAGATCAAGATTTTAATCTGAAACAGTTATCTGAGTACCATGAAATCTTGAGTAGCTTCATGGACACTGTAACTCAAATCTGAAGCCTATGAAGTAGCAGGAAACTGTAATCATGAGATGATGGAAGGTAGGATTACAAAACACAGGGCTACAAAACCAACATTAAATATTGGGGCAGAGGTACACACAAATGAGATGTCCTCATACCTTGAACCACTTAAAGCCAAAATGGTTGACCTCATGCACTGATTCATTAAACAGCTTCAGACAGGCAGTGAAGTGGCAGAATGGTAGAAAACAAGATAAACAGAAGAGAGGAAAGAAAAAGCATGCAATTAAAAGCAAATTATAATCAGTTTGGATAACATGAACATTTTAAAAACAAATACATCATTCATGGTCTAAGAATGATCCTAAGCTAGTACTGCTTGTAAAAATCAAAGGATTTAATATGGTATAGAAAACAGCACCTTGCATTCTTAAACTCTAAAGCTATGTAAGGGTGTCTTTCACATTTCTATAAAATCCTCCACAGAACACAATAAAACAAAGAGGGCATTCTTTTAAAGCCATTTAAGAAATATGAAATGAAAAACATTTGAAGGAAAGTCTCCTCCTCACCTTGGAAAAACAGCTACTTGCCAAAGCTCTATTACTTGACTGTCTAACTGATATCAAAACAAAATCCTGTTGGACAAAATAGGGCACAGCAGCTTTCCCAGTGCTGACTGGACCACAACACTCCAGTTGCTCTTCTTCTGTGCCATCTTGTTGCTCATGTTTTAAAAATATAATTGGTCAAAGCCAGCAAGACACTGCTGTCAATCAGTGTTGATACAGACGTTGACCTTTCCCTCTTCCAATCCTACTGCTTTCTAGTCATCCTTCTTTCTCCTCAGTTGCATGTACATTGCCACATCAAATTAATTTATTTTTTGTGCTGATGTTACCCACCATATTCCACTAATCGTACTCCCACAAATCTTGCTCCTTTTGGCTCTCTTCGTCTCAATCTCTCTCACTGATCCTTATGGTTCTTTGCCCTCATTTCCCTGTCTTGCCTCATCTTTCAGATTGTACACCTAATTCCAACTCTCTATTTACCAGTCATTTCCCTTTTTCACCAAGTTCTGAGCACCTGATCTCATGGTGTGCCTCTCATCAGGCAGGTCTTGCAGGTGAATTCTTCTGAAAAGCCTCCTTACTGCCAAACCTGAAATTTGTGTGCATCCCCAAAGCACTATTCTCTTTCCATATTCTTGTTTTAGGATGCCCCATGAGTTAATAAAACTTTACTTCTATGACAACAGTCCCCTATTTCACTAACTCAGACATACCTCTTCTCCTCTCATTAATAAACCTGCTGCTAACAGCTCACAGTGGAGAAACATGTATGAGGAGCTCACACTCAACAGGTTAAAAAGGAGTCCTCTTCTCCATCCTGTGACTGAATTCATCCTCGCTACTTCATTTCTTTTCATCTGGAAAGAACTTGCATATTTTTTGTTAATCTTGACTCAAACCTCCTTTAAAAGGTTATTTTTAAGAGCTTGCAGTATTTCTTTTATGGAATATCTCTAATACAAGACTTTTCTGGCTGCATCTATTTAACTAAAGTTTTTTTGATAGAATTTCTTCTGTGTTCGGATCTAAGTAAAAATCTTTCTTGGTCAAGTTGTGCCCATTTGTTCAGTAATCTTCCTGCCTGTGGCTCTGATCATGTTAATGCTACCTAGGATGTCTCACTGCAAGTGAATCAAATGGAAGCTACTCATCCATTGCAAACCGTACTCCACCTACTTTTCACTTTCAATACGGAGATGAACTATGATCACTCTCTAAGACAATCCTACACCATGCACCATCACAAAGCCTTGTGCATCTTGTGTTGTGTTTCAAGGACTGACATCACAAAAGGCTGAGTTCTCTGAGCTTCTAGGTGCTCAAAGAACGTAACAATTGTCACTTGGACTTGTAACAAAGAAATTAAAATTATTGTATCCTTGGCATTCAACCACATACTACTACTACTACTGTGTTTACTTTTGCGTCTCAGCACGGGACCTGCTCCTTTGTGAGAAACAGATTTTCCTTTCAAGGACATCTTTGATGTGGTATTCCCAACCTAGTTAACATTTTTGTTTCATGCTTTTTTTTTTCTTTAAAGGCTACAAGAAGTTTGGAAAGAAGGCAGTCTTGAAAGTGAGCTCCATAACACTGTCTAGGATCTTAGGGTACAGCAACCAGAATTATCCTCAACATGTCTATCAGTGAACAGACCCTAGCCTAAAGAGAAAGAGCTGCTTTTGCCTGGAAAACTTGGATTAATACTAATACATTTATATCTGCCTTTTAGTTTAAGTATGTGATATAAGAATGCATCTTGGAAAAAACCTCTTAAAGACATTCTAAAGTGCAGTTAGTCAGAACTTTTAAATTTAAATAACAAAGAGATCATGCCATTGCCATGCAACTGACCAAATGCTCCTCTTTGCTAGTTACGGTCAAGCAAGGAACAGTAAAAAACAGAGGAAGCTCACAAAAAGCACAGTAAGAATGCCAGGTTCAGCTTCTGCTTCAAAGGCTTTATCAAAAGCTCACTGAATTCTAGTCACTCCTTATGATATGTTTTCTTGATGATTACTTACATGAGTTAAAACCAGGCGCAGAGTATCTTGTCAGTGGCACAAAATTAATTTATGCATAAAAGTTTACACTTGTGACTTCAACACACAGGTGTGTATTGCCTTTGTGTACATTTGGCTCAAGCCAAGGTGTTTGTCTCTTTACCCAGCTGCTTTGCAAGTTCAATGAGACTGTGGTCCATAAACACAACTATAAAAATCATCATCTTTAAATATATTCCATGAACAATGCAGTTGACCTAAGTAAGCTTAGGTCACGGAGGAAGATAGATTTGACAGGCAAGACAGATCAGAAGACCCACTATTTAAAATAATATTTTAAATCTCAGGATACCTTATATTTCTTTTTAATTTCAAGAAAATCTTACCGATGAAATACAACTTTTCATGAATGCTTTGCTGACTGTGAGTTCTGTTACCTAATTTTGGAACAGAGATACAGGATCATCAAACAAAACCAGCTGTATTTCACACAGTAAAGCAGGGAAAATAGTACTTTACTGTCTGGTTACTTTCCTAAGAGGACTACCAGTGACTTTATAAGATTGCAGACCTGTTTCTCAGCATTGATCCTGGCTGACTCCTCTTGTGCTAGCACCATTTCCCGCTCTGCAGTTATCTGAACACTTTCTCTGAGTGCTTCTTCCAACTCTTCAATCCGATCATCCTTTTTACGTAGATTGTCCTGGAAAATGACGGGAGACCAGGTGAAGATGACTTGTTTGTTTGGGACTACAGCCTTTTAATCAACCAAGTTTTATGTCAAACAAAACGTGTTTCTCCCTCCCAAGGTGCAACTGCAGGCAAGCGATCTTCACACAAAGGAAAGCAAGATGAAGAGATGCAAGAGTAGGAGGAAGATTACAGTAAAGAGAAGGAGAAAGCTAGCGAAGCACAATCTCAAAGCAAGAGTACTTGCCCTCCGTGTTGTACGTACTGCACTCCTGTCAGATTATATAGCATAGATAAGACAGGTTGTTGGTTTGTTGGTAAATAAAGATTAGTAAGCAGTTCCAAAGAAGCAGAGAAGACAGAATTGGTGGGAAGGCAGCAGGCATTCAGCATTGGCCATTTGCTCACACATTCAGCAGCAGGTGTGGTAAGAGGGGAAACATAACACTGCAGCTTGGAATTTTCCACTTCCAGTTTAAGGGGGAGAAAAGCAAACAGTAACCCAACAGAGTTTTCCATCATTCAGATTAAGTCTTTAAGGAAGTTTTTCATTAAAAACTCTCAAGGAATTAGGAAGGGTTCATCTGGGCCATCTGAATTTCAGACATTCAAGTGCCAAGACTTCCTAAAAATTTATTCTTCAATTAAGAGCATCTTCACAGTTGCAAGTTCAGGTGTCCCTCACATATTCAAAGACCACTGAAGAAACCTGTACTGCTCCTCAGAAAATATGCTTCTTAATGGCTTAACAGTATAACTTCAAAAAATATATACAATATTAATGATATTTTTATTTGTAAAGGAGACCCTCCTTAATCTAATACTGCTAGAAAAATAAAGGGTATCTCCTGCTTCTGCTGTAGCAGCTTGCACAAAAGACTACAAAGTAGCTGCCCTGACAGGTATGTATGAATATCCTGGACCATGGCTGCTTTTAAAAAAAAAATCTATCAGAAATGAGTAGCTTGGTGGAAGATTTCTGCACTTCTTGTCTTGCAGATTGGTTTAGATCAAAGGATTCAGATGAGATATTAATGCACATTTAAGTTACCACATGAACTTTCTAGCCATCTCAGGAGCAGTGGAAGAATGAAAAATGTTTTCCTTAGCTTTTGCATCTTGTTTTCTGTCTGATTTACCCCTTTGTCTTCTGTCCTTCTGCATTTAGGACTGAAATTCTCCACCGTTTCTCTGAAAGTGTTTCACACCGTATACAGAAGAAGGAAAAAGATGACTGACTTGGAAAAAATTTGACCTTGCAACCTTCATAATGCAAAAATTAGTCACTGGAGTTTAAAGAATTAACCTGATTTATTTCTTAATTCCAGCTTTCTAAGACTGGGGATACATCAGCAAGGATACTTGCTGTACGAACATCATTTCTGGCAGTCTCTAGACTGCCATTTTCAATGAGAGCATTCCAGCAGAGATGTAGAGTTTTGTATCAGACCAGGGGGAGACCTCTGGCACCACTGCCTGTGTGTAGAGAAAGGCAGTATTCAGCCATTAGCACAGGCAGCAGTATTTGTCAGGCTTTGCAAGCAGAGGAGATTTCTGCTGATGGTTACTTTCCAAAGTGGATTCAAGGGGTAAATAATTGCTCTTTTCTGAAGAAACAAATGAAGATATCTTCATTTCAAAAGACAGCAGTTGCAGAACATGTTTCCATACTTTTTGAATCTTTCTGTAACACCGATACTATCTTCCATAACTACTTTATGATTACGATTAGTCTAACCAAAGACTCATCAAAAAGATGATTAACAAGTTTACAGAAAACTCAGCACAGACTATTAACTGAAAAATATCTACTTGCCTATCCACATTTCACAATAAATACTGACTGAAATATCTACTTGTCTATCCACATTTCACAATAAATACTGACTGTATGTCTTGATATATTATTCATAGACAGCCAAGAAAGTGTGGAAGTGTAGCTCTGATTTTTAAATACCATAAGCGGGAATGGATCATTTGAACAGCTGCATGTAAAATGGAAGAAACTGCTTAAAAATAAGAATACAGTATAAAACATTCTAACACATAAGGTATGTCCACTCTTCATCCCAGGCAAACGTGTAAGCGTCATTAACCTTGACACCGTGCAATGCTTCATCCAGGCAGGTGAACCCTTGACGGACAGGAGGAAGAGCGACTGATGGTACCAAAACTGATCACGACGGTGCCATATTTCCTGCACTTTTACACCTGCACAATTAAATGTGAATGCCCAAAGTCTGCATCCAGTAAGGACAGATTAACTACAAATTTTAAGTGTCTCAGACAAACCTAACTAAAAGATGTGCAAGTTTACTTTTGCAATGGTGTCGTAATGTGTGTAATGACCTCACAAAACCACACTGATGCCTGGCAAGGGTAGCAGATAGCCAGGCAGTCGGCACCTCCACTAGTACAGAACAGTTTCAAGACACATTAAATAATTATTTTGTTTCTAGCTCTTTGATTCACAACTAATTGATTAGTATTTGAATTGTTAATTTTTGAAATACAAGCTGCTGTTTCAAACGAAACATACTAACAGAAAACAATAAAACAAATAAAAGTGAACCAGTATTTGGCTTTCAACACACCAGAATGTTTTTCCAATTGTTTGCCACTAAACTCTGAAACAACAGGCTCATGCTGATCTTCAACCTGTGCTGCTTTCCTCTTTTCAGTTACATGAAGCATTCTATCTTTACTAGGATAAGCATTAAACTCTGAAGAAAAACTGCTGTTAATTATAGCTATAGTTACAATTTTTCATGCAGTCACTGATCCTCTAAAGCAGTGGACTAGAGTAAAACTTGACTTGCTTTACATGTACATTATAACATGACACAGGGCAAATTTATCTTCCTGTATTTTGATAACATTGCAGCCTGATAAACAGTAGCAGTCTCCTTTCATGAAGCTTATACAGATAATTCAGAAAGGAAAAACAAATTACTTACCTGTAGAGTAACTGGATTCTCCAAGCTGTATGAGTAACCCAAATACCTCCATGACCCTCCCTCCCTGTCCTCCTGTGTCCCATCTAAACAAGATTCCATTGCAGAGAAGGAATTAAACAGGGACAGAGGAGGTAGCTCTGCATTTATGATCACTGGTGGCAGCACAAAGAAAATTAAAAACCCATTGAACACTTCAGGACCGTCCAGAGTTCAGGTACAATAAAAGGTTTGCTACCCACGCTATGATCCTGTAGCAGATTTGTATGCAAAACTCATTCCAATACATTTCTGTGTGAAAACCTGAAAGGAAAAGGAGGTGTGACTGACACACATTTCTGAGCTGCTCCTTTCACTTCAGGAAGGAAGTGGTAGGATTTCCAAGTGATGCATGTTAAAAGGACGTATCAATTTAATCTATCCTGCATTCATGTGATGTGTAACCTGCCATGAAGTTTTATCAAAGCGCATGAAATTGGATATGTTTCTACCAAAGCATTTAGGTTCAATTAAATATGAGGTTTCCTGGCAAGCTTCTTCGTAACTCTGTCTTGAACTAGACTCACAAAGGTCTTTATGGCCTCATTTCACACTCTGAATTGGAACTAAGGTGGATTTCTCTAGTTAGCTCTTGTGAAGTATTAGTTAATAGTTTCAGAAGGCAAGGAAATGCTTAAATGTTAGGAACATTTCTAGGACTAGCCAAGCACCTAGGTAGGAAAACATAATTTTTATATAACCCCAAATTAATGAAATAGAGTATTTTGCCTGTGTGCATTCATAGACCAGAAAGGAAGACAACAGTACTGGAAGTGTTCTGAATTGGGAACCAATTATTTCTTAAACACTGAAATTAGTAGATCATTAGAAGCCCTTATTCTGGTGAACTATCAATCTTTCTTTTAATGTATCTCCTCAAAAAGTTATAACCTAATGGTAATGATCTCTGTCCATTCTAGATTGAATAAACCTTTCCCCAGAAAGAAAATCCTCCTTTGTGAACTGACCCACCTCTACATAAGTGGTATTTGGGAACTCAGGACTCTCAGCTGCCCCAAGTGCTACTAAATCTTCCTCCCGAATACAGACTCTCATTTGCAAATTCTTCACCAACATTTAGAGGAAGCTCATCTACAAATGCTAGGATTTTTTCCCAGTCAAAATATATGATTAACTGCAACTCTAAAGTGCATGCTGTTTGATAAATATGAAAAATTGAAATCTTACTAAGTTTCTTCCACTACGTTCCCTTGCTTCCTGTCTTCAGCCATAACCTGTTCCAAATGCAATGAGGAAAAAAATGGATCTATTATAATCAACCCATTACTGAGGATTTCTGTTTTGCCATTTCAGGAGTCTACCAGAAGATGTGAAAAAGCCTCAATAAATTATGGAAGGTGAGTTTCTGCAGTGTCAGATGAACTGCACTGCTGAAACCAGAACTAAAGATGCTATGTCAAAATCATAAGGCAACACTTCAGACGAAGACAATTGATCAAAATAAATCCCATTTGTTAATTAAGCTCTGGTTTTCTCTGAAAAGTACTTGTAAAAGCCTGCAGACCTTTTTAAGAAGGTCCTTAAGTTTTAAGGAACTATTCAATATGGTGACACCAAAGGCAACACCATATTTGGAGTTCAGAAGCAAACAATCATAGGGCCTTAAAGCTCAGGCGAGCATTGTGGATTTGGTTCCACAGGACGATCAACTACTTGAAGAAGTCTCTGAACAAGAAAAGCATGTAAAACTGTTGCTCATAAATGGAGATATACCTCTTACAGCGAGGAAACAATACTTTGACTTGATAGGATTTCAAGAATACATTGATTGGATAAATGCTGAAGGCCAGAACACCATGGTACATGATAGTTATGTGTGATGACAGAATAAAATGATAGTTACAATAGACTCTAGCTCAAAAAGAGTTTGAGGTCCCTGTGTAAATCATCCAAAGCACATTTCCATGGTTAACTGTTTCTATCTCTGCATTAATTACCGTTTGCTGAAGATAGCAATAAAAATGCTCAACAACAAAACACCCCATGTTATCATGAAAAGTGGAATAAAACTCCACTTTATAAATACAATACAAGATAATAAATGCTAGAATATAAATCCCTGAAGGAGGAAATACCTTTAGGGTAGTATAAAGCTTGGTACCAAGATGTAGCATGAACCACCAATAAACACAGATCCAAAACTAAAGATTCCAAAAATAAAAAAATAAAGAAATAGAGAGTCAAACTACTGTGTAAACATCTGCTACTGTATATTTTGCTAGGCATGAACAGTGGAGTTTATAGAACAGTTACAAATACTAATGCTAATAACTTCAACGTTGCGTAGTGCTGTCTTGATGACCTCAGTTGGTAAAAGAACTGAAGTATCAGGGATTACCTGTGATGGGGAAACATCTGCCTAGACAGTTGAGTATATCCAAGTAGTAGGTTTATATGAAGTCCCTGTTTCTCACAGAGTGAGCCAAAGAGGGCTTTTTCTTAAGTACAGCAGCAGCACATGTAATTATCATGAGATGCTGAATGAAAGGAACAGCCCGAGAGTGGAAGAGACAAAAACTGCCAAGCAGGAGATCCCCAACGAATGCTTCCTCATCTTCGGAGAGATCAGTCCTGAGATGCACGATGACTACCTCATTAGCAGAACATATGTCAACATCTGGAAAATTGTATCTGCCAAATAAGACACATGGATTGGAATTCATCCTGACAAGTTGCATAAATGCAGAAAATAACGACAGGAGACTAAAGGATAAAAACTGCAGTGGAAGAATTTCATTCCACTAAAGGTTGAGACGGAAGTGCAACAAGGCTGGCCACAGCACTGCATATGCCCCACTGAAAACACTAGGAACAGCAGAAAGTGATGAGGACTTTCTCCTAAGAGTACCACAATGGAAAAAGAGAAGATGGGTACACTCAGAATTTGCATGCACTTGTGGATCACCAGTTGCAGAAAGAACAAAAATATGTTTACAGTAAAAAGAAAAAATGGATAAAAATTATTTCCAGATATGATAAGTGCATTAAAAGTAGCATTGTTAAAAGTCCCCAAAACATAAGGAAGCCAACAGTTTATGAGAAATGGCCATTGAATTTTTCTTTTAAAGAGAAAGGTAGAAAACAGAGTGGTGTTTGGGCAGAACCACCCTTTGAGTATCATTGCTGCAGTGGAGGGAGAACACTTAACAGTGATACAGGACTGTAAATGCTTCTGAGAAAAATATCTGCTTTTGTGTACATGGGAAGGATACACACTTTCAACATTGTATGGACTACCACTTCAAAGAAAATCATAAAACATGCTGTATTACAGAACTTAAGAAGCTACAAAGAATAAAAAAGGCAGACAGCTGCTCTACCCTGCACAAAGTCCTCCTGGCAACTTACCTTGTAAAGGAAAGAAGAAAACCCCCACCCAGATAGTAAAACATGTCTGTAACATAACATGACAAATTTATGATGGGAAGCATGGTGGTATCAAGATTATGTATATAGAAGCTAACTAAAGCAGTAGAAAAAAAAAGCTTTTCTCTATATGCTAAGAAAATAAATATAGAACTAATTCATTAATTAGAAGATATGTGAACTCATTTCTGTTTTTAAACATAAAGATCACAAAGCAGCAGCAAATACCGATGAAATGACAACGCTATACAATAAAAACAGTAAAAACTTAGTGAAGGGAAATGCTTCATTTTTGACGTTGTCTATTTCCTGAACACGTATAAAGTCCTTAAAACTTGTACATATTGCTATTATTGCCTAAAAACTGCTGCAAATGTACACATTTGCATACATTGTACCCATTCTATAACATTTCAGTTATACAGTATGTCTGCAAAAACTGAACAACTCCAGCCATTCCTTTTTTTTTCCCCCCAAGATCTTTCACATGTTATCACTCAGTTGTGTTACTTTCAGAAAGTGTTTCCAAAATATACAGCAGTTTTGTTCAGCATCAGGAGTGATTTGCAATACGCAAAGCTTGCAGTATTGTGGGTAAAAAAGGATCCCGATCAACACTAGCTGAATTATGTCCATCATAAAGCTCTGTAATTCCAATATCCTTCTCTGCTACTGCAGAGGAATTCCATTGCATTCGAGATTATTTATCCATTTCTTGAATGAGAACGGAGAGGAAGTAGAAGAAAAGGACAGACAGTTACAGACACTATTACACAGGCCTAAAAGGGAAAGACAGAACTGATTATTCTTACGAGAAATTGGCAACGTCTCTTCCAGATAGCTGCCATGCTTTTGACACTTCTTTCCTGTCACTCTGAGCTTGGGGCTCCAAACACAGCCATCAGTTATGTATGTTGGTTTGCATAGGCGTCTTTCATCAGCAACAACCTAGACAGTTGAAAGCACCTTGCCAATACTAACAACCAGGTTTACCATTTAGCAGCTCACGCAGGGTGCCAACAGCTTTAACACTCTGCTTCAGCTGCTGCAAATTACCACATTTGATTTTTTAAAACCTACGGGGACCATGCTTCTATATAACCACAGTGGGTCACTGCACGGACTATTGGAAGGAGACCCAAGCTGACAATGCAGCTGTGAAAATGCTCTGACGTGAGCAAAAGCAATAGATATCTGTAATTGGTTTGGAGCTTTGTGCAGGGTTTGGGTTTTGGTGGGGTTTTTGTTGTTGTCTGGTTGGGGGTTTTCTGTGAGGGGTGTTTTGTGGTTTGGTTTTTTTTGTTTGGTTGGGTTTTTTAGGAGGCCAATTGGGGAAATGCTACCATAAAAAGATTTCTTCTTCACACATAAATCAATACTATGATTCAAGACTCCTAAATTGATATGGGATTAGAGCAAAGAACAGTGGCGGTTTTAACTGACTGCGCCGTTGCTACAAAGCTTGAACCCATACGTTGTTCCCTTGATACAGCCCTTTTCCTCTGAACTCTCCTTGCTAATGTCACTCCTGTCATCATCATTGTGCTAATATATCACAGCAGTTGTAAAACCTACCTTTCTTTGCTTATTTTCAATCATTCAGCAAAAAAGAGCTGCAGAAGCAGCCCGCACGGACAAACAGCTACGAAACTGTACTTCTCTTGTCTTCCCTCTTGTTCACAGCTGAACATATAACAAAAATTGCTAGTGATTCACCACAACCGAGGAAATGTTGACCCAGCAGTTGATTCCACTGAATCTCTCACCCGCTCAATTTCAAAGGGAATTCTTTCCATCACCTCTGGTGTCATACATTCATTCCAGCCTCTAATGCCCCTTTCTTTTCTTTATTTTTGTTGTAGTAGAGCAGCTACTGTATTTGTGCTAGGAAATGCTGCTTTTAAAGCAGCCATCAGTTCCTGGACAGGACTAACAATCTAGTGAGATGCTAATACTAACCACTATTAATTCTATTTAATGTTAAAAATCCTCAAAGAAAACCATATATAATCACTTTCACCTTCACCCATCTCCTCAACTTTGAAGTAAAGATCATCAAAACAATCTCACATGTCAGAGTTAAATTATCAATAGGTCTCACACCATCTGTGAGATTGGTCTCACCGCCCAACCTACCTGCAATCCCCCTGGAAGCCAGATGCATCAAGTAAAATTAATTTCAAGGAAAATATCTGTCTTGGTAAAACCTGGATTGAGCTACACACCAAACAAACATATATTACTTTAGGGAAATGTTTTGCTTAAAATATGAAACACTGGCTTATGTTCTCAATACTTTTACCAGTAAAGCTTTACCACTGTATCTGAAAGTTTAAGGATACATCTGAAGACAGGAAATAAACATGACTTGGATACAATAAAAGAAACTAAAAAATTTCAGCAAGAAAGAGTCTAGAAGAATGGAATGACTTAGGTGTGCAGCAACAGTCTCAATTCATATGTAAGTATGGAACATTAAACCTATAAGATACAACAGATAAGAATAGAATACTGAAAAGAAAAAGTAAAAATTGGACACAGATACTAACATCATCATAAAATAATGAGTTTCAAAACACTGAAATTAAGTATTTGGAAAGAAAAGCTTCATGGTTTATTTTCAGTGTTACAGTAGCATTTCAGTTCACTGTTATAGGAGCATTTGAAGAGGCGACACAGCATCAGACTCATTAAAATTGCCATTTAAATTCATTGGCATTAAAACCAAAGGGATGAGGAAGTACAGACTTCACATTCTGAGAGATTCTCGCCTCTTTGTGTTAAATTCCAATTGTTTCTATAAAAGCCTGAACTAGTTCAGAGGAAAGAGAAAAATAGCTACTGTTTTTCTTTAGCCCTAGCTATTCCAAAATGATCATCTATTGTTCCCAGCCTGCACAGCTGGAAAAAGTACTCCCTGGCTCTTGTCTTCATTTCTTTTCCATTTTCAAGTGTTTAAATTTATTTAAAGTTTGTTTGAACAGAAGCTCATCCTAATGTTTCCTATTTTCTTCTTTTTCTTTACCTCTTCCAACTTTTGCCATAGCCGTTCTGTGGTGGGTGGCCCACATCACCGCACGTTATTCAAGAGGTGAATGCACTGCTGATGTATGCACTGGCATAGTACCGTTTTATGTTTTGTCATTTACCATTTCTCAAGACTGTGGTTTTTAATAGTTCTGCTAACCAATATTTTTTCATGAAAATATGTATTCTAATTCCAAGATTGTTGTCATATGGTAATACAGCTAGATCAGAACCTACCACTGTGTACCTATATTTAAGATTTTTTCTCCTGACATATATTAATATACACTCAGACTGCATTTCATGTCCTATTTTATCCATGAGTTAGTTACAAGATACTTGTGGAGCTATATAGGTTTTCTTTCATTTAAACATCCTGAGCAGCTCAATAAAAATAATTCAAAACTTCAGAGAAAATTAGTCCCATCTATAGAAAGTAATTAATTTGCCATTTTTAACCAGACATGTTACCCCAGAATAAAACATTTCTTCCATAACACAGGAAGATAAAAACATATGCACTTACAATGTAAAAAACCTTTACAGTTTATGAGTACTCCTTCAAAAGGGGGAAAAGTACATGGGTGGTGATTGGTGTGAGAAGAATGCTGTGCACTAGAATGGCATGGATAGCTGTTGTTGGGACACTGAATTCCTTTAGCGTTTATGCCCTTGTTTTTCACTCCCTGCTTTGGAAAATTATCTGACCTCAAATATATCAAGACTGAGGTAGCCTTCAAACATCACCAACAAAACAAACACAGTGTCACACACTGAATTTGTTGATGAATTTTAACTGACTGTAGACATTTTCTAGATTGTTAAAGAGATAATCCTCCTTTAATTATCAGTAAAATACTAAGTCATGCCAATACAGCAAGTTTTTCCCACCACGTGTATTCCTCTAACAAGATTCAACAGCTAAAGGGCGAAATACTAAAAGCTGGGTTATATTACCTTACAATACTTTCTGTCACTAATGAATACACAATTTACAGACTCCGACTCAATCCCAGCTAATACCTGCACATCACAGTAAGAGTAGTTGTTCTGATACAACCCAAGAGTGTAAATTTTAGCCAAAGAGGAAAATTTAACAGGAAAACTGCTAATTAAAGGCAGACTAGGCTTGTTTGTATAGAAAAAAAGGAGTAGTTTAAGGGTGATGGCAATTTGAGCAGTTTGGTAAGCAAGATTAAGGAACAGCAGTGTATTAGAATGAAGAGAATTAGACTTACTACTTAATCAATTAGAGGAATTTTTTAAAGGATATGTTGAAAGATATGTTGCCACAGGTATAGAACTAAAAGACAATCCATGTGTATGATTTAAAAAAAAAAATTTTTAATTCTGTCTGGTTTTAGGCCATTCCCTCTCCTTTTTTATTGGGCCAAACTGGAATAAGGCAGAATAGAAATTATATTAAACAATAGGATTTGAAATGAGCTGCAGCAATTGGGCATTTTTATTCTTGGGGAGAGATGAGTTAGAAACAATTTTCAGCACAGCAAGTAAAAAAAAAAAAGCTTAAGGGAAGAAGAAAAAAAGCACATGAAGAGGGAAAAAATGCAAATTTATTGCCGTTTCTCAGACTCATGAAATAAGACACCAAAATGAAAAGAGAGCTGTTCTTCCCCTTGAATGTACTCCTATTGTTTTGCTTAAATCTGGCCCTCAATGTTTTCGACTCTCAGGAGAGACCTCCTCAGAGGAACCACACCATGTTGTCAACAGTTACATTAATCTCTCTGACAGTTTTTAGGAAAGGAGTTTGAACTCGGATACTAATCTTGAGGGGAAAAAAAAAAATCCTTGCAAAAAACATCCAGTGGTTAAGGTTGTTGGCCCACATTCAGCTGTCCAGTCTTCACTGTACTTAGTTTCTGGCATATCCTAAAGGGTACCAACCCTGCTCTTTGCCAAACAGGCAAGAGAGTGCAAATGGCAGGTTTCATCTTCCACTGCCACCTCATGTTTCTGCAGTAAAGACTGGGTGAAAGTGTGTCTGGAGAATAATATTCCTGATGGATCACAGAGAAACGCTAGGATGTAGGCAGTCCTCTTTCCTCTATTAAATCTCAAGCCATATAACGGCTTTCTCTAACTACAAATCTCAATTTGCAGTTAAGGAAATACTGGGTTAATTGGGAGACTGCCTAATGCTAGTTGCAAATAGCGACTTTCACAAAATTTTTCCAGCTGTCTGTTCAAATCTGCAGAGCATTTTTACATTATATAAGAAGACAGAGTCAAACGGTTCATCATTTTTAAAGATGTGAAGTCAATGAATACATCTAACCTGAACATAATACACGGATGGCAAACTAAACCATAAAGTGAAAACAAATAGAGCAGATGGCTAAATGTCTATCCAGGGATACGCTTACCCATTCCAAATGTCAAGTCTCTTCAAGCTTAGTTTCTGTAAATGTTACGGGAACAAGTATTCTGTAAGGAGTGCTCTCTTCTGGTCAGACACAGGAGAAGCTAATTCCTTAACAATGTATTTAATGTCATAAACATCCATTATGTAGAATGACAGATGCTGTCTCTATAAGAGCCACTATATTGAATCTAAGAACAAGGTCATATTTATTCTGATATTCAGAAATGTATGTTGTATTTTAGATGCGGGAAAAACACCCACATCCCTTCTGAACAAGTCATAAAGTAACAGAGAAATTTGGTTTAGAGACAAATAATTTTCATGTTCAAAGGTACTTTATTTTTGTTGATGCTCCAAAATGCAACCCTGCATAATAAGCAACAACAAAGTTACTCAGACCTTGTAAATATTCATCAGAAAAAAATGGCACTGGAGACAGTGCCGTCTCCACAATTTGCTCATGGCTCACAGGTTACATTGTAAAAATAGTAACACACCAAAATCTCACAAATACAAGAAAATTAAGAAATGGGAGAGTTAAATTGACACTTTTAAAATGGTCATCTATACTACTACATACCCTGTCTGCATGCGGCTGTTTAGAGAAACAGATACCAGATTTCTGCATGGAAAATTGAGAAACCAGATATTAGAAAACAGACTCAGGTAAATACTCTTAAAGATAAATGTGCATCAAAGTTTGTCTTGATGAGCTTCCTTTAAGTAAATGGAGAATTTACTATCTTGCAATGTCTAACAGATCCATATGTAAAAGGATGCAACATGAAAAGGACTAATACTCCTATGAACAGGATCTCATCCAGGCAGATGCTGCAGGGCTTGACTTCATTCCTTCTTGTTTTGTCAAGATATTTTCCCTATCTTCTCCTGTTTACTTACGGCAATCTATTAGCAAGTCTTCATGATCTTCTTCAAAATGAAGTTGTACTTACAACTTCCATAGAGAAAAGGTAAGAAACCTTCCCTTTTAGCTAGCAGCTCATTTTTACACACACCATATTCTGCACTCATTTTTGGTACTGCGCAGTACTTCTATGCTGTTTCTTTCCAGTTCTGTTTCTGTGATCTTAAGTGATAAAAAATAAGGCATTAACACTGTGAAAATGCCTAAGTCTTAGTTCCATTAGAGAGCATTACAAATTAAGAATACATGAGTATTTACTCATATAACTACCATATTACCTCCTCACACAGATAGAACAAAATATGAAGAGAGGCTGTCTATTTATCATCCATACACTATGTCATATAAGTAGATGTATCCTGGAATGTTTAATTATGAATTTTTAATTCCTGAAAAAAGGCTAAAATTCAAAGTACACCTCCCTTCCCCACCCCTTCCCCCAAGAAACCTCCCCTCACTAAAAGTCACAAAAAGCCTAGCTAAAAGGTCAGAATTTTTGGAACGTCTCCCAGACATTCAGGAAAGTTAGGAAAAGCTCTCTTGACAGGCAGAGTTATGACATGATAAGAATAAGAGCTAGTTGTTCTCCAAGCATCTGCCAGGGTTAAATATTTGCTCGTGTCTAAAGCAACTGCATAGACTGTGCTGAAAACCACAACCCTGCAAGTAAGTATAGTTTGTATTTTCTGTGACACACTGCAAAAGCTGATGGAAATTAAAATTGTTACTGGAATATCAAATCATTAACAAATCATGATATGCATTCAAGTCTCTACTGCTTGTGTATATCCTGTTTTCTAATGCATAACCAGCTGTCTCAGAATGCCTCAGAGAGAGGGTTGGAGGGTCAGTAGATTCCCAAACTGGCTACCATTGCCTCTAGCCCAAATGAAAAAGGAGAAATAATTTTCATACATTTATTCCATTCACATTTTTATGATTCTTTAGAACCTGTATTTGTTCATACCTGTTGCAATTTCACTAACCAAAGTCCTACATAATATTGAGAGACAGTACGATTCTGATTCACATCAGAACTTGTGAACTCAGAATCATATTTTTTTCTTAATTATCATGAACATGTAACAGTGTTAAGTTTCATCCTTTATGGTACACTAGGAATGATCTGGTGACTGACAGGAAAAAGTTTTCTCTTCAATAAACGTCTTTAAAACTGAACTGGCAAGCAAACTAATATCCTTTCAGTGCTTTATGTCATGAGTCCTGTTCTAGAGAACAGAAGGACAACCTAGAACTGAACATACCGTTTAGTGACATTATAGCCACCTGAAGAGGTGCTGATGGCACCACTAACACTTGGAAGGCTGGGCTTAGAAGCTTAAAAGCACAGGGGATTATCCAGGGAGATCGAAACTTCTCCCTGATGTAATCAATGTCTAAAAAGTACCGTGAGGGAAAGGTGGAGAAAAAGAATTTTTTGATCTAAGTCCCAAACACAGGTTTGAACTCAATGAGAAAATACAGATCTGATACTTCAGATTGTTCTCTGGAATAAATTCTGCAGATGCAAGATGATATGAAAGAATAGATTTCTACCAGGCTGAAATGGAGAAGCTGACAGGTTCATGGGCCTTAACATGTTAAGCTGCGCTATCCAAGGGATAAAGAAAGTATACTTTACTCAGCTGACAGGCAAGGCTGGAATCTGATATGACAGTAGTAGTCTATATGGAAGAGAAAGTAGCCAAGAACTCAGCATGTGAAAGTCACTTACCCCAGCAAAACATGTAACACTGTTTAACCAGCATAATCAATTTGCTTCAAAGCTGGTGATACCAATAAAATTATGGAGGAAATCTTGAAGTTTGGAAAACTTTTTTTAGATCTACGTATTTCTTCAGAAGCTTTATACACTGTCCAAAGCAAGTTCACAGATTAACTAGGGAAGCACGATCTCTCTTTACTAACAGCTGAAAGATGAAAAACCATCATCATGGCTGGAAAGCTGGGCAGGGAGAAACCTAATGAAATTCAACAAAAGCAAGTGTAAAGTCTTGCACCTGGGGAGGAATAACCGTCTATATCAGTACAGGCTGGGGGATGACCTGCTGGAGAAGAGCTCTGTGGAGAAGGACCTGGGGGTCCTGGTTGATGACAGGTTGGCTATGAGCCAGCAGTGTGCCCTGGTGGCTAAGAGGGCCAATGGGATCCAGGGATGCATCAGGAAGAGTGTGGCCAGCAGGACTCTGCCCTGGTCAGGCCCCACCTGGAGTATTGTGTCCATTTCTGGGCTCCCTGCTATAAAAAAGACAGGGATCTCCTTGAGAGAGACCAGAGGAGGCTACGAAGATGATTAAGGGCCTGGAACATCTCCTGTATGAGGAAAGGCTGAGTGAGCTGGGACTGTTCAGCCTAGAGAAAAGAAGACTAAGGGGGGACCTAATTAATGTTTATAAATATCTTAAGTATGGGATGCAGAGGGAATTGGCCAACCCCTTTTCAGTGGTCTGTGGGGACAGGACAAGGGGCAATGGCTGTAAATTGGAGCACAGGAAGTTCCACACCAACATGCGGAAGAACTTTTACACAGTGAGGGTGACAGAGCCCTGGGACAGGCTGCCCAGGGAGGTGGTGGAGTCTCCTTCTCTGGAGATATTCAAGACTCGTCTGGACGCCTATCTGTGCAATATGAGCTAGGGAGCTGCTTTGGCAGGGGGGTTGGACCCGATGATCTCTCGAGGTCCCTTCCAACCCCTACAATTCTGTGATTCTGTGATTCTCTAACGCCATCATAGATTAGATGAAAAAACTTCAGCCACCCTACCCTCCAAATTATCAAATTGACATAGCATGTCAAGAGAAAATTCTTCAGTAATTTAAGACCAGATGTACTGGACTTCATTTGCATTTTCAGATTTATTAATGCTGACACAGACTGTGTGTACATGCTATGGCACCTCAAAACAAATAGGTCCTGGTATTTAATGAAATTAGAAGGTTCATTTGATGAGAAGATATTTGGCTACCTATCCATTTCATGGAGTTTTTTCTGGATCCCAGAAAAAAAATATTTATTTTTATTGAACAAAAAAATTGCACATTTGTTTGGATTGAAAATTTGATTCTTTCCACTAGAAGGATATTTTTCCTGTTTAATGCTTAACATGCTACAGGAATTATATAATCACAAGGAAGAAACTACACATGCTTGGATATATAGTTAGTGGATTAGGAATTATACGTTAAACTATCTAAACTTGGATGTGGAAAAAGAAGAAAATAATTTTACTTGGTGTTACAGTTGTTCATTAAAGCATTCAAATGTTTTACACAGCTACTGGATACACAATTTGTCCACAGTAATTAGAGATTGCTGGACATCTGTTGTAATACAGCAGACAACTCCATGCCACAAGATATTCTGGAAATTCCTCCTGAAAGCTCTGGAAGATTCTGGAGTACTAGGACAAGAAAATATGCATACTACTGTCTAGATGTCAGTTCCAAGTACTCATTCAAATATCTTGAAACATCACTGAATGTTCTAGGACAAGACAGCATATCTATTCCTTTTCACAATGGACATGCTTTAGCTACTTGAAGAAAAATCTTCTCTTCCAGCTCAACAGCTTGTTTTCTTTTTTATTCTGCTTATAGAGCAGATACTCGTTAACCTCTCAGATCTCTGGAGAGTTGTGGTTTAAGGGAACCCAGGAGGAAAAGACAAATTTGGAAAGCCATTTATCCATCTCACTAGAATTGAGACATTATGGTTTTCATTCTTCCCCCACTCCCCAAAATACCAAACTTCCATCATCAGAGCTCTCTGAATAAACGAACATTTTGTTACTGGACTCAGGAAGAAAGAAACCACATGCCTGTTAGGGACAGAGAGAGGAGGAGTGGAGTATGTGCTCGGGAGCGTGTTTATTTGACTGGATTGCAGACGGTCAACCAAACAACATGCAGATCATATATTTTTAAGCATTTCATAATGTCTCATTATTAATTCCAGCCAAAACCACCAAGACCAAAATTATCTGAAATTGGTGCTTGTGTGTCCTGACCCCAAAGCCAACAATGGTTGCATGAAAAAACCTAAAAAACATCATATCCTCCCCCCACCCCGGCCCCATTCTTCTCAGGTTGATTTTTTTTAATTGATTAGAATGCAGTTCCCTTTAGAGCCTGTGGAGGAGACAGGATTCACTAACTCAAAAAACTGAAATGTGGTCCTGGGTAAATTTTACTTTCAGGAAACCAAAATGCTGCAGTCCTTGAGAGAAGGAGGCTATAAGGAGAGGGCTCTTCTAAAGGAAGGAGTTTTTATTGAACCTGTCACTTGTCATTAAACACTTCATATTTTACCTTAGCCTGATATTTTTATTAGAGCATATAGACTTTTTTCATCCGTGAATGAAAGCATTCCCTTCAGCCTTGTGTTGAATATGGGGAAAGACTCTCTAAAATCAAGCCCACCCAAACAGGACAATTAGGTTCACCAAACCAGGAAAGGCACTAGGGAAAATCAACTAACATTAATACTATGATAACTTACACATTTCAATGCTGACTATCACATCCCACTTGAGTATCGAATTCTTACATGCATTTAATAACATCTGCCTTTAATCTCAGGCATACTTGGATATAATTATATAGAAAACAACAGACACCAATGCAGAATAAAACACAAGTGTCCTTGTTCCAGCTAGGGTAAAATTAATTTTCTTTCTAGTAGCTGGTATAGGGCTGTGGTTTGGATTTAGGATGAAAATTAATGTTGATAACACACTGATGTCTTTAGCTGTTGCTATGTAATTGTAGTGTCTACACCAAGTCAAGGACTTTCCAGCTTCCCAGACTCCACCAGGTGCACAAGGAGCTGGGAGAGCACAGCCAGGACAGCTGGCCCAGGCTGGACAAAGGGATATTCCCTACCACAAAACACCACGATCCACATATAACTGGGAAAGCGAGCTGTGAGGTGGGACTGCTGCTCAAAAACAGACTGGGTATCTGGTTTGGGTTTTTTTTTTTACCTGCATATGGTGAGCAATGGCATTTGTGCATCACTTGTTTTATTGTATTATTATTTTCATCTTCCTTTGTTACCTTATTAAACTGTCTGTCTTGATCTCAACTCACAATTTTTTTCCATTCTCCTCCTCATGCCACTGGGGGAAGGGGTGCGAGCCAGAGTCTGTATGGTGCTTAGTTACCAGCTGGGGTTAAAACACAATACATAAGCAAAGTGGAAAAAAATATGTACTACTGTATAGACGTCTCTAATTAAAAACCCTGAATGTAAAAATGTAAAGATAATAAAATTACACATTTTGGTATCCTTATTCCCAAATTTAGGTTCACCACACTAAAACAGAGTAGCACTGGAGAAAAAGAGAAATATCTCAAACAACTTTGCTTCCTCAAAAGAGAAAAACAGTCATTTGTTTCTTATTCCCAGCTGTAAGTTGGTTACTTTGAAATTAAAAAAGAGGAAATACTTAACAGTAAAATGATGTTAACTATGCTATTCATATATCATTGTCTGTCCATTGTTATGTGTAGATGTATAAACACATTAAACACATTACATAACTTACTGGTTCTAAAAAAAAAAAAAGGCAATTTTAGTACGTAACTAAGAGCAGAAAGAAAACAAATTCCATCATATTTCACTTGTGCAAAAGAAATAAAAAAGAAAATAACAATTGTGGGGAAAAAAAACCCCAAAAAACAAAACAGAAAAGATCTAGAAGTACTATATAAAAGCAAAGAAGATGGTCTTGTGGAATGGTACCATTTGATAAAAACAATGCATAACAACTGCATGGCAAATATCAAGTACCACTTATCTTTTTAAACTTACAATATAAATTTACTCAAACAGAGACTAGAAATCTAACCAAATATTCTATTAGTTCTAGGAATTTTTAAAGACATTTCACTAATACAAGGAGGAATGTGTTATTTAAACTTAAGCTGCCAAGTAACGAGAGCCTTGTAGATTGCCATTGCACTACAGCCACAAAACCCATTAGCAGATGTAGAAATCCCACATCCCTGCCTTTTTAAAGTCTGCTGTTATGAAATCATTTTCATACACTTGGAGGTTAACTATTTCAGTGCCCTGCACCTACAGGACTGGAATTGAGGGGGAAAACCACAAAATGGTGCATCTGCAAGCATTCCACATGGGCACATGCTTCTGTTGTTCTTTCAAAAGTTCTTAAAGAGTTGAAACCATCCCCCTGGGATTCCACAGAAGAGAGCAAGGAAGTGTCTTTAAATGAAGGAGGGCATTTATCTTTGCTAGTGAAATATTAGAATTTATTCTGTGTCTTCATGGTGGATGTATTAAGCTATGTAACTGGTAACAAAACCCAGGATTTAGCCTAGCATAACAAATGAAAACACCTATGAGAAAGCTTACGCTCTAAAGATTTAAAAAATCATTTTAGAAGACCTCAAGGGTAGAGTGCTGTTTCCATTTTTATTTTCACTCACCAAAAGGAAAATTATTTTTGCAAATTAAAGAAATCACAGGCAAAATATTATCTTTTCAATTAGCACCATGGTATCTTTATTTCATGGCAACAGTTTAATATTTTTAAGACAGCACTCGAAAACTTACCATTTGATAAACCATCTACAGCTAGTATCAACATGTAGCACCAAAAAATATTTGACTTGCTTTCATACCAGTGACTTTCATATGCCTAGGTACATTTGAGATAATAAGATAATTTTGCAGGGCAGCAGCATTTTATTTCAGAAATAATCAAACGGGCTAGTAAGCATACCAAGAGTTAATAAGATAAAGTAAGGCTTCACTGTCAAACAAGAAACACAGAAAACACGGTCCTCCAGTGACCCCAGAATATTTACAATTTACTATAAGAATACTTACTTGCTATCTTTCATTTACTGAAGAAAAGGCACCAATACAAGGTAAAATCAGCTGGAAAAATACACAAAACAGCTAAAGAAAAAGACTGTTAGAAAAGCAGTGAAGAAAGAAATACCACAGCAATCTCAATGCCAAAATGATAAAATTATTTCAATGATGCACTTAATAACGGAGTCAACAGTTAAAATTATTTTTCCCTTGTATGAAAAACAGAGTAAGCTATAAAGACAACTGAGGCTTTCCCTGAAGTGCTCTGGGATAGAGGTGCCCTTTTAAACCATCAGTAACAAATTTCTTACGTTACAGCTATGAAAATGGATTAGAAGGTACAGGTGCAGCAGAGAGCAAGGTAGTTAAGCCTGGCTGATCGACCACATTTAATTCAATTCCCATGTTACCTGAAGCTGTTGGGAGCTGTCATTAAGATTATCCTCTCGCCTCCTGGCCTCCTCCAGCATCTGCGCACTCTTCTTTTTCTCCACTTGCTCTTTGTGCTTCAGATTTGCTACTTTCTTATTTTGATCTTTAACTTGCCTGTAAAAGAGAAGTGCACTCAGAGAGCAATCCAGAGCCCGCTTCCCGTCAGCCCGGCGCTGGTGATCTGGGCTGGGGAAGAGTGGAACCCTCAAGTGTCATCACCAACACCAAACTTATCCTCAGGTCCTATCCCCAACTGTTAATTCAGATAATAGAATGGTTCTTTTTTGCTCATTACTATTAACCTTAACGTGGACATTTATGAAACAAAACCTAGAATTATTATTTGGTATAAACTGTTAATCCAAAGATGCACCTGCCCTTCTAGGACTATGTGGCAGAAATCTTTTCTGTGTTCACACACAGAGGTACATAGAAAAAGCATAGCAATCTAACATCCTATTTTGCTTTGGGTACCAGTATATCTAATCCAAGGAAAACAGGAGGATCAAAATGAAAAACTAATGAAACATGACTTGAATACAGATTACTTAAAAGATCTAGGCAATTTGTTTCCAGAAGTAAAACTATTTCTTTTCAACATCGAGTTCTACTTGTTTACTAGCTATTTAGAGGGATTTCCTATCCTTCCTTTTTACAGAAACAAGGCTGAGCGAATAAGAACAAACTATTTCAGAAAGCGTGCATAATTTCCTTTTCACTTGCATCTATGAATTATTTTTGATGATCCTGGCAACTACCATTGCCTGCAGACAGGGTTTGGCCTTTCTGGGCATTAAGACACATGGAGTATTGAATCTAATTACAGACCCTTTAATCTCAGCCTCCCGACCACAGAGAACTTAAGTCTAAACTTTTAGTCCAATCAAAACAAAACAGGCTAGCTTTGCCTCCTCAGCTCTTTTCTCCATAATTACATCTGGAGTCTGGATTTTGGAATAAAAGACAGATTCTTTGGTTGCAAGATTTCCCCAAAACATCATGCAAGTAGTAGAGATGGCTCTTTAATTTACTGTTTAGAAAGCAGAATGATATACTAGCCTCCTATCTGGTACATTATCCACACCAAGAGGGAAGAATGTTTCTTCTTTATTTCAGAAATACTTCTAGAACAGATCACAAACAACTCTGCTTTAATATTTTCTTCAGAACTCATAACAAAAGTATGACCAAGAATATATCTCTTTGGTATATATATATTTATGTTCAAATTATATGGCATATAGCTAGTCAATGCTTCAAGTTCTTCCAAAAAAATGAAGGTTCAACAGCGAGCTCTGCTTTTTGCAACGTAAGCCAAGTGGTGCTGGGAAAATTGCAAAGACAGCAAATTTCCTTGGTGCTAAACAAACTTCTATCAGTGTGAAAAAGTGCTGATGGCCTCCAGAGACTATGAAAAAAAAGGAAAGGCCTTTTCTGATGATGTTAAAAAATTATTGGCATACTTAACTACCTTGTCCAACAGTTAACAGCAGATCTGAGTCAGGATGCTTTTGAAACAGAACCAGTATAATTGTTAAGTTGTTCTAACCCAGTGCTGCACGCTGGCAATGGGCACGTTGCCCAGTTTGAAAGCAGACTTGTTCAGCGATTAAACAACTTATTGGAAATATTACGTTGGCACCAACTCAGCTTGTACAATACACAGTTCTATCTGTCCAATAAAATAAACATAGCAAGTACAGCTAAGTTAATGCAGAAAATGAAAATACCTAAGCCAAACACATCCAATTTCACATAAGACTTCTTATTCAACTTCTAAATTAAAATGAGGGAAATTAATTCTTTTGTAAACTTGCAAAACTAGATTAATCTGTTGGGACACTGATCTGTGTTACTGTAATCAACTGGATAGATAAGAGACAATAATATTAATAAAGACACAGCTCACATCAAAACACATCTGAAGTAGATCATCTTCCCCATGGTCCAACATGTCTTCAAACACATTAAGTATTTCAAAGAAAGGAGTAATTATAAGGGATAAACTACTGACATCCACCTTCTTATGTCTGAACCAAAATGTATGTCCTTCTAATATGTTAACTAGACATTTCGTAAAGCAGGTTAAATGATTTAAGTCTTGAAATTACCTAGCGCCTGTAGTACTCAGATCAATCCTCTTAATTGTCATGCAGTTTGGAAACTTTAATTCACATGCACAAGATCAAAATAGTAAAAAGGAAATGAATTAAGTACAACGATGGCAACTATTTAGAGATTCATGAGTGTTTTCTAGAAAGCATTACTGCTAGCATGCACAGCAACTAAGTGAATATCAATTTGTAATGGAATTCCCATCCTAACATAAAGAGCATGTGAATTTCTGAGAGATACAGAGCACAAAATGTTACTCTTAAATACATATTCCTACTGAAACATTTTGGTTTTTCATAATGGGACTACAGAGAGAGAAAGAATGATGGTGATTCTAATGGTTCACACTGGATGAGAGAAAGCTTTAAAGAAGGATGTTACTGGAACCAACCAAAACAATAACAAAACTAACAATAACAAAACTATCTCAGTGCAGATGTTTATTCTCAATCACCCTCAAATTAAATAATAAAAAATATGGAAAGAAAAATCTATTTACATTGATTACAGTGAAAAATCCCAGTCATTTTGGAAGTTACAATTTCTTCTGCATTTTCAATAGAAATTTTCAGATAATTACTTTTTTTGATGTCCAGCTCCTAAAAAATTTAGCACTCAAAAATGAAAAATCTTTTTCTGTTGCTTAGAATTTTTTTCCATGTCACAATATGTCATGTGAAGTACTGTAACAACAGAATATATTAGAGAAAAGGAAGTAGAATCAAAATCAGGCTTCTAATTAAAAAGACAAAACCAAAATACAAACCAACCAAAGTCTTGTCTCAACTAAAGATGGACCAAGATTTTCAGAATGAATCATTTCACATCCTTTGATTCAAGACTGCTGAAAAATCAATATAATTTTTGAATCTGGACACTGGGAATAACTACTAATTTATATGACTTTATCCAATTTTTAATGAAACAAAGGTACAGCACTTATAAAAAAAGGTACAGCTTTCACTTCTCTCTGAAAATCCTCATTACCAGTGATGAGGTATAGCCAAACTCCATGGGGAATGAATTAAACTAGTCACAATAAACAATAAAAACTTTTAAATGAGAAGATTTCACATTTTAAAATAATTTTAAAGCAGGAAGACAAAGATAAGCAATAGAAAAATCAGTGGACCATCAAGCATTCCTGAAAAGTGGAAGTCATTTTATTACCTGTGTATCCTTTAGAAGAGTTTTCCTCCCTAGTAAGATTAAGTGCTTTGTAGGCCCTGCTACTTATTAAAGCTTTTATGAAATTACTTTTTTCTGTACTAGCGTGTATATTTTTTTTATTTTAATACTGAACTTATTATATTTTCCTGTAATGGACTTCAGCATATGCAGCTGTCAATTATTTCCTCATATGGATTTTCATGCTACATGTTAATGTAGCCTAAGCTATTATCCTCATCTGCTTATCTCTTCTGCATAACTTCTAATGGTCTTGTAAAATAAAAGGTGACAAGATGTTAACTGAAAATGTGCAAAAGTTAATTTCAATTTTATCATTCTCTTTTAATATCTTTTTCCTTCACAGTTATGCACCTAATACTCAACAGTGTTTTCCTAACAGCGAAAGTTACATTTATAGCATTTATATACATTTATAATGCATTTGAACCTCCAGAAGTTTCAAGATAAAACATATAAACACATACAGTGTTTCACCTAAAGAATACACACATTGGGAAAAAAAATATACAGATCTGGTGCTCAGCTATAGAAACAGGCTGTTTTAGTCATCTGACTTAGGCACTCAGAAAATATTTCTGTGTGTCAGTCAGCCATGTCAGAGAGATTGTTTAGCTCAATATTTCATTGGCGTAGCATTACCACCCCCCACAGGACAGTCTACTGTTGTTGCAGCTGCTAATACTGATGAGCAGATGAGCTTCCTTTGCTTTAAAGTACACTTTGCTCCTCAACATAGGTTAAACTGATGCATGGCCAAAATTACTAAAAAGATAAACTGCAAAGAAAACTGCATGCAATGAAGTAATATATTTAGTTTAAAACTGCCAATTTGCTTTCTATTATGAAATATTAGATTCTACAATGTATATCATAGGATCATAGAATCATGAAATATCTCAAGTTGGGAGTCATAAGGATCATTTGAGTCCAACTCCCTGCTCTTCGCAGGACTACCTAAAACTAAACCATACGACTATGAGCATTGTCCAGACACTCCTTGAACTCTGACAGATTTGGTGCCGTGACCACTTCCCTTGGGAGCCTGTCCCAGTGACAAACCACCTTTTAAATGAAGACCCTTTTCCTGATGTCCAACCTGAACTTCCTGACACAGGCCCATTCAATCTCCCTGTGTCCTGTCACCGGTTCACCAGAAAGAGATCAGCGCCTCCCCTTTCCACTGCCCCCCCACCTTGAGGAAGTCGGTATCATTACATAAGACCTCAAAGCACTTTGTAGTCCTAAGAGACAGAGGGGCACATTCACTGCCTTGTGGAATGGGAATTTGAAAGACTATAATACTACAGCAATTTAAGTCAAAGCACAAAACACACTATATTGGGAAAAAATTCCAGAAGGAAATGCTGGACAGCAGGAAACATTCAGATAAGTTATCCAGACCTTTATCATCAGTCTTGCTCATTAATGAGTCAACGGGTGAGAAAAAAAGGGAAATTTTTACTGAAAAAAAACTAACAACCATGACACACTGAGATGCCAGTGACCTGAGTTGGACCCATTTAAAACTCACAGGAAAGTATCCAACTTACTGCATTACCCCCAGTATTTCCTTCATTGCTTCTTTGTTCTTAAGGTCTGCCCCACCAAATATTTTAGCTGGCTGTATCCCTAACCTTAATGTATGAATTTAAAAGATGATAAACACAGTGACATAGCCAACTTGTTGTGTTTTGGGTTTGATGTTTTTTTGTAGTTTTGGTACACAAAGAAAAACATTCATATTCTGGGAAGTATACCAGAAGGAAGCCAAGGAGAAAGAACTCTTCCCAAAATGGTACTTGAAAATAAGAAAAGCCCCTTTTCTGAAAAATGTTGCTTTAGCTTTTAGTTGCTCAAAATTCACTTTACCTTACCAATGGTGGCTCACCAAACCACAGAGAATAATGGCAGTGTTTGGAAAGTGTAATTGCTTAACCTCAAGAAGAAGAAAGTGATGAAAGGAAGCTAAATAAGTGATGAAGGAAACAGGACTGACCACATCACACAGTCCCATCACCATAACTGGGTGTCTGATGGTCAAAGGAAAAGTTGCCAAAGGCTGAAGAAAGTTCCCTATCTTACATACTGAAAAATTAGGATCAGGAAAATTTACACAGTGCTGAAGATTTACAAGGAATTTAGTATGGTTGGATTTCCCCCCCCTTTTTTTTTTTAAATAAAGTTGGGTTATCTGGGCCTCTTCCTTAGCTTCAATAGGTTGTATCTAGCAATCTCAGCTTCTCAAGTCACTTGCCACTATTCTTCAACATTATACTAAGGTCAATAAATGGAGCATTAAGTTAGTAAAATAAACAGTAATTTCATTATGCTTTTCAAACAGCTTAGTTTAATATGCCCATCTCTGTTGCACATTGCATCTGAGTTAAAAGACCAATCAACATACTTTTAATGAGTAGCTCTTGTTCGGATGCACAGCAGGCAAACTCCAGCACTCAGTTACCTCTTCTGCTGTGAGCCTCTCCTCCCACAAACTCTCATCATTTTGTTAGACTGTTCCTTGCTGTTCTGTGCCATTTATATGACAAGGGAACATGCCAACGAAAATATTAACAGACCCTGAAAATTTAACTGGTCTGCTGTATGTGAGACAAGAAGTCCCACAGTGGCTTTAAGAGATGGGGAGGGTGGACTTCATTTCCTGAAGCTAGGAAACTTTGAATTTTAAAAACAAAGTATGCGTTTACATCAGCACTGGAGGGGGGCAAAGGGATGAAGACCAGAAAGGCTATGGGAATCCAGCTTGCCCCAAATTTTAGGAACAGGAGCTTAATGGTGTGTGAGTCAGAGGGTGTGGAAGTCAAAGACTAGAAGCAGATCTCAACCTTACACTAGTTGTCATCTTTCCTCAGTGTTAAGAATTATCTACGTGAGTGACTAAAGGCCTTCAAACACAGGTCAAGCTTCTCTAAGCTAAAATATGTCAACTGTCTAACACAACAACCTCCCAAATTTGGCCATACAATGTGTAATTTTTTAAAAAAGTTTTTATCTTGTTGTATTAATCTCTCTGACTCAGTCTATCTGAAGACTAAGAAATAGAGTCAATACCATACACAGTGAACTCAAATGCTACATGTGCTTCCACTGTGAAATGTTATCTCTCAGCGATCAGCAGGGAAAATGCATTTCTGGAAACAATTTTCCAAGTGAAATGCTGCAGCATCAACAGTTCATGAGTTTAGAGAAAGGTACATAATAAATACATTAACAGGAAGAGAAAGCTAACTAAGGACGATAAGCACATGTCTGATTCATGCTCTAACCACCACCAGACTAACTCACTTCAGGGTAAATGGACTTTTTTTCCTATCAATTGCTTGATTGAACAAAACAGGAATAAACTAGGCTGCTGGCCAATCATGAGGGAGCAGCCCAATTACACATAAACAATGGTGAAGTCAAATAGTGTTGTCTTCATATTCTCAAAATAATTGGAAGACCAATTTAGCCAACTGGCTAAAATTGAGGGATTAACAGCAGAGATTAACAGCACTGTCTTCCTTTTAGAGCAATGTGTCCATACCAAATCAAGGAAACCAAAGGTTTGCTTTCAGATACAACACACTAAAACAAAGATACTCTAAAAAACTTCAGGTAAAACATCTATAGCACCTGATGTTTTCACTAATGTCTAATTCCACTTTTGCAGATATAATTCGCTACAGGTATTCACCCCACAAATGTGCAGCTAAAAAAAAACCCTAATAAAACTAATATGCAGCTCCCCAACTATTTAAATTCACAGAATCTGTTTACTAGGAAGCAAGTTTTGTGATGAAAATAACAAATACATTACCGTAATTACACTGATGTCAAATCTGAAATCACACTTCAAAGATGAAATATCAAATTCATTATATGTCAAGTTCTAGATTTTTGAAAGCTGACAGCAATTGAACTAAGAAAGAAACCTTTAACCTTAATACCTTGCAACCTTTAGTTTTGATTGAAGCTACAAGGATTTAAAACACCAACTCAAGGGGAACACTGAAATAAATCTACAAAATAATAATACCGGTGTTCCTTTGTTAAGAAAAATACTAATGCTTTAATGACCTTAATAAAAGAATTCAGTAGTTCAACAAATAAGTTTGTTCTGTTGTATTTTTTCTTCTGCTTTTGTTAATTGAGCAAACAGATGCAAAGCCAAAAATGACATTTATAAAATGGCTGATTAGGCCTCAATGTGGATTCCTTCTCCCTGCAACATGTTGAATTTGGCCCTAACAGTGTGGGAAGAAGTCCCAAAGGTGCTGTTCTTTTTACCTTTAACTCCAGCGCACGAACCAACTGCCCTGTGAACAGATCACACACAGCCAGTCACTCTCTGCTCAAGAGACCTGCACCATTTGGCTGAAAAAAGTATTTTCTAAACAGCAATAAAATCTTCCTTATGAATGGCATTTTATTGAGGTTTCAGAGGGTATTTTTGTGATCTAAGATCACACATGTCTCTTTTAACTGCAATCCTGCTAGCCAGAAAAGAAAACAATTCAAAATACAGCAGTTGTTTTCTTTCATATGGGTATGTGATATTTTCATTCCTTCTAGAATAATACCTGATAGCGCCAATAAGCAAGAGAAAATCGAATGTAAAAATCACCCATTGAAACAAAACCAAAACCTAAATATAAGTAGAACAAAATGTAGAAGCAAAGCATTGAAGAACTATGTTAGAGTAGCTATACTGAACAAGCTATCCAGACAGAAAATCCTCTTCTAAAAATTTTCAGAAATTTGGAGTAATGGTTGCATATTGCACCATCATTTTGGAATAGTGTATGTTAAAGAATCAAGATATGTTTTACACTTTCAAGATGACAGCTACTGAAAATCCAGTCTTCAGCAAAAAGTATTAAACTGAGCAATTGCCAAGCACAAAAGAGAAAGCACAGTGAAACATATTGGCTCAGTGGAAGAAGATTTCTATAAAAGAAAACCATGCATGAGAACATTCAGAGTCTTGCTCTAAGAAAATGATGTGAGGACAGTGACGCTAGCAGGACCATTCTGAAAAAATGTAAAGCAGTCCATTTTAGGGCTAAAAGCCTGATGATTTTACGTTGCTGGGACAGCCAAATAAAAATATTTTATAATTTAGGTTCTCTGTTAAAAAGAAAATTGTCTTCAGGAAGAATCTTCCAAGCAGGTTCTTTCTATATATGTGAACAGAGAAGTGCTTACCTGGTTAGCTATAAAGGAACTGTACCAAAACTTATCTGAAGCTGTACATTCCCAGAATCTATACTTTGAAAAGTATGCAAAAGGAAAGGATTGATAGAAAAGCAATGTTATCGAACGGTACCATGCTACAGCATATTCATCATCATGAGAATCTGAGATGGGAACGCAGACCACAATGTCTCTCAGAACGGCATGTTTGGCATTTTTCTTTCAGGTGCTTAACAAATAGACTTATTAAGAGGTTATCTCCTGTTATGAAACGCATTCTGTAGCACTGGCTTTGACAGCTCCCATCAGGTTAATATGAAAAGTGCCTACTGAGATGATTTGTTACAGGCTTTTGACTGCTCAGAAAATGGGGGGTAGCAGTATTATTTCTAACAAATATGCCACACAGGAGTCTGATATAGCTGTAATATGGTCTTCTCAGTCTGTCGGCTATAGAACTCCAGATTACAGCTAGGAATGCTCTGCAACTGTAGGAATACTATATTCATGTGCTGAGGGCCCCAGAGCTCGGGTTTTTTTTGTTGTTGATTGCTTTCTGCTTGTGCAGTCAGGTGTAAACAAGAATGTAGTAGTATACAGACCCTCAAAACTTTTTTTAAAAACAGCCATGTTGCTTTTACCAAATTCAGTGTCTCTTGGATCAAGATTATATTTTCCTTGCAGATAAGTAAGATTTATTTCTATCGATTTAAAAAAAAAAAAAAGATTAAAATATATCCAGGGAAGTTACATCTGTAACTGAAAAGTGCTACCAAATCATGTATGGTCCCAAAACTGTTTCAGTCCCTCTTAAGGAGGGAAGACAACCAAGGTGATCTGCCAAGAATGCACCCTGACACGCTCTTCCAGGATAAACTGCAGCTTTATTCAGAACTGTCTTTCCAGGTCTTCATGAACAACCCACTGCTCCTGAATCTTTAAAAATAAAATCTTTAAAATTCTTTCAAATGGAAGAAAATAAATGCAGAGCCACATGCATTAGCAAAACATTCAATATACTCAGGAACAAAGCCTTTGAGAACTATGCACAAGACACATTACTGCAACTAGCAAGTGGCATGAATCGCTCTAGTTTGAAAGGTTATGCAGTGCTGATACTTCAGGCTGCTTCTGAACTTCCCAAAAGAAAGGCACAGAAACATCAAGGAAACCTTCACTGCTGGTGCTGGCTTCAGTTTTAGAGACACTGACGAAATCTTTGGTTCTGATCAGGGTGCGTGAGAAGACTAAGGGATGGCAGCAGTCTAGTTTGGATGTAATGTGAACTGCAGCTACAATGAGGCTTTCTTTTTTTTCTTTTTCTACCCCAGCAGGTGTTAATTCTGAGGATAAAAAACTTAAACTTGATAGAGAGAATGGTTCTGAGTTTGGGATGCTTCTTTATCGAAACAGAAAGGAAGAAATTTTTTGAAAATTGAATAAATGTAATGCATTCAACAAGAGTGTGATGTACCTGTAGAAGTAAGTGTGGGAAATTTAACCAAAACAGATGATACTATCAGAAGCCTCACAACACAATTTGAGAGATAAATTGGAGTAAGTTTGGAATGGCATGTACTTACTTACCCTTCCTATTTAACACCTATCAACACAGTAATACTGTAAAATTATCTTCCAAATGTTTGGCTTTTCTTCTCAGTATAAGATTTTTGCCCAAGAAACAAGAATGCTTGAAGGTTTAAGCATTTAAAAACACAAAGCAGACTCCTTTAGCTACATTTCAGCTGTCGTTTGTTCATGTGATCCTGACATACTCGAAAATACAGAAATAAGCAAATTGTCAAAACCTGCGTCCTGTGCCCCATCTCTTTGAGCAATCACATCTGCATATTCAGTATGAAAACATGAAATCTATGCTGAATGCAAGTTATGAGAAAGGGAAGAAGGCGTGTCATAAACTAAGGATAACCTTTATATAATTCCACTGCAGTCTCTTATTTATAATGCAGTGAACAGTCACATTGATTGGGAGATAGAATCATGATACATTTCCTTTAAGAAGAAATTACAGAAACTATTGCCATTGTTATGTAATTGTTTTACTCCAAATGCACCAGAAAAATCCATTTTTTGTCACATTCCAAGTCAGTGGCCACTTTTGCAGTAGAACACGTCTCTTTGCCATAGCCTAATAAATTACTTACTTGTGATTTCACTAATGCTCTTTCCCTTTTTTTTTTTTTTTGGTGCAGGATGGCCTAAAAGTAAATGATGAAAAAGAAAAAAAAAAAAATTTCTGTCCAAGGTGCAAGAGAACAAGGAGCAAGCAAGCAATGTTGAAAGAAAAGACAGTTTATATTGATGAATGGGGTATCAACCCTGTTTGCTCTTATATCTTTTATATATGCTGCCAGAAAGAATTTGCAATAAAAAAATAATCTATTTCTAAACAGTTTATTCTCTGTCTCTATATGGCAATGCTAATATATTCTGCTGGTGTTATCTTTATAAAGTAAAAAATCACACACTGAAAAGTGAAGTGAATGTGTATATCCATCTAGTGGTCAGCTACAAGGTAACAACATTAAGCTGTTATTTATTTGGTAGGATTACCTGAGGAATTCAGGCACACCCAGCGAAACCAGGAATACTACCAGCTGAAAATTCATACACCAAACAGAGTACATCTCTTTGAGTTTTATTTGTTTATTTTTGTTGGCTTTTTTTAAACACTAAAGGAACTAAATGAGCATATAAAGCAGATTATTAGAGAGCAAGGCAGGCCTAGAGAAAGAACCAAACAACACTAAATACAGTATTGGTGGGAAAGACAATGTACAACAGGACATGCCCCCACAGGAATGTAGTTTCAAAGATACAGCATCCCTGCTGAAGCCTGCATGGCTAAGTCTCATGACCCTCACATATACTTATAGATTCTGTCCCCTCTCTCCCTTCCCTGCATGCATGACTTCATCAAATACAGCACAAACAACTCAAGACACTAAAACACATGGGGAAGTTTGCAGACAATCTGAGTTTTGCTGGCATTCAGAACAGAAACAATCTGGTCAGTGCTGATAGTGCCAGTGGGACTGATAAAGCTTAAAGTTGGATTGACGCTGGAGCTAAGGAAGACAACATATGCTTTTCAGAGCTACCATATGGTGAGCTACAGTAAATCCATGGCTTTAAGAAGTCACAAGTTTACATGCTAAGAGGGAGCTGAGCAACACAAATGAGTAGGAGCTAGTAGGAAACAACCTCAATTTTCAATTTGATTGGCAGCTTTTGCAATCTTTTGTCAAGGCTGACACTGGGCATGCCAGCTTGGCAACTCCCAGTTGTGGGCAGCTGTAATTTCTACAACCAAATAAGGCTCTTCTGGTCTATCTACAAAGAATATTTCACAATTACATTTTCCAATTCTTTCTCCCTCTTCGTTCTTAGAAGAGAGATGGGTTATTTGTAATGATCAAGTTCATTCCAGAATGCTTTAAAGAAGGATGCTGGAACTGAGTCACTCCAACCAGCCCCCTGTCAACACAAAACTACTGTCATGCTTGGGCCCAATTTCTATCAGATCTGTTCAGTATTGCAAACAGATGCATAACAACGTTCCATGACAGTTCAAACTGAATATGCTGAGTCACTAAAGGAAAAGGTGGCACTTTGCCCCTTAGAGCCACATGCACTCAATAACGAACAGCAAGTGACAACTAGGAATATTTTGTACTCCAAGGAAGCAAAGTTTCTGAAAGCATGACTAAATCTGTCTGAATTACACGGAGTACTACAAGAAGAAGACTAGCTATAAAAACTGACATATTTCCAGCATGAAAGGGGCTCTATTATTTGCAAATGAAGACCTTATTATGCAGAAGGAGGGAATACTTGAGTACAAAACCCTGACAGGACAATGAAATGGAAGAGAGAGAGAAAAGAAAAGGTAAAAAAGAGCTTACCAATTTAACCTTAGCATAAGAATGTTATGCATTTTTTTGACTTACAATATCTGCTTACTTAAGATTTTATGAATAAGATTTTTTTTTTTTTACAGTAACATGATTAAGATTGAGTTCAAATTAATTGAGTTATAGCAATAGAAGTGTGCATTTTATCTATAAATTGTATGACTGCATGTCCTGGTTCTGGCCAGGGCAGAATTAACCTCCCCAAGCAGCCAGCCCAGATGAGCTGAGTTAGCCTAGGCTGTTTCCACACCGCCTGACATCACTCCCCCATAAAAAGGGCTGGCTGGGGAAGAGTGCTCCTGCACTGCTCTGGGACAGTTTGAGTGTGTCCAGGGTGTCAAGTTGGTCTTTGTGTTGGTGCAGTGCTCAGTGTTATTGTTGGGTTGGTAAAGTGCTCTGTGTTATCACCAGGTGAGTGCACTTTGTCCTGGGCTTTTGTTCTTGTGGTGCTTGTCAGTAACCTGTCCTTATCCCAATCCACTGGGGCTCTGCCTGTTTCTCCTTGGGGAGTTAGTGAGCAGCATGTGGTGCTCAGACACTGCTTGGGGCTGACCTACCACACCACAATACGTATCTAAGCTTATCTAGCATATTTTTTCATTCAAAAGATGAGAAATTATTTGCAGATAAGATGCACAGGCCACTTACAAAAGCTGGTTTTGCAGGAGGCAGGATGAGAAATATTAGCTAGTGATGAGAAATGCTCTCAGTTCAATGAAGTACCGAAGGGCACATCTCAAACACCAGGACTGCAATGCCCCATCCCAGGCAGTGATGTTACTTTGTGCATAAGTTGATCTTCACAAGTAATACACAACAAAAGGTAACATTTCAGTTTCGGCACAGGCAGTAAAATGCTGTCCTGACAAGGCAGCTGAGAAGGTGCAGAATCAAGTATAGTCTATTTTATTTGCCCACAACATGAGCAGGCAAAAGGAATGTTAATACTGTAAATTTCAACCCCAGACAAGGCATGAGAGCATGTCTAGTAACCACAAACACAGACCAGTAAATGCCCAAGCTGTCAGATCTAAGGTCAGTGTCCCAGCCTAAGCCCTCAGCCACCAAGAGAAGCTTACAGAGAGCTTATAAAAAAACATAGCAAACAGAGATAATTTCCAATCTTATTGCCTCTGATTCTATTAACAGTAAGGCTTGAGGGCACCTTTATTTAGGGATAAGCAGGAAGGGGACAGAAGCTGGAGGAGCTACTAATGTCCTCAGGCCTTGCATATGTATAAAGGCAACATCAGAAATCTTGAAAGAAAAAACACCTGGGTAAATTATTATTTATGAAAAGTCAAGCCCATTAATACCACCACAGTGATATGTATCACAGTGACACATTATTCCAGAAAGCAGCAATCCTTGGGGCGTCTTAAAAATTATTTAAAAACTGAGAATACCAGGAGAAATTTGCAAGAAACAGAAGTACAGTGGACATGCCACAGTATTTTTCTTAATTCTTTCTTTTCTTAAGTTATAGTGCTATGAAAAAACAAAGGCAATTGTTTATCCTGTTTATCAAGGCTAATATTATCCAGCAAATTCTTACCAAAACCACACTAAAATTGTAGAGTTTGTCCTGGAATGTAGATTAACTTATCATAGTAAGTTAGGACCATGGAGTAATCTTGGTTGAAGGAATCTACAAATGTCAATTGGTTCAATTCCCTTGTCAAATCAAGGCCAAATTAGAGTAGGTTGCTTACAGCTTTGTTCAGGTAAGTTCCGAGTATCTCCAGTGATGAAGACTCCTCAGCGTCTCTGGGCATCTGTGTCAGTATCTGACTACCACAATTGTAAATTTTTTCTGCAGATTGCCTCATTGGAAGTTGATGCAATTTGTATCTGTTGCCTTTCAACCTTTTACTGAATGTCTCTGAGAAGACTCTGTCTATGTCTTTTCTGTATCTTCCCATTAGTTATTTAACTTGAAAGATGACAGCATGATGCCCCACGAGGCTCCTCTCTGTGGGCTTGAACATACACCGTTCTCTCTGCCCCTCCTTGCATGTCATGCACTGCAGCACCTAGTCATCTCACTTGCCTGCCTGCTGGACTCGCTTCATTATCCCAATGTTGCTCTTGTACAGGGAAGCCCCAAACTAGACATAGTATTCCAGATGCTGCCCCAAAAGTGCCAAGAGGAGGGAAACAAACACTTCTCCTGACCAGCTAGCTGTGTTTGTGCTAATGCAACCCAGTATGCATTCGGCCTTCTTCATGATAGTGTGACACCACTGACTGAAGTACAACTTGCCCTCAGCCATCCTTTGGTCCTTCTCTACACACCAGCCTCCTACCTAACCAGTTGGCGTTCAGCCTGTACAGATGCAGGGGTTATCAAACCCCAGGTGCAGAGCTTTGCACTTTATGATGTTTCTGCCAGTTCATTTCTCCAAGTCCGACAAAGTCACCCTAAATAAGAGGTCTACCCTCCAGCATTTAGTCCCCATAACCACTCCCCCCACTTTGCTATCATCCATGAAATTTTTGAAGGTGTATTGTGTCTCATTATCCACCTCATTAAAAAGACATTAAACAGTGCTGATTCCCCTCTGAGCCAGTCACCTCATCATTGAAGGCAGTAAGGTTGGTGAGGCATGATTCACCCTTGTAAGTCCATACTGACTGTTCCCTATCACCTTCTTGTCTTTCAGATGGCTTTCAGGAGGACCTGCTCCAAAGAAACTTCCCAGCACCTGGAGCTATACTGACCAACCTGTAATTCCCTGGATCCTCCTTCTCATCATTCTTGAAGACATGGGTGATGCTTGCCAGACACGAGTAACTTTCCCTGACAGCCACAAACTTTTAAAGATGACAGAAAGAGTCCTTGCTATGGCATCAGCTGGCTTCCTCAGCAACTTGTGAATAACTGATGGGATTCCATCAACCTCTATAATTCTATTTTGTTTAAATGGTTTGCAATTTGGTCTTCCACTTCAGTGGGTAATGCTTCACTCCTGCAAGCTCTGCCCCTATGCTCAGGGATCTGAAAGGAGTCCTCATCAGTAAAAGAGGAGGGAAAGAAGCTACGAAGCTCCTCATTGTCTTCAGTGACCTTTTAAAAAGATCTGCCCTACTGAGTTCTCTGTAACTATTCTATTATTGCCAAGACCAGGGTCTGTTAAAGCTTTTGGTACTGTCAGTAATGGAAACATTTGCCCAAAGACTACTTTACCACATAAATTCACTGTCTATATAATTATGTGGCTTTTAGAGTTTTAATAACAATAAAAATCTAGCCATTGGGCAGAGGGGAATAGTTTTTTCCTAAGAAATTATCCATTAAAGAAGAAAAATAACCTCCCTTACTCCCTTGACTCAACTTGATGTGTCATAAAATCATTTAATGTTGCATGAATATTGAATGATAATTTCAGTTAATCTTCTAATGATGACATGCTAGGTAATTTGTTAACTCTGGGATATATTAGCATGAAGACACATTTTAAAATGTCTTCTAAAAATAATTTTGTGTTTTGATGTTTCCAATAGCTCAATAAAAAGCCAGATTTTTTGTTTTAACTGAAAAAACAAATTGTATGGCGTTCCTCTAATCTCTCAGAGCATTTGACTTGGAGTGCTCCAAAAATCACAGCATACTTCAGACAAACAAACATTCTCCCTAGCGCCACATCCAGTCATGTGTCTTTCTAATGCTACTTCAGTTAGAATTCCCATAGGAAAGCTGCACGCTTTGTGAATAGATGTCCTGGTTTCAGCTATGATGGAGTTAACTTTTTTTTAGCAGTGAATGGAATGCCATGTTTGGGTGTTAGCATGAGAATAGTGCTGATAGCACCCTGATGTTTCCGATTTGTTGCCGGGCAATCAAGTACCTTTCTCAGCTCTGCATACTTCCTTACTAGTGAGAAAGGAGGGGACGCAGCCGGGACAGGTGACCCGAATTGGCCAAAGAGGATATTCCATACCAGTTACGTCATGTTCAGTATAAGGGGGGACTGGGGGGAAGAGGGGGAGACAACGCCAGGACGTGCAGTTTCTGGGGACGGTTGGGTTGTCCGGGACGGGCTCTAAGCTGTGCGGCCTGAGTTGTGTGGTTTGGAGAGAAATTGCATTGTGTATCACCAGTTTCATCTATTTTGTGCTTTAAACTTATGTTATTGTTATATCTAGTTTTCTGTTATTGTTTAGTAAACTATCCTTATCCCAACCTGCGTGGTTCTGGTTTCTAGGTTGTGGTTTCTTTTCCTCCTTTCTTCCTTCCCTTTTCCCCTTCCCCCAACTTTCCTTCCCCCTTCCTTTTAAAAGTACAAGCGACTGTGTGGGGTGCGGCCCCCGGCTGGGGCAAAACCACGACAGTTGACAGTTATTTTGGCGCCCAACGTGGGGCACGAACGGTTGGGATAACGGTAGATCTGACCCTAACTATCGCAATTAAGATAAGCACTGTTGTTTAAGCAATCTCTGGTCACGATGTTGTGGTATTTATTTACAAGGCTGTGGCAGCAAAACCACCACATGCTGTATACAATCCTGGCAGGATTCTTTACTCTCTCAGGTCTGCGGCTCCTGTATTTGTTCCCATACTTCATTATAGTGTATTTTATGATATCGGTCTATGATACAATAATATCGATGACCATGAGCTTAAGCTGGTACTTGTATGAGGTTTTGCTGTCCTGTCCATTCTTTGGACAGGGAGGGGTTAATAACAGCAGCCGGTATGGTGGGGGCACTGCTTTCTTTTCCTTTGGGCTAAATACAACAGCTCTTATGACAGTTTTTGAAAATCTTCAATATCTCTGGGATATTCAAACTAGCATTTTGCTATTGGTAGGTTTGGTGCAGATGGTTCAGTTTTTGTTATATATCAGGCATAGGTTTATGAATACCACTGAAGAGCTTTCTCCGAGACAGAATAATCACGAGTGGCAGGGCATGTGGCAAAGTATGGGCGAGTACCTAGGTACTTTCTCACGCCCAATGGTTTGGAATTTCACTCCTGAACAGTTACAAGACCCCGATCAAGTGACTGCATACCTAAGGAAAAATTGCTGTAGGTTTCCCAGAGATGGACACCTTACTGCACTGTGCTGGGCTCTGGCCACTATTTATCAAACACTGCTTGATAGCAGGCAGCACTGTCAGCACTGTCAGCACTGTCAGGGAGAAGGGAAAGGAAACAGACTGGCAGATACTATAGCTGCTGCAACCACTGGGGCTGACACTGCAGCTACTGCAACCCCTGTGACCGACACTGCAGCTACTGTAATCTCTACAGCAGACACTGCAGATGATCCGAAAAACCAATCCACACCAGTGTCTGTTGCTCCCGTACAAAAGAGGAAAGGCACAAAGAAATCAGTTTGCATAGTGACAGATAAGGATGATGATCAACCGGGATCATCTCGAGGATATCAGGATGAGGCAGAACCAGAGATTGTTACCCGATCCCTGACTCTGAGTGAGCTGCGTGAGGTTCGAAAAGATTTCACTCGCCACCCAAGTGAGCACATTATCACTTGGTTGCTCCGATGTTGGGATCACGGGGCCAGTAGTTTGGAATTAGAAGGCAGAGAGGCCAAGCAGTTGGGATCCCTAGCTAGAGAAGGAGGAATTGACAAAGCAATTGGGAGGAGGCCGGAAATCCTCAGCCTCTGGAGGCGACTACTGTCAAGTGTGCAGGAAAGATATCCCATAAAGGAATATATTACATGCCAGACACCCAAGTGTAACAGCATAGAGACATCTGTCCAGCACCTGAGAGAATTAGCTGTACGGGAGATAATTTATTATGATCTGGACAATTCACGGCTTCCCGCTGATCCCGATGAAGTCCTATGCACTCCAGATATGTGGCGTAAGGTTGTACGAAGTGCACCAGCAGGGTATACCAATTCACTGGCAGCAATTGACTGGAATGATACGAATCCGCCAACCGTAAATGAGGTGGCCTGCCGACTCCGGAAATACCAAGACAATGTTTCCCTCTCCGTCATTGCAGCAGTAGAGAAACTGGTTCAACGACTTGACAACAATGTGTCCAACTCCCAACCCGTATGGAGCAATGTTGCAGCTACTGGGAGAAAGCGTCCATCGTTCCAAGAGGGAGAATACACACCACGACGTACATTGTGGTTTTACCTGCTTGATCATGGAGAGGACATGAGGAAATGGGATATGCAGCCCACCTCAGCCCTTCGAGCACGAGTAAATGAGCTGCGGGGTAAAACATTCGCACAACGAGATTCTGCCAGGAAGAAGGCTGCACCAGTTTCTACTGGGCAGTTCCCTAGACCAACTGGAAGGCCTACCTATATGTCTGATGTGCCTGATCCTTTTGAAGGGACCTCTAAGTCCTTTATGCAACCAGTGGAAAACAAATATGATCAGCAGCAATAGAGGGGCCCTGCCTCCAGCCAGGTGGAGGAGAGGGATAATCGGGTTTATTGGACTGTGTGGATCCGATGGCCTGGCACGTCAGACCCACAGGAGTACAAAGCTCTGGTGGATACTGGTGCCCAGTGTACTCTAATGCCATCGAATCATGAAGGGGTAGAACCCGTTTGTATTTCTGGAGTGACAGGGGGATCCCAACAACTAACTGTGCTAGAGGCTGAGGTGAGCTTAACTGGGAAGGACTGGGAAAAGCACCCCATTGTGACTGGTCCAGAAGCTCCGTGCATTTTAGGTATAGATTATCTACGTAGAGGGTATTTTAAAGACCCAAAAGGGTACCGATGGGCTTTTGGAATAGCTGCTTTGGAAACAGAAGAAATTGAACAATTGTGTGCCTTGCCTGGACTCTTGGAGGATTCTGCTGTTGTGGGGTTGTTGAAGGGTGAAGAACAGCAAGTGCCAGTTGCTACGACGACGGTGAACAGACGACAATACCGTACTAACCGAGATTCCCTGATTCCCATCCATAAGCTGATTCGTCAACTGGAGGATCAGGGAGTGATCAGCCGAACCCACTCACCCTTTAATAGTCCCATATGGCCAGTGAGGAAGTCCAATGGAGAGTGGAGGCTGACAGTAGATTATCGTGGCCTAAATGAAGTCACTCCAGGTATGAGTGCTGCTGTGCCAGACATGTTAGAGCTCCAGTATGAATTGGAATCGAAGGCAGCCAAGTGGTACGCCACAATCGACATTGCGAACGCTTTCTTCTCGATCCCACTGGCGCCAGAGTGCAGGCCACAGTTTGCTTTCACTTGGAGAGGCATCCAATACACGTGGAATCGTCTGCCCCAGGGGTGGAAACATAGCCCCACCATCTGCCATGGACTAATCCAGAATACACTGGAAAAGGGTGAAGCACCAGAGCACCTGCAGTATATTGATGACATCATTGTATGGGGCAACACAGCAGAGGAAGTTTTTGAAAAAGGAAACAGGGTAATTAAAATCCTTTTAGAAGCCGGTTTTGCTATAAAACGAAGTAAAGTCAAGGGGCCTACGCAAGAAATCCAGTTTTTAGGAATAAAATGGCAGGATGGGCGTCGTCACATCCCAATGGACATTATTAATAAAATAGCAGCTGTGTCTCCACCAAGCAACAAAAAGGAAACACAAGCTTTCTTAGGTGTTATAGGTTTTTGGCGAATGCATGTCCCAAACTACAGTCTCATTGTGAGCCCACTCTACCATGTAACTCGAAAGAAGAATGATTTCCAATGGGGCCCTGAGCAACAGCAAGCCTTTGAGCAGATCAAACGCGAGATAGTCCATGCAGTGGCCCTTGGGCCTGTCCGGACAGGGACAGATATTAAAAATGTGCTCTACACTGCAGCTGGGGAGAACGGCCCGACCTGGAGTCTCTGGCAGAAAGCACAAGGGGAGACTCGAGGTCGACCGCTGGGGTTTTGGAGTCGGGCCTACAAAGGATCTGAGGCCAATTATACTCCAACAGAAAAGGAAATACTGGCCGCCTATGAAGGGGTTCGAGCCGCCTCAGAAGTGATTGGAACTGAAGCCCAGCTCCTCCTGGCACCCCGACTGCCGGTGCTGGGCTGGATGTTCAAAGGGAAGGTTCCTTCTACACACCATGCCACTGATGCTACGTGGAGCAAGTGGGTTGCACTAATTACACAGCGGGCTCGAATAGGAAACCCCAATCGCCCAGGAATCGTGGAGGTGATCACAGACTGGCCAGAAGGCAAAGATTTTGGGATGTCACCAGAGGATGAGGAGGTAACACGCGCTGAAGAAGCCCCACCCTACAACGAACTGCCAGAGAATGAGAAGCAATATGCCCTGTTCACTGATGGGTCTTGTCGCATTGTGGGTAAGCATCGGAGATGGAAAGCCGCTGTATGGAATCCTATAAGAAGAGTAGCAGAAGCCACTGAAGGAAAAGGTGAATCAAGCCAGTTCGCTGAGGTGAAGGCCATCCAGTTAGCCCTGGACATTGCTGAGAGAGAAAAGTGGCCAAGGCTCTACCTTTATACTGATTCATGGATGGTGGCGAATGCCCTGTGGGGGTGGTTGCAGCAGTGGAAAAAGAACAACTGGCAGCGTAGAGGCAAACCTATATGGGCTGATGACTTATGGCAAGATATCTCTGCTCGGTTAGAGAAACTTGTTGTAAAGGTACGTCATGTCGACGCCCATGTACCTAAGAGTCGGGCCATGGAGGAACATGAAAACAACCATCAGGTAGATAAGGCTGCTAGGATTAAAGTGGCTCAGGTAGATCTAGACTGGCAACGTAAGGGTGAATTATTCATGGCTCGATGGGCTCATGATACCTCGGGTCATCAAGGGAGAGATGCAACATATAGATGGGCTCGGGATCGAGGGGTGGACTTGACCATGGACACCATCACACAAGTTGTCCACGAATGTGAGACATGTGCTGCAATCAAGCAAGCTAAGCGGTTAAAGCCCCTTTGGTATGGAGGACGGTGGATGAAATATAAATATGGGGAGGCTTGGCAGATTGATTACATCACCCTCCCACAAACCCGCCATGGCAAACGTTATGTGCTTACAATGGTGGAGGCAACTACCGGCTGGCTAGAAACATATCCCGTACCCCATGCCACTGCTCGAAATACAATTCTGGGCCTCGAAAGGCAAGTCCTCTGGTGACATGGTACTCCAGAAAGAATCGAGTCAGACAATGGGACTCATTTCCGAAACACTCTTATAGACACCTGGGCCAAAGAGCATGGCATTGAGTGGGTGTACCACATTCCTTATCATGCACCGGCCTCTGGGAAAATTGAACGATATAATGGACTTTTAAAAACTACACTGAAAGCAATGTGTGGTGGGACATTCAAGCATTGGGATACACATTTGGCCAAAGCCACGTGGTTAGTTAACTCTAGGGGATCTACCAATCGGGCTGGCCCTGCCCTGTCAAAATTTCCACGTACTGTAGAGGGAGACAGAGTCCCAGTAGTGCATATGAAGAGTGTATTGGGAAAGAGAGTTTGGGTCATCCCTGCTTCAGGCAAAGGTAAACCCATGTCTGGAATTGTTTTTGCTCAAGGACCTGGCTGTACTTGGTGGGTAATGCAGAGGGATGGAGAAGTTCGATGTGTACCTCAAGGGGATTTGATTTTGGGTGAGAATAGCCAATATAATTAATAAAGTAGAAATTGTAATAATTGCCAAATAACCCATTATTGTATATTCATTATTGTTATGATTGCTGTATGTTGTACCATAGCATTATAGCCGGAGTCATACAAGTTAATGAAGAAGGAGTGCCATGATGATGGAACTAAAGCCTGGCCTCTCAAGAACTTTTTTCTCCCTTTGAAAATAAACTCTGACCCACAGACTATGAGCATGGACCATGCCAGGTGTATCAGTCAAGAGCCTGAGATGCAGCATGCAACGAGCCAATGGAACATACAATTATCCTGAGAAACTGTTACGACAAATGGAGCCTGAAAATCATGGACTAAATGAACTCAACAACTTCAGAGGGATGATTCACAGACTGAGGGAATAAGATCTGTATGCACGTATGTGTGCATACATGTGTACATACATATATGGGTGTGTGAAACACGAAACTGGTTGTACCCAAAGAAAATTGTTGGATCTGGTCATGACGTAAATGGTATGGAATAAGGGGTGGATAATGTCCTGGTTTCAGCTATGATGGAGTTAACATTTTTTTAGCAGTGAATGGAATGCCATGTTTGGGTGTTAGCATGAGAATAGTGCTGATAGCACCCTGATGTTTCCGATTTGTTGCCGGGCAATCAAGTACCTTTCTCAGCTCTGCATACTTCCTTACTAGTGAGAAAGGAGGGGACGCAGCCAGGACAGGTGACCCGAATTGGCCAAAGAGGATATTCCATACCAGTTACGTCATGTTCAGTATAAGGGGGGACTGGGGGGAAGAGGGGGGGGACAACGCCAGGACGTGCAGTTTCTGGGGACGGTTGGGTTGTCCGGGACGGGCTCTAAGCTGTGCGGCCTGAGTTGTGTGGTTTGGAGAGAAATTGCATTGTGTATCACCAGTTTCATCTATTTTGTGCTTTAAACTTATGTTATTGTTATATCTAGTTTTCTGTTATTGTTTAGTAAACTATCCTTATCCCAACCTGCGTGGTTCTGGTTTCTAGGTTGTGGTTTCTTTTCCTCCTTTCTTCCTTCCCTTTTTCCCCTTCCCCCAACTTTCCTTCCCCCTTCCTTTTAAAAGTACAAGCGACTGTGTGGGGTGCGGCCCCCGGCTGGGGCAAAACCACGACAATAGATATAATGAAAACAGCAGTAACACAAAAATAAAAACAACTCATCAGTGTCTCATACGATTAAATCAATTTCAACAGGTAGTAGGAAAGAAATCAGATCATGCAAGACTGCAGAAAAGTGAGAATTCTGAGATGATGGACAGCTGTGAATAATTTTGCTTTCTTAAGATGCGGTGCAATGAGGCAAGAAAAGAGGACCTCTGACAGAAAAGCTACAGGTTCTAATTCAAATTGAGAAAGACAGCTCTGATAATAGCTATACCTAAAGCAAATTTGAAAGACTCTGCCAGTGACCACAGTTCTATTTTGTGCCTTGCTCATCACCACCCAGCCTCCACATCCAACAAGGAATAGACAAGTCTTGCAAGCTGAGTCCTTTTTAACATAAAGAATCCCATGAAGCTGTTTCTGCTCTAAGTAGAATTAAAGGACAAATATATTAAGTAGAAAACAACTACTACAGGTTGTTCGTTTTGAGAGATATCAAGGAAATTTAAATGGAAACTTCTTTCAACACAATGTATTTGTCTCTGCTGAGCTAAAACTAACCCTTTCTGACTCACCAGGCTTGAAATTTTTATCATTTTTATCATTTCCTGATGTGGCCAATCACCAGCATGGTGGCAGAACAAAGACCAGAGTCTCATGAAAGTATGAAACTAAAGACGCTGTCTAACATAAATTGAGGACTCTGGAAAAAGGACTGAAATAATCGCCTCAGATTTAGTATTATGTTTTTACTTTGATTTTAGAAGGCCACACTTGAGTTGCTATGCTGACATTGAATTTTACATGGACACTCAGAGCAGACTTTTATCTGGACTCATGCACCAGCCTACACTCACCTAATCACCAAGCCACTTTGCTGTGCAGAAATGTTTTACAGTAATTTTTCCTATTGCCTCAAATTCTCTTTGGTATTCAAAAAACCATAGAAAACTGCTTTCTCTGAAGATCTGGATTAGTTACTCCAAAAGATGACAGAGTATAGTTAACCATGTGTTGTAAACTACCGGACAAGCTGACAGTAGAAAGCAGGATGCTAAAAGACAAGCCTCCTGCAGGAGGCCTCCTGTGCTACGGTTCCAGATATTTTTCTGTCCCAGTGCTGTGCTACACAGATAAATTGTTGATAAATAGCACACTCAATGTTATTCAGCAGACAAGATACAAATAACAGTGACAAATTAAAGCTAAATACAAAAAAAAATATTAAAAAACCAAAGTGGTTATCTGTTTGTTAGTCAATTTGAAGCTAGAAATCTTGCTTTTGCTTTATCAATATAGACCATTCTTGCCTTGAAAAGTATGCAGTTGCACACTACAGCACCTGGTTTTGTCAGTCTTGGTACCTTTGTCCATCTCAATTTTAGTGACATGTATACATAAGAACCACTTAAAAAAGAACTGTAGCATATGACATCGAGGTTCTTGAGTGTGTTCAGAGAAGGGCAACCAAGCTGGTGAAGGGTCTGGAGGGCAAATCCTATGAGGAGCTGCTGAGGGAGCTGGGGATGTTTAGTCTGGAGAAGAGGAGGCTGAGGGGAGACATTATCACCTCCTACAATTACCTGAAAGGAGGTTGTAGAGAGGTGGGAGATGGGCTCTTTAGCCAAGTACCAGGAGATAGGACAAGGGGAAATGGCACAAAGCTGAGCCAGGGCAGGTGCAGATTACGTGTTAGGAAAAGATTTTTCACTGAAAGAGCTGTCAGGGCCTGGAACAGGCTGCCCAGGGAGGGGGTTGAGTCACCTTCCCTGGTTGTGTTTTAAAAAAGGGTAGATGAGGTACTTAGGGATATGGTTTAGTTTAGGACAGGAACGGTTGGACTTGATGATCTTAAAGGTCTTTTCCAACCTTGTCATTCTGTGACTTTGTGGTATTTTTTTATTTTCTCCACCGCTGCAGGTAGCGACACCAGAACAGTGGCACTGGGCTTGTTACTCTTGAACTCAGCATTGGATAGTTCTTAATGTAAAGCTGTCACCAACAGAGAGGCTTAGCAAAAACTCCTTATGGAAAACTGCTTTAGTCCTCATGCCTTCCAAGTCTATTTTATTTACTATGAATCAGTATGACATCCACGCGAGGCTCTTAGACTTATGAGCAGTAAGCACATGGCATACCAGCAACAGTCACGTGGATTATGTTCTGGTTCACTGAGTTTATCACCAGGAGAGACATGATGAAAGCTTAATAGACTGATCGGAAAACTCAGAGGTTTCGCACTGATTACAGGAAGCAAAGCTATTCTTGATAAGAATGGATCTAATTTAGAGTATTTCTTCCTGTTTCAAAAAGACAGGCATACCTAAGGCATTTTTTTCAGATACTCCGTTCTTTTCCAGGAAGACACATTTGCTTTGATGTCTGAAAAAACCCAACTTGCTTTACACCATTAAGAGGGAAAATGAAGTTATGGCTTCCACAGTAGCTTCCAATGTAGGATGTAAATTCACGGAACAGCTATTTCTTCAAATGTTGCAGTTAACAGTAATTGGGCAAACACAGTAACACGTAGGAAGGAAAAGGATCAATTCTGGAACCCCCGGAATTTTCCTTCTTATCCTTAGGAGACTCTTTTCGTTGTTTCTGTCCAGCAGAGATTTTGCAGGTCCAAGAGCGCTCATTCCATCTATTCCTTTACACTCTCGATTTATTTTAATGAATATCTACCTATCATAGCAATCAATTTTAAAAAGTGGGGGGAAAAAAAAGCCAACCAACCAGCCAAACAAGAAAAAAAACCCCAAACCCAACAACAGAACCACCAAGAAACTATGAGGAAAGAAAGGACAATCTCTTTAACATCTTACCAGAGCACTTTTCATAGATCTTAACATTTGACCACCTCACACCATCTTCTCTAGCTAAATTTTACGATATGGTCTAAATGAGAGAAGTAAAAGTTGCAGTTACATTGTTTGGGGAAATAGAAATCATGCCGGGTCCCAGAAAAAACACACCCAAATACACCCTAAAAATGGTTCCCTCTCTTGCTCATCACAAATTGTGGCATAGGTACAGGTGTTGATGACAACTTATAGCTATATGGATTGAAGTAGAAATATCTCTGAAAGATGTCTTCTGTAATATTTAGTAATTTATCAGCCAAACAAAGCACATGAAACTCCACTTGTGGTGACAACCAGCAAATACAGACTACCCAACGGAAGTCTTGCTCATGCAAGAAAAGACACAGTCTGTACGTCAGAGGAGAATGTGCACACGGCAGAAAAGCCTCCTGGCAATTCAGCTCTTTGGGATCTGAAAAAAGAGGGTCATTCAAGGACAACCCAAACAATTACAAGTATCTCAGTACAACGCACTGCCTACGGAAGGTATTGAGGGACAACAACATGGACTAACTTCCAGTCTTTTTCCAGTTAGTGGGAGGAAGGAAAATACGCAGCCAAGGCCACAAGTGCAACATCTGTGCCAAACCAAGGTCAGAACACTGACACAATTTAAAGGCGTCAGCAGCATCACAGCATCATGGGATTCTTCTCACCACCACATTTTTTCACAGTGTTAATCAGGAATAGAAGAGACGGATGCTGGTCAGTAACTTGGAACTTTAGTCATTAAGCAGTGGCTTTCTGGGCAAAGACACTGCCTGAAACAATTATAGTCATTCCTTCGTCAGGAGTCACAGACACTTTCTACCAAACAGGCTTTATCAGCAAAGACTAGAATCCAAAACAGTTTCAGAGCCTTTTAAAGGCAACCAGGGGTCATCAGATACTCTGACTTGTATTACGTGTCATGCACATCTACTTCTAGCTACTCTGCTGAAATCCCCAACCCTATGTTTAGCAACTGCTTTTAAAATAAGAAAATACAAAATTGTGTCATGGCTGAAAGATTTCAAACCATGTTGTCTATTGGTAGGACTTTTTCAGTAGTTTATCACTTTGTGCCTTCAACAAACATATTGTCTTGCTAATCTTTAAGCTTTAGCCCTTGGTTCTTTCTGACAGGACAACACACTCCACTGGTACCAGGACTAGTTCCAGAACATCGCTACAAGGTTTCAGACACAGATGCAATGATAACGATCCACCAGTTAAAATACAGATGACTAGTATTTTATAGCAAATGTTTTTGTGCTCAACAGCATATATCAGAGAATGAGACAAATGTTCAATCTGTTTTCTTCTTGAAGTAACAAATAAAACCAGTAATACTTAAACTGTCTGACTTTAGCTTCATGACCTGTGGGGTCTTTTTTCCCTTGAAAAGCTCCACTGGCAAGTATTCCCTCTATATCCCAGGGCACCACAACATTGACTTACAGAGGTCTTGATACAAATTCTTTCCTTCAAGTACAAATTTCTTCTCAACATGCACCCTATGCAACCCATCCTTCTAAACAGACTTAACCAAATCTCTGATCTTTTACTTTGTAAGCTGATACACAATCTTTTGTGAGATCTCAATTTCAGCTGAATAGAGAACAGCCTTATGAAAACCCTTATTAAAAGTGAATACTGACCTTGAGGTGAGGCTGAAGGAAGCAGCAAATCCAGGAAGGAGATGCGAAAGAAAAAGAGTTAGAGTTTGTGAAAACAGTGTAAAGAGAGAAGGCAGTTCAAGAATACAGGACAAAACAAGCACATCTAAATCAGGTAATGACACACAGATACACAATCCTCCACAAACACAGAGCTGCAGGTTTTATAGACACGTAAGAAAAAAAGAAAAATGAACCTTTACATTAGATTACACCATTTAACTCAGAGGCAACTTTCTGTAGAGAACATAGTCTCCAGTGTATAACAACTCTTAGAAAAGGGAAATAAGCCAAGTATAGAAGTCTGGATTTACATCACGTCACTAGCAAGTAGCCTTCTTCCTTTGAAACTGTGGAGTTTGACTATCTGAGATGAACCCTAATATGTTCCTTTGTGCCATCTTCTAAGGGTTTGTTTTCTCTTCCATTTATCCAGCAGATGACCCAAATTTTTCAAAAGGGAACAGAAGGGAGAAAAATCCCAACCACAGAGTAAGGTCTTCAAGTCCTGAAGACTTGTCAAAGCTAAAATTTCATCTTACTTAATTTTGACATTAAAGTCACACTTCCAAAACCACACAAACAAAAAGCATCTGCCTCTTCTTCCTGCAGTGTTGCTGTCTCAATTCTCCCACATAAGGTGCAATCTAAAAACAATAATGACCGAACAGGCATATCTTTTTGACAGTTCTCTCCAACATTGTTTAACAGCAAAACTGACCAAGACAAAATGCTGGAGTTCCCTGTAAAACACGAGGTCCCACAGGTTCATTATTGCTTTATTTTTTCCAAATATCTCCAATATCTTTTCATAGGCATCTGCTGTCAATTTCACTGATAACAGCAACGTAAATCAACAAGGAGCCATAAATACAGATCTTCTTAATCTGATTTTAAACTTTATTCCTTTTCAGTCAATGGCAGAGAGAAAAAGTAAATGTCTTGCTGTCCAAAGTTGCAATTTGGCTTCTACAGCATAAGCTGTACTCCTCCTGTGGCAAAATTTCACTCTAAAAAGACAGGATATGGTCTGGAAAAAGTATTTTGTAGGACAGCCTAACTGCTACATGCTTTATTACTCCTGATATATGGAACCATGGAAATTAAGTTCAAAGTCCTTACTTCTGGCAAAAATTTTAGGAACAACAATGTAGGATGTGGAATTTATACAAGCAGCAGTTTCAGAGTGAGGTTCAGCTGAGAACTGTGTTGCTGGTCTGTAAGAGATAAACTACTGTGAAGATACTATTTTTTGGCTTTTAAACTAACATTCTTCAAAACAAGTTCTTCAAGGACAGCTGCTGTCAAGGCTGTGTTATTTGGGGACGAGACTTGCAAAATGCCAAATACAACATCTCGGTGTTTGATCTTAAAGTCAGTTATAATGTTCCAAAAGCCTCAGTTAATTCGTATAGAAAAGCGTGGAACTAACAATTCTAACTGAAATCCAAAAGCTCTCTAAGCTGAGCTGCAGAGCTATGACTGGTCAAACAAATTTAACAAAGGGGAACATAAAAGTGAAAATAAACACTTGGTTAGATACGGGAATAAATAAGACTGGGGGAAAAAGCTTGTCTTTTTAATGACTATTACTAGATTAGGAATGTTTACAACTTCTTTTGCATTTCAGGGAGCCTTCATAGCACCTGGTTCTATTGTAGTGATGTTTTTTCTTCAATATAAATGTGAAAAAAGTACTGGCTACAATCCAGAATGGCCCTATGGAATTGGAATGAACCATACTGTCCTTTCAACTGCTCTTAAAGGTAACAAGTTTTGCCAGGACAAGATGAAGGCAAAACAGTACCTGAAACACCTATGCTGTGGTCACTTGGAATTTTCTGTATGTTATTTAGCCAGCTGCATGGGATTCGAGTGGAGAATAATTGTTGCTACATCTTCATTTTCTTACAGAATAAATTCTTTCTTCCAAAGAAAAATACATCTTATGTAATTGCTAGCCACTTTTTCCAGGTTGTTTTACAGAGGTTCAAATATTTTTTTAAAATAACGGATTTTTAGAATAAACATAGTATTTATCCAAACAAAAACAAGGAGTATGCCTGAAAGAACATAAAAAGGAAGAAAAATCTGGAACTGTGCACTACCACTTGAATTAAAACCAAGGCAGACACCTGAAACTGCCAGCTATTAGGAAGTTGATGGAGATCTGCAACAGGCTGAAGGTGAAGCCTTAGTGCCCAGGGCTACATCAGTGAAATTGAGCAGAGGAACGCAGCAAGCATCTGCCCCAGGAAGCAGCCCCAAGCAAGCAGGATCAGATACATACCAAGACATGCTCATCACAGAGCAAAATAATAATTTTTAGTTTGCATTATTTCCCTTTGAGCAAGAACACACACTTGCAGCATTCCTTACAAGATCCAGCAGCAGCGCTTCTGCCCAGCACCATCAAGTGTGTATTCTAATGCAATACTCCAAGGCAACAGTCACACAGGGAGACAATACAATTTTAACACCTAATGGGAGTCTTGAAGAAATCCATTTTCTTTTAAATTGCCATCCCATTAATTTTAAAGATACAGCTGACAAATTCGATCGCTGGGTGCAGATCGAAAGTCAGTGAGATGTGAACACTTCAGTATTTAATTATTAAATATATATATTTATAAAGCTGTTGATTATTCCAGCTATAATATTTGTCCACATGCTTGTATATTACAGGGAGGAGAATGGTTCTGTTCCATTGGTCTCAGATGTATGTAGGGAGAGGTTTATGTAATGATTTCTAGTTAACCATTGAATTCCACTTGCTTGACAGTGAGCTATTGTGTATATTTATTACTTCACAGTTCCTTCAAAGTAGCCTGACAGGGCGTAATATGTATTTGATTTTCCTTGTGTCAGTCAAAGCAGAAAGGCTTTTTATGGTTACCACTTTTGACACCTTTTCTTGGTAAAAAGAATGATGGCTGGTCTTTTCCTTTCTTTTTTAGTTAGTATTTAGAGGGGTGGAGAAGAGATGGAGAGACAGAGGGAGGGAAGGTTTGTGTGTGCACCCATGCACACACCGATCTAATAGCACAAACATTACCACAGGTGACCATGGAGCAATACTGTTGCTATTTCACTGGCTTATTGGCAATTTCTGGGTTTTCCTTTCATTCTTGCTGTACTACAAGACAATACAAGGATCTGAGACTTTTATTATTACTGCTCAGTTCTACAAAAGGGATTTTTCAATTATTATTTTTACTCCTTACTAGTTTGTGAGTATGGGTACCATCATATTGCTTAAAGATGTTGACTGAAAAAAAGCTACAAGGCAATTTTTGAGGAGTCATGACAGGTTAATAACGAAACCCTGATATGGAAACTAGACTTATTATTTACATAATTTTCTTCCTCTGATTTTATAATTAATTATATCATAGCTCTTATAGCCTACTGATCCAGCAGTTGGATTGGGAGATGCTAATAAAACCCATCATTGCTACAATGAAGGAGTTGATGACAACTATAATAATTATAGACCACAGACATAGGTGCGAGAGGGAATGCTTGATAACCACTTCGACTTAACGACAAAAACAATCAGAAATTTAATGCCACAGGAAATCTGTCAGGAAAAGAAGCCTTGAAAAAAGCTCACAGCCAGTGCTTCTCATTACTCATAAGTATTACTCTAACGTAAGGTTCTTTTTGGAGGATCCACGATCACATCCTTAGTCTTTGTGTAGGAGTTAAACCAAGCTTACAGCCAACTGCTGAATTTAACAAAGGAGATTGTACTCAGATCCACAGAGAAGAATCACTCCATTTAACAGGGTCAGTCCTGCCTGCCTGAGCATGGAAATAATATCAGGGCAAGTACCCAGACTTTGGTGGTTCAACGAGGCTCACTGGATAACACTGTGAGCTCATTCAGGCAAAGCCTACATCAGCCCTGACCTCTTGCCTTGTCAAAGAGCAGGACTAATTGGGGTTCTTGGACCTAGTTTTTTATAACAGCTGTTTCTGCAATACCACAAAGTTTCAGCTTCTCCCAAAACAGAGAAAAAGGGAGAGAATGGGAATCAAAGGACAACTAAATAAAGAACAAATGGAAAAAGGATATCCCATTACACGAAAAAGGTGAGGATGGATTGAGAAGTCACCATAAAATCACTATGATGGCTTTTTTATCTGGTGCTCACTACAGATGTATTTGCAATTACTGGCAGTGTGTGCCTCTTTCCTCAGATGTAGGTTTCAAAAGCAATTAATGAGGTTGAGCATTGATTTGAAGGCACTTAACAAAGGTTGACTTTCAGAGGGCAGACGCTTTCTGAACATTGACAAACTTCAAAATGTCTGAAGTTAAATACCTATAAGGAAAGGTGCCTGCATCTTCTGTTCTTGTATGTTTAGCCTGGTTATTTCAATATAAAATGCATTCTTTTTTCCTCTGTGAAACTCAAGGTGGGACTTCAGGACTAATTTTCATTTAGTACAAAGATTAAAGCAAGACTGAGAAAAAAGAAACTACTTCTTCATTTTCTAGCTTGGAATTTGTGAAAATCCTAATACTCAGTAGACTTTGGTGCTCAGAAGTGGAGCTGGACTAATTCGGGGTCAGACCACTTCTTTCCATTACAAGACCTTGTACTCACTTGCCAGGAATTAAAAAATTGTGCTAGGTGTCAGCCTCACCTGGGATTTTTTGGGGACAACTTAAGCTACACCCCTTCACACATTAAAGGCAACATTCTTGTGGAAAAGGACTGTTCATATGGTTAAAGACTCTGTCACTTTACTGTGATACACAGGCTTGCATGAAAGGTGAATTAAAATGACATGGTAATCTTCATTTTGGAAAATCCTGAGTTTTGGGTTATTAACCTTAGAATCTTAATATTTATTTAAGATAGGAATATTTGATGGAAGTGGATAAGAAGCAACAACAACAAATTCTGCCTTGTAACAATACCATGCAACCATGAGATAAACATAGTCAATTTGCTTTTAGGATTTATGGTACCAAAACGGATTAAAGTATTTTTAAGTTATATTTAATTATTTCAGTTTCTCCTACACCTGAAGCAGAGTTCAATTTTAATTTTGGAGGAATTTAATTAGCTATGATAACAGAGAATTATAGTTACACCATGTCTCAAGGTTACCTTTAATGGTGCTGATTATGATGTTATAAATGCCTTTTGGCCTTTAATTTGATGATGTCTCTTTTACCTTAAATTACTTATATGTGCTAATGTGGTTCTTGTTTAGGAATTCTCTTTTTAAAAATTATCTAAAAATTTACAGCAACAACCAATTTGGAAAACAAAGAGAATTATAAGATATGAGCCGTGGCTTGAAAATACGTATTTCAACTTCTAATTCTTGACTTAAGAAAAGGTATGGGCATAATTTATTAGTATGGTTTCCCTTATTATAGGAGATTGTAAAGCTTATGAAACATGCAGTTAATTTCTCTCCCCATCCATCCTCACAGACCACTACACAAACAAATCACCATCTTATAGACACAGAGTAAGATGCTTCCTTTTACTGTCCACAATTTTCAATGCTCCTTCTAGTTTACCCTATGTTCTTCTAAATCTTTCATCTGTATTTACTGTTGAGAAAAATTGTTTAGGGTGAGAAGTATCTTCTGTCTGCTACACATCAAAAGTTTGAAGATTTCTTCTTGAACAGGGCATCCTTAAATTCTTTTCAGAAAAACTCTCCCAAATCTCTATTTCAACATAGCCATCATTTCCAGCTGTCCTTATTTGCAGAATATATGCACACAAATACAACTATAGGTAAACTACCCATCTGAAGACCATGATGGCTATGTCCATGATGATTATCATAATTTTTCTTTCTTTTCAGGTTTTTTTTTTTTTTTATGTATAGGATAATGATGACAACGGAACTCAAGAATAAGGCAATACTGACCTCTATGAATGACATATTTTAGACCACTTGGGTTTTAGCTGGTTCAGGCAGAATTGACAGGGGAGATGAGAACCAGAGGTAAAACACAAGAGAATTAGAATAAAAAGCAACAGCTTCTGTCAAGTTTAAATCAGGGAGAATAGCAGAAAAGCTCCTTTGGCTTGTGGTCACAACCACTGTGACATGTGTTGAATGCAGAGGCTGTTAGAGCTTGTACTTGACATAACTAGTTTCTATTTGACCTAAGGAAAAAATAAAAGCATAATTGCAGCAGACCCAAACAGCAGCAGCAGCCGGGCAACCAGCGGTGACATTCCACCCCGTAGGAAACAGAAGCCTTATAGAGCACTCACTTTCCCAGGAAGTCCCACACAAACCCCCCTACGTGTTGCGGTGCAGGGACTGACACCTGGTAGGGAGGGTGCAATTTGCGGGAGGCGTGCTTTCTGAGAAAAGGCATAGTCAAAAAAACCCCCGCACGTACAAAATAAAACAACTCATGGAACCAGGAGGTGACAGTATAAATGGAAAGAAAAAGTGAGGAAGGAAACAAAACACAAAATGAAAAGTTACAGAGAGACAGGAGATTGTGGAATGGCAATACAAAAAGCAAACAGTTAGTTATAAAGAAAGTGAACAACCAGACAGCTGCAAAACCATTTATGCCACCACAATCCGGGGACAGAAAGACCACTCATAGGGCTGGTCACCCACAGAAGAAATGTGGACTTATGGCCCACCTTCCAGTAAGAAAACGCAAAATCCTGCCCACAGAGAATATAAATTTATGAGCTTGTGCTTTCAATCTCGTGTTGACTCTAGAGTATTTTTCAAACTTTTGCATAGCATGCACCACATTTAACACATTATTTTTTGATATCCTTCCATTCACAACTGAAAACCAACGTCCCCCACCCAGTAATTGCAACAGTTACTGAATAGTGGAGGCATTTCCCTCTTCACTTTAACTGAAAGCAGCTTTGCCATCACCGACAAGGCTTAAGAGAGCAGTTTTCTACTTCTCATTTCATCTTCCTCTCCTCCTATCTTTCCTCCTTCTTTGTCCCCCTATACATACCTCCCTAATAGGCGATGCATTTCTTCTCTTCTATGGATGAAACCGTGTTACTATTTCTCTTCTCCTGACTCCTTTCTTCTCTTCTATGGTCTAGTTGTCACATATAACTAGCATAAGGAAAAACTCGAGGGAGAGACTCTCTCTTTTGAAAAATCCCATTTTTGTTAGTACAGTTATTCTCTGGATGTGACTTATTTCTTCTCATCCTGCTCTACATGGAATAATAACGGTTCCTGATAGGCACAGTAATATTCACTTTTTTGCTTGCTGACAAATGCTGCTGCAAGCATTAGGGTTCATTACACAGCAGTTTGAACAGCTGTAGAAGCATTAGAACTCATGATAATTTCTGGCCCACTCTGCACAGACCACAGTTTAAAGGACTTTTACAAGGCAAAATTATCTGTTCTTTTCAGGAAACCAAGACAGTAACTTTAAAACATCCATGTAACATGCCCAGATATTTCAATGCAGCTGTTAAGGAATTCTTTAGCAGAGAAAACCAGGACCAATCTATACATTTAATAGGCTTGTTAAAAACTCTGCTTTGTGCAGCTGAAAACAACTAAAGCCAAATAAGAATTTCAATTATTACTCAGAAAAAGAGAAATTACTAGTCAAAACCACACACCAAAGTATCTGAACCCTTGTCTCTTTTTCTCCAGTGCTGTGATTACATTACACTTCCACCTGAAAAAATGATTTCCGGTGTTGATACTTTGCTAATTCATCACACTAACGGTATGCACCTTAGGTCTCATGATCCAAGGACCTTTTCCATTTATGCTTAAAATAATGAGAGAACATGAATATTGTTAGATTTTTTCCCCCCTTGACTTATACAGCTGCTGGGAATCACATGATAACAGAACTCACCTGAAATGCCTATTCTAATTGCTAGAAATAAAAGAGGAGATATTCTATTTTATCTCAGTACTAGTAGAAAAGACAAGTTAAAAACAGAAGAGGACTAGTCTACTTTTTTATAAGAATGATGATCAAGTGTTAAGAAGAAACAGAGAGCACTGATTAGTCAAAATATTCACTAAATTGTTATGGAACGATATGCATTCACTTGGGGGTTATATGCTTTCATTGTGTCCTGGTTTCAGCTATGATGGAGTTAATTATTTTTAGCAGTGGATGGAATGCCATGTTTGGGTGTTAGGATGAGAACAGTGCTGATAGCACCCTGATGTTTCTAGTTGTTGCCGGGCAATCAAGGACCTTTCTCAGCTCTGCATACTTCCTTACTAGTGAGAAAGGAGGGGACGCAGCCAGGACAGGTGACCCGAACTGGCCAAAGAGGATATTCCATGCCAGTTACGTCATGCTCAGTATAAAGGGGGACTGGGGGGAAGAGGAGGAGACAACACCAGGACGGGCAGTTTCCGGGTTCGGGGACGGCTCTAAGCTGTGCGGCCTGGGTTCTGTGGTTTGGTGAGAAACTGCATTGTGTATCACCAGTTTCATCTATTTTGTGCTTTAAACTTCTGTTATTGTTATATCTAGTTTTCTGTTATTGTTTAGTAAACTATCCTTATCCCAACCTGCGTGGTTCTGGTTTCTAGGTTGTGGTTTCTTTTCCTCCTTCTTCCTTCCCTTTTCCCCCTCCCCCAACTTTCCCTCCCCCTTCCTTTTAAAAGTACAAGCGACTGTGTGGGGTGCGGCCCTCGGCTGGGGCAAAACCACGACACATTGACATAGTAAGAGTTTGATCTGTGACTGAAACAGCAAGAAACTACCACTGTAACATGAAAAACAAGAGCAGATCTCTGGAACTGGATCAAAGAAAAGCTTCCTTTCTAAGCCTTCGAAGACTGTGCCAATGCTTTCATCTCTAAAAGAGAAGGAGGCCCATCTATTCCATCTATTTATTTTCTCTTTTTTCTTTCTTTTTTTTTCTTTTTCTGTCTTTCTTTGTAGGTTTTTGATTATGGGCCACTTATATGTGCTTATTCAGTGTCTGACACTGCAGGTCCCAATCTTGATTAGAATTTCTGAATTCTAATGTAATAAAAAAAAAAATCAGAATTGCATTAAAAGTTTGCATAAGAAAATACTCTTCCTGTCATTCCAATCTCCTCTAGGAAACAGACTGAGGAATGATGAATATTTCTGAGTTGCTTTTCCTAAATAGTAATTACTTCTGCACACAGAAATAAGTAAGGCACTATGAACATCATCTCCATACCTTATAGAATCACAGACTGATTTGAGCTGGAAAAGACCTTAAAGATCATCTAGCTCCAACCCCCACTAGACTCCCTCCACTAGACCAGGCTGCCCAAAGCCCTATCTGACCTAGCCTTAGATCTATTAGAAATTTGTTGGTTATACCCTGATCCCCAGTCAGACTGCATGCCCTAAGATGATGATATGGTGAACTTCACACTCAAGATGGGCACCTCTAAGGGGCTGAAAAAAAAATTTTAAAAAAATCACACAGAGAAATATGACTAGTAACTGATATTTGGCTTTTTCATGTCTATACTTGATGCACCTCCTCTTTCAACCTATTGTCTGAATGTTCTGAATACATCATGTATCAATGGGCTGAAAGTCATTGCCACTTAGAAAAAAGGGGAAGACAGCTCCTCACTTTTGGATGTCTGAGCTTACACCACAGGTATAGAGAGTTTTGGTTAAATAAAATAACAACTTAAAGAAAACTGACAGAATGCTGCTTAAAATCACAGAGCGAGAAGAAACCCAGCTGACAAGTTGAACTTTTTCAGAACTCTGTCACTTTCAAGGAAACGAGAATGGACTTCTTAAGAAAGGCTTTTAAAATCATTCATAGGTGCCCATACTTTGACTGTCATCAAGCCAGTGAACAATAACCACTGCCATCTCAGAGAACCCGAAATGTCCTCTACTCACCTCCCCTAATCTTCCTAACACTAGAGCTGCAAAGTAGTTAAACAGTTACAGGACAGAAATTAGAAAGACTATTCTGGCACAAGGCAAATAGGAATAATCAAATTTCCATTTTGCTGTTCCAAGTTAGCAATTCTTCGTTACGAATCATAAAGTGAAGAAAAAAACCCCAAACAAGTATTACTGCCCAGAAACTCCCCCTTGGCCCACTGTAAGGTAAGAAAATGACAGAAAACAGAATCTGTTTCAGGTCTTTCCCAAGATCTACTATTGATAATTGTGATAAAAATGTCATGGAATCATAATAAATTTAAATTGTTTAGGACATTAAAGTCAAGAAAAAATACTTGAGCACCTTGATTCCAACAGGAGGATGGAAAATGCTGAAAAGTGCATTTTACCCATTTCATTTGGGTAAAAATAAATTTATTCAGTCAGCTTAATGTGAGCTGAAGTTTATCTTCCCCTAACAGTACAAAGAGTTTCAATGCCACTTGGCAGAAGAACCTAACTAACTAGTATCACAAATGCTTAAAAGTATTTTTTCTTATTTATATTTCGGAGAGCCATGCCTCAGGAATTCATTAACTCAAAAGAACAAATTGTTTTCCAAACACACCACAGTGTTGGCAACTTCTTTTACCTCCATTCCCTTACAGTTTTATCTGTATCAGAATAATTTTTGAGCAGGCAGGTAAAGAGAGCACGCAGTAAGAAACCTTTTAGCTTACAGTCTACCAGAATAAAGGACTGAAGGCAGAAAAACTCTGAACAGACTTTCCCAAAACAGGTACTCTCAGGTTTTTAAGACAACAAAAACGGACAAAGTTATCTATAACTTTAATCAGCTTATTTTCTCCTCTAGTAACTTCATACCACTCTCACCTCTCCAATTCTGCTATCTTCTTATCCTTATCATTCTTCTCATTTTCCATCTCCTTCAAGATTTCAAGAAGACGATCCACCTCAGCTTGAGCCTTGCTAGATTCTTCCCGATACCGTGTTACCTCCCTTTCCAGCTGCTGCATACGATCACTCAGCTCGGGGCTGGCCCTGGCCTCCAGTGTTGCTTCATGAGCCTGTAAGAAAAAACGGTTCAAGAGAAAAACACATCATTCACACATATATTTTACAAATACTATGATCACAGAATCACAGAATCGTAGGGGTTGGAAGGGACCTCGAGAGATCATCGGGTCCAACCCCCCTGCCAAAGCAGGCTCCCTAGCTCATATTGCACAGATAGGCGTCCAGACGAGTCTTGAATATCTCCAGAGAAGGAGACTCCACCACCTCCCTGGGCAGCCTGTCCCAGGGCTCTGTCACCCTCACTGTGTAAAAGTTCTTCCGCATGTTGGTGCGGAACTTCCTGTGCTCCAGTTTACAGCCATTGCCACTTGTCCTGTCTCCACAGACGACTGAAAAGGGGTTGGCCAATTCCCCCTGCATCCCATACTTAAGATATTTATAAACATTAATTAGGTCCCCCCTTAGTCTTCTTTTCTCTAGGCTGAACAGTCCCAGCTCACTCAGCCTTTCCTCATACGGGAGATGTTCCAGGCCCTTAATCATCTTCGTAGCCCTTCTCTGGACTCTCTCCAGGAGATTCCTGTCTTTTTTATAGCAGGGAGCCCAGAACTGGACACAGTACTCCAGGTGGGGCCTGACCAGGGCAGAGTAGAGGGGGAGGATCACCTCCTTCGACCTGCTGGCCACACTTCCTGATGCATCCCAGGATCCCATTGGCCCTCTTAGCCACCAGGGCATACTGCTGGCTCATAGCCAACCTGTCATCAACCAGGACCCCCAGGTCCTTCTCCACAGAGCTCTTCTCCAGCAGGTCATCCCCCAGCCTGTACTGATACTGACGGTTATTCCTCCCCAGGTGCAAGACTCTACACTTGCTTTTGTTGAACTTCATCTGGTTTCTCCCTGCCCAGCTCTCCAGCCTGTCCAGATCTCGCTGGATGGCAGCGCAGTGTTCCTGCATGTCAGCCACCCCTCCCAGCTTTGTATCATCGGCATACTTGCTGAGGGTGGATGCTATTCCCTCATCAAGGTCGTCGATGAAGATATTAAACAGGACTGGACCCAACACTGAGCCCTGGGGAACACTGCTAGTCACAGGGATTCTGCTCCACTGATCACGACCCTCTAAGCCCGGTCCGACAGCCAGTTCTCAACCCACCTCACTGTCCACTCATCTATCCCATGATCTCTCAGCTTTTCTATCAGGATGTCATGGGAGACAGTATCGAAAGCCTTGCTGAAGTCAAGGTAGATGACATCCACTGCTCTCCCTCCATCCACCCAGCCAGTGATGACAGATACTATGATTACTACCCAGATTATCTATTTCCAAATGGTAAGATTAACTATTACACAGAAATAAATACATGCTACTTTTAAGCATAGAAAATATTTTCTAGAAAAAGAAAAATTCAGAAACAATTTTTTAAAAAATTCTGTCTAAAATACTGAAGTGGGCTTTTTTTGATCTGAAACAAAATCAACAGAAGTGTAAAAACATTAAAAAATTAAACTTCTTTGAAAGAAGAGAAAAAGAAATTTAAGTGTGAGTGTGTATAACAATTCCTAAAATACACTACTAAAGCAATGATATGACTGTAAAATTAGTTATCTGAGGTATCTTTAACCTGGATAATCTAGAAAAAAAAAATCACAGGTTAAGAGCCTTCAACCACTATATCAGTATGCAAAGTGTCTGACAGATTTGCATGGATGGTGCTGATGTACTGAAGTCCTTGCTAGTGTCTGAGACGTATAGACTAGGACTAACATGAGTATATCTATCTACTGAAAAGATCTTCCCCAAGTTATCTAGGAAATAATGTTTTTTAAAATCAGGCTATCATGACAGAAAGCATCAGAGGACTGAGGATAAAATTACTCTAATTAAGAGCTGTATTTATTTTAATGACTTGGTTTATTAATTTATTAGTAAAATTAATTCAACAGTTTCCAAGCATATTGGTGACAAAGAAAAGGTAGTATTTATGCCGGAGTTTAAACCAGCAGACCAAGGACTATCTTTTCATTCTCCCCTGCCCCTCTGCACTTTGATCTTGAACTGCTATTTGATATCAATTTGATATCAACTAATACTATTCAGAATTGCTCAGATGTACTTCAGTAAAGACTGCCTGCAAGCTCAAGGCCATTTTGTTTTCTGAAACAAGCCTACAACAGAAAATAAGACTTCTCTCTGCCCTGTGTGCAGCTGTGGAAAGCTGTTTTACAAGCTGCCAATGTTCTGGTCCAAAGCACAGTAAGTCTAAATCCAATAGTATGGGACTATCTTGCTGTTTGAAGGTAAGTGGACAGAACTGCAGCAGCATAAATCGCAGGGTTAGAAGCTGCTGCTTCCAAAGACCCAAATAAAAGCAAATACACACTCGACTAAATCTGTTTATTCAGTAAAATAAGAATGGAGGAAAACATCCTTTCACTGATTCCAACATTTTTGCCTTGAAGTCTTATTTTTTATTAGCTCCATTAACGCCAATGCTTCATTCTAGTGAAATCCACCAGAGTCTCAGAGCAGAATACTCTAGGACTGAAGGCGGCCTTGATACCTGTTCTTTACCAGGACTATGAACTTGGGTGGATCTGGGTTGTTGAAACACTGGAACCCTTCATATTCCAGGGTCTGGGCCCTGTAGCAGCTTGCCTAAGGCCTGATACTAAACTGGTTTTGGGGTTTTTTTTTTTCTTTCTTCCTCTTTTTTTTTTTTTTTAAATTCAGGAATTCCAGAAACCTGGATAACCTGCAAAGTATTTTATCATAGAACAAAATGCCTGACAAACCTCACGTCTCCCAGGCAGGTTTCCGTAGAAATGCCCAACAACCATAGGGAGAACTGAACCCTTTCCAGAAACAATGTGTTTAGAAAGACTTAAAAGGCTCCCCACTCCTGATATGCTTACAAGTCAAACTCTGCTGCTTCTGTGTCACTGAGCTGTAAATCTGAAAATGTTGCTTCTGTTTCTAAGACCCAGCTCCAAGTGCATCCCTGGTGAACCTGGAAGCTTTGAGAAGAATTTCAGTTAGAGCTGTCTACACTTCCAGATTCCTTACTACCCCATAAGCACTTGGAATTATAAACCCTTGGAAAGGACTCTTTAAGGCAATTGGAAGTCTAAATAACATGTTGCGAAGATGATGCAGACTCCAGGGGGACATTGCAGCAATTGGGGGAGCATACTCTGCTTTGGAAAGAGTGTGTTCCTGAAATGTATTATTGGGATTTCCAGCCTGCAGGATATCTGAAATATTTCCTTTTCAACTGTGCTTAAATTTCAAACAACCCCCCCTATTCTTCCCTCCCAAATACTGTTTGCACAAACCGGGAATACTGTTTTTGGGGGGGCATCTATATTCTCCTAAGGGTCCCTTAGGAGAATAGAGTTAAGTCTGAATTTCACCAGAGATAGAGCCTGAATTTTTCTGTACTGGATTTAGGTATGTTTCCAACTTCCCAAATTGTTTGCTTTAGCAAATACTCCTCCAGGCTCTTTACAGTCATGCAAAATATATAATCAGATAATCAAGAAACTTCCTTTCAAAAAAGCAAAGCTAGGCTGTTAGCCTGGATTATTAAACTCTCTAATTCAATGTAAGTTATAAGACCTAATGCAATTCTACTGCCAGGACAGTCCTGATTTATATTATTCTGTGCTAATAAAAGCATCTCCACAACCACCGCGACTGCCTCCCAGTTCAGCTGCTGAGGAGCAGGGCTCTGAAGCGGGAGACTCCGTCGAGGGACCCCCTTTCTGCGAGCAACAACCCCCGGACATAGATCCGCGAGGGCAACTAACAAAAAGCACCTAAGATCAAAAGGAGAGAGGCAGAGGTGCACCCATCAGTGGCCATCAGCACCCATTAACAGCCATTGTTCGTCCCCTGCACTGCCCGGAGCGGTGACTCATCGGGGGCGGAGCTAAGGGCGACAGGAATTATCCCTCTCCATACAAGAGAGGCCTCTGGGAGCGCGGCGACCCGGAGCGCGGCGACCAGGACGGGCAAACAGGGCGTGGCGCGGCAGTTAGCGAGGCAGTTCGCGCAGGCAGAGCAAGCAGGCCGAGCAAGCCTCCCCTCCTAGTTTGCTGAGGGGGTATACTCAGAGGACCGGCTCGCAGAGTACAAAAGGGCGAGCTGAGGGTTCCCTGTCTGCTGTGTGCTCAGCTAACCATGGTCTCCACCAGGCGCAGAGGTTCCCCCTGCAAATCTCGGGCAACCCCGATGGAGGGCCTGCCTAGGGATGCTGCGGTCCAGGTCTCAGGCTGCAGGGAATGCCAGAGCCTGCAGTTGCCTGGGATAAGAGGCAAACACCTAGCCTGTCTGAGGTGTGAGCAGGTCGATGACCTGCTTGCTTTGGTGGTACAACTAAAGGAAGAGGTTGAAAGACTGCGGGTGATCAGGGACTGCGAGCGAGAGATTGACTGGTGGAGTAGCTCCCTGGCGTCCCAAAAGGAAGACAGTCGGGATGACACCTCACACCTGAAGAAGGTCCCCCCTCACTGCCTGTGCCAGGTTAATGGGAGTGACCCAAACCCCGAGGAGGCCTGGAAGACAGTCCCGACTCGGCGTCGTAGGCACTCCCCCTGCCTACCTACCCCACCCCCTCAGGTGTCCCTGAGCAACAGGTTTGGGGCCCTGACAGTTGAGGAGGAGGTACCTGAGATGAATGGAGCCCCTCTGCCTCAGAGAAAGCAGAGGCCTAGAGTGAGGCGGTCATCTGCACGCCTTGAGACTGCCTCTGTTAGGCAAGAGAGGAAGGTAGTTGTAGTAGGAGATTCCCTTCTCAGAGGGACAGAAGGGCCTATATGTAGGCCAGACCCTACACGCAGGGAGGTGTGTTGCCTCCCTGGAGCCCGGGTCAGGGATATTACCAGAAGGCTACCAGGCCTGGTAAGATCCACTGACTATTATCCCTTACTGATAGTTCAAGCAGGCAGGGACGCAGTCACAAAGTGTAGCCTGCAAGCTGTCAAAAGGGAATTCCGGGACCTGGGGCGCTCTGTTGAGGGGGGGGGAGCCCAAATAATATTCTGCTCTATCCCCACTTGTGGGAGGAGGGGCTCAGAGCAGGACAGGATAACCCACGAGTTGAATGTGTGGTTAAAAGGCTGGTGGTGTACTCTGCTCCTGGCATGAGTACTGCTAATGGGGCTCACCTGTCCTATAAAGGAAAGCGGATCCTCGCCCAGGAGATAGCAGGGCTCATCGATCGTGCTTTAAACTAGTTAGGAAGGGGGAAGGGGATATTAAGGTGGCTGCCAGGGTTAGGCTTCGGGAGACACAACGGGAGTTGATGGTGGGAAGAGGTAAATACCAACAGCACAGTCGTGGACTTGGGGACGTTTTTCCACGTGAGAGTAGGGAAAATTCTGTGGACTGCCCTGAGTACTCCTCCGTGGAGCCACTTTTGCCAGTCCCCTGTCAGAAATCTCGCTGTGGGCCATTGAGGATACCTACATCTGCTTCACCACTGAACTGTCTTTACACAAATGCACGTAGCATGGGGAACAAACAAGAAGAACTAGAGATCTTTGTGCGGTCGCAGGGCCATGATCTCATCACAATCACAGAGACGTGGTGGGACAACCTGGACGACTGGCACACTGTCATGGATGGCTATGTGCTTTTTAGGAAAGACAGGCTAGGGAAGCGAGGTGGAGGAGTTGCTCTTTATGTGAGAGAGCACCTAGAATGTGTTGAGCTCCACCTGGGGAAGGATGAACCTTCTGTCGAGTGCTTGTGGGTTAAAATCAAGGGGCAAACCGGTATGGGGGACATTGTTGTGGGAGTGTGCTATAGGCCCCCTGATCAAGAGGAGCAGGTAGATAACGCATTCCATAAACAGTTAGAAGTAGCCTCAAGTTCCCGGGCACTGATCCTTATGGGGGACTTCAACTACCCAGATATTTGCTGGGCAAGCAATACGGCCAGTCGTATGCAGTCCAGACAATTTCTGCAGTGTGTTGAAGACAATTTCCTGCTACAGATGGTGCAGGAGCCCACAAGGGGAGGGCGGCTGCTGGACCTTGTTTTCACTAACAAGGATGGACTTGTTAGGGAAGTGAAGGTCGGGGGCAGCTTAGGGCAAAGCGACCATGAAATGGTTCAGTTCATGATCCTGGGTGGAAGAAGCAAGCCAAAAAGTAGGATAGCTACCCTGAATTTTGGTAGAGCTAACTTTGATCTCCTCCGCCACTTAATGGGGGCTATCCCGTGGGCTACGCTGTTTGAAGGAATGGGAGCCTGCGAGAGCTGGCTAGCATTCAAACAGCACTTCTTCCAAGCACAGGAACGATGCATCCCTTTGAGGAGGAAATGGGGAAAGAGAGGCAGAAGACCTGCATGGATGAACAGGGAGCTATTGAGCAAACTCAAAGAGAAGCAGAAGATCTATGAATCGTGGAAAAAGGGTCTGAGCACCTGGGAAGAATACAGGAATGTGGTCAGGGCCTGTAGGGATGCAACTAGGAAGGCTAAAGCCCTCTTGGAAATTAAGCTGGCAAGGGACATAAAGGATAATAAAAAGGGGTTTTTTAGACACGTGAACAGTAAGAGGATGTCCAGGGATAATGTAGGTCCCTTGCTGAATAAGGAGGGTGTCCTGGTTACGGGGGATGCTGAGAAAGTGGAGATATTGAATGCCGCCTTTGCTTCGGTCTTCACTTCAAAGGCCCCCCGGGACCCACAGACACTGGATGAGAGTAGGACTGATTGGGAAATGAAGAATTTCCCTCTGGTTCAAGTAGGGGAGGTCCAGGAGCGGCTCAAAGGGATTAATGCACACAAATCCATGGGCCCAGATGGGTTACATCCACGTGTGCTGAGGGAGCTGGCGGAGGTGATTGCTGAGCCGCTCTCTATCATCTTTGACAGGTCTTGGAGGACAGGAGAAGTGCCTGAAGACTGGAGGATAGCCAATGTCACTCCAGTCTTTAAAAAGGGCAAGAAGGAGGAACCTAGTAACTATAGGCCAGTCAGCCTCACCTCTGCCCCTGGAAAGGTAATGGAACAGCTTGTTCTGGATGCCATCTCCAAGCAATTGGAAGAGAAGAAGGTCATGAGGAGTAGTCAGCATGGATTTACTAAGGGGAAATCGTGCTCGACCAACCTCATAGCCTTCTACGATCTCATGACAGGCTGGGTAGATGGAGGGAGAGCAGTGGATGTCATCTACCTTGACTTCAGCAAGGCCTTTGATACTGTCTCCCATGACATCCTGATAGCAAAGCTGAGAAAGCATGGGATAGATGAGTGGACAGTGAGGTGGGTTGAGAATTGGCTGTCGGACCGAACCCAGAGGGTTGTGATTCGTGGAGTAGAATCTGACTGGAGGCCTGTTACCAGCGGTGTTCCCCAGGGCTCAGTGTTGGGTCCAGTCCTGTTTAATATCTTCATTGACGATCTTGATGAGGGAATAACATCCACCCTCAGCAAGTACGCCGATGATACAAAGCTGGGAGGGGTGGCTGACACGCAGGAGCACTGCGCTGCCATCCAGAGAGACCTGGACAGGCTGGAGAGCTGGGCAGTGAGAAACCAAATGAAGTTCAACAAAAGCAAGTGTAAAGTCTTGCACCTGGGAAGGAACAACTGTTTGTATCAGTACAGGCTGGGGGATGACCTGCTGGAGAAGAGCTCAGTGGAGAAGGACCTGGGGGTCCTGGTAGATGACAGGTTGGCCATGAGCCAGCAGTGTGCCTCGGTGGCCAAGAGAGCCAATGGGATCCTGGGATGCATCAGGAGGAGTGTAGCCAGCAGGTCAAAGGAGGTGATCCTCCCTCTCTACTCTGCCCTGGTCAGGCCCCACCTGGAGTATTGTGTCCAGTTCTGGCCTCCTTGGTATAAAAAGGACAGGGATCTCCTGGAAAGAGTCCAGAGAAGGGCTACGAGGATGATTAAGGGCCTAGAGCATCTCCCCTATGAGGAAAGGCTGAGTAAGCTGGGACTGTTCAGCCTTGAGAAGAGAAGACTAAGGGGGGACCTAATCAAAGTTTATAATTATCTGAAGCAGGGGATGCAGGGGGAATCGGCCAGCCCCTTTTCAGTGGTCTGTGGGGATAGGACAAGGGGCAATGGCTGCAAGTTGGAGCATAGGAAGTTCCGCACCAACATGCGGAAGAACTTTTTCACAGTGAGGGTGACTGAGCACTGGAATAGGCTGCCCAGGGAGGTGGTGGAGTCTCCTTCACTGGAGATATTCAAGACCCGCCTGGACGCCTATCTGAGCAATATGAGCTAGGGAGCCTGCTTTGGCGGGGGGGTTGGACCCGATGATCTCTCGAGGTCCCTTCCAACCCCTACAATTCTGTGATTCTGTGATTCTGTGACACTACTGAGAATAGGAAATAAATTTTCTTTTTTAGAAAATTAGCCAACAAGTCAGTGTGTCTGGTTTTTATAGTATGAAAGGGCTATTTACACGACATAAATTATTAGTTAAGACACGTAACACATGTTATTTGTATATAACGCAAGTAAGTATGGATACTTTCACCCAACACAAAGAGAACGTTATGTGATATGGTGTAAACTGGAGACCACTTCCTGAGTTGTGAATTACTGACTGAGTGACTTCAGTCCATTTTGTGGGTTATGTACAAAGTACGTGTTACATGACCATATCTAAAATCCTACTGGAGAAAACCAATGCATTTAGAGGTTTCCCACAAACTCATGTCAAGATCTGGAATGGATGAAATTGGCTACATTCCCAACACAACATTGTGCAAAATAATTCAGCAGTGGGTTTTTTTTTTTTACCAAAAAGAAAGTGAAACACAAATAATTAATTCCTATAATCACAGTAAAAAAAACCAAACCAAACCAAAAAATAGACACAAGTTCTCCCCCCACACACTAAAGGTTACAAAAATTCCAAATTAAGACACTAATTTTATTTTTAAACAGGATGGACATATAAAGTGATAGTTCCTGCTGTAATAAGAGACTATAAGTGCATTTTGATAGGTTCAACTTTCAGCTCTGCCTGAGACAGTATTCCTAAATCTGCAAGCTCTTAATATCGTTAAAATCCAAATATATCAAAGTATGTTTTAAAAAATAATTGAAAAAGAAGCTTGCTTAGGGTGAAGGCAAAATTGCAGTTTTTCCTCTGACAAATGAGAAATTACAAAAGGTGCATCTACACAGGCCACCAAATTTACCTGATTACAGGCTATTTGAAACCTCTTAGCTGTTACTGCTGACCCTGTCATTAGCTCTCCATGTCTGTTCCAGTGTGGAGTCAATCAGGTGAATATAAGCTACTTTCAAGAGCACAATAAAACTTGCATGTGTGATTCTGCATTGATCTGCGTAAGAAACACAGTCACATTTTAGGTAGAAATGGCCTTCTTAAGCCATGTTTTTATTAGCAAAGCTCATTTCATTAGTATTAATCTTTGCCAGTGTGACTCTAATTTCAAATTCTAAGTGGTTCAGGACTGAGAATAGTTTAAGCTTCCTACTCAATTTAAGCATACTATTCTGGATATGGTCTCAAAGTTCTCATGAAGAACTATAAACTAAGAGGTGGTTTAACACCTTTCTGCTTTTCTGCTCTTAGCCATCATTTCCCATCTGGAATGTGGTAAGTGATGGGGTGAGTACTTCGGGTACCTGAAGAATAAAAGAAAGAGTGATTGTTCCTCAAATAAATGTACAAAACTTCCACTGCTTCCACAGAAAATCAGCTGACAAAGCCAACTCCTGCAACTAAAACAAAGTTGACCAATGTTTCACAGAAATAACCACTACAGATGGAGTGGAAGGGAAGACAAAACACATTAAAAGAATTTTCTAAGTCGGTATTTCTCATGCCAAAAAACGCTTTACTAAGAGGAAAGGTGATCTTCCACAGCTTAAAGTGTGCCAGAGACTGGGAAGAAAATAATAGCACAGATCTAATCTAAAAGTTCTAAAATGTAAATAAAAATTCCAAACGTTATGACTAAGGTTCCAGATCAATATTCCTAAAATATTAACTAAATCAAACAGCAAATAATTCACAGCAAACACTTTCTACTTTTACCTACGAATTAAGATAGTAAAATCAGTTTAACGTTTCACACACAAATTTCGCCAAGAACTTCTGGCCACAAAGCAGAAGTTCCAAGAATCTGAAATCACTTTTTAATCCACCCTCTGCCTCCAAGGGTGCCTCCCATCTCCTAACAATAGTAAGGGCACACACAAACACAAAAATATATGATGACTATTTACTGCAGAATAACAATTTTCTTTATTTTTCCTACTGTGAAAGCAGCTATTCAAGTGATAAATCATGTGTGCTGCCTTCCATCAGGTCTTTATTAGTTTTAACAAAATTATAAATTTGAGAAAAAACTACTTCTCCTTTAGTTCCGATGCTCTAAGCTCCATGTTCTGCAACAGCTTTGCAAAAAGGCTGACCTGAAAATAAAAGGCACACTGAATTCGCTGCTGTACTATGCACTGAAAGACTTGAGGCTGTCACAAAGTGTTGTTTTTTTATCTTATCACTGACAAAATACTGTAAATGGTCAGTCTCTGTTATTGCAGCTAAATCTTTGACACTGCATAAGCAACTGTTTGCTTGGAATCATTTCATAGAGAAGGCTGAAAGTCTTAATAAGAGGGAGATGCCTCGAGAGAACCTGTTACTGAAAACGGATCTCTTTGGAAAGACATGAGTTCCCACAGTTGCTATTAAACACAAACAATTTGCTCACTTCAGAATTTATGCCAACACAAAAAGTGTACAAAGACAGACAGGGAATGCCCAGGTGGCAGCTGTCTTTGTGGGCATACTTCAGGACCCATACCCGTACCTCCCCTTACCCAGGCTTTACTCACCTCACCACAGGCTACGGTTCTACAGAGACAGAGTTCCACTTAGTGTACAGAAGGGACTTGCTCAAGTAACAATCTGAGATTTAGTATTGGGTTTTGATAGTCAGTGTATGGCTCTATGCCTTCTATATTCTAAATTACACAAATGAGACCCAGAAAAAAAATTTTCCCAATTTTCATTCTATCATGCTAACTATGACTGCAGGCTCTTTCTTGGCAAATGGTAAGTAACCACTTCCTAACACCATCATTGGGTAACGAGGATGTGTTATTATACTTGGTGTGTAGGTGTACAACTGAGATGCAAAAATATCCCACCTTATTCATTTAATGCTTCCCTACTATTAAAAAAAAAAGTTTTATCATCTAATTTCTCTGGATGATTATAATCTTCCCTATATATTTCTGGTTCATTCTTGGAGCATTTTCCATGCAATACTGAAGACTCCAAGAGTCTGGCAGACAATTAATTATTTATAAAATAACAATGACCTCACAATGACACAATGTTGCATTGGCTATTTCCTAGCTTTTGGATATTTATTTTTTTCAAAACGAATGCTATCTTAAGAAGGTTTCTGGGAGGGGTGGAGTAGGTAGGTGTAATTTTTAAGGTAAAAAAATCAGGGGGAAAAACCCTCTGACTTCCTACTGCATAAGATGATGCTGACACTGGCATATGTGTTCAACAGAACTATTGTTCAGAATATACTCTCCTGGGCACATATTCTGCCTATTTGCACCAAGTAAATCCTTTTGTACTGTATCTCATTTCCCCAACCTTTTATCAAGATTATTTAGCCAGGTTAAAATTCCACTCCTCTTATCCAGGCAGATTCCACTAATCTACCACTTCTTTTTCCTACCATTTTTTTCCAGGTTTGGGAGATTTTTTTTTTTTTTTTTTGCAGTTAGATCTATCCAAATGTGCCAGTAGTCCCATATCTTCTGTCCATATGCAGATCCCTCCTCATACTGTGTCTTCCCCAAGTCCCAGGTTCAGTACAATTTTCCTGTTAATCCTAGCTACTAATTCCCCCAGGCAAAATCCAATCCGTTTTTCTCCTCCTGGTAGATAAATTTGTACTTAACCTTTAACCAATTTAGATAGATTTAAACAAGGGCCAATCTTTTAATAAAGAAAGATTAGTGTTAAAAAAAAGAATAAGTGAGACACATTTCTATATTTTGTTTTTGAAAACAGGGAGCTGTTATGGCTGAGAGCGTCTATTAAAAAGACACAAAACCAAACAAAATCTCAGACTGAAACAAATGTAAGAAACTTCAGTTAAAAGATTTTAAAAGTTTTGCAAAAGCCTAAACAATTGATAAAAGATTCTATTTAATAGGATGAATTAAACATGCTTAGTAACACACTGTACCAGTGTAACTGACAGATTAAGAGGCTAGCCAACTATTTTGAAGGAACGTATCAATTAACCAGCAAAGTCTTCAGTCTGCTTTTCACACCTGAAAAAACCACTGGCAAAAAAATATTCTTTGTCATGAAATACTAAATAATGACATCCTTCAAATGCCATATCCACTTAAACCCTTTAAGAAAATTATGGGGTTTTTTCCTAATTTTTTGTACCAAATACCCTAGAATATTTATTAATGACTTTCTTTTTTCCACAACTAATAAATAACTCAAAATGCAGTGTTGACTATTTGTTGCTATTTCTGATAGTCCTAACAAAATACTTTTCCCTATCACACACTAAAACTATTTTCCCAAATCTACTCCCATAAATACATTGCATTATATGCTCTATTAAAATAATTTCTAGTACAGGATGTCACAAAACTCAATCTATAAAAGCACCAAGAATTCTCCAACCTTCAGACAATGATTGTTAGGACAGACAGCTATATTTACTCCGAACATTGTCAAGAGTAACACAGATATTAATCTTCTGAAAGTTTTGTAACACCATTTTTTAATGCACACATTCACAAAAGAAATGTCTGACGAAAACCACCTTAGATTATGTAATTTATGGTCTCAAGATATTATTATACAAACACTCCTTGAAAGGAGTGCTCTTTGACATCAAACAGAAGGCTGGTAATAGGATCCAAAATTAAACTGACATAGTACCAGTGAGGTTAATGGTTACACAAGTTTTTAAGCAATCTTTTCTTTACCATAACTTAATTATTATTTCTGTGCTGCTGTACATGGTGTTACAGAATACTTTCACACAAGGAGATTGATTTGCATGGAAATTCTACGTTCTTGTTCTGAAAATGCAAGGACAATGGGGATGAAAGAAAAGCTACAGGACACATCAAGCAACCGCGGCAAAGGGAAAGGAAAACACTGGCACAATATTAAGCTGTCCAAACAAAAATTAAGTTCAGACCAACGCAGCCAAAAAGTAAAAGCTTCTCAGCCATCTTTTTTTTCAGCACAACTGGTGAGACATACCATAGCGTTTTGTTTGTATCCATACCATCTATAACCACTACTGAAGTAATTCACCAATATACCCTGTGTTGACCCAAATATAAAAGCACAGGTGAATACACATGCAACACAGAAAATTAAATGGGGTTGGCAATAGCCTCTCCATTTGCCAGGGAACTTACTGGCTTGGATGGATGACTCAAGAAAACTTCAGGATGCTAAAGGAAGAAAGAAGATAGGAAAAGGCAGGGAAAATTTGGGATAGGAACAGGGTGAGAGAAGAAAAGATGCAACAAGAAAAGAATTTAAAATACCAGCTGCAACATTCATTTACTAAGATGATAGAAACTTAATTTGTGTTTTTAGTATGCATTACTAACCAGATTTGGAAATGAGAAATATGGAAAGATAACTGTGTGCAAGTTCCAAACCTGATTTTGATTTCTTAGTTTAACAGTTTTTTCCAGTCTTCAAATACTTAACACAGTCCTGCGTTTGGGTTTACAGTTTTACAAGTTGGGGAGTGCTTCACTCACATCACTGATGAGACAGCTAAACGGTTCAGAAAACTAATTCAGTAACCAGCACTAACAGAACACTGAACACAATTGCTGGGTTTTTACTTTAACAAGACATCCCTGCGAGCCTTTTTCGTTCTAGGCTGCTACACTGAATACATCCTTTACTGTCCCTTCTTTTAAAAACCAAATCATCATCTGAGAACAAAAATAGTATTTCTATCTCATCTACCAATATTATCAGTAATGTTCAAAAAAAATAAAGAACCAGAGCCTGTAATAGACCAACCAAGCTAAATCTTGGGAAACATGGAATTTGGGTCAGTATTTCAGTTCATCCTTTTTTCCTGTCTTTTAAAAGATACTATCCTCCTGAATGTGAAGGAAGAACACCACAGCAGAAAAAAAAAAAGCATCCTCTGAGTGAGCCTGTGGAATCCAGAGGTATTTTCCTGGCAGGAAATCAGTGCTAACATTCTCAGATGAAAAGTTCCTAGAAATGCACCAAGGGGAAGTTTGTTAACATATGGTTTTGGACTCTTTCTTTTCTTTAACCTTGATTCCTTTCAAATAAGGAAAACATCCACATGGAGAAAAAAAATATGCACTGGAGATAAAGACAGCCAAAAATCCACTCATTTTTGCTGGAACAAAATCCAGTATTAGTTGGTCTCTCCTGTATTAAAAATTCAAAATGAAACAAAGCATATTGGCTGAGAAAGACAAGAGAGAAAAAGCTAGAAAATGACTATCTTAAGAAAAACATCTAAAGGAAACTTTTTCACTATGAAACTAGTATATTAAAATACAAGTTTGAAAAAAAAAAGAAGCTTTCTATGTGTGAAAAAATCTCCATACAGCATAAAACCACTTCACAGAAGAACAGGGAGAGAATCTCACTGTGTATGATTTCCCTCTAATGATTCCATCTCAGCAAAAAAGGAGACTATTTCAAGCAGGATTCCAGGCCACGTAAACACAGGGATCTATATGACTTGCGTTCAGCAGTTAAGAACCTCCCATAGTATCTCCTGCTGCTGGTAGCAAGCTGGCAGTTGAGCAGAGAAGCAATGACAGTAGAATAATTAGAAAACTAAGCACACAGATTTGCATAAGTATAGTATCATTATTAAATAAAAATCCCAACCCGGAACATGAAAAGCACTGCAGAGTTTTATTCACCAAGACAGGGCCCAATATAAACCAGTCATTAGTAAGAACAGGAAGAGTAACAATGAGAATTGGACACCTAGTCAGACACTGGAGACTGCTTACATGGAAAGAAAAACAGTATCAGCAGCTTTTCAGTACCCCTGCTTTCCACCTGGTTCGTAATATTTCACTTCAGTGCAAAGTTAAATACCTGTTACAGAAAAAGTGGAAGCATGCAGTGTTCATGATTTCTCAAAGGTTCACTGTCTAGAGACTGGCAAGAGCCTTTTTCTAAGAACTGCCGAAATCTTTTTTTATCTAATGGCTTAACAGTAGTCCAATTCAGTCTCTTCTGACAGCTTCTTAACTTCTAAGGCTAACAGATTTAACTGAAAGTATTCAAACTGTTCAAGGGAAATACGACTGATGTTCGACACATCTCTATTCAAACTGTAAGGGAAACAACCAAAAAGGAAAAGCTTTTTGACATTTGCTATTAAGAGCTACACAAGAGAGTCCTTCCTGCATGTGCTTTATACAAAACAGCACAAAGATAATGTAAGAAAACTCAACATAATAAACCTTTAATTCAGTTTTAAACTGAATGCTCTCATGTAGCCATAGTTTTAAGGTTAACTGCAATAGATCTTTGAAATGGCTGACAATGCAGATGTGTAAATCTGGCTTTTTAGAAGCTTTAAATTGGAGCTAGATTATCATAATTGTTTAAAGGATGACAAGGAATCAATCCACCTTAAAAATGTCAAACTGCCTGAATAAATACCTGCAATGCATTTAAAGAGAGAAAGACTTTTAAAAATACATTTTTCTACTTTTCTGCAAGCAACAAAGAAACCACCGTCAAGTTAAACACAGCTGGAGAAAAAAGTTAAAGAAATATCTAAACTCTCTCATAAGTATAAAACATATGCAAATGGTTGCTAACTGTATTTTCCTGAGCAACTATCTTCAGTAACTAAGAGTAACTGTGACTTGGTTCTAGAAAGCAAAGAGGTCCAGTGGTAGAATAAGGCTTTTTTGTACAGCTTAAGGAAAGCAAAAATACAGTTAATTACATGAAAGAATACCTGAACTGCAGAGCTTCCATTCCTTTATGAAAAGACACTGTGGACTGACTTCTTAACACCAAAATAATCTTTGAATTTGAATTTTCTCTTGAATAACAAGACTGCAATAGCCCAACACAATACAGTACTTATAAAAGGAACAAAGTATTGATGGTTTTGTCTCATTAGGACTTGAGAGAGTACTTGAGAGTCTCTGCACAGGAAACAATTGTGCAAATACCCTAGTAAGCAATAATGCTTGAAGCAGAGGGCTTTATACTGCACGTAGGTAATGGTAGGCTATCAACTTTCTTTGCCTCTAGTAGTGAAACCAACCTGACTGAATGAGGTTAGATAGCTGCTTTGGATGGGAAAATGCAAATCCATTTGTACTTAAAATACAATGAAATTATATTAATTATTTTTCTCAGAATCAAATTAAGAATGCAGTTATTTGTCTCATAGCTATTCTGTACAGTTAACAGTGCTCCTACGTTTGAGCTATTTTCCCATTTTCTCCCTCAGGAAAAAGATCACAGGAGAAAAATTCACTCTCTTAATTATTTCCTGGAAAAGACCCCGAACAGATTAGATTATAAAAATATATGGTCTTATGAACTGGCTCCGTGCCCTTATGTAATGTTCCTGGATGCCAGGTACTAAGCACAATCCTCACTAAAATGGAATGAGCAGAGGTAGGCCTAAAGGAATTATAATGAAGACCTGTCATCACAGTGCAAATTAAGTGCATGTTCACCTTTTAGCTAGCAGCACTTCACCAGATTCGGCCGACCTCCACACCTGCTTATACTACTGATGTAGTCCATGCTCATAGTGAGGAAAACAATCTCAGGGGAAGCACTGAAAAGCAGTACATTTACAAATGCTAACTATACAGACACATTTCCTAAATAATTGAATTTCCACAACTGGATTTTCATAGCCTATTTGTTATGTGGTCTCCCACTTAGTTCTTCCCCTCCACCCCCCATCCTCCCCCCCAAAAAAAGTAATTGTAACAACCTTCTCCACTGCAGCTGTCTGTCTACAAACTATCATCCAATTGCTGTAACAGTCTCTGGCAAATCTTAGCTACAAGATATCCCCCAACCATTATCAGCAACATAGTGACAAAGGGTGAAACAGAATTCCAATGAAAGGATACTTCAGGACTTCTGAAGTACTGACCGACTCACTGTATGGTACCCTGAAAACAGCCCATGAGACTGACGACATGTACACAGCTATCTTTTGTAGCTTTGTTGATGCTGAATGACAGAACTGTTTGTTTTGTATAACAGAATAAAATAATTAAAAACATGGGTCTAGATATGCATATCTGGAGTTTCACTTACATAAAATTCTCAGGTGCATTAGCACCCCCCTTCCACCCACAAAACAGAAATCCTGAAGAAGTCTTAACTGACAACTCAGAACTTGATCTCACATTCATTTGAGGAACTAGGCCAGAGTTCCTAACTACAGCATAGGCATTCCTTCTTTTCCTGGATAGACATAAGAAACAGCTAGAACTCCACAAAACTTCTATTTCTTTTAAAAATCGTGTTGCCTTTTGTCTGGTTTTCATTTTATACATAGCAGCCTTATCACTATTTTGGTTAGTGTGTTTTAGGCTTCTTCATCACCTGCTCTTTTAAAATTAAAAATCTAAAATCAAACAAGTGTTCCTCTAAAAAGTGCAGTATTTATGCTCCTCACAGCTAAAATAAAGGTTTCAAATGCAAACATTACCCAAAGATTCTATTCAACTGAATTAGTTTGCTTGCAATAGAGTGTTATTATTCTGAACAGCAAACTCATGCTAAGGTAGTATCAGCTGTGATTGGTAATGAGATTAAAGCAAAATATCAAACACTTCACTAACACTATATAATTTTCATTTGCTTTTTTGTATTCATATGGGCCAGGCCAAGCATGCATCTGAATTTATGACATTAACACCTAGATGCATTGATAATGAAAAGTTTTAGCAGTTAAATTTTTAGCTGTCACACAAGTTTAACGGGACAATTACTGACATGAATTATACTGAAGCAGAGTATGTATGTAATTCCTAGTACCTGTCAAAAAACCACCAGTCAACAGCACTGTTCTTGCACGTAAATGAAGTCCAAAATTAGCAGTCTCTGAAAGTTACTTTCTGATGAGCTTAGCTTCTAACATAGTTTGCATGGACACCACTTCACAGTACTTACTGAAAAGCAATTCACGGAATTGAAACTTAAGATCCAAAGTAGACATGGCCAATTCATCTAACGCTGAATGTTTACACCACAGATCTAACTATGAAGTAAGATTACCTTCTTCAGCTGAGTTTCCATCTTCAAACACTCTTCCTTTTTCTGTTCCAATGCAATCTCCAGTGTCTTGAGTCTTGAATCTTTCTTCAGGCCCGATGAAGCTAAGGATGAAGCATGTTCCTTCAGATCCAGTAAAGATGTCTAAAATAAAAACCATAAAATAGCTATGAAGTAAATACTCTTTATGTGCAATGGCTAGTTTCGTTTTGCTGTCTTTATTCTCTTCCTATTCCTTCACACTGTGTTCAGGATCCAACTTAGAAAAAAAATTGTTCAGGATGTCCTTGTCACTCAAAATAGCCTGATATAATTCCAATTTTCAGGATCAAAATAAAACTGTCTAAATTAGGTTAAAAATAATTTTCAAATAAACTGAAACTAGTGCTTCAGTGACAGTCATGTTTTAAGAAAAATACTTTTAAATAAATTAATATTTTAAAATCATATATGGTTAGCAGATTTGGACACAGCATCTAAAACTGAGTGTTCAAAGCTTTTCTGTATACAGATTCAAAGGTGTGAAATTGATTCATGTTACCGATCTCCAAAAGAATCTCAACTTCTTCTCTTCTGAACCATTTTTGGGTTTTCTTCCTGTCAAATGTTTATTTCCATGTAAACAAAATCTTAGCACTTCTTGGGTGTGTTTTTTTGGTATTGCTTCACTTTGAGTTTTGAAAACACATTTTAAGTAGACTTGAATGTTACAGTTCCAAGAGGGGAACAGAGAACTTTTTCTATTTCTCTCATATAATTAGGTTAATTTGTCTATCCAACTGGTTCATTACCAACAACCAACCTAACTATCAATAGGGAGTCAAAAGAACTAGCTGTATTGCTTGCATAAAGGAATAAACATCTGCACACTTTTGTCACCCAGCTTTGATCAACCTCTGTCCTTTCCTCCCCATATTTAGAGAGGAACAAGATTGTTTTCTGCCTTCAGCTGTCTCTAAGCACAGCTCCAGTATATGTTATCATTGACCATCAGTCACCCACTACTAACAGAATTAACTGCTTACAGTACTTAACTACAATAAGAGGACAACTGCCTGCTATCCATGAAAAGGTGGTTCTGAAACATTTATGCTTTGAAAATACTCAAACAATATTATTTCACAAAATAAACTCCTTGAAGGACCACTGCGATAAAGGAAGAGTGTTCTCCATCTAAACTATAACATACACATATGCAACCAAAAATTCTAACACAACAGAGTCATTCTGCTGGTCAACCTCTTTCTCTGTGAGATCTCCTTGTAAAATGTTGACTTTCTCTTTCAGGTCTTTAATGTCTTTTTTGTAGTTGTCGATCTCTTCCTGTTTCTCTCGTTCATCTCTGTCACGCTGTTCCTTTAGGCGCTCAATGGTCCTTTCCTGACAAAAGAAAACACTCTTGGTCAGTTCAACTCTATAGATTTATTATCATAATACTTCTTACACACTGTAAACGAGGAGAATGTGCAGGATATCGCCATTTTCTTTTCTTTATGGTTGCAAAACAGATCCTCAAGAAGAAGGAAACTTGAGAAATCCATGAAAATATAATAAATACCAGTCTTTCTGTATTTCAGAAAGTTCACAGTACTTTTACAAAGCAACACAATTTATCTGGTTCCAATAATCACAATTAACTAAGATCAAGACACATTACATACTGCTTCCTTATTTATATCTTATTTTTTCAAAATGGGCAGTTAACTGCCCTTCAGAAAGGAAAGGGTGTAGCGCATATATGAGACCAGGATCAATGTGCAATAAGAAAAGGCAATAAAACAACTTTTCTGTGCAGTGGACATCAATGGAGCTTTGCTTATCTTGGAATGGAACACTGGTTCTCGAGGAATCAAGAAAAAAAATAATACAGTAATTCAAAAAAATTGCCAGACCAAAATAGAATAGACCAGGCTGTTCCCTCGGTCTATCTCCCGAGAACTGGGAAACCTTAAAAAAAAAAAAATAGAATGAGAACAATAACGTTGCAACTAAAATTAGAGTGAAATGCATTGGGATAACTGTTCATTTTAATGCAATATTTGGAATGAAAACTCAATTTCATGCTGCAAAATTTTAAAAATAAGTTTTCTATTAAAATATCTGAGCAAAGAAGATAAAATGAAACAAGATATTAGCCAGACTTCAAAAAAAGCCCAAAAAGCCCCAAAACAAAACAGAAAAAAGCAGAAGAATCCAAAGCTGAACTGTAAGGCATCCCACCATCATACCAAAACACACTGTGTAAAGAGATGACAGTGTGAGCACTCCACTTTCCTTCACACAAAATGGTAAGTAGGTAATGACCAGAAAAACAGCTCGTAGCTCCGCTCTACCTGCATGCTCTCCTTCCTCACCATGCAAAAGCTGTACCCGGGCCTATTTCTGTGGGAGAGTGACCCCTCCACATATCCTGCAGCGTGTTCTAGTGAGTGATGCACTCCCCATGTCCCTCCTCAGCCATCAGACAAAGGATGTCACTGGGGCATTGCATTAGTGATGTCTTGCACACAGAGTCCAGGAAACACATGGAAAAAATGACTTTAGAGAGGTTGCTAGTAGAAGGACCTTTCAAAGGACGGAACTTACGCTTTCCATACTCACTTTTTCTGCCAGTGCTTCCTCCAGTGTGGTCAAGGCAGTGTCAGTATTTGTCGTGTCAGCCTGCAAGGATTTCACTCGATCCTTTAAGCTGCTCATTTGCTTCTCCTTGTCTCTTAACTGTTCTTGAAGATTTTCAATCTTAATGAGAAAGAATAAATTTTAAGAAAGGAGCAAGAAGAAAAAACCAACCAGAGTCATCTTAGGAGTATATTAAACTCAGAAATATTTTTAAAGCAAAGCAAGTAGGCAAGAGCCTAGTTCCTATAATTCTACAGCAAAACATCAAGCAATGGAACCAAACCCATCAAATACTACACCAAGGGACTGGTAACCTTTCCCATAAACCATGGGAGAATTCAGAACAAAGAAGTCTAAAAAGGATTTACAAGGACAACATAAAAAAGGGCATTATTCCTAATTCTTGAGGATGTTGGGTACTGTGTGATGACTGTAGGATGATCAATGTGTTAACAACTGATGAAATGAAAACAGCTGAGAAAAACATTACTGCACATATAAACCAAAAAAAGCACTTAATAGTTTTATTTAGAAGTTGTGAAGGAGTTTTAAGTAGTATTTCCTTTGGTACCATCATATTCTTTATGGTACCAGCATGTTGCTTTTTCATATTAAATGGTAGCTTGCTATATGGCAGACTAACACAAAGTGTCATTCCCTGGGTAGAAAATACATCAGCCTTGTTTTCTGTGCATGTAGAATGCAATCAGTTTATGAGTTCTGAATATATCTTTTGACAGACTGAGCAGACCCAATGCTAAACTCTTTTTATGTATCACAAGAAACATATGTATTAACGTTACGATAACCTATTGAAATCAAATTTATCAGCAAAGGATTATACTGGATACAGATTTTTCAGCTGCTTCCCTTTGGTTGTTCCTGACAAGTTCTTCATGCATCGTAAACTGGAGAATTGACAGGTGAGGTGACATATAAGGTACCCATCTTGTAGGAAGCTATTATTTCAAAGAAATAATGTAACCAGACAACCCCAAAGGCTATAGGGTCCAGCATTTAGTAAACTACATTAAAGCATTAGTTAGACTTTTTGATTCATCTGTTGAGCAGCAGCTAGCAGCTCCTCAGTTACTGGGAATACAGCAACTATCTCCATGTTTTACTCTTCCAAAACTGAACTGCTGTGACTACAGAGCAAATGGCTACATTGATATGTCCACTACTACTTTGCTATGTCTTTTAAAATTACATCCGGAACACAGACCATTAGAAAATGGTCTGGATCATAGTGATAAATGTAAAAGATTATGCAGGGAGCTGAACATCTAGTCACAAACAGCAGTAGATGTGTCCCAAGTGGAAGCTAGGAGGAAGAACAACCTAACTCAGGGAAATCCTTGCTGCGACTGGGGAGGTTTAGGTGGAATATTAGTAAGAGATTCTTTACTGAGAGGGTGCTTCAACACTGGAACAGGCTCCCCAGGGAAGTTGTCACAGCTAGGAGCTTCACTAAATTTAAGAAGCATCTGGACGATGCTCTCAGTCACATGCTCTGAATTGGCTGGCCCTGTGTGGAGCCAGGAGTTGGACTGGATGATCCTTATGCGTCCCTTCCAACTCAGGATATTCTATGATTCTGTGATTCTACAATGTTTCTCTGTGACCCATGACTGTAGAAAGAGTCTCCTGGTATAAGAGTCTTCATACACTTTTTTTTTTCTTCCCCTTATGCAAGCACATGTAAATTTACAATCCAGCTTTTCACACAAACTGTGTATTATTGATAGCAGCAGAACTATGTAAGTTTTTTTGGTTGTTTTTTTCTAAGGAATGGACTGAAATTGGTTTTTGATTAACTTTGTCATTAGTTTCTACTAGAAAAAAGTATCAGGCCTCCAAGTTAAGCTTAACATTTAAATTTGGGCACAACACAAATGATGCTACAAAGCAAATTTTAAAGACCACCAAAAAACCCTAGACATATCATGTGAGTCAGAAATAACAGTAAGAATTGAAAATTTGTTCTTCATGCACTCATATCTATTATTTAATGCATTACTAGCATATTCTTGCAGCCATGATGCTCCAGAAAGAACCCTACTAGTTCTGTCTGAAAAGTTTTCCTGGCGCCCACACGTGCAGCTCCTGAGGAGGTAAGATCCCCAAGAGTAGCCTACGTGGCTGCTTTTGACATTACAAGCTTTCAGTGTCGTCCGCTGTCTAGACAGGCTGGCTGTTTAGACAGCCAACCATGAAAATACACTACAAAGAAGGGCGAGCTATTCTTAGACTGGTGTTTACTTCTGGAGGCAAAACCCTTTCGCGAAGGCTCCAACTGGCTGAAGAGGGGATAGTGCAGGGTGACTTTCTGCTGCGAGCAAACCACACACAAGAGACAGCTAAATAATTCAGCTTCAATGTATATTAAGATGCCTTCCAAGGTAGCACAGGCATTTGCACAAGCACAGCATGCATTTTTGTGTTTCAGTGTCTACTGTGACCAGAGTAAGATGACAGCTGCACAACAGTACCATATCTGACTACTGCATCTTCCCATTGCAACTGCACCCTTCTGTATGTGCATATATATTTATATATAATTTTTTTTTTTTTAAAGCCTCACGTAGAAAGTGTGAACCTGTCTATTCTTTCATTCTACATGTATGCTTTTCAGTCTGGAGTAATAAATGATGTTTTTTGTTATCATGCAGGGAACAGCAGGTACATTGAAATGTTCTGAGTCAGGCCAATAGCTAGGCACTACTGGAAAAAACTACACCTCTACTTACAACTGTGCCTTTTTGCAGGGTCAGATAAATGATGGTCCCCAACAAGGACATGCCCTTAAAACTACAGGAACTAGAGTTTGGATCAATTGATGTATCCAAATTGAAACACTTGTACAGAAATAGATGCAAAATTTCCTTCATGAAAATACAACCCACAATAAAATAATTGCATTTATTTAATTTTTCTCCCAGACCTGCACTACTGTATCACATAACGGCTAAATGACAGGTTGACCAAAATTACACAATCTGAAGAAAAAAAGGGCAAAGAATAGTCTAACTTTGTCCACGTACTTAAGGAAGAAATCTGCTATTATGTCCTTGCAAGTAGTTTGAGAATCCTTTTCAAAAACAATACATAATATATGTTAAATTTGTTTTATCATCCTTTTCTCCTACCCCAGATAACAGATAACCACAACAGGATCTTTCTTTTCTCCCTAACAAAAGATGAAATAAACTGCAATGGAATCTCCAAGTCCCCATGAAAACATAAAGAAACAAGGATTGAATCAGCACTGTTAAGTCTTCATATATTTGGAAGATGATAAATTTCCTCTGAAATGTTCTACAACCCTAAGGAATATATAGCACTGTACAGCATTTCTAAAAAATGAAAAAATAAAATATATATATTATTATTAGATTATTAACAATTTTTATTTGTGCCATGTATAGTTATTTTGCAGGGTAAAGACTGCAATCAATGGGTGATTTAGCAACACTAAGCTTACAGTAAAGGTACACTTACAGACATTGGAATCACCTGCTCTGCATAGCAATTTCCTCATCAATAATGATTTACTGAAATCTTTTTTTCCAACATTACCAGTTGTCAAGCATTATCATGTTTCAACCTGGGTGATTTATTCCTAGTTGTGTGGAACTAATTATTTTGCCTTCCAGCCCTAAAGCACAGAAGCAGAGGCAAGAGAAGTTTCCTCTAGCATTCTGTTCCAAAGGCAAAGAAGAATTCTACTCATTGCAAATACCAATCTCACTGAAAACCCCAAGCAAATGCAAATGAAAAACAGCCCAAGGATTTAAAGAATACACATCTAGTTTAATATCCATCAAGACCACTAGATTCCCAAATTCCTCTAGGTTACTAGCAGATCCTTCATATTGTGCTTCAACCAAGAATTCTTTCTACAGAACCATCGTCAACCCCAGGTTATGTAGAAATTGAACACTTGGAAGCAATTTTTAATGTACCGGTGACTTCCAAGTTACAGTAAATTATGTGGGTTCGTGAACTGGTCATTCAATCTCTTTTTTTCCTCTCCATGCTGTTATTGGAAAAGAAAATTTTCCTCATTCAGAAGATTTGGTTTTAATCAAAGATCAACACTTTACAATGATAACTTTTTTCCTCACATGTGTTGTAACAATTAGCTGCATTTATGTTTCATTTTCCACTTCCAATTTTCTTCTTGCTATCCTATTTGACTTGTAAAAGCAATTTAGTGGTGAAAGAAAAAAAAAAAGTGGTGGAAGCCCTTTAACTTAGTTCATTCTGAGAGAGTTAGAAAAAAGTGAAAGAATCCACTTAGAAATATGAAGCTCTAGTAATTTTTGCAAAGATTTTTTAAATGCAAAAATAAAAATATTTTTCAACGTAAGAAAGTTCATTGTGTATCTCAAATATGTAGTAACTACCAATATTACTTCCCTGGAAAAAAATCTCCCACTGTAGTTTTTGATATGAACAGATAAAAATGCTTTTGGTTATACTCTGCACTTCCTCAGTGCAGCTCCACAAAGAGATTGTTTTGATAACTGACATGACACCTTCATCATGATATATACTGAACATACAGAAGACAATCCATTTAACACTTGATGATATTGCTTGATTGTATTACAAGAACAGATATACAAAGGAATACCTCATGGTACTGCTAAGCCTCCCACTCTTACGATGCCAGCTTTCATTCAGTGCAAGCAGTACTGTAGAAAGGACCTAAATAATCAGGTGGGTTGAGAGGTTTTCTGTTCTATTCCTGTGACAGTGCCATCCAAATAAAGAAGAACATGCATAAGCTGTGAGCTCTCCAAACAGTTCTTCTGTGGTTTTTGTACAGGCGCTATTGGTCACATCAGGCCCAGAGTTAATGACTACAAGGAGAGGATGGATTCTCAGAGATCACAAGCTGAGGTTATTCTGTGTCAGGAATATTAACATGAGGGCAAAAAAAGCTACTGTGGAAGATAGAGCATGCAAGTAAACAGGTGTGTGATGGCAGAAGAGCTGCAATTCCATCTAGTTGGAGATATGCCACTACCTTCACTGTAAGAATACTAATACCACGATAAAAATTTGGTAGCCTGCAGTCAGACCTGGCTTTCCTAGTCACATTTGAGAAGCTAAGAAAGATGGGCTTGCATCAAAATCAGGATGAGAACGTAAGTTACAACAGACTTGATCACATTATTGTATTAGACCAAAAAATTTACTTCAGAAGAAGGGGTAAGACATTTGCTCTAGAAAATTGAGATGGATCTGAATTCAAGGTGTCATCTTAAGTCTTGAGAGACTGTTAAAGAGAGCTGTACTACTGGATTTGTAAATACTACTGTGTTTCTGAAAATTACTTTCTGGAGACCGCAATGAAAGCCTGTAAGTAGATATTATTGGTCAGTTTTATAAGACCGAGCTCCAGTTTTATAAAGGTTGCACTGAAAACCTCATCATTGCAATTGTCTTTCTATTGCAGATCTTGCAAAAATAGCACTACAACAGTCCTGCATGAATTGCAAAAATCCGTATTTAGTTTAGTGTTAACAAGTTCCTGTGTGTGAGGGGAAGTAAAGCTCACCACTGCATGGATGGAAGCAAAATCTGATCTTTTGAATGTGTGTTGGCTGCATCTGAACCTCCAATACAAGGCGTTGCTTTTAAAGTCCACAGTGCAATAAGGTCTGCCACGTGAGTAGATATTATTCATATTACTGTATTGAATCAACTAAAATGAAAGTAATGTTCTTGCCATGCATTTTAAAGGTTAAATTCCCAAGAATAGCAACAATGTGCTCAAACTGAATGAATACTGAAGCTTTGGGCATACCATGTCTTCTAGTAAGGCAAGATTTTCAATTTGTTTTGAAGTTCAGGATAGATCAAAACAATTTCCCTTGTTTAAGTAGAATTTTGGCAAACACAAGTCAGAATTCCTTCCAAAGTTCAGCTTCATCCAGTATGCTCTTTTAAATTTATGATCCAACTGATATAAATATGGTTACACTGTTGTTAAGTTACATTCAGCGATTCCTGTTCTTGAATCATCATACAAAAAATGTAAAGTAAACTAAAGACAATAGGAAATGCAAGATACCAGTGGTGGTGTCTGGAACATTATTGTCTTCGCAACAGCACACTGTAATATTGTTGTGCAATTTGGAAATGCCCTGATGTTGCAGAACCTGACACAGTGAGATTCTGTAACACATGTGAAGAATCTTATACCAGGAGACTTCTTCAGTGGCCATGGGCTACAGAGAAACATCCTGGTGGCTTAAGAGGACCAGGCTTGAGGAGGTGTGGAGGGCATGGAGAAGGACAGGATAAAAGGAGAACTTCAAATGGGGAAAGTCCAGCATAGTGGTACACCTAACAATATCACGCGTATCTACTGCTATTTAGATCCAGATAGAATTCAGAATAGTACTCCCAAAAAAAAATTTTTTTTAAAAGTGCTTGCTTTTTCAGAAAACAAAACATTTTTGTCCTTTTTAATCTTGTGATATCTAAACCTTTGAAGTTAGCATGAAGATCTACAGTGTTTAGTTTTACAAATAAAACATCTTATTGCTATGTAGCTTAGAAAGCACACAGAATTTATTGTTTTTTAATTTCTACTCAAAATAAAGACTTAGTTGTCATAGAAATGTATGGATCACAACTAGGTACACTGATACGGCTTCAAAAGGACAAAACACCCCCACAGCTAAAACAAAGATTGGAAAAAAAATCTAAGAATTAGATAGGACAACTAATGCAATTAATGGTTTATTCTTGACCTGACTTTGAACGCACACTTGGGCAATAAGGTTGACTAGAGAAAAGAAGAGTATGCAGGAAGAAATACTGCTACAACGCAAATTGACTTAACTTGTATAGACAGTCAACTATTTTATACCCTCAGTGAAGAAGCAACAGACAATTAACATTGATCCAATCCTTCTGGTGCTTTCTTATACAAAGGTGCTTTGCAAGTGTATTTACATCCACCAGAAAAATAGTTCATCTATCTTTACATAAATAATCTCTAAGGACATTTCCATTCCTTTGTTTCCTTTTGTCCTCCTTTTCTTTGCATGCCTTATCATCCCTCTAGGAGCAGCGGTTTGCTGATGAATCTCTGCAAAGTAGAACTAACACGAACAGTCACCATAAACTGGACTGTAAATATTGTATATTCCAAATATTTTTCTGTATTGTCATATTCCCTATAATAAACAGTATTTAAATCAGATGTTTCAAATCGTATTCTAAGAATATTACTATCATGTTTGCAGTCCTTCTGTCCTGTTATTAACTAGCTTGAATTTCCTTCAAACTATCTAACACCATCCTATTGCTGAAGTTTGCTATTTCTGAAAACTGATACTGGGAGGCATATCCTTACAAGCTTCTAAGGAGATTCCAGCATAATTCAATTCAGGAATTAAAAAAAAGCCAAAACAACAAAAAAAGCACAAAAGGTTTTAGGACCCAAAGACTAAAGACTGATTTTTGACTTGATAAATGACCTAATATTTGCATTTGCAGGGGAGCCAATATATATGTTCTTAAGCATTGTCTCAGTTCCAAAGCATTTGCCTAGAAAAATTTGTGCATTAGCAATGACTCACATCCTTAGACAGCTGTAAAACAGTTAAATTTAGTTAAGGAATTGTTTCATTCTGAGGAGGCTCAATAATATCAATAGCCTAACCTAGACAAAAGCAGAGTCTTTGAATTGTAAAATCCTATCATGGATGCTGGCCAATACAAGAGAGGATTTTGAAGTGAGGGGAGGTGAGGGAGGCGCTCTTTCCAACCTGCTATTACTGATTATGTCTAAAAGCATACAGGTTTTAATTTGAATGGACAATAATTTATGTAAAATGCAAATTAAGTAACAAAAGTATAAAAACTGTTCATAAGAGATTTGTTTCTGCTCACGGTATGTAAGCCAGTTGCTAAAGTACATATGCTTAATTACATAATCCATAAAAAATAGAAAAAAATCTGTGTCCCTGTTCTATCTTAAAGCTTCACTGGGTGACCCCTTGGCTTTGCTGCTATTTATCAGCTAAAGAGAACGTACTCGTTATTGACCACCAAAAAGATTTCAAACTGGGTTGTTCGCTAAAGCAGTATGTTGGTTCCAACTTGAGCACAATACTTTCATTCACCCAAGAAATTCAAAACAGAACCATGTCATCACAAATAGCAAAACAAATTAATTTAGACTCTGCTTCTTCTCTTCAATGAAACACCAGGTTTATATATTGCCCATTTGCTTCATATATGCTAAAATGTCACTTATGTGGAGAACAATAATTGAAATCACTTGGCAATTTATTTCAAAATCTATTCATGGATAACATCCATTCTGCTGAAAACCTGGCCTAATCATGCAGAATAACATCATACTAATTCTCCTTTCAGCTGTGTCCTGACATTATGAGCCATCTCTGTGACTATGCTTTCTAAAGTTTTATTCCCAAGACCCACCAAGTACAAATGGATTAAAACCCCCAAATCTTTGGAGGACATTCACTCATTCCTGTTTCAAGTCCCAGGAAAGTATTTGACAATAAATATGTAGAGATTTGATTAAGTAGGATTCATTACAGAAAAAAATACAAATACTGGAATTGGGGATATTTTCATATTGATGGTTCTCAAATGTTCAAAATAAGGAAAACCAAAGCTACTTAAATTGTGTAAGGCTGATAAAACAAGGGAAAAAACTGGAACCAGCAAATGTTAACTTAATTCTAATATTCTGCTTTGTAAGAAGCAGCATAAGAAGTTGTGATATTGCTTTTAGAATAGCTTGAGCTTCATAAGGTTAACATTTTAAAAAGTCAAGTGAAAAACTTACTATATTAAAATTCTTTTCTTGGATAGACCAAGTACAGTGTTTCATTGATTATTATGAAACAAAGACTCTTCATTCTATGGCAACTTGATCTCATGCGCTCAGAAATACCAATGCTATTTTCCTGACTTGCTAGAGTAAGATACAAATCCCTGCTTAGACACATACGCAGTACAGTGCTACATAGCACACTCTCATTAGAGACAAAAGGGTGGCAAGAAAAGACACGAAGAAAGGAAAGGTTTAACTCATGACAGCACTGCGATAGCCAGGAATGAAAATAAGGGAGCAGAAAAGGCCAAACACTGAGTCAGACCAATGGATAGGATGAGAACACAGGACTTAATGTCGACTATAAAGGAAATCCTCACAGCAAACTAAACTCCATTTGCATCATCATTTCGGATCACTCAAGCAGAAAGCTGTACAATTTGAACAAAGATTTTAAATGAGATTTGGATTCAGACACTGATTTACTTTGTTCAAATCACTGATTTATTAAAATGATCAAAGAAATACTGTAAGGTAAAACCACCCTAAATCAGAGGAGAGTGCTCTGGAAAGGAAGGATGGTTCTAATCCCAGTGTAAAACATACCCAGTCAACTGTAATTGTCCCGTTTCATTCTCCTAGAAAGGGTGAACAGGAAGGGATTAGGAAGTCATACTGTAAACACGAAACATAAGAGAAAGAGAAGGAGGGAGGGAAGGAGGGAGGGAGTGTATTCTTGAGTGTTCTCTGTGTATTCTTACAGAATTACTTCAGAATCCACAGTGATAGGTGACAAAATATCAATCTGCCAAAATTCTTTCACGGTCCATGCTGAAAAAAGTACATGGGAATTTAAGAACCTATTATATTAAATTAGTGTCATTGTTCTACTTTGTTCTTTCCCATTTTATAACACAGACTGCTTTAGGCAATCAACACTCCAATTTCTAATGAAATAAAGGCTGGAAGGGAGAGGAAAGTGGTCCTCCTTTACCAGAAGTTCTGTGTTTAAAACTATCTGCCACCTACCTTTGCTGGAACATATGCAAATCCTTCATCATGCAGAGGAGTATTCTAAATATAAACTGCATGTTAACCTGGGATGAGGCAATCTAGTTTCTCCTGGCGATACTACTCCATACTAAACAGTTTTCTTATCCTTTGGCTAAGTGAAGTCACAGGTTTGAAAGCTATTCACATACTTGTGCCTTACAACAGTCCTAATAAGTGTACAAATATTGTGCAGAGATCCACCTTAGAAGACTGCCTAGCCGAGTGGATTCAAAATTCACTCTTGGGCCCAGGAAATAATTGATTTCAACTGAAAAAATTACTCCTTCCTTGTTTGAGTGAAGATCTGTAAGTTGGCTAATGCAAACACTAATGTCTGTTCCAGACACAGCTCAGACAATTCCCCCAGGGGCAGAAAACGCCTGGACGCCTGGTGATGAAAGCGCTGGAAATTGTCAAGTCTTGCAACCCAGGGAGCAACGAAAAGCCATGTGAGGAAGACTGATGTAAGCAACCTCAAAAATGGCACACACCCTTGCTTTTCCTGCCTCTTCAATCATAGGAAACTTCATATTTGTCCAGTACGACAGCAAATACACCAACAAAGCTTATTAGCTTTATCTTGCCAGAAAAACTACACATTTAATTTATAATGAAGCCAAGAGGCCCCACAGTTGGCTGTTTTCCCAGATCCCTTCAAGAAACCAGAATTTGTCAGTCCCACTACCTATGAGTAATGTTCCATCTTGCCAATCAAGAGGTTATCTCAAGGCATAAGAGGACATATTATTAAAATGACTGCACCTCTTTGAGGGATACTAAAAAAAATATATATATTCCTTCCATATATGATGGATTTGCTGAATTGTGGTTTAAGGTTTTTTTAAATACTGGAGCACAGATAATTCCAGAAACTCCAATGGAGTTTTCTTGTAACTTTGCTAATGCTATCAATCTTAGGTGATGCTATTATGGCAACGTATATCAGTTTTAAACCCTTACATGAGCCAGCTACAATAACTGAACTACAAAACTAACATCATTAACCTCACAGTCCTGTTTTCCTTCTTTTTAAACTACTTATCTAATAGGATTCATTTCAGGAAAAAAAGAAAGCTCAAGTATTTCAGGTACTAAAGGTAACAGGCAAGATTCTCTAATAACACCAATATAAGTTAAATGTTCCTTACATTACTAGATCTCAAAATAAGAAATTGGCTTGCTGTTTTCTACACACATCAGAACATTTGATTTTTTAAAAGGGTATTACCATACATCTGGGAATATTCGTATATATCCTCATATGATCCATATGTTTTTAGTTTTATTGTAGTATCACAAAATGCTCGAAGCAGAAGAGAGTTTTATAAAAAACAAAGCAGTATATTCTCCATTTACAAAATTCTAATTTATAATACAGCCAGGATTAAAAATTTACTTTGAATACAGTAGGTTCCTCTAACATCGCTGCTGCGTTGGTAGCCACAGCTGTGCACTAAAAGTTACCAAAATATCATCAAATTTCTTTTGTTTAAAATCAATTTTTCAAATTTAACTTATGCCTCCTCCACTAGTTTAAATGTCTCACGTACTTTACTAAACAATATTCAAGTGCACATCACGCACCTATAAGTAAACTCTGCTACAGATTTCACTGCTCTTCAGTTTAACAGAAGTGATTTTTATGCAACCCTATTCAAAAGCTGTCTAGACATGGTCCTAGGTAACTGGTTTTGGGTGCCCTACTTGAGCAGAGTGGTTGGACAAGATGACCTCCAGAGGTCTCTTCCAACCTCAATCATTCCATGATTCTGTGAAAACAATTTGCCATAAAACTAGAAATGCAACAAAGACCCTTAGGAATAGAAAGTGTCCTGCTTACTCTATTGATGCTCAGTGCAAAAACTTCTTACAAGGTTCTTCACCAGCAGAAGGCTGTGCTTAGGCAACTGTACTAACTCTCCCACATCTGATTTAATGACATAAAGCAATTCAAACTCTTCACTATGTGCCAAGAATACCCAGGAGTCAACTTACTGTTTTCTATAACTAATGATGAAGTATCCAACAGACAAAAGGGAATTTCACCAATTAATACAAGAGATCATGTGCTGTTTATTATAACCTAAACAAAGTATCCCTTACTCCAGGCTATGAACTCACTAGTGAGGGCCAAACTGCACCAAGCTGAAATGTGTGCTTCTTTGGAAACCAAAAGCCCAGAATGAGAATGCCAGTAGACGCAAGGTAGGCATCTACCGTGACTGATATGGATTAGGCAAAGAGATCAAAAGTGTCTTCCTTAGGTCAGTCCCTGGAGAATACACTGTCACCTCTACCGGCACCTGTAAACAACGGGTTATCTGTTGACTCTAGAAACGAAGTTTATGGACCTTTTAGGACCCATATTCCAGATCAGAAAAATGTATGTTATTATATGGCTCACAAAGAACCAAAAAGATCAAGCCTCACAAGCTACAGCCTCCTGTGAGAGGGAAGGGATATTGCTGACACTGAACTTGAAGTTGCTGTAATGAACTCTAAGATCCATATGGTAATTAGCACCTTTTAAAACTAAACTAGCTAAGAGATGAAAAGCGGTATGGAGAAGCTGAGGAATTTCCCCTGCCCTAACAATGTCTTATTAGGCATGCTTTCATAGAAGAGAAAAGAAGACACACTGTGCCATCTGAGCTGGGCTGCAGTTGCTCTAAAAAGTCTCAATGGATTCTCAGAGAAGTGGAAAGTCAAAAGGGCAGGGTAAGGATCCTATTTTCAAAGTGGTGATGGCTGACTATAAAATGAAAATGCATTCTGTGTTGTGTCCTCATTTCCCATGTGGAAATTAAACAATTAATCTTCTTCCTGAATGATGGAAATGAAAAAATCTCACAGGATAATTATGCTGAATTGTAACTCATATAATGAAGCCACTCTAGTCTTCTTTGGCTCTTTTATTGCTGCCACAAGATTTTATCTAGTTGTATTTTGATAGGGATGAAGGAGTAAAAGCTTGTCTAATTTTTCCTATTATTTCTATTCCTAATATTTCCTATTATTACTCTAACTGAAGATAACGCTATTATTTAAACTTCCATCCCACATGGTAAAATAATTCAATAGGATATTCCTGAAAAGAGAAGGGACTCTAGCTTCTTTGAGACACAAGGTAACAAATTAGACAGACCAGACACTGGAAATCTCTAGAATCCATATATTTCAACTGTATTGTTATGTTCAGTGACAGTCAGCAAGCCTATAGCAGAAAGGCTTGAATGAAAGGAAAAGCATCAGCAGAAGGGACTGATATCCCTTCAGGGACACAGAGGAACAAGTTCCCCAACGACCTTCCAGGATACATCTTTGAGGTCACATCTGTCAGTTTTAATAAAGAAGTTGGCACAAGCCTGTGGGGACTTCAGGTCTTTTTTTTGTGGTGTTTGAAACCTCTGAACTGTGTTTGGAGACACTTCAGTGGCATGCCTTGAGATCTGGAGAAAAAAAGAGCAGAAGTATGGCTTTTTCTGACAGAGATATTTACAGAAATACTCTTACATTTGCTCTGCTTGTTCACCCACAGACTTCCTGGGGGGGGAAGTTAAAAAAAAAAAGGTAGCTATTTCGTCAGTCCTGGGTGAACAGAAAGCCTGGCAAACCTGGCATAGCTTCCTTCTATCTCCCTGTAGAAGCTGGGCTGATAAGCACTGTAAAAAAAAATAATCAGAGAATATGCTAGCCCACAGGTATATTGCAGAGGCAAAAAGTTATCCAGCTGTAAATGAGAGGGCATATGGACCATCTTTGTTGGGACAGCTTCACTTTGCTCTCTTCTGTATAGTTAGCACAAGAGACTCAGACACATGCTGCAGGTTTCAACAGGCCACCACATGTAGTGTTCATAATGTAGGATTTTTAAGCACTAAGTGTCATCTTAGAGAATCTCAAAGTGATACCTAAAAGTCCACCCTGCATTTTACTAATTCTTAGTATACATTCATTCATCTGGATGGCAAGTTCAAGGTCACACCAGGGAAGATGAGACAGCCATAAACTGGATCCAATGTTTGAAAACACAGTTCCTTCTCTGTGCTCTCTTGTCTTTTCAGAGTTTGGGCAGAAGAGCTGCCTGAAGAGGTAAATTTACTTCACGGATGAGGCAATGAAAAGAAAATAATCTTTAAAGTACAAACACTGTTCTTCGAAACTTATGACCGCTAAACCAACACTGCTGACTTAATAACTATGATCAATACTTATTTTAAAAAACTGAGTTATAAATTCAATTTGCAGTCCTTCTTTCCTGCCACACAGTATTTCTTATTAAGCATAAGATATTTATTTTGATTTCTAAGCTTTTTAAAGCTTTTTCTTACCTCTGGAGAAAGGCAATGCTTCTTAGCCAAAACAGCAGGAAAAGCATGTCTTCCCAAATACCAGCTAGATAAGTAACATGAGCACAGCCACAAAACAAAACAAGACCACCATTACCCCCCCAAAAAACAGTATCTCTGTTCTTCCTTTATCACAGGTCAATTACCACATAGTCTATGGAGAGCTGCCAAAAAACACTGTTCAGACACTAAAACTTGCACTTTATTTGCCTGCAGCTGCATTGCACAATGAATGGAGTGTTAACACCCCCTCCCCTCCCCAAGACAAAACATGACCTCCCCCCAAAGCAAGGGTTGATAGATTCACTCGTTTTTTTTCCTTTCAGGGTAACTGTTATTCATCTTTTCTCCTAAATGCTACTTCTCTAAAATGCTTTTATTGCAAAGTATTGATTTCCACCCCCATTTCTTTTCATCCTGGTCTACCAGCATAGATAGACAGATCTGGCAAAGAGAATAACGAAGCATAATTTAATGTTTTTCAGGTCCAGACTTCAAATTTGCCCAGCATGGTCGCTAATTTATTTTTTGACATTCTGCCCTTGCCTGAAGTTTTAACAACTTTAAGTAAGACTTTATGCAAGATTGATTTTCAATGAAATGCAGAAAAAAAAAATCCTGAAGCTCTACAAAACTAAATTTTTGATCAAATTTGCAGACATAAAGCTAAAAGTCATCTCTCTAGCCTCCCAATTTCTAGCACTTACCCTATTTCTACTCTTTCAAATGAAGGTGCTACCAAGCAGCACCACTGGAGGAGATCAGAACTGGAAAGACTCCAGAATTTAAAATGTGAAGTGTGTGTTTCCTCAGCAACCTGGAATGTGTATTTCGGTGACTACCGGCTATCAGTAGTGATGCCAAGTGTCATGTTAATTTTTCAGATATTTGTTGCTCATAATCTTTTTCTGTGCCTTGTGCTTGACCTCTAATCAGCCAGTAAACTTTCATTATATACTTCAACTAGATTTCAGAATGACCCAAAAGTACACTGTCTAATCAATACACCAATGATATTAATATTTCATAAACCAAATCATGAAAAGGCCTCTGTCAATGTATCCAGAGACCCAGTAGTACACAGTACAACTTAAATAATTTTTGTTTCAAGAGCAAAAGCTACAGAAATTTAGTATAGCACAGTTTTGGGCACCACACCAAACAATTTCTTGTAGTGTCATCAGAATAGGTGATTGCACATCTAAATCAGTAACAGAAAATGAAAAAAAAATATACGAACAAATGTTCAAATGTCTGTCATAGCCACATAACATTTTGCTACATTATTAGCAGAGGTGATCTCTTTATGTTTCAAATGAAAGTAAACAACTTTTCCTAAATAGGTAAGTTATGCAAGTAAATCTAAAATTAAAAAAATATTAGTTTTGAAAATTTAATTACAGTACCCACTTCAAAAATATTCTCAAATCTGAGTGTGTGTTGAGGGAAGAGTACTTGGTAAAAAAATGATGGTATGGTATTTATTAATCTAATTCTTAATTTGGTTAAATTCTTTTAACATGCCAGCACTTGTACACCACACAATACTCAATTAAAATGCCTAAGTACCACTTAAATAAAAAAGCATTAATTATCAAATAGTTAAGCCAGTAAAAAAGCAAAAACAAACCCAATAACCAAACCCTATCTATGACCTCTGAAGATACATCAAACTGTAACATCCAGATCTTCAATTAGAACATACAGAATAAAACCTAATCTGCCTGAACATACCAGTTTATAATCAGAGGGTGAAATAAAAAGTCTACTGTGCACAGAAGAAAAGTTTTAAAGGGTGCACTTTTTTTTTAAAATGAAAATAAAATTCTGAAGTGCCCTGGAAGGTCTCAAAGACAGTACTTAAAGTGGCTGCTTTTCTGCTTTATCTAATAACAAGACACAGCCTAGAAATTAAAAAAAGAAAAAGGAAATCAGAGTTTACAATCTTTAAGAGAAAAACATTTATATGAGAGGAGATACAAGATTCTGAAGTTCCAGGGAGAGGCCACAAAGAGCTATCTGTACAGTCAAAAAATGATAGATACATATATATCAGATAAAAATGAGGCTTAATAATTTTCTCCAGCACCTGAAACAGATTTTACGCAAGTTCTCATGATTTCCATGGTATATAAGAGAAAAACAAACCTGTCTTTCCTCAGCTATTTTCTCAAGCTCTGTTTTTCTGTGGAAAAATGCTAGAGAGAACAAGAAAATGAAAAGCTGAATCTAGGAAAATCTCAAATCTAGTCTTACATTCCAGGTCTGGGGAACAAATTAAAAAAATACAGTTACAGACATCAATCTCAAATCTTTAAAGGACTCAATCTGTGCTCATTTACCCTAGACCATACAAAAAAAAAAAAAAAATCCATATTGCACCACAAACCTCAGATAAAGAAATTGTCAGCTAGATTATCCATAAAAATGTTCTAGGTTTTCTAGTTACAGAAATTGAAAAAGTCATCTTTGGATTTAAAAACTTCCTAATTTTAACTGTTCACATCCAAGGAAATGGTTCCAACAACGTGAAGGCTGAAGCACATTCAAATCTCTGCATGCAATTCTTAAGAGCAGCAGCAAAGACATTTTTCTATAGACGGGTCAGGCCCCAGTTTCTATAGACTGGTCAGGCCCCACCTGGAGTGTTGTGTCCAGTTCTGGGCTCCTTGGTATAAAAAGGACAGGGATCTCCTGGAAAGAGTCCAAAGAAGGGCTATGAAGATGATTAAGGGCCTAGAGCATCTCCCCTATGAGGAAAGGCTGAGTAAGCTGGGACTGTTCAGCCTTGAGAAGAGAAGACTAAGGGGGGACCTAATCAAAGTTTATAATTATCTGAAGCAGGGGATGCAGGGGGAATCAGCCAGCCCCTTTTCAGTGGTCTGTGGGGATAGGACAAGGGGCAATGGCTGCAAGTTGGAGCATAGGAAGTTCCGCACCAACATGCGGAAGAACTTTTACACAGTGAGGGTGACAGAGCCCTGGGACAGGCTGCCCAGGGAGGTGGTGGAGTCTCCTTCTCTGGAGATATTCAAGACCCGCCTGGACGCCTATCTGAGCAATATGAGCTAGGGAGCCTGCTTTGGCAGGGGGGTTGGACCCGATGATCTCTTGAGGTCCCTTCCAACCCCTACAATTCTGTGATTCTGTGATTCTGTGATTTCTTTGTTTAAGAAGTTTAAAGGCAGGTTTGCAAATAACTCAAATTGCAGTTTATTATGATAGTCTTATCTGTTGAGATATCTAGGAGAACAAGATCTAAAAACCTTTAGGTTTTAGACGTTTAGCTCGTGCCTTTAATTTCCAGTGTGAAAAGATCAGGTACTTTACTTGAAAGCTGCAAAAAACAAACCTCAAAAAAAAAATAGGCTAGCCACATGAAGAGACAAGATTAAGCTGTCTTAATATGGATTACAGTGGTTTGAAGAAAACAAGCATTAAAAAAAAAAAGAGAACCTTTAGCAATGCCTATAAATGATCATCCCAAAGAGTTAAGTGGAGCAAATAAGAGAACATTTGAAAAAAGTTTAAGAGCAAATAGGAGTAAAACAACCTCACTGACATTTAACATTTGCGCAAATGTCAGAGTCCCCCAGTCTTGGTTAAACGCTCAGCTGGGATCTCAATCAGTGTTTGGAGTGTGCATGGGTGACTTTGAAGGCAAAGAAAAAGCACTGCACAAAAATTAGAAAGCTGTAAGTGTTTCTAAAAAGATGAACAGTCAAAAAATGAGGCCATAAAGACTGCAAATTAGGGCTCTGTTGTAGAATTACATGACTTATTTGTGGCTAAATTCCATAACTGAACTTCCATTCCTGCACGAAGTTTGCTGTAACAGAACTGAATATGACCTAAACCCTCATGACTCATAGCTCTATACTAGAAGACAAGACATTGGCCAGATGTCGAAAATTAATCAATATTCTGAACTATCAAAATTACAACAATTCCACAGAATGTAGAAAAAACCCCATGTTCACAGCCTAATACATCAGGTATGAGCTCCAAGAGCAGCTTCTCCAGAAATACAATGGAAGAAATATTCTTTACATTGAAATTTATGGTGGTACATGCATTTCACTCTTTTTACCATGTGCAGCAGTTGTTTGGGAAACAGTGTGTGTGATTTGCAAACCACCATCCATAATGACCTTCTTTGCCCCAAGACTCAGTGCCCCTTGGGAAAACTCTCCGATTTCCCTGACAGGGTCTACTTTTTCTTATCCAGACCTTCCCCACTTCACTGGCAAGATCTACATTTTCTTATCTAGAAAGATACGCAGAATAGCCTGGACCCTGATTATCCTGTTCTACTACTTCCCAAGAAATATTAAGTATGATAAAACAGCATTTCTAATGAAAGTTATAGAAAAGTTCAGGAAGAACTTTAGAAGTTACAGAGGAATCATTCTAATTGCTTGTATTGATACAACTCCTTATTCATTTAGTCACATACTGAAGCCATAGTCACCAAGTGATCACGTGCCCTGTGCTTCAAATCAGCATGGCTTTGTTAAGGTGATGGGTGTGAAAGGATTGATTCTTCAGATGATGTGCAGGCCCTCCAACAAATATTTCATTGTTAGCAATGAAGTGGAGGCAGAAGCAGCACATGCAACCACTGAAAGGTCATAACCTTTGCTTTGAGTTCTTTCTTTTTTCCTTCAAAACTTCAAAATGAAGTTCATCACTCACCATCTTCCCATTACATGAAAGGACTCAATCATTAATCTCCAAAATGTAAATTCTACTTCAGACTTTTTGACAGACTTATTAATCGAGATGCATCAGTGTTGCATATCTGACTGAGACCGCTACAATCTTACCTTCTTTTGAAGAACATTCACTTTGCGTTCCTTCACCTCCAACATGTCCTTGAGGTCATGGATCTCTCCTGCTTGAGTCCCCTTCTCCTCTGCCATCTCCTGAATCTGCTTTGTCTTCTTATTTAGCATAGTCTCCTTCTCTTCCAGACGTAATCGTAACGCATCCACCTAGATTAAGACATGCAGAAACAGAATTTGTTTAGCACTGAAGGAGAGAAATTTAAGAAAAGTTAAACTATACTTCCAGAAGAGAATGAGCAATGTCAATTTACAAATACATTCAGAAGATTAATATCCCTTACTTCAAGACTTCAACATACAGAAGCTTGTGATAAAAGTTATCACAAATGGTAGGAGACTAAACAGTAAAAGTAATCAAATGTTTTATTCCCAAATTATATGAGACTAATGCTCCTATTCAGAAAATCTCAAACCAGACTTCTGACATAACTCAGTCTTCTAAGATACAAGTCTGGTATTTTTTTCCTCAAATTAGAAGCCAGCACAACGTGTTGCTGAGAAATTCTCTCATGTACAAAACGTGACCCCTTTATTTAAAACATTACTAATGTTCGGAGATTTAAACACTGACTCTTAGTACCAAACATTCACTTTATATTCTAGGTTTTAATCAGTGCATTAGCTCAGCTTGGAGGTAATGAAATCAGAGGTCTTTGCGGCCACTGCAGATCAAAACATGGAAAAAGGGAAACCTTAGGATGGCTAAGAAAATTTAAATTAGCAACATAATAGTTTAAATGTAACATGTTTTTTCAGCAGGACACAGTTTTTTATTAAAGATAGAAGGGAACAAATGACCCAGTACAGGGTACTGTGGGTGCAATTTAGACACAAACATACTTAGAGCTCCCTGGCCTCAATAAATTTAGAAACACTCTCTGGGAATTCTATGGTTTCCTCAAACTTCAAAACTGCATGTTGAGGAGCTTTTCCTTTTCCTTCTGCATTCCTCTTCCACAAATGAAACATAGAGCTCGCAAGACAAAAGATATGGGAGAAGGAATCAGAGCTATCTGAATATAAATTTGATGAGAAGAAAAAGGTCACCACAGTGCACAGACTAATCTCAAAGACCATTGTGGAATACGAAATCCAACACCACCAAACTGCTCAAGATACCAAAGGAAAACCACTGACCCCTATCCAGTCAGCATTCACACAGAGCTCAAATCTGCCAGCTTGGCTGCTAATCTTATTTGACAGTATCAGATTTGGTTCCTGTTAGCTGAATCCATTGCAGGACATCAGTCACACTGAGTAAAAACAGGGTGATCAATGAATTTCTAGGTCCTTCTGCACAGCATAGGCTAGCAGAGACACGAAGTGAAAACATAACTTGGACAACCCCAGCTAGGGAAAGAATTTAGGTAGTCACTATGCTTATGGTATTTTAAGCAACATTTAGTTTTAATGTGTTACTCTAATTCCACTTTATTTTGATTTCCTAATGGAAAAGTTGCCTCTGAGCCTCTACATTTACAGTATGTTATGCCCACAAAATCCTTTGCTGTTTTGTCTGATTCCTCTTGCCAGTGGGGAAAAGAACTGCCCTGCTCTCCTCATCAGCACTGCAGTCCCACTGCCACCTCTACATCTGGAGCCTTCTCGCTTACACATACATTATTAAAATCACATTCTTAACCTCTTATCCAGCAAGCAGGGCACTGCGTATATTCTGCAGTCATACTAAGAGTACCAGCTACTACCCAAATATGATTTATAGGATTGCTAGTGTTTATAACAAAAAGTTCAGCAGGTGGATCTTCTGGTTTTGTCTTCTTTTTATAAACAGATTTACATGTTGATTCGGTATGTTCTTCTCTGGATATCTCTAATATTAACGCTAAGAGAAACTTTCACTCATTCTGGAAGGGAAACTTAAAATCTCCCTCACAAGCACATCCACATACTCTCAACAGTTTTTTTTGCAAAATATTTGAGACAGTCCAGACGCCTACAGCACAGTATTAAATGAAAAGAGAACATCTGCAAACAGAAATTTGTCCACAGAATGCTTTCCATTTTCTGATTGATTATTCTCTTTGAACTCTATATTAGCTTACGGTTTGGGGTAAATTGCATTCCTGGTTTTATTTGTGTGAGGTCCCTGCCTAGGAAACCACAGAAAACACTTTCAAGAATATTTTCAAAGGTTGGCAGGACACACAATCATCACCTTAGCACTATTCCTGGCAGAACACTGCACTTGTTTATTCATGTCAGCTCAGTTTATGTATGGCATCCTCCCACAGTGACAAGAATTGAGGTCTGTGGGAGTCAGGTGATGCCAAGTTCAACAAAGTCAGCTTAAGATTTTCTCTGCACATGGAAACAGCTAGGAAAACAGCTATTGAGGTGCTGACGCCCCTTCTCCTGACTTCTGCATCTTGGATGGTGCTGACTTAACCCTGGGTTAACCTAACTGCTTTCAGAGTAATAGGCTACCGTGTCTTTAATTATGCACGGCAAGTAAAACCTTACAGTACAACTCAGGCAACGACTAGTCCTTCCTGTAACAATGGGGTTGCTCGTTTGACCCGCGTGAGGGATCCAATTTCCCATGAAGCTTTAGCAAATTAAGCACATTTGTTGCCACCTTCAAACAAAATAACCTTGTGTTGGGAATCATTCATCTGTCTTAACAGAATTTTCCAGAAGCAGCAAATAATTCTCTGTGGTTCTGGTCCCTTACAGCCATACATTAAGCATGCAGAATTCAAAATTTCTAAGAAAAACTTGAGCATTAGTAACTCCAATGAATACTAGAATAAACACAATAAATTATATAAAATTTTATTTTTATTTATTCTTAAAACTTTTTTTAAAAAAAATCTTGGATTCTGTAATTAGATTAAAATCTTAGCTTCAAGAATATTCCCAATTTGTAGCTTATGGAAATCACTAAAATTTTCAAAAGGCCACAACTTCACATCAGGAACTTGAGTCAATAGGACTTAGGTTGCATGTATGTTTTTTTCCCATTTTTACCACCATCTCCACTGTACAGAAGCAATCAGGGTATTATGGTGCTGGTGGTTCCCACTCAGCTTTAGGAAGATGTCAGCGAGGCCTAGAAAAAAGCAGTGGTCTGTTCTTTCCAGAGTCCAAGAAATTCTTCCAAACTATCTGCCACCTGTTCAAACCCCAGCTGAACTACTGATTTAAATCAGCGAATTGAGCCATACTCCATTCACTTACATAAGAAAGCACAGTCTCTCCTGTTACAGATTTGTCTGTAATGGCAAAATTCAAAATGTTTATTGCCTGTTGGTACGACTATATTAACAGTAGCAAAAGGGACAGACAGAATATCAATCCTGAAACGTGTTTAGAGCTTTCTATGGTTTCTAACAAGAATTAGATACTTTTTAAATTGATATTGAAGTAACTATCTGTCAGCACTCAGAATTCAAAGTTAATTGAGAAATGCATGGGAAGACATTCATTATAATTGGCATGCAAGGTGAAATCTTGCTTTTATCCTGCTGCAGATATTGATATGTGAAATGTCCAAGTACCTGAAATGAGTACATTTTAAAAAGGATCAGTTTTGTCACAATCTATTGCTACCTTGCAAACGCATCATATAAACACAATAAAGAATTAAGCTGCTTTCCTGATAGCACAGTCTGCAATTAAGACTTAAAAGCTATGTTTACTGACAGATTTTGAATGCAGTTGTAGTTCACAAGACTTAACTCTCTATTTTTGACATTGCTCATTAGAGTTGACTCTTCACCTTCCTATCCAAATTGCAGCAGTATCCTGTACAGCCTGTAGAAGACTGGAGAGTGAATTCTTTATGAACGCACAACCAGTTACCTCGACGACTTTTTTAGATAGATATTGTGGAGCAGAGGTGCACACACCTGGCTTTGGCAGAGCCTGTTTGGTTCTTGCTAGGATTAGAAACTCAGTGCAGGGCAGATACATTGATTACAGGTCAGAAATCAGTTCAACTGTTCTTCCACAATCTCTACAACAAGTTATTAAATACCTAAACATGGTCAACTCAGTTCTGTGAGCTGAGCTTAATGTTTGCAGGTGAGAACATAGGTCTTCATGTATCTAATCTGGGAGAATTTCCTATGGTTTCAAAATCCCAATAAAGACAAACCCTTAAGAGAATTTTATGTTCTACTGAAAGTGAATAAAATACTTGCAGTGCACTGGATTAATTTTTTCTACTGAATATTAATCTGAATTTACCATACAGAACAGACCAATTAAAGAACCATGCCAGCTTAGGCAGCATACGAAAATAAAGGGGAATGTTCTGAATAATTTAACCTCAAACTGAAGCCATGTACCTTCCAGCACTCACCTAAGCTGAAGGGTTCACTGGGCAAAACACAAACTTCATACGGATAAAGTCTTAACTCCAAAATCAATATTGATTTATTTTTTGTTTTGTTTACAAAGAGTTTGTACATTTTTAGATCTATTTTTAAAGATTCCTTCAGAAATTGAAAAGTTAACCACAATATCCTCTCCACCCAATAACCCTCAAGATAAACACCCCACAAACAGCTCCACTGTTCTTTGTAGTCCTAGTGTGGCAGGTGGCAAATCCACTTTTGAGATATTGCACCAACATCTTTTCCCCACCCTAACATCAGTTTTCTTTAACAGAAGACTAAAAAGGCAGAGGCTTATGAAGGTATGCTCTTTTCTCTCAAAATGTCTATTTAAAAATTACTTTAAAATATCATTTCTCGATGAAGATGCCTGCCAATATGTGACAGAAAGTGCACATCTCTCCCTCCTCATAACTCTTTTGAGGTATGTAGAGAGAAGCTAGTTATGTTTTAGCATTGACCAGTGCTGTCAACAAGTAAGGCCAGGCAGGATCTCACATTCCTACTCTATTTCCAGTGAAAACTCTTATATAGAAAGATACCTTTCCATTAAAAAGAACCCACATACATCACAGGTTGCAATGACAAACATCTCAATATTGAATTTTATCAATGTGTTTCAATCTTACACTTGAGAGGATCGCTTGTGAAGACAGAAGGTAACTACTATTCAATTTTTAAGCTTTCTATCAAGAACATCGGGAAGGATGAAAAAGATGTGATTATCTTTCAAAAGGTGTAAGTATCTTCTTGGAATTTCATAAAAATTATCAGAAACATAAATACATAACCATATATTAATCTCAGATAAATATATGTATTTATATATGCTATATCTGTATCAGATTGCTACATCTTACTGTGAAGAACATGCTAGACTATTAAATCCATTAAATCTGTCATTAAAACATCATTCTAAATCAGTACCATTAATGTTTTAGTTCCACAGCAACTCCTTACTAAAAGACAAAAAAGCAGATTTGGTTTGTATTGTGGTGCTGGTATGAGAATCTCATTTGGAAGAACTAAGTGGAGAACAAATATTCCCAATGGTTATTTAGCAATATTACAAGTTAGAGAGCAGAATAGTTCTCTGCATTAAAATCCTTCTTTGGCCATCAGCTGAAGAAAGATGTTCTCAATAATTACCAAGAGTAGCTATTGATGGTATATAATCAAGTCCTTTTAAAATATTTTGTTTAAATTCCATACATTTTATTTGAATAAATACGTTTACCTACAATAGCAGCTGAAATTATAACCACCTACTTATGTCTTTTAACACTCTTTCAAGAGCTTTCTCTCTCATGGGCAGGAAAGTACTGCTTTTCATTATTTACAGGTATGAAGAGAGATGTTTCTAGCTTTGTAGGTTTGTCACAATACTGCACAGTGATTTAATAAATCTATACTATTTTCAATCACTATAATGGATCAAAACCTGCAATTTATCTTTTAAAATGTTTATTGCCACACTTCCAATGATATTTTGAGATGTAAATATTTTTTAAAATAAACATGTACAAATCTAGGGTACATTCCTGACTAGCAAAAAAACACCCCAAACCCCTCCCAAATTTAAACAAATTTAATTTGTGATTGCCAACTAGCACACTTTCACAGTTTCATACTAATGCAATTTCAATTTCTACGTGAATCTGAGAATAACCAGAAAAGCCATCTGAGATCAGAAGATATTTACTACCTAACCTGATTTCTGCATGTGGACAAGGCTGCATGTGGGTAAAGCTACACAAGGGTAAAACGTTCAAATAAATGCTCTTACACTCGTTATATAGAATCTTTCTACCAGTGTTATCCACAGATTTTCTATGTGCATATTTCACAGCTCCTTTGGGTTTTCACTGGTTTTGCTCTTACAACACAAATATTTTTGATGCATGACCGCCATCTTTTGGACTTCTACTAACACTACAATTTTCCAAGCCAGGGGGTTGAAATACTCTCTTCTGCATTTCACTTTTCCTTCACGAATATCCAGAAGCAATAAATTTATGCTATACTTAATATCCATTTGATGTTGAGATACACACCTTTATCTTACATAGTATGGGATTTATTAAGCACTTGATATCAAAGCACAGTTTTGAAAATACTTTTCCTTTATCTTGGAATACGCATCCTGTAACATGAAAGCCCTTATCTCAGGTGTAAGCACAGGCTTACATGCAGGAGTTCCCATAGATGCTGACAGTAGTGGTGAAGCCACAGTGAGTCACATGCTACTGCCAGCAGGTCTAAGGAGGTGATCCTCCCCCTCTACTCTGCCCTGGTCAGGCCCCACCTGGAGTACTGTGTCCAGTTCTGGGCTCCCTGGTATAAAAAAGACAGGAATCTCCTGAAGAGAGTCCAGAGAAGGGCTACGAAGATGATTAAGGGACTGGAACAGCTCCCGTATGAGGAAAGGCTGAGTGAGCTGGGGCTGTTCAGCCTGGAGAAAAGAAGACTAAGGGGGGACCTAATTAATGTTTATAAATATCTTAAGTATGGGATGCAGGGGGAATTGGCCAACCCCTTTCCAGTCGTCTGTGGAGATAGGACAAGGGGCAATGGCTGTAAACTGGAGCACAGGAAGTTCCGCACCAACATGCGGAAGAACTTTTTCACAGTGAGGGTGACAGAGCCCTGGGACAGGCTGCCCAGGGAGGTGGTGGAGTCTCCTCTGGAGATATTCAAGACTCGTCTGGACGCCTATCTGTGCAATATGAGCCAGGGAGCCTTCTTTGGCAGGGGGGTTGGACCCGATGATCTCTCGAGGTCCCTTCCAATCCCTACAATTCTGTGATTCTTCCTTTCTCTGCTCTCCTGCAGCTACAAGGTCATTGAAAATAAATCCCCACCCCCCCAGCTCAGGTGCTGAAACTTACAATTAAGCTGTGCCTAGGAAAAATAGTATTAGTGACTTCATGTTAGTGGGGTGTGTGGTACAAGTGTGTATCCACAAGAATATGTGCATCCACAAGAATATGTGCACTTATGCACACATACTGCCTTTATGATCAATCCCCTGGCCTAGAGGATCAAACATACAAAGATAGAACGTGCTCAGAACAAGCTGTGGGATTGTACAATCTAAGCAAGAAGAAAAAAGCCCAGTGCTTTATATCTCTTTCTCAATGAAAAGTCAGTAAGTACAGGATTCCCCATGTCACCTCTGTCTGCAGGATGGCAGCTCTTTGCTCTTTAGCGGTAAGAGACTCTTTCAGGACTTCAATATGCTGCTTGCTGTCAGAGAACTGATTTGTGAGGGTCTCCAGCTTTGTCTGCAAGGCCAGCAACTCAGTGTCTTTGCGTGACAGCTCCTGTTTCACCTGACCAATCTGAAAAAGAAAGATGGGCAAAGAAAAAAATAATTTATATCTTCCTTACAAAAAAACCTATAAATTCACCAAACAGTACAATATTCTAAACTTATCCCACAGAATTGTGAAGCCTTCAGTTATCTTGAAAGGAAAGCCAGCAAAAATTTGTGTCAAGAGCAAAAGATACAGGGAAAAAGACGGGGGAGCAATAGCATCAATTTTTCAACAGAGGTGTTATTTTTAACAGTCAGGCTGTTCTTAGTCATCTTTCAAAGGACGGACCCAAACCAGTGACTTAGCAGGGATAAGGTTTTAATGAGGATAAAGCAGACCTCTAACAAGAATGTACCCTTACACTGTAGTATCAGAAAAGATGAGATACCTACATGTCTCTGTCAGAGGCACAATGTTTGCTTTGAAATGTCAAACAGCAAGTTTCCATCCATCTCTCCATCTATCAATCCAGCCTCATGCTTACAGAGTGTGTAAAGACACATTCACTTTCCCTCTATTTACAAAACCAGCATTTCAATCTTCTAAGAAATGCCTTTAAATTCATGGAAGCTTCTTAAAGCAGATGCAAATATACACCATAACAACATGAAAACTGCTTGTGGAATCACACTTTGTTGAGAGCAATTTCCTAGATTTAATTTAATGAATTAAATCAGTATGGAAATGCCAATTTATTTTTCAGGTGTAGGTTGGACTGGCATTTAAAAAGACAAACAGTAAGAAATGTTAAAAGTAAATCATTAAAAGGGGATAGAACTCATTCTAAGTGCAATCATCACCCAGGAAAATTTTTCTGTAAATCTGAAGGTTTTGGTTTGGTTTGGGTTTTTTAAAGAGGAAAGTCTACATTTAGACTTATATCCAAGATTCTAGCCAACTTTCTGGTTTGCTTCCAGTATATCTCACAGAATAAAATACCACTATTTTACACTTATACATTTTATAGCAGAGGTGGACATATCTCTCAAAGTAAACATTTTTCCCCTTTTTAACTTGAACAATTTTGTTTGTAACATTAAAAAAAAAAAATCCCTCAATCCCAGAAGTCTACTGCTTCAAAACAGAAATTAAAAGACATCAAAAACTAAAAAAATAAATTGTAAAGGTCATCTTCCACTGTTGGGAATGTGTCAATAACAAAATTAGATTGATATAAGCTATACTATTATTTTATCTAGAATAAATAAATTATCTAGTAGAAATAACTGAGAGGAAAAGTTTGGTTATATGTGGTTTTTATCTTGACATTCCTGTTTCAATGATAGGCAATTAAAGAAAGAAAACTCTTTACCAAAGAGTATCAAAATAGCAATGAAAGATGTCATCAAGGACTCCTGGGTTCCAGTATGAAACAGCATATGTGAGGAGTTAAGGATGAAGGGGACTGGAAGGAGGACAACGTGTATCTCAAAAAACCTCACACAAATTAGTTCTTTAAAAATGGAATAATGGGAATGAGTATACGAAGAACTTAATTTATAGAAATGTTTGATAGTTTATGGTTCACTTAATTCAAACATAAGGGGTTGGGTTTTTTTAGTATTTTAACTGAAAGTAAGTATGTCCACAGAATTTCACCACCTATTTAAATTAGATACCAAATATTGATGCAACACTATTTCTGCTCTAACAGCTGCTGGCCAATGAAACCAGTTGCACGTTACTGCTAGGCACGGCAGAATAGCTGGGAAGAGAGGCACTATTTGCTGCCAGTTACATTTTCTGGTGTATCTAAACAAAAAATCCTCCTTAAAAATTTCAGACGACACAAACATGTTCACCTAGAAGGTACCCTGAATTACAGTAAAACTTTGTCAAACCAGTTTAGTCTTTCTTTGAAAAGAAACATTCTTTCTGCATCATCTCAGAAGAGATGTTTACCCTAAACATTTGCGTTTTCGTGAAATGCTGTCATCTAAACACAACCACATTTCATTCCATTAACATTCCCAAGTAGCACCCTAACACCATTCTCTCTAGAAATCCCCATTTCAGAGCTGTAAGCTCCCACTGCCAACGTGCTAAAGCTCTGGAAGAAGAGTGCAGCACATGCCATTCCAAGTTGCAAGAGAAGTTAAAGCAGCATTAAGTGCTCGCATCTCTCTTCTTGGTGAAACACTATGATCATTCTGCAAATGCACTGGTATCACAGCAAAGGAATAACCTAAATTCATGTGGCTAAAATTAAACAATCAGTTTTTAAAAGTGTTCAGCATCCATCTTCTGTTATTTTTTGTGAAACAATGTTATGAGGGCTGAGCATGTGTTTTCAAAATATTTTTGTTCTTCTAGGAAAAGTAAATCTCTTTGAATATCTGGCCCCAAAATGGGGGCTGAATACTTCAGAAAATCTACTTCAAAAGAGAAGAATGTGTTACTGCTAAAACAGCTCATAGCATTAAAAAAAATTTCAACCAAATCAGTACTAAAACAAATACAGATGTTCAGTTGAAGAATGATGTTACGGACACCAAAATCATGTGAACAAAAAGGCAGCTACAAGGCGGAGCAGGCTGTTAGTTCTAATGTTATATCCAAGGTGTAAAGAAGGTAAGAGAAGAAAAGTTACCCCAAAAGCCAGAGAGCTAGCAAGCCCCAGTGAATGGCCACTGCACACAAAAGATAAATCTTACTGCAGAGACCTCGGCCTGGAGACCAGCCACTCTTTTTTTCAGGTCCTCCCCTTGAGCCTCTTTGGCACTTAGCTCTTCCTTCAGTTGCTCTACCTGTCACGACATTGTTATGCTTTTAAATATTTATTATTTGTCAGCCTCTGGATAGCCTGTTTCCATCCAAGTAACTAAAAGTGACACAGAACTGAACAGAAGGATCAACACTGGCCACTCATTTTCTCTTCCAGTCTTCATTAGGTCTTCTCAAAAGTCTAGTGTCTCTGTAATTTCATACAGGCTGCCAGACAAGAATCTGATTATGAAACAAAGATGTATGGTTACGGTTATGTTTATATATGTTAAGCATGGGGCACTACATATGTGTCAAAATCAATGGCTTTGAACCTGGAATTAATGTGGACATTAGGACAGGAAAAGGGACATTTTTCAGTTTGAGAGAAATAAAGTTACTTGTCAAGATAACAGCAACAGACAACTATACAATACAGAAAAAAATAAATGTGCAATTACAGAACAAGGTAGGACAGCAAGGTATTGAGATTGGAGCTTGCTACGAATCATGAGTGAATAGTTATCAAAAAGGAGGAAATTTTCTGCAGGAATATAAGTGAGCAGACAAAACACATGGAAAAGATACAAAAACTAAGAAGCTGAACAGATCTCTAGACCCTCAGAGAGAGAAGGGGAAATTAAAGAGTTGCTAACAAAGGAAGCAGGAAAGAAGAGAGAAAAAGAAGAAAGGATGGCAGGAAAAGGTGCTAAAAATATTCCTAATTTGAAGGGGGTATTCTTCAATTCCTAGAAGCAACTCAGTGGGATAAAGTGCAAAAGTATGAGAGAACAGGTGTGGTTATCTTGAAGTAAATCAGTGAGCTGGTGTGAAGCAAGTGGATGAAACTTATACTTAGTACATGTTTCTACTTCTCCAAGAAACTTTCTTCACCATTCTTTTTTCAAAAAATAATTTCAAGCAAGACAGATGCAGCAGGTTACAGTTGTTCAGAATGTAGTAGAGTAATTTACAACCTCCGTTCCAGGGATCTGTATACTCCTTGCACAGAGCAGGCAAAAGCTAACCAAGAAAAGAACCGCTCACAGTGTACTTAAATGTACTGTACAAAGTGGCCTGAATCTTCAATAGAAAATGTTAGGGCCCACTTAAAAGACTGAGAAACAGTCAATTAATTGACGTTTGCCTACAGACAATTTAGTAGTCAGTGTCCATCTTTATATATGAGGATCAACGTCTCACTGCTGTATTTGTCCTGTAGTCCCACACCTATACAATAATGTTGGCACCAGCACTCCTTTAGAAACTATCCTCATTTTGACTCTACCACTGGAAGGAGAGTGTAGTTGAAAGCTATTGTAGTTCATGCTCTTTTCAGCCTTTACATCATAAAAAGACCTACTAGTTATAATAGAACAGCTGCAAAAAGAAACACTATTTTTCCAATAGACTGCATTTGAAAAGACTCTAGACCAAATAAAACTTAAAACTATAATGTCTTAGCAATGGTCTAAAGAAAAACACAAAACCCTTATGAAATAAAAGAAAGTTAGGTGTGACACTAAAAGCAGAATTTGGGCCATTATACCACCACTATAGTATTTTCAAAATTGAATTTAAAAGCCTCTTAAATATTTTAAAGTTATTTTAGTGGCTTCATGGCAAAATATAAATAAATGCTGTTTCCCAGCACTTGATCACAGTGAAATATTAAAATTTCTCTCATCTGTTCGCTGCGCTCAGTTTACCTTATTACTGTCATTTGTTTTCTCAATACCTTATTTTTCATGAATTTGGAATGACTACGGTACACCTCCATTTGCTTCATTTCCTCTTCACGTTCCTCTGTGCTCAGAGCTCCATTCGACTTCAACATCTGAATCTCCTCTTCCAAATCCCGCAGGCCACGCTCCATGGAAGAAATTTTTGAGTCCTGAAAATGATTAGAAGAGGCAGATAAAGATACACAGTTACATGATTTGTTAACATACATTGGAGTTAAGGAAATAATCTGTTGGACACGTACCTGCCCTTGAAATTTACTCCTGAAGTTCCTACAGAAATCAGTCTACACCTCTTTACATGAGCACTCAGCCAAATACTAAGTACTCATTTTTCAAATTTTTTTGTAAAGAAAACATGGCAAGGGCCAGTGGATCAGTAGATGATGAATAAAGGAACATAAAAAAAGGTTTCCTTGTAATGTGAAGCCAGCATAAACCAGAGAAATTTAACTCTAGTGAAGGAACAGCAAAATGTGACTGCAAAAACGGCAAAAAATGGGTTTGTGCTACTAGTAAATAAAGTGGGATCACAAAAGGAGAACCTAAAAAGCATCATGAGCAAAGAAAAGATGCAACAATCTACTTTTGAGTACAGAGAATCCTTCAAGTATTCTGGCTCATATACACAATATAGAGAACATTTCCATGGCTAAAAAATAAACATCTGGAAAATCAAAAAAGTCAATCTACCATTATCCTCGAGTTTTACAAGATGACTAGAGGTTTTCAATATACCTGGCTTACTGTTTCTTTAGAAGTTTTACATCTGAGGAACAGCAAGAATAGATTCATACAGCAAAAAAGAGCTTCATGCATAGTCATGAACATGGATATCTGCATGAGTATGAATTGCAAACTCTTAAAGCAGCCTATTTTTTAATTTAATTTCTCAAAAATATCTTGTCTTTCCTGAAATAATGTAGGATTTGAAACTGTGCTCCATTCTTTCACAGACCAATCATCCTTTTTTTTTTGTGTCTGATAATCAAAGCACAGATAAAAAAAAACATGAAAGATTTTCACATGTAAGTCTTCATTCATGAGATTTTCTGAAGGACAATTATGAAGATCTTGTCAGATCTCCTGATTAATTTTTTTATGCTTAAGAGTAGACTTTTGCAACAAAAAATTGGAGAGGTAGTAAGGTGAAGTGGTACACTGTAATTCACAACAGTATTTAGTTTTAGTGCTCACACCATTTCCCAGAAACACCGGTGTTTCTCTTTTGATAATAAGTACAGCTTATTGTTACCAGATGGTCAATTAGTTTTCATTACCATGGACCACAAAGATGACTAATAAAAGAAAGGTGGTAAATGAAAGGCTCCAGAGTAGAAGGATGGGAAATGACCATGGAAAACATTGAGATGGAATGGAAAGAGTTGGAAGAGAAAAAATACAGAACATAAAAGAAAAAGGGACAGATAATGAAGGGAGAACATGAGGATACAAAAATGGAAGAGAATACTTTGCAAAGACAGTTTCCAAATCCTGCCTGATGTACTTTATGGACCATACAATGTGAAATATGATTGCATAAAGCTGTGTAAACCACACACTCCACTTGTGGCTCCTGAGCTACTGGCAAATTGCCATTGTTCCAATCATGTACTTGGGTTAATGGCTTAAGAATTCAATCACAAATTCATCTAGCAAAGTTAGGTTTATGTGACATACAGACACGTTTCTAGCTACATGATCCATTCGTTAAGCAGTTTTTCAGTTTGCAAATTGCTAACTTTCTTGACAGGCAGAACACAAAGCAGTATTTCAAATGTTAATACTAAAAAGAAAATAATCCATATCATCATAAAACCCCACTCATCCATCATTCCCATCCTCTTAATACAATGGACTCTTGGTTAACTGAAAGAAATCTGCATATATGCTGCTGCAGGCAGGCAAAAGGTAGGTTTCAATTGTGTCATGAAGCAGCTCCACCTTTCCACTGATCAATAATAAAAATAACAAAAGATAAATATATTTATTTTGAATTACAAACGTGACAGAAGTTTATGGTATTTGATATCTTTCATATGAAAACCCATTTTCCAGAGAATAAACTCTACTGATGCTTATATGCAATCATTTACCTTCATCTCAATAACAGTTTGCAGAGCCTTTGTCTTGGCTGTGTCAGGAGCATTTTCAAATCGACGATGGATCTCCTGTACCAGCAGAAAAGAAAGCAATGGTTAGCCTAATGGCATTGTGTCCCACAAACAAAATTACTAGAAGTTTCTCTTTCTAATGCATAGCATAATCATGCTGCTTGCTAACGTTACCAGTTCATACATTTTATTAGATCTCATATCAAAGAAAGGATAGGTGAAAGTTCATTCAGCAGAATCACAGCCTCAGTTGAAAAGGCACAACAGAAACTGTCTTTGACTACCTACTTACCCAAACTGTTGAAATGACAGCTGAGTCTACTAAAAACCCCTATCATCTGCCTGCTAAACTAAATTACTACTACTTTCTCATGGAAAACATACACATAATTTATTTGATTAGATGCTTAATGGAAACAATAATGCTGTGGTGTCTGTTTCAACAAGCTATAGGGTGCAGCTGTGTTGACAACTCTCTTTTTCCAACCTTTTTATCCCAAAATCTTTCTCCACTGGGCCTCAAACATAGCTGAAAGTACATGACTGTTCTAGAGCAGTGTGCTGCTCTAGAAGCTCAGAGTACACAGACAACAGGGCACAGAAGTCCATGTGATATTTGCATTAGTGATTTCACAGAACTAGCATGCTTCAGGCTGCTTACTAAGGAATAAAACCATAGAAACCTCAAAGAACTTGTTCTACCATATAAAGTATGTAAAGGTTTCAAACCATCAAGTGGGAATACAGGAGAAACAATACAGAATCTATTCCACTTTTTCATTTCTATTGGTTTTGCATAGCAATGTTTTGGTAGTAGGGGCCTAAAGGGCTTCTGTGAGAAGATGCCAGAAGCTTCTATGTCCAAGAAAGCCAATGCCAGCTGGCTCCAAGACAGACCTACCACTGGCCAATGCCAAGCTCATCAGCAATAGTGGTAGCACCTCTGGATTAACATAGATAAGAAGAAGGGAAAAAAAACCCCAACCCAGCACAAAACCCACAAAACCAAACACCAGGAGAAATTTCAGCCAGAGAGAGGAGTGAGAATATGTGAGAGGAACAACTCTGCAGACACCAAGGTCAGTGAAGAAGGAGGGGGAGGAGGTGCTCCAGGCACCAGAGCAGATATCCACTTGCAGCCCATGGACGACTCCATTCCAAAGCAGGTGGATGCCTGAAGTAGGCTGTGACCCTATGGGAAGTCACACTGGAGCAGGTTCCTGGCAGGATCTGTAGCTCCATGGAGAAAGGAGCCCAGGCTGCAGCAGGTTTGCTGGCAGGACTTTTGACCTCATGGGGGATTCATCCTGGAGCAGTTTGTGAAGAACTGCAGTCCATGGGAAGGGCTCACATTGGAAAAGTTCATGGAGGACTGTCTCCTGTGGGAGGGACCCCATGCTGGAGTGGGGGAAGAGTGTGAGGAGTCCTCCCCCTGAGAAGAAAGGAGCAGCAGAGATATGTGATGAACCATGACCTATTCTCAGTGTCCAGGGCAAGAAGGTTGCAAAACTGGGAGTGAAGGTGAGCCCAGGCAGAAGGGAGAGGTGGGAAAAAGGTGTTTTTAAGATTTGATTTTCATTTCTCATTATCCAGATTTGACTGTTAATAAATTAAATTAATTTTAAATTCATTTTCCCCAAGTCAAGTCTGTTTTGCCCATGACAGTAATTGGTGAGTGATCTCTCCCTATTGTTATTTCAGCCCATAAGCCTTTTTGTTCTATTTTTTCTCCCCTGTCCAGCTGAGGAGGCAAATGACAGAGAAGCTTTGATGGGCAATTGGTATCCAGCCCAGGTGAACCCACCACATCATTATTTGTCATAATAGAGTATTTTGCAGTAATATGGCACAAGGACATTTAAGGTGATGCCTATGAATGTTAGTAACAAGAAAATCCAGTAGAAGATTTGTCTATCATTAAATACTAGTGTATTTCCTAAGAAGGTATTTTTACAAGTACGTTCACACTGTAGGGTGGTATTTTCTAAAAAAAAAAAAAAAAAAAAAATTTCTTGTGAACTTTCTGAAGCTGTGAAAATGAAAGATAAGAAGGTAAAAATAATATACCAAGTCTATTTTGAACAACGACATAATTTTAGTAGCGCAATTACATGCTAGACTATTTTCAGTTGCACAGAGATGTGGTCTTCTCACCTGAAAACATAAAAGCAGCTACTGCTATGGAAATGGGCTAGATGGAATACACTGTAGGAGAACAGCACATCACTCAAGGAATGTTGACAAGTTTCTGCTTATTACATTGCACAGACATCATAAGGGAGGATGCCACTTGCTTTGAAGCTCACCTACCACTATAGCTAAAGGAGCTCATCTCTGGGTATTGGAATTTTATGAACACATTCAGACAGTGATTTCTAAATCCGACCCAAACCACAGATCATAGGACACTTAAATTTGTCAATAAAGGCATCATCTAAAGTGAAAATTAGAACACAGCTTCCAGTTCATCTCAGTATTCCAATCAGCAAGCAACAAAAGAAAAACGCCTCAAAACCTCAGCATTAGAGTAAAAGCAAGATAAAGATAAGACCTATTCAAACCATCCTATTATTTTTAGGTAGAAGGTAATTGTGTTGAAATCTGACAACAGAAGTATGAATTCAAAAGCCAAAAGTCAATTAAAAATTACTATCTTAACCATTTAGAACTTTATGTGCTTTAGTTATTCATTTTTCCTTTCTGCCCTCTTCTTTAAGGTGTAAAAGTATATATTTTCTACTTAAAGTATACAACTTGTGAATGTTTTTTTTCAGACAGATAGGAAGAACCTCATGCTCACAAGCCTTGGTCCTAATGGGGGACTTCAATCACATGGGTATCTGTTGGGTGGACAACACAGCTGGGCATAAGCAATCCAGGACATTTCTGGAATGCGTTAATAACTTGCTCCTCCAGGTGACAGAGGAGGCAACAAGGAGAGGTGCCATGCTAGACCATGTTCTCACCAACAAGGAGGGGTTGGTAGGGAATGTGAAAATCAAGGGCAGCTTTAGATGCAGCAACCACAAAATGGTGGAGTTTCAGATCCTCAGGGCAGCAAGGAGGGTGCACAGCAAGCTTGCTACCCTGGACTTCAGGAGAGATGACTTTGGCCTCTTCAGGGAACTACTGGGTAGAGTGCAATGGGACAAAGCCCTGGAGGCAAGAGGAGACCACGACAGTTGGCTAGCATTCAAGGGTGACCTCCTCCAAACCCAGGGGTGATGAACCCTAGCAAAGAGGAAAGTAGGCAGAACCACCAAGAGGCCTACATGAATGAACAAAGAGCTCCTGGGCAAACTCAAATGAAAAAAGAAAGCCTACCAAGGGTGGAAGAAAGGGTAGGTAGCCTGAGAGGAATACAGGGAAACTGTCCAAGCAGCCAGGGATAAGGTTAGAAAAAAAAAAAAAAGCCCTGATAGAACTAAATCTGGCCAGGGATGTAAAGGGCAACAAGAAAGGTTTTACAGGTGTAGTGTATCGATGAGAAAAGGTTGAGGAGGGAAAACGCGAGCCCTCTCCAGAATGGATCAGGTGACCTTGTAACCCAGGATATAGAGAAGACTGAGGTAGTCAATGACTTTTTTGCCTCAGTCTTCACTGGCAAGAGCACTATCCATACCACCCAAGTCACTGAGGGCAAAGGAAGGGGGACTGGAAGTATGAGGAACTGCCCACTGTAGGAGAAGATCAGGTTCAAGAACATCTAACCTGAAGGTGCACAAGTCCATGGGACCTGATGAGGTGCATGCACATGTCCTGAAGGAACTGGTGGATGAAGTGGCCAAGCCACTCTCCATTGCATTTGAGTGCTCCTGGCAGTCTGGTGAAGTCTCCACTGACTGGAAAAAGGGAAACAACCCCCTATTTTTAAAAAGAGGGAAAAGGAAGACCCAGGGAACTACAAGCCAGTCAGTCTCACCTTTGTGCCTGGCAAGATCATCATCCTGGAGGCTATGCTCAGGTACACGGAGAACAAGGAGGTGATTGGTGACAGCCAACATGGCTTCATTAAGGCTAAATCATGCCTGACAAATCTGGTGGCCTTCTATAATGGAGTGACAGAGATGGTGGACAAGGGAAGGATGATAGAATTCATCTTCCTGCACTTGTGCAAGGCATTCAACACTGTCCAGCACGACATTCTTGTTTCTAAATTGGAAATACAAGGATTTGACAGGTAGACCACTCAGTGGATAAGGGACTGGCTAGATGGTTGCACTCAAAGAGTTATGGTCAGCGGCCCAATGTCCACATGGAGGTCTGTGACAAGTGCTGCTCCTCAGGGGTCAGTACTGGGACCGGCGCTGTTCAACATCTTTGTTGGTGACATGGACAGTGGAGTGGAGTGCACCCTCAGCAAGTCTGCTGATGACACCAAGATGTGTGGTGAGGTCAACACGCTGGAGGAAAGGGATGCCATTCAGAGGGACCTTGACAGGCTGGAGAGATGGGCCCATGCAAACTGCATGAAATTCCACAAGGCCAAGTGCAAGGTCCTGCATGTGGGTTGGCACAATCCCAAACACAACTATAGGCTGGGTGGAGAATGGATTTAGAGCAGCCTTGAGGAGAAGGACTTACGGTTGCTAATCAATGACAAGCTTAACATGAGCTGGCAGCTCAGAAGGCCAACCGTGTCCCGGGCTGCATCAAGAACAGCGTGGCCAGCAGGACGAGGAAGGTGATTCTGCCCCTCTACTCTGCTCTTGTGAGACCCCACCCAGAATACTACATCCAGCTCTGGGGTCCCCAGCACATGAGAGATGTAGAGCTATTGGAGCGAGTCCAAAGGAGGGCCACAAAGATAATCGGGGGCTGGAGCACATCTCCTATGAAGACAGGCTGTGAGAGTCGAGCTTGTTCAGTCTGGAGAAGAGAAGGCTCCAGGGAGACCTAATAACAGCTTGCCAATACTTAAAGGGTCCTACAGGAAACTGGGAGAGGGGCTGTTCACCAGGGAATGTAGTGATAGGACATGGGGCAATGGTTTCAAGCTGAAAGAGGATGGGTTTGGGTTAGATGTTGGGAAGACATACTTTACTATGAGGGTGGTTGAGGCACCAGAACAGGCTGCCCAGAAATGCATTGAAATTTATGGATTCTTTCACTTTGGTGAGATCATAACTATAACAGAGAGAAAACACCCTGATGGATGGCTGCAGTTCTGCTTTTTTCTATTCACTCAATATCTACACATTATATTAAATGAGAATATAAAAAGCAGAATTTTTCTATACAAGAATCAGATGTTTATAATTTCTTTCTAGTCTGGAAAGACAGGAAACAAATATGTATTTTTCACTCTAATTTTTCAACTTTCTAAGAATCTGTCAAGCTACCACCCTCTGAAATAAAGAAATATTAAAATAATTTTTTAGCTATTTGAACATTTTAAACTGTTACTCTTTTATAGTGGCATATGAGGCATTCCAAACTAAAAAAGCAAAATGTATAAAGAATAAATATTCTCAAAATTTGTTGTATAAATCTCTATACGTTTTAAAACTGCTTCTAGACAAATCAAGTGATTCTAATAAAGACATAACTATTTAAATTATCTTCATTCAAATAACTTCTCCCTGCAGAAAACCAGAAAATTAATTTAACTCATCAGAAAGATGTTTTCTAGTATGACGATAGTAAGAGTTCCAGTACTGAATCTATCTACTCCAGCAAACCAAAGAATCTCTCTAAAAGTGTGTCCTATTTATGCTGCAGAATCTTTGAACAGGACAAAAGTATTCTTTGAGATAACTCTAATTGCTCCAATTAAAATTTCCAAATCCTTCTCTGAGCCTGGAGCAGAAAAGGGTAAGAATTTTAACACAGGCATGGAAAAAGAACTTCTTTGCAAAACTTGTCACAGTTAATTAAAATCTGGTCTAGATAAGGCAAACAACTTTTCTCTTGATTGGGCATGGTGCACATCCATCCTTTCTCACTAAGGTCCTTGCTGCTGCTCTTTGGCTATAATAGTATCAATTTCGAGAATCTCAATCTAAATCAAGCACACGTATGTTATAGCTGAGTGCGGCTGCTCACTGCTTGGACAGACATCTACACTAAGTAGAGACATAACAAAGAATGCTCACAGAAATTTAGTGTTACTTCCTAGAATAAAGTGAGCACTGTTTGATTCAAAATAGCTACAAACAGGGATTAGTTCTTGTACTAAGGCTGTACTAGATAACTGTAATACAGTTCACAAACAGAACTTTGTGGGGTTGCCATTTCAACAAACAATGAAGATGAAAAGAAATAATAGCTTTCTCTGCCATAGCCTCTTTCTTTCAGTTCATTGTAAATTAGTGCCCTTATGAACAACCCATTTCAGTGATTGTGTTACATACAAAATCACCCTTTATTTGTTAAGCACTAGATCCCTAAGTTCTTAATTCAGTTTTACACTCAGTTGCATTAAATATCCGTCTTATTTGAATGGACCCTGTTATTAAAAAAAAGTACAATTTACTAGAAAACACAACTTTTTGGCACAAAGAGCAAAGCTAATGTTGTTTCTTTCCTTGTTCCACCTTATTGTAACATGCAAGCCTTGAATCTAGAAGTGACTCCTGAAGAAACCTTCTAGATAAAAAGCCTTCTTTCTGTTTGTAAATAAAAGGATGGAGTCAGCCATCCGTTCCAGACATGGATTCACAGTTCAGGGAATAATTGTATACTTTAATGTCTATCAAATCAAATGGCTGTTTCGCTCTTTATGATGAACCATGTTGCCATTATATTACACTGATATTTCAATGAACACCTCACCCTACCTTCAACACCTGCTTTGCCTCAAAGTTTGAGCCAACCCCTCCTTTCTCTCAGAAGAATCCTACAGCTGCAAAATCACAGTTTAACTTAAAGGGAGACTTGGTTTTGACCTCTCACTGAAGGCAGCGACAACAGCCACACACAGCCTGTCACAAGTGACTTGCAGGACTTGCATATCCTTCATTATAAATACATGGTAAATCCGTTACAGCGGAAGAAGAACTAGCACTGTGCTCGACTTCTGCTGCATCTTTTCAGGAAAAGCCAGTGGGTAGGGCCATGTTTATTATCAGGGCTCTGAATATAGGTTATACAGGCATGAAGGGATTGATGGCTTCATAGAGGTATTGAATAGATGTCAATAAGCACAATGGCCAATGACAAGAATATAATATGTTTGAGAACTTCTCTGCATACTCCCTCCTTAATTCTTTCAAATTGAGACACCAAAGGCAGGAGCAGGCATCTCAGCAGGAGAAATGCAGTGATGTCAGTATATCCTGGAGACTCCAATTAGTATATGCCATAGCACTGCTGTGAACAAAAGTGTATTTGGCTTGTAGAGTACATATGTCCAATAGCAAATCAAACAGGTCATCACATTAACTGCTGTTGTAAAGCCTGTGCTAATACCCCTTGTGAAGAAGTAAGAAAATGGGACAATGCTGCCAAAGTTGTTTGGCAAATACCTGACCATAATACACAATGAGCCAAATTTTGTTCCCCTTGGGTAGAAACAATACAGGTAGTTTTGGTTTTATCCTTTCTTCCAGGCAGATGAGAAATTTGGCCTAAAGTTTTTTCTCCAAAAGCTCTCAAGAAGTTACTGCTTTATTGACTGCGATGCTGTAAGTGTATGACTTCAGCTCTTTCTTTGGATACCTACTCCTAAAGATAGAGAGTAATGAATCATTCAAAAGAGAAAGTTTTAACCTAGTTGGTGTAACGATGCTGGACTGTCCTTATGAATCATAGTTTGCCCGAAGTGTCTAGAACAGCAGATATAGATACAATCACATCATATTCTGCCATAACTTGCACTGATATTTGGCGTATCTATTACTCCACATGGCTGGGAAAAATATGTTTCTACTCAGTGCATCTAGCATTTTGGGTGGGGAAGCAGGAAGGTTGTCAAAAAGCGCATGGCAAGTTTGGTTATCTTTAGAGCTATATGCTGTCAGTGCTATCACGGATAATTCTGCAACAGGTGAGTCTGGAACAATGAGGTGGCAGTTAAAGTAACTTGGGAGCTATTCTGGAAGCTGCAGTCCAGCTGCTGGATTTCATCAAGCATTTCTTGTTGGTATGTTAATAATTTGGTTTCTAAAAGTTAAGTCTAGAATACCAACAATAATATGAATGATTTGCACCAAGACTTAAGAAGGGGCATTCAAAATAGCAGCCCTCTTTTTATAAGCTATGAAGCTTAAGCTTGTTTCCTAGGGTAGAGGAATGTCATGTAGCCACACTGTCATCTGCTGAAGTCAGGGCACCCAGATCCATGCCTGTGTTCAGATGTTCAATGAGATGTTTAATTTTTCATTGCTTTGTGTTAATGAGAGACTGTCCACAGTATCAGCAAATTGCCAAATACATCCTGTGCTGGAGGCAGGATCCTTCCTATGGACTTGTATGGAAAGACTGATTGAGTTCTCCAGAACTCAGGACATTTGGGAAAAGCCCAAGGGAGTCAAATTGCTTATGGAGTGATCTCTCACTATCTGCAAGAAAGTAATTTTTTTAACCTTGATAGGGAAGACTGAAACAGTGCTCTGGGAAATAATCAGAGGTATGCAATACCTTCTATATGAGGAACAATTAAGCAGCATTTGACTTCTCAGCCTAAAAAAAAAAAGCACTTGGAAGGGATATGACAATCTAAAATTGTGAGTGGCAGAGAGTCTCAGTGGCAACCAGTTCACTGTGTCTGCCAGTGCAGGAACAAGAGGCTGTCAGTGAAGCTACTGGGAGGCAGGTTTCTTCTTGAAACAGGTCTGTAGAACAATTTACCAAATGATGCTACAAGCTGCAAAAGTTTACATAGGCTCATGAAGACACTGACCATGTACTTGGATGGAAGATCAATAGAGGGTACTAAACTGACAAAGGAAGGTGGGACAGCATTACAGAGAAGTATCGTGTTTAACTTGTTCTTACCCTTTACTGGGTGTCTGCATATGGACAGTATGCGAAACAGAATGCTGGAATGAAGGGTTCTTTGTCTGAACAAGTACAGCTATTACTTGGTCATGATCTTCACAGAACCACAAGTCTGGGCTCTCTAAGAATTTCCTTTCCTTAGGAAATTAGTGCAACCTTTACTACAGTCACAGTAATAGAGGCAGCTAAAGAAATCAATGAATTCACATTAACTTTTCAAGGTCAGACTGCTGGCCACCGAACCTGCACCATCTGTCTAAGAAACCATCTGATGACCTTGATTCTCAACATTACACTTTGAATTACATGTAGGCTTCAAAGCTGATAAATGGAGGGATATTTTTTTCCTTCAAGATGCAGACCTTTGTTATTTTTCTGAGCAAACGATTTTTAAGTCTAACACACTTGTAAAGTCAGAAACATTATTAGTAGACTCTGACATCTCAGAACTTGTTTTAGTTAAGGTGGTCAAGACTGCTATTAAAGTTTTTCTCAGCTTTTCTAATGTGTTAGAACCTGAAGCATAAATTCTGACCTCTCAAGCACATGCAAACCCCTTTGAGATACTGCTGCTTCCTTTAGCAGCAGTATTTAAAGAAGAGTTTAGCATGCCTTTCCAGATACTGGTCAGGCTCAATATAGAACCACCATGAAAGTAGATTGACTTCTTCAAGGAAGCTCCAAAATTCCATGGATAGTGTCTGATGTAGCAAAGGGCTAAAATAACCTAAAACTATGGAAGTACAGATAAACACATAACTGAAGATTAGCAGAGGAGGGCGATGCAGACACACCTAAGAGGTTTTGTGCAGAGAACTTTCAAGTACTGAGAACTTACATAGCAACTCTGAACCACATCCCACAGAGCAGAGCAACTTGGTGCCCTGGAAGTTAGATATAATCAAGTACAGTTCAGCAACATCCGCTGATTTTCTCCAGCCCCAGGGAGCCCCAAGCATGAGACCTGAGTTTCATGCACACAAGACCAAGTTCAGTTAGCTCAGTCTAGCTCAGAACTCAAGGACAACACACAAGTAACTAAGAAAACCCAGTTCCATAAGTACATAATTCGGTATCTCTGCAGATGGCACCATGTTTATTATATGGCTACTATAGTGCTCAGTTTTGAGGGTGGATCACCCATCATAACAATGGCTTGAGCTACAAATTCCAGTATACCCAGCTTACTCTTCTCAATGACTTAGAGCTCATTAAGGAGTAATTAATTTTTAAATGTTAGATAAAACTTTGCACTTTCTAAGTCAGTAAGCCATCTCTACCTTTTCCAGGAAATCTGTTACCATAAAGGTTAGGACTCAAATGATTGATGATTTCCAGATAATTGCGAATGAAACAATAAATTTTTATCTCTCAACATCTGCTCATCAGTAGCAGAAACAAAACTAACTGCATTCCTAAAAAACTGCACAGTTCCTGCCAGCTTTTCATTTATGTTGCTGGACTTAAAGCAGAAACAAATGGAAGCCATTTGGGGCTCTTCCTGAAATAGATACAAGAATTGGAACAGAATTATCATTGGTTGCTAAATAAAGGAAAAACTGTAGTGTAGAAACTCTGGAATAATATTATCTTCACTCCAGACACTCAAGAGATTACTGCTCTAAAAAAATAAATCTGGCTCAGAAATGCAGTGGGGTCCAGCTTTCTTATATAAATGCTTGCAAGAGCACAAGTACAATGGGTCAGGCCATAGAAAACATATGAATAAGAGGTATTAAGAAGTATTTATTTGCTGCAAACACTCATCTCAAAAACCTCTGTGCCAGACCTTGTTTTATGACATCTTAAAGAGTGGACTTAAAACTTGTGTAGATGATTCAGGCTTTCAAAGAAATGCTGAACCACAAAGGAGAGCGCAATGCCCAAAGCACGTCACTAGATTCACACACACATACAGGTACATGTGTAGCTATTAATTCACGCATTCAATCTGCAGAAGTATGTAAAATAATCTTTACAAAAAAATCTTACCATTAGTGTATACAACATATACATACATACCTGTGTGAGAACACAACACATGCTGAATCAGCCTTTCAGAAATTAGTATTACAATACTGCAGGAGGTTGGTTGACAGAACAAAAATGCATTTAACAATATCAAGAAACTTAATGGCACTGGCTACACAACGAATTTATTATCCTTTATTTTTCTAAGGTACTTATATGTAGCCTATATTGTGTAGCCACAATTAATTTAGGATGATGTCGTGGTTTTGCCCCGGCCGAGGGCCGCACCCCACACAGTCGCTTGTACTTTTAAAAGGAAGGGGGAGGGAAAGTTGGGGGAGAGGGGGAAAAGGGAAGGAAGAAAGGAGGAAAAGAAACCACAACCTAGAAACCAGAACCACGCAGGTTGGGATAAGGATAGTTTACTAAACAATAACCGAAAACTAGATATAACAATAACAGAAGTTTAAAGTACAAAATAGATGAAACTGATGATACACAATGCAGTTTCTCACCAAACCACAGAACCCAGGCCGCACAGCTTAGAGCCCGTCCCCGTACCCAGAAAACCGCCCGTCCTGGCGTTGTCTCCTCCTCTTCCCCCCAGTCCCCTTTATACTGAGCATGACGTAACTGGCATGGAATATCCTCTTTGGCCAGTTCGGGTCACCTGTCCTGGCTACGTCCCCTCCTTTCTCACTAGTAAGGAAGTATGCAGAGCTGAGAAAGGTCCTTGATTGCCCGGCAACAACTAGAAACATCAGGGTGCTATCAGCACTGTTCTCATCCTAACACCCAAACATGGCATTCCATCCACTGCTAAAAATAATTAACTCCATCATAGCTGAAACCAGGACAGATGATTAATAGTGACGAAGCCTTGCCATTGTACCCCTCTAAGGTGCAATACAGATATGACAATGGTTTTTCTTTTCTGTTCTCAGGGAGGTGGGGTGTGTGCAGCAGTGTCCCTTTAAGTATTACTATGTGTGTAGCAGTGTCCTTTTAAGTAGTCTTTTTTTTGGCTGTGCATCCAGTGCAGCTAATAGTTTTATCAAATACCCTTCACAGCAAGACGACTGTTTCCATGGAAACCATAGAGCAATCATCCATTACTCCTGCAAAGATTTCTCTCAGCTCTCTCCTAAATACAGGTAGCTACTTTCTCTCAAACTGAAACAGAATGGAAGAATGAATTTTACAGTCTGTGTGACAATTCACCTCCAGAGCTTCATACAGAGACTATAGGGAAAGTGGGGCCTAAAGCACAAAACCCCAGAAAGCACATGCAAGGAAGCCATTAAGAAGTTTTAAAACAGGACAAATTCTGTCAAGTTTGCATTTGCAAAATACAGCTTACAGAGAGGATGGAAGGTTCTTTCCTTACAGCTGTGAAATGGAGAGGAGACAGAGACAAGCTTAAAATTAGAGACAAACCCAGAGCTTGGTCACTTACCTCTCTTAACATATTGTTTTCTTTTTCCTTCTGTTCAAGAAGGCTCTCCAAGTGGTGCACGTGCATCTCTGCCTCAGCCAACCGTCTTGTTCGCTCATGGTCTTCTTCAGTGGCTTTTGCTGACAGACCTTTACTCTGCAGCATCTCCAGCAGCTTTTTGATGGACTCATCACGTGCATTTAAGGTCTGTTTCTGTGTCTCAATACGCAGTTCCATCTCTTCTAAGGTTTTACGTAGCAGGAAGAGTTCCTTGGCCTGGCGTTCGTGCTCTGCATGAAGGCGTTGGAAGTTTTCCTCTGTCAGCTCTGCCACAAAGGGCTCACTGGTTCTAGTGCTGCTGTCCTGCTGGAACAGCTGGTTCAGGTCCCGCTGGATCCGAAGCTCATCTTGGAGAGCCTGGATAGTCATCTGCATGTGCTAAAAGAATAAATAGATAAAATCAGAGTATTTCCTTCACTGAAGAAATAGAGAAAACAGCATGAGCCATGTCAGTCCTCCAGAAATACCACCCAAGAGGAAACCACAACACCGACAGACCATCATTGTTTTTTGAAAGCAGAATTGAGGTTGAATTGGGTTATACTACAGACATTTCAAGTCCCTCCTATGCCTGGTAGAGGTTATTAACACTAGAAGCCTCTTACTTGGGTGACTTGCCCACTTCCACAAACTTCGGTGAGTCACTATTTCAAACAGGAAAATGTCAGCAGGCATTTTAAGCTGAGACTTTAAAAATTTTTTTTCCAAATGCTTGCCTATCCTGTAGAAGAATTCTGCATAAGTAGCCCTAGACTAGAATTACTATCTTACCTAACCAGAGGAACATGTGACAACTAGAATTTACATACCATCTAACAAAATGTAATCAGCCATGAAAGCTCCCGAATCCCAGTCTTCAGTACTAACACTACACATAGCACAGTTGACTTAAAGATGAAACTTCAGCACGTCAGGAAGAACTAGCAACTACAGAAAACAAGATAGAAGCTGACTGCGGAGAAGGGTCACGCTGCACAATTTTACACATGAGAATTTTAGTACAGAGCAGAAACTACCACCTTACAAAGAGGAATGTGAAGTCAATCAAATGATCATCAGCAATTTGTGATTGTGCAAGACAATAAATCCTATCTCTTTGACAGTCCAAACAGTGTGTTAATAATGGGATAATACAGAAGCAGCACAGCTTGCCTAGAAAAAAGTCCTCACTTCATAAGTTAGATAAACATTTGTTTTCTTCTCTGTTGGATAGAAGTATTAAGACAATAAAGAAGTGCTAACACAGTGAACAAAGATCTGATTACCAGGGACGAGATACACACCAACTGATATAAGTCTAGACCCATAACAGTGGCAGACATGCTTAGAGTTTTGTCCGAATGTGAAACAAGTCAGGTGTTCCCTGGGGCCTACCTTTACATCACAAAAATCAGCATCTGCAATACAACTAACTTCCAGTATTCACTAGGACTAAAGTACTAGTTAGTATGACCATTAACCTGCTTTAGACATGTTAACTGTTGGTTTGGCTGTACTGAATTGTGCATGAAGGCAGTCCAATCAATCCCATTTGATTTACAAGTGTCAGTACGTCGCCTCCTTTCACGTTCTGGCCTAAGAAGAGCTTTTCAATACTAAAGGCGCTCACTGAAGTCCACACTGCCACTAAAAGGAACAGTACAGGTCTATGTCCTTCCTTAGGTGGCTGACACTGACAGCTGGATCAAAACTTCACCTTGATGAAAAATCAGCCCCTCCAAAATCAAAACAAGGTCTTTCCAGCCAGATCTCAGATCCAGTAGATGATGTCACTACACCAACGCTGGTCTTTGTGCAAAGTAGGGGTGGGAACGTGCTGCCAAGGAGCTGGTACAGAAGAAACTGGAACCATCCTTTATGGGATCAGTATAAACTGAAATCAGCTTAAATGTGCAGTTTCATGATAGATTTAAGATGCTGTAATTGTCTTTTATATTTCAGTAACACAATACTCTCAGTTACTATAATCCTGTTAATCTAAAACTACCCTTTAGGTTATAAAATCTGTGTGATAACATAGCACAGGCATAGTAGGTGGGGGATAATTAATTATTCTATTCTAAAAAGTACATTGTATTTATATATTGGCAGATGCTTATATTTATTTTCAAGTCAGCACTGAGCAGTATAAGAGAAGAAAAGAATTATCTCAAGGGAATCAGTATGGATTTTGAAAATTGTTTTTATAAAGCACTTTCTCTTGTTTTTTAAATTAAAGATTTCAGTTTTTTTATATTGTCATTTCTCCAAACCACAGTCATAATGAGAATGTCAGAAAAACTCCAAGACTTAAAACTGAGACACTACCACAAACACAGAATCACAGAGTAGTTTGGGTTGGAAGAGACCTCAAAGACCATCTAGTGCCACCCACCTGCCAGGTGCAGGGACACCCTCCACTAGACCAGGCTGCCCAAAGCTCCATCCAACCTGGCCTTGAACACTGCCAGGGAGAGGGCAGACAACTTCTCTGGGCAACCTGTGCCAGTGCCTCACCACCCTCAGAGAGAAAAATTTCTTCCTAATATCTAATCTAAATGTTCCCTCTTTCAGTTTAAGGCCATTCCCCCTTGTCCTATCACTCTGTGCCCTTGCAAACAGTCCCTCTCCAGCTTTTCCGTAGGCCCCTTCAGGTACTGGAAGGCTGCTCTAACGTCTCCCTGGAGCCTTCTCCAGGCTGAACAAGCTCAACTCTCTCAGCCTGTCTTCATAGGAGAGGTGCTCCAGCCCCCGATCATCTTCATGGCCCTCCTCTGGACTCGCTCCAACAGCTCTATGCCCTTTTTGTACTGGGGGCCCCAGAGCTGGACACAGTATTCCAGGTGGGGTCTCACAGGAGCAGAGCCAGCGTGCAGGCAGACAATCAAAACTACATCTGTTCAATTCATGTATGTTGACCAAGCTGTAAGTGAAAACCTACTGCACTCATGAAAAGGTTTGCCTCATCTGTACCTATACAACACCAACAAAGTCAGTAGGACCACTATGGCACTACTTAGAATAGCCTTAAATCTCATTAAGTTTAAACAATAGCCTCACTAGATACAACTTTACAATTCCACACATGAATTAATTCCATTTGCATTTGAGAAGCCTTACTTATCCACAGTTCAGCTGTGTGTTGTTTCTCCAGATAACAAACAAATTCCCATATGCTTCCACCTGCCTCTCCACATACTGCCACTTCAGCATTTTCTTTCTCCTAGGAGAGAAAAAGAGCTTCTTCTGAGCAACCACATCATCTACTAAATGAAATTACTTCCTCTACTTAGTGTTGTCTCAGAATCAGACTTGGGTTATTTATAAACATCAATGGGCTAAATCACCACAACCAAATTCCCTCATTTTTACCATTTGATCTGCTGTGAAATTTCATTTCAGGTTACACGGGCAAAAACTGTGTCCCAGACAAATTATCTCCCCCAATGCTGGAAGAGCCTCTATGTAACTTTTAGGTCAAAGAACCAGTAGAAACATGAAGTGAAAAATAAGAATAATACCAGTGACAAACTTTTTATTAAACAGTCTGTTAAGTAAGGACAAAAGAGTTTGGAACACCCAACAAAAATGGTCAGCAGCTGCCTTGAATTCAGTTTCCCAGGAAAAATGAAGAGGTAGGGTGAGAGAAGGATTACCACTGAGTTTATGAATTACTGTCACTGTTCTCTGAACTGCTTAGCTGAGAACAAATTTCATTATATGCAAGGTAACTGGAAAATACACCATTCTGTGTTTCTGACACCCACTCCTTTCCAACATGCAGGATGTATGCAAAATGGGTTCTTTTATCTGCTTTCCAAAAATTTGTTATGATTCTCAGAATAAAGGAACAATACTCTTTATTAGTTGGCACCATAAACAAACTACTTTTTCAGTTAGCATAACTTGTCTTATATATGATTTCAAAGAAAGGATCCTTTTCCTTCTGAACGACTGGGCAAGTCTTACTAGCTTCTCATCCATTTCTTAGACTTCACTTTTAAAATCAATGACTATCCCAGAAAGGCAGATTATTTTCCCAGTTCATGCAATACTAACCATTGGTGCTTAATCTTATTTCTAGGACCTGACTAAAAACCTCAATCACTCTTGAAGAACACTGTTGAAATTGTCTTACTCGGAAATAAACAAGTAAAAATACTTTTCATACCCATGAGCTTGGTTACATCATACTCTGCTGAATAAGTAATAATGATGCTTTTCTTATATATTTATAATATTTTTCTTAAAAAAGTCAAAGCAATTATGTTGAACCTGTACTTTGCTTGAAGCTTATTGCTCTTATTTCAGACCCTGAGGATTTCAGAGTACCTTTTCCGATTACCTTTTCAGAGTAATGAAAATTGGTCTTTAAACCTCACTACAAATTTTAACTATACCTGCAAATCACAAAGATATTTTTGTGAGCATAGCTTTCTAGTAAGTCTCTAGCTGGTTATACTTTTGTCTTGACAGATCTGGGTCCCTTTAGGCCCACCTCAAATATAAAACCTAACAGGGCAAGGTGCAAACATAACCTCTTACAGCTGCTCCTCTGCCTGTATTACTTCCAAGGGGCAACTTGAAGTTTGTTAACCAGTTTGCCTTTCACCCAAGAGCACAAAACTTACATCTCTAAGCAGCAAAACATGATTAATTCTTTGACTCCACCTAACATGATTCAAATACACCTTTCCCACACCTTGGCAGATTGCTTACATGAGTTTCCAAACTGCAGAATGACAGCCAGTGACACAAAGTTCCAGTCCTGTTGCTTCGGCCTCAGGATAATGCAACACACCTCTTGCTACCTTTGCAAGTTTGGGAACCTTGCTGTAGGCAGCTCCTTTCATCTCTTTCTGTTGCAGCTTTTCTATTTTGCATGAAATGTTTAAAGATGCGGTAGGCTTGACACAAAATACTAAAGGGAGCACAACTTCTTCTTCTAATTGGTAGAAAACATAGGAACAGAAAGACCTGCATAACAATACTTCTAATTAACTTAAATATTTACCATCTTACCATTCCAAAGGAAGTGGGGGAAGTGCTTTTTAACATATTTTGGACAGAAAAAGGAATTTGGGTTGGAAAAAGGAATTTAATTGCGGCCGAGACCTGCATTCTAACCCTCTATTTTAGATCAAAAGGAGACAGCCGTTGCTACTAGCGTGATTTTGAAAGAAAGGATTAAATTGTGACTTGCTTTTTACAGAAAGGATTTCCACACTCAACTTCGCAAGACAGAGCTTGACCTACCAAGCAACAATGTTAATGATTCCAATATATTTTTTCCCCTTTGGTTTTGGTTGTCTGTTTTAGATTATCCACACTGCAGCCACTACTGTCACCACTACAGTGATCAGATACATAACTCATTCCATACTGTATTCAAGAAGGCTAAATGCCTAATTTAGAACTGTGGGTTCCACAACACAGATGAGGCACCTAGGCACTCAACACTTCTGTGGTTAAATCTTCCTTAATCTCCTGGATTTAAATTCCAAGTAGGTTAGCCAGGGAAATTACTTTAATTCCTAGAATACAAAAAACCCCCAAAAAACATCTCCTCAGTATGTTCAAGAGCATCCTATCAACAATCAGCAAGAAGGAAAAACCTTTCCCAGCAACAAGGGAAAAAATAACATGAAATTGTATGACACTGTCACAGAAATGTGTCACAATGAGGTGGGAAGAATTGTTACATTCTGCAAAACTCAACAACCTAAAAATTCTCCTTTTACACTGGGAGACCACTGAAAACACTTGTATTCATGAGCAAGAGCATACAGGGTGATGGAAAGGACACAGAGAAAAAGAGGTCCTGCTAGAATATTTAGTGGTCTGTGTCAGAGAAGCTTCAGCCTGGGAGATAAAGGTGCAAGATAATATTCATCATCTTCATACATCCCAAATGAGGCTCTAGTCAGTAGGCAATACGCTGTTCTCGAGAGGATCTCTAACAAGATATTCTTACAGACAGGCTGAGAGAGATCCTGCTTTGTACAAGTATCTGAATACAGGGGGCTTTGACTAGATGACCTTTAAAGGCCCCTTCCAACCCAATATGAGTCTATGACTTCAGAATTTAAACCTAAAATCTCTCACATCCCGGAGTCACAAAGGGAAAATGAATCTCAGCTCAAGGTCTTTGCCTGAATTAGCCAAGAGACCTCTTAGCACCTCCCACACTCTAGGGAGCATCCCTGACCAACTCTGTTTCCAGGGGTTCATCTCACTCTTCTCTAATTTTTAATCAGAAATTCCACCCTGTGGGGAAAACATTTTCTTTCCTAACATAAGTTTTGCTGAAATCAGTAGATTCAATACAAATTTCTTATGAAAAATATTGACAAACTTAGCTACAGAAAATTTCCTGATTACTTCTACTGTTAACCCACAACGCCCGTACATCCTATACTGAATGACAGCTTTATGATGTCCATGTACTTGTCAGTTTTCTGCAAATCTATTCAGTGGTCAAGCTGTTCTTCATGTAGAAAACAGTAAGTGCTTGGAAAGACATAGGACAGGTTTGGATTTTTTTTAATTACATATCACATATTTCTGTATTTGTTTTTCAGGATCTAACCCAGGGATAAAGAAAAAATTATAATAATAACAGAAAAATGCAAATTGTTAATTGGGAAAAAAACTAGGTTTCTGAAGATGCCAGTTTACAGCTAATTTCTTATTCAACCAATTATCTTTACAGCTGGAAAAAAGAGACATGCTTTCAGCTACAAAAGCCCTTCCAGATCCGAAATAGATGTAGTTGCAGCACCTACAAACACTGCTTTACTTTTGTCTTTAGATCATTATAACTGCATTGTTACTACTATGGAAAGAAAATAAACAATAATCACGGTATATTTTATTTCAGAAGGTCAAATTCGTAAGGCCTCAAATGTACCTCACCAGAAAAGGACAGAACTTAAAGGTGCTTTTCTTGCCAGCAGATCCACATGCACAATCACAAACTTTTGCTTTATGATGATTCATAAGGAAAGCATTTTACAAGGAAAGCATTCCAAACATTTGTAAAAAGATGAACCCCATTCTGCTTAAAAGACATCACATGCCAAATGCTGGAATAGGATTCGGTCTCTATGGGAAATCATTCTCTCCCATTCTCAAAGAGTTAACGTTTTGGCGGCGTTTCTGGGAAATAGATTCTGCTGAATGCACCGCAGAAGCGAAGGCCTGGCTGTCTGAGGGAGTCCCTGCTGACATTCATCTGCAGCCCACGCAAAGAAACTTAAAAAAGGGCTAATGTCAGGTGTCCAGCAGGGCTGTGATGAAACAGAACTTGCTGATTCCAAAAATGCTACATGGACCCCGTAAGACAGATCAGGGGCTTCAAAACCCTTATTTAAAGGGAAATGAATGGGTGATTTTTAGAACATTTAGCTTAGATATAAAATACAGGTATGGTTTTAAATAGGATTTAATTTCTGAGTCAAAGAAAGATAGTTGTACTTTAACGACAACCATACATTGCATTATCTCTGAGACAGCAGAAGGGCAAGATGGTAAAAAAGTCTTATAGATAAAGAGCTTAAGTTGTCAGTAATGCATTTGTCAGCTGAACTAGACTCACACAAAATGACTCATTTGGTTTAAGGGGGCAGTGTGCAGCAGCCTAATTTCTTCATCCATGTCTGTACAAAAAAACCCAACCAACAAACACATGAGCAAATCAGCAGGGATGAATTTAAACTCCTAAGGTAAGCAGATCAGGAACAACCTAATAAACCCGTGGCCACAGAAGAACCAAAACTGCAATGCAATCACCTCATACTAAGTACAGAGGGACAATCCATAAAAAAGGCTGCAAGGTAAAACAGAACAGATGCAGTTACCCAGTGCTAAATTGACCACATGAAAAATCTTACATATGATAAACATGAAGAAGCTTAACTTACAAAGAAAAAAGGTAAGGAGTTTTTGTTCTCAAGGAATACAGCATGCATATAGGCAGCTTCTATAGAATACCTGATGCACAGTAAAAACATAACTAATAACTTATTCTGAAGAAATCTGTGCACATACCTGCATTATTAGGAAAAAAAAAATCTGATCAAGTATAGGCAAACCTAGTAATTTCCTGGAAAACATAAGTTTATATATCAGTTTTTGAACTACAAATATAATTCTGACAGTTCTCTGGCTTCCTAAGGGAATTCAGGCTTCATAGCACATAACAGAAATTATCTAGTAGGCAACAGAATTCAAAGAAAATAATTTCTGAAGTCATACCAGTTAGTTCCAGCTACCACGTTTAAATTTCCAAAGGTACATATACATTAATACTTTAGTGTGCTTCAAAAGCTTTTGCTCATGCAAATCTTCCTACATTTGACACGATTTGAGTGTCAGCATGCTATGATCCTAGAGCACAGAAACTGGATTCTTTTAAGTGCCCCTCATCTTTCTCGAGAACACACATTTTGGGATTAGGGTAGATGTTTAGAATTTCTCATCAGGATCAACAATTTCCATACTGATTTTAACCTTTATTTCTCAATACGCTGTCAAAATTGGGTTAGCATTACACTACTAAATTATCATGTTTTATTTATAGACAAATATGGACTTTGGTTATTTATTCTTGTGCTGCTAAAGAAACAAGAGTTCTTGCATACATACAGTTTCATACATTGCAATAAGATAATTCTTTAGAGTTTCTGTCTCTCCTGTCTGGGAAGCACAAGCTTCTTTTACCACAAACTGTGTTGATAAAATGAATCTTTTTCTGTAAAAAACCCAAACAACCCAACATACAAACATCAGACAGATCTACATTCAGGCCAGCCCTGATAAAACTTGACGAATCTGATCACATGCCATTTTGAATGTATATAAAACACACTCAACTTTATGGCATAGATTACTACTAAATGTTGCATCCATGGAATAAGTGTTTAAGTGCCAAACTCTGCTTTTGTGAACCTCTCATCCCATGAACATAGCTAGAAATTATTATGGTAGTTAAAGGAAGGAGAATTCTAACTTTTACATATGTATAGATGTCAAATATTTTCAAATTAATATCATCTATATGAAACATGACTCATTCTGTTAATAGATTAAGAGCTTTTTTGCAAAAACATATTCTTATTAGTCACCCCTATTAGGGAGGTCAGCAAATACATCCTTCCATTAGCTGATGCAAGGAATCAATCAGAGATAAAAGGTGCTCTGCTACACAACCTTTGATCTTGTGTTCAGTATTTTCCAAGATATGAGCATATATCAACACTATGCTCTAAAAAGGTAAAATAGCTGATGATTTATAATGAGTGTCGTATGAAAAATCAATGCTCAAGAAAATTGCCGACTACTTTTATCCACACTGCCCTCCCCCTGGCACACCACCCCCATCCCCAATCTAAACCTTCTTCTATACTAGTTGGTTTGGAGAGATTACAATATATATCTTAACACATGCGTGCATGGGTCCTACAAGAATGTTCTGACCAAAATGTTTTGAATAACTGCAATTGTATGCATAAACCCTGTATCTCTCACATAAGGGTTATAAAATATGGAGTAGGCCTGATCTGTAAAACTTTTTGAATATATCAAACTTGTGGCTGATGAGGACTGAAGAAACAATCACCAGGTGAGCTATGATACATAAACTGATAATATTTAGAGGAATTAGTTTTAAAAACAGTAAGTGTTTCAATTTATGCTTGCCCACAGCAATACAATCCTGTATTCTCCCTGCCAATCCAAAACACAGCATAGTGGCATCCTTCACCTGCAAGCAAAAATCTCATGAGTTACCCAACCCTTAAAGACTATTGATTGATGACCACAGAAGTGCTCCTCCCAAACCTGCGTCTCAAGATACTGAGCTACTGTTCAGATAAGATAAAGAGCCCCATATTCAGCTGCTCAGCTGAAAAAAAGAAATATTTGCTAGCCCCATCAGACTGAACTATAAAACCTGAACAGTGGCTCACCAGCAATGTGAAAGCACTGAAATGTACTGGGGTTTTGTTTATTGGCTTTTTAAAGACATTTTCCCAAGCAAGAAAAGTATCAGATGACCACATATGGTCACAAATGTGAGAGGACTGTATGAAGGCCTCAATCCTGTCAAATAATAGAACATGTGACATTCAGGATCTCATAAACAACATGGCTGTACTGTGACACATAGGAAGTTCTTGCCAATGGAGTCTTTGCACAACAATCAACCAAGATAGGGAGAACACCAACAGTAAAAACTAGCTGCTGCCTCTCAGCTGCACAGACCATGTGTAGAATGTGACCGTCGCTGATGGGCTCGGCCTTAGTCAACAACAACTCCGGCCTTGAGCCAGCTGGTGTTTGCTCTCTCAGGCCTAGGGAAAGCTTCCGGCTGCTTCTTGCAGAAGCCACCCCTGCAGCACCCCTCCAGCAGAACCCAGCCACGCAAAACTACACCACTATCCTATACATAAATGTAAGCATTACATTTTCTTACATTTGCCATATGATCAGTTCTTCAGGGGAAGCAAAACAAGTTTCCTGGAAAAGCATTTGCACAAGGTTTTCTTCTTTTAAGCCACAATAAGGAAACAACTTCAGATTTTCATACTACACTGGCCGAAAATCCAAAAGTCCTAAAAAACGATAGCGTAAACAAGAGCAGTACTCAGGTACATCAGAGGACTATAATTTGGGAACTTCTATATACAGGAAAAAAAAAAAGAAAAAAAAGAATTTGTTTTCTGTAAGAAATACAGGGTTTTTTGTAGTTATCAATGCACAGCTGTCAGCCACAGTGTAAGCAATCATTTTAGATTTATCTTGCAAGATTAAGGCTTGAAATTCTCACAAGCAAGACAAGTTCCAAACGGAAGACATGCATCCCCTTCCATCTTCATAACTTTTCTTATTTTGTTTGAAATGCAAGGAGGAAGAAAATAGAAATCCATTTTTAACAAACTTTGCAGTTGCAGCAACCATCAGTGAGCCTCAACTAAGCCTTCTTGAACCTGTGGCTTTTTGACATGATACACATTATCTTCTCAGCTCTTTGCCATAAAATATTGGCTACACTCACAATGGAACAGACTTAAATTTTTTTTTCTGGATAAATCAAGTCTCTTCGGCTGAGAATAGTTTTGGGAAAATCAAGTGCGTTACTGGAAGTTCAGGATAAATTTAGAATACGGCTACAGTAATCACTGTCTCTGTGAAAGAACATATAAAAAAACGCTGATCGAAATGTTCTGGCACTTCGCCTCCTTCTGGAATGACAACAGCACCTTTGACGGCAAAGCAGAACACAGCACATTACCCGAAGTTCAAAAGGAGATTTCTGTGACCTTTAAGAGGCAACACAATACTCCCTTCAGGGAGTTCAAGGGAGAAATGACAGGAAAGCATGAAGAGGAACTCAGATACCTCTGGAAGTGAGGAGGCCTAGCACAACATACCTGAACAGGAGACCTTCAAATCTCTGCTATATGTATCATGATAATGATAGATGCTAGGCTCACATTCTGCTTTGGAAGTACAAAGCCAAGGATTTTTATTAAGAAAATCTTCACTGGATCCTAGAATGTGATGCAAATACCTAAACAGAACAGTTCTTCCATTCAGAAGAGTGGTGGTTCTGCACAGGCATCTTTCTGAGGTACAAGAATTTTCCAAGCAAGTACCAATTCCCTCTGGCAGGAGTGCTCAGTCACCCAACACTCAAGACATCAGGAGCAGAAAGTTGGGTTCTTAGTATCTATCAGAAATGTATCTGATCAGCACACGAATCAGACAAGCTCAAATGGGTATCTGCAATAGGACTTAGGGCTAGAATGACCTTTGCCAGTGAAAAGCACATCACTCTAGGAAGCAAGGGAATAGATAGAAGAACATAAAGGACATCTTAGTTCATTGTAATAAATATAAAACTATCTAACAGAATAGTCTTGCATTGCCCATGGATCAAAACGGACAGGTAGTATAGACTGTGTTGGTAAAATCATTTAGAATAAATCTCTCACTGAATCATAGAATCACAGAATGGTCTGGGTTGGAAGGGACCCCAAGGATCATAGAGTTCCAATCCCCTGCAATAGGCAGGGCCACCAACCTCAGGCCTGGATCTACAAAAGGTTGCTCAGGGCCCCATTCAGCCTGGCCTTGAACACCTCCAGGGACAGGGCATCCGCTACCTCTCTGGGCAGCCTGTTCCAGCACCTCACCGCTCTCTCTGTAAAGAGCTTCCCCCTAATATCTAATCTAAACCTTCCCTCCTTTAGCTTTAATCCATTCCCCCTTGTCCTGCCATTGTCTATCCTTTTAAAAAGTTAATTCCCCTCCTGTTTCTCTGCTCCCTTCAGGTACTGGAAGGCTGCAATGAGGTCCCCCCACAGCCTTCTCTTCTCCAGACTGAACAAGCCCAGCTCCCTCAGTCTCTCTTCCTAGGGGAGGTGCTCCAGCCCTCTGATCATCTTCATGAATGAATACTGGCTCTTACTAAATCTTTTCAGTAAGTACTTACTCATGAACCATCACTATATGTCTTTCAAACAGTATGTCATGCTGTTGGGCATCTTGCACTGCAATGACTGAACTCCCTTGCTTATTTATATACCAGACTGGGAATACATAACTCTTCAAGACTTGCAAAAACAGAGATAAAATGGATAGAAAGGCTGTACAATACTGTCTTTTGGTTCTGGTTTAAGTGCATTTATGCAAATCATCTTGTAACCAAGTGTTCTGCATTTAAAAATTATTCAGAGAAGCATCTTAATCTGTTGATACATCTGTATGAACAACTTTAAAGACAAAAAGGAAAATGGAATTCCCAGTTGTGAGTTTGAGGTATCAATGCACCAACTCTAGCAAGAGCTTAAGCGTGGCATAATGTCTGTCTGAACACAGATATTAATCTCAAAGCTACATAAGAGTTTGTTACTTCTGAACTAAACAAAAAAAAAGTGCTTGTAGCATTGAAAATCTGGAAAGCTCATTTGTCTAATGTTAATGTGTTTTATTTCAGGGAAACAAAACAAGGTGGCTTCTGAACCCCCAAAATCTCCTCATCTGTTGGGCATGTTCCCAAACTACAAAGAATTAGGGAAGGGACTCCCTCTGTCTCAGAAGGCTGAAGGGCCAGTGGTGATACTTTTTTAAATGCCAAGTGATTTCCCTAAGAAATAACCCCATGTGTCCCCCTCAACTTTAAAAATTAAATGCAGCAGAGTTTACTCTTTTTTTTTCCACTCAGATACCTAGATGTCTGTGCTAGACAGAAGAATCATACACCTAATCAACATAGAAACCCCGAACGCATTACTAAGAAACCACCCCACAATCTTGGATTTCATAACCCTTGCATTCCTTTCAGATTTCACCTAACATTAACATACGCTTTACTCATCATTAAAACAGTCTGTTGGTAACACTGCTTTCAGATACTTTTGCCACAGAGATGGTCAGCAGACAATTTACCAACTCAGAACTGAAGGGCCCCAAATTCTTAAAGATTCATATGTGTTTCTCCCTCCTCTTAAGATCCCCAAAGCCACCTAATGTAACCTGCTAGGACAAACTTGTCCTAACCTAGTAGGAGAAACCTCAGATTTCCTCACAGTCCCATTAATCCAGTTGGAGTCCATATGTATAATTTCCAACAGCTATTTCTGGCTAACGAGCACTGACCCATACTTAAGCTTTCAGGGCTGTTGGTATTGGTGTTTGGGGAAAACTGGGTTTTCTTTTGTTTTTCTTCAAACTTCGCTTTACAAACACACTCTTCTTAGAGAACAAGCTATTAGAGATTTGTTTTATGCACTTTGCTACTGAAAGCAGACATCTATTTGCCACCTTGTTCTGCTACAGACTGATTAACTGCTGTTTACATCTGTATCCTTAAACCAAAAATTTTATAGTATCTTCCTAAACTAATACCTGTGTATGTAACAGCTGGCATCTGTAACAAATTCCAACTGACAGGCAAAAAACTAATCTATATACTTTCAGGATTATTTTATGGTCAGTCCCTAGCCATTACATAGAGATAGGCAGTAAAGCCAGATGGAAAATCCTTCCTTAGAAAGCACATATTTCTCCTAGGTTTCCAGAACAGCAGGGAGGAGGAGGAGTTGTAGAGGAGGCAGTGCTGAACCTGAAAACTTCACTAGGTTGAAATCCCCAGAATCTCATTCTCAGAAAAAGAGGAACTACACACTAGTCCAACAAACGGAAAGCAGAAATCCATCATGCCCCCCAATGTTTCTAGCCATGCACATGAAAGATTTCTACAATTTTATGGTTTTCTAACATTTATTTCACTTTATCCAATTTTCACAAAAGAATGCCTCTTTTACTTTACATTTCATAGGTTACGTACCTTAGCCATATAATTCTTTAGCTCGTGTGCATGCCTACATCATAAAACAAAAGCCACTTTTAAAGTTCAGTATTCCACTGCAAGCATGGTTTCAGGTTTTTTTGGGGTTTTTTTTGGTGACAATTAGCAATTTGTTCAGTTATTATTCAGACTCTTTTTTCTGAGCAAAGCCTCCTTTAAAATCCTGAAATACAACATTGAATAAATGTAAAAGGAAACTGTGATATATTACTCTAAAAATAAACTCCATTATTTGATTACATTTATAAGGAAAGGGCAGAGCAGCTCCTCTTGATTAACCTACCACGAACAATTCAAGAAAAAAAGTATCAGTGGCAACTGTGATTTAAGTGATAGCAGTTGAAAAAATAGCCAATCATTAAATGGTTTCAAATGCTGTGTTATGTAGAATAGGTGAAAAAACATTACTTGAAGAGTGATTTATAAACTCAAACCACAGCTACTATCCAAATAATGGAATATATAACAGGGTGCTAAATTCATACAAATAAAACTTTTCTTTAGTCAAGTTTAAAACAAAGTATTATTTTAAAAGTTTCTGGAGAACAGCTAAGCAAATGACACAATCACATTCCTATTAGTCAAAAGTCACCATCATACCACTTTCCCACCACTGCTTTCCTCAAACCTAGATTATGAATCCTTCAGGCAGCAGCTGTCATTTTGATGTATGTGCTGGTATAACAACCAGAATACACCACCACCCACTCTTAAACACAACCACAATAAAAGCAGTGAATCAAACTGTTAAAGCAGAAAAGAACTGAGAGCAATAAATAATGAATGAATAAAGGCTTTCATGAAAGCATCACCGTTCTCATGGTCTAGAGGTCTGAGCACAAGATTTGTACGGGGAGGTGGTAACTCTACCAGCTGGTAAACAACACACAGCTTTCAGCACACTAACCCTTCTTTAGGCTGTGCTAGTTTTGTATTACATCACTGAAACTATGCAGAAGCAAGTAACTAATGCAGTGAATTAATCTTGATAATGTACTTTAAAAACAATATTTTACCTAGCCTGTGATTTTTGCAATTCAACACTGGTTTACTGCATATTATATTTTTTCCCATGTCATGCCCACAATTATTTCCTCACTATCCAGCAGACAATTCTATTGCACAGATGCTAGTTACTGTAATAAAATCCCTCCATAATATTCCCCCCGACTTTATCTCCAGATACCAGCCAGAACTTCTACTGAAATTTCTCAACTTGAAAGTTGCTGCTTGTGTCCCTTCACCTCCCCTCTAAAAAAAAAAAAAAAAAAAAAAAAAGAGAAGAGGTTTTGAGTCCCAAATTCTTCTCTCTTGGCTGTATCATTTAATCTAGTAAGACATTTTATTTCTAAACAAGCTTTGAAGCAGTAATCAGCTTCTCCTTGGAGAATATTTTTCCCCTCAAAAAAGGGGAAGGTATTGTCATACAGATCATCAGAATACTGTACTGTAACCTGAAGAAGTTGCACTGGAGTCACACAAACATGAACAGTACAACTTTACAATAATCTCTAGCATCTATTTTAAAGACAAGACAGTAGTTTAAGGCTGCTGTTAACATGAGGTGTTTTTTCAAGTTCTCTTCTTAAAAAGAAAAAATTTCCTGTAAATAAATCTGGCTATTACTGATATAATAATGAAGTAACACTTAGGCATAATGGCACCTAGACACCGAACATACCTTAATTTTCCCAGAAGACAGTCTGATAGCCTCACTGGAACATTCGATGATTTATTTTGAGGAAGAATTTAACCCTTGATATCTATTTGCATCATTTGCTTTGCAGCAGAAGTATCCATGACTCATGGTTGACACCCAGCAGTGGCAGGATACAATAACCTTTCTGTGCTTCTCAACTGCTAGGACTGGCAGTGACTCACCAGCAACTTCACTCAGGCCAAGATTTCCTGTGATGCAGGCTTCTGCGTGCAACACTTCTTCAGCAGCCTTGCTTATACCCTTCACTCTCTCATCCAACATCCACAGCCAGGTAATACAGATGATATCCCATATTGTTTCTCTACTACATTAAAGCAACTGTATCTATTCAACCCAAGCAATAGCTCTACCTACATTCTCTAATACTACTAAAATAAAAGGAAAATGTGATTCAGATACTCAAAAAGATTAAGACATTTATGGATTCTCTTATTTCTCTCCCTTCCCCACAGTAAAATCTGTATTAGGCACCATAGTTCAAAAGGTAAACATTTGTCTTACCCAACTGCATTTAAGGTTTTCCATTAAAAGATTCAAGGACTTTCAACTTTTTAATAAGGATTTTTTTCCTGCTGTAAAGATATTTTCAGTGCTAGGAATATATCACAAACAATAAGTCACTAGAAATAAACACCTATGCTGTTAACAGTGTTTTAAATTAAAAGCAAGTATTCTTGGTAAATGATTTTAGGAGAAAAAAATTACAATTATCCAAAATCAGTCTGACAGAAATAGTCCCTTTATTTCTTGTGAAAAAATTAACACAAGAACCTTGACTCCCTCACAACCAAACAGATGGCTGATTTAATTATGTAAAATAAATAGATAACAGCTGAGTAATGACTCTGAAGGTGAACCAACGACTCCATTGATCCATTAAATCCATTTATTTACAACCATAACGGAGTTCAGAAGAGAACACTAGAATTTATGAAGAAAGCATTTCCTTTCCCAAGATACAAATAACAGAACTACAAGTAACTTAAAAATAAAGCCATTTTCTATAAATTAGTGTAGAAAAACATATATTTGCAAAAAAAGGTTTAATAAGATTTTAAAAGAAAATTTAAAATTAAGAGATGTTGACAAGAATGTGGAAGTTCAGAAGCAGTTGTTGTACATCAGAAAAGGTACTTCAGTATTATCAGTTCCTGTTTACCTACCACACCTTAAGAAACAAAGCCCCACACACCTATGTTTCAGCCTCATCATGTATTTTAGAACCACTTGCAATACAAGCTCATTGTCAAGGTCTAAGCCGTACTCCTCAGTGTCAAGAGTGGCTATAACTCAAAGGAACAAAAAATTACAGAAAAAGCCAGAAGTTTAGAAGCCAAATTCTTGATTTTCAGTATCAAAATCCACTCTAGAAATCACAAGCAAAGCTCCTTAAAGAACAGAAGGATTCTCTTAGGGGAAGTACTGAAAAAAGTTCGTACATAGGCCCAGAAAGGATGAAAACAGTATTTCCAACTTGCCTCTTTTTTCAAGAATTATACAGGAAAATCTACCAGAAATGTTAGCCTCACACTGGACCTCCCAATTCTGGCTTGTGTAGAAACTCTAATACTTTCGCACTGAGAGATTTCTGTAATCCCTCTTTTATTTATAATGACTTTAGTAGCAACAAAATGTGGTCAGTAAGAACAGAGGCAGCCAGATTATGTGTTCCCACGTATTTAGAGAAGAACAATGCAAGAAATCTGCCTACAGACAGTTTAAAACAAGAAACATCATCATTCTCAAAGCTGAACCCCCAGTAGAGTGTCTGATGATCATAAAGACACGAGTTCAAAATCCCTCTACCCAGCTACTTTGCCAGGGAAGAGGTAATGGCTAACACACCTTGCTACTATTTGCCAGGAAAAATAAAAAATTATTGAATAGCTATGTGTTTTATTAGCAGAAACTTTCTTATGCTCCTTGACAACACAGCTCAGCATGTAAAGTTTAAGAGATGAGTAATTACTATTAGCAGGTTTTTTTGCACTGAAGCACTATCTAAAAGCACTCAAAGCAGAGACTGTCAACCCTAAACAAACCTCATTAAATAGACGCCCAATCCCTCTATTTCCACCATTTCTTTTACAAAGGACCTCCACACTCCTCCCATCTACCACTTTTCTTGCCAAGCCCACCATAAACCATGACCCTAAGCACCACATCTACATGCCTTTTAAATACCTCCAGCGATGGTGACTCCACCACTTCCCTGGGCAGCCTGTTCCAGTGCTTGACAACCCTTTCAGTGAAGAACTCTTTCAGTGGAGAAACTATCAAAAACCTAGTATCTTCCCATCAGGGGAACAATAGCTAAAAAAGGGCATGTTTTCAAAAAGGCCAAGTTATCTAGAAATAAGACAACAAATCTCATTAGAAAGTAGCCTGTGTAATGCTGTCTTTGGTAAGGACACGTGAGATAATTTGAAAACAAGTAACAGACAATCCTCCACAAAAAAATGCCACTCAAACCACGTGGGTTAACAGGCTTCAGATAGATACAAAGTTCAGCTGCATACTGAAAGAATGAAGCGGGGAAGACAGGATCAGTTCTCAAGTGCCTGAATTTCTACAGGCCTGCAAGCTGAAACAACAGCTATTAAGGTATCCGCTCCTGTGGACAGATAAAGAGGAAGTCCATAGCCTCAAATGGTTAGTCGATTACTAATATTTGTTTCATGATCCATTATGGGTTTCTGTCACTGATTTGTGGTATTCACAAATGAACAGCACTAGATGACATCTTTAGATGAAAAATATCAATGGTTATTTATTTATTTACTCCAACTCTACTGTTATTTCATAGCTGAATTCTATCCGGATGGTAATCAAGAGTCAGTAATCAGCTACATTCATTTAGCATGATTTAGATATTTGCATCAAATACATTTCCTAATGAATAGACTGAATTAAAAAAAAAAGTTGAGGGTATGGAGACATTTACCAAGTGCTACATCTCAAAAATACATGTAGAAAGGAGTACCTCTTCCTGAGTCAATCAGTTGAACCAATCCAGAACAAGAGATGTCTGGTCTAAAAAGCAACACTTATATCCTCAGGAAAATAAATGGTGCTTATTTTATTTAGAGGAGTAGAACTTTTTTTAGAAGTTCTAAATAAATTTCTGAATGAAAGAATCAGCGAAGGGAAAATTTCAGTCTGTCTGGACAGAATACAAAACTTCAAAAAGGAAATGAATTATAAAAACTGATGCTACACCAAGATGAATTTCTCCTCAGTGCATTCAAACTGAGGCATCAGGTATGCAGAGAAAACTACCCTACAAAGCTTATCTCACCAAGAGATAGGTCTTCAATGTGCCCAAGCTAGTTGTCTTGGCAAAGGAGATTTGGGGTGGAAGAGCTAAGAGATTCAGCTTTGGCATAAACAGATTAAAGTTTCTCTTCTAATTTTACTCACTGCTCTTTAATAAGTCATTTATGATGATGTTGTTTCATCTTTATTCACAGCTTTTATTTACTTTTAACAAAGCACTTCTGAATTGTGTGTTAGAGGTAATTTAGTTGCAGATCATTCTTCATTTTAAGGCTGTAACAAATTGGTAAACAGAACACTATTTTATACAGAAATTTGTGTTCAGCCCTTAGCGTACTGTTCTGAGCATCCAAATCACCACTACTTTCACAGAACATGCATGGGCACGGAACAAAGAATGAAAGAAAACTGAAGTCCTAAAATGGCTGCTAAAAGAACCCGGACGAAGCTAACAGGCTAATGTTCCTGAGATCAATTTTAAAATCAGGGAAGGACTTTCTGAATAACACCAGAATTGCCCAGAAACCCAAAGAAGATCTTACACCACTTTATGGTACCACTAACATACTTATGCTTTCCTACCATTCATAAAGAAGAAAGAAGGAGCCTCTCTGGTATTCCAAGGCAATCCTACTATAATAATGAGTAAACACACTACTAGTTGCAGATGTTCCACCTCTGGCCAGATTCCCTATTCTTCAAGTTCCTGAAAAAGAAAATTGTTGATAAAAGCAATAGTCAAGACATCAGTGTGAAGAGAAGAATGTTCCAATACAGATGAACTCACAACAGACACAAGCTGCATCACCTTCTGCCACATCCTACAGGCCTGTAGAGGATACAGACATTAGCTGGTCAGACCCACAGAACAGAGAAACTCCACACAATCCTAGAAACAGATGTGCTATGGAACAGAAGAATCAATATTATTCTCCCAGATCTCAGGTTCTCCCTAAATGCTAAACAGAAAAAAAAAAAGAAAAAAATAGTACCCAGTAATGGCATCCTGAGTGCCTCAGTCATGATGCATCACCTAAAATGTCTTATCATACAACTAGGATAGTCAGTGTACCCTGCAGATTGCCAACCATGAGTTCCAATTATAGTTCTGTCAGGAACTAGTGAATCTCCAAGTGTTGTAAGAGGAGGAATTTGAATTCTGTTTGTTTACCGAAACTATTTCAGTCATGTTAAGTCACCACCTGCAACTGATGTCTTACGACAGAGAGAAACCCATGGCATGTTTTCCAAACTCCTTGTGCCTTGAGAACATTTATGCAAGGCAAGCATCTTTAGCAGACCAAAAGTCCCAAGTTATAAGACCTGACCTAGCAGGAGGTCAAATTGTCTGGTTTTTGACACCAGTAAAAAATAGTACTCTTTTACAGGATGTACAAAGTGTCTGGTACTTTGCAGACTGATAGGAGGGGTCCACTAAAAAGGAGGGCAAGAAGGAATCAGGATGTTATATACTTGGCTGACAGTATCCAGCAGACAGGAATCCAAGACAAAGGCATTTCAGCCAGAAACATGACTAACCAAAAGTGACTACTGAAGGGGAAGCAGAGATTGAGGCAAAATGAGTCACATGTTCCTCAATGAAAACTCAAAACATGCCAATGAGAACACAAACTGAGCAAGTGATTGAGCTGTAACTGGATGACTTTTAGATACACTATGATGTCTGCCCAACATTTAAAAGGTTAAAGTAGGAGAAAAGGTTGGCTTATCCGTGCAGTAGGCTCTATAGCAACATCTGCCCCATCTAAAACTGCTTTGTGAGAAGAAGCCTTCAGCTAGGGCTTATTTATGAGGAATTTTCACCACTGCAACAAAATAATTCAAAGACAGATGTGAAGGAAAAAAAAAAAAAAAAGGAAGAAATTTTGCTTCAATCTCAAGACTTAAACTCACTGATCCACTCAAGGCCATGTGGAAGCAAGAATATTCCCCAGAGAAAAAGCCAGTTTCAGCAGCGTCTGGTACAGACAGTACTTGCTTGCGTACAGGAAGAGATATGAAGGTTCTCAAAGCCTGACGGCTGAAGCTGCAATCTCACTACCCAAAACACCAAGAACAGAACTGGCGAAGTCCAGCTGTTTGTAGAGGCCTACAACCAGGCAGTCATTTTGTACCTGCACAACAGCTGTATCACTTCATTTGTGATGACTGCAAGAAAAGATAAGAAGAGACACAGGTGAAATATCTATGTCTTTTGGGAAAGGAAAAACCCCAGTGCTCCAGAGCAGAAGGCAGCTCACATACAACAGGAAGCCACGATTTGCCAAAAGAAGTGACTTTGTAATTTCTATCATCCATCCTCTGTAGCAGCCATAAATGGAGCTGAAGTCTTTCAAAACAGAAGGGATCTTTTCTTGATGCCCTGAAAGCAAGAAAGTCTTGAGAACAAGACCATATAGAGAGACTGTCAAAGGACTAACTACATGCTACACTTCTTGTATGAGGGTTGGAGCAGAAAAAAACGAATGTGACATAGATCTCTCACATTTCATGTCATTCTGATTTGAGGCCAGGCCAAAGCTGACGGATGTGCCCAGCAAATAATTAAGTAGTCTTTCCTTCTTTCCTTGAAAGGCATTAGACTTAAAGCCTTTGTAAACCAAACATTTCCTCAGGGATCTGGTCCTCCAAAAAAACATAAGTATTTGGCACTCCTGCTGGGCAAGGGCATAATGGTTCCCATTTAAAATGTCAGCTTCAGGAAATGAGACAGACACATGAAAGGAAAACAAAGAGAAAGAATGGCTTAAAACCAGCTAAAAGACATAAAAAAAAAGTCTATGCAATGCAAGCTGTTGCTCAGCTCTGTGCTGCTAAAGATACAGAGTCCAGTTGCGTGCTTGAAAAATGCACTAACTGGGTATTTTATACTTTACAGATCTATGAAAAATTTGGTCTTCTGACCTAGTCCAACCTCCCACTTAAAGAAGAGCTAGCAGCAACACTAGGCCAAGTCAGCTCCTCTCAAATATTTATCCTGGTGCCATAACCAGGATAAATTAGCAATTTCATACTTATTTCAAGCATTGGCATATGCCAATACATTGCGCCTTTTGTTTAAATAGAAAATTACTTGTAAGGAATTTGTGCAAACACAGACAACAAAATCCAGTCTCGCCCATGTACACATGTAGTAATTCAAGCTAGAATTCCAAATCCTGTACGCATTGCATAAACGTAGCAAGATTAACCAGAGCACATCTCTGTTCAACAAGAAATATTCAAGGTAAATTAAATAAGTTAAAGATTTATCCTACATGCCTGTATTACAAAAGCCTATAGCACAGTAGAACTGCCTCTATCTTAAAAAAGCAAGAATTCCCACAGGTCATAAAATGTATGAAAACACAAAAACTTTAGAACACTGAGCATTCAGATTCAGTTACTTTTCCATCTCAGTGCTTTTCATAATTTATCTTGATTAAAATTAAGCCAGTGCAAGAAAAAGTAGCAAAGATGCTACATACAAAAATGTTCATAAAACCCTAGCAAGAGCAGTATCCACATCCAAAAGAAAAAAACAAAACTGGGGGAGAGGGTGAAATCAGTTAAAAGATTTATGCTTTCTACACCAGGATACTGCACTTCTTGCCAAAGATCAATAGTACCACATCCTTCAGTGCACCACCTCCTAATTTTGCAAAGGCCTCTGCACTCCTCAGGCAACCTCATTTCCTTTTCTCTTTATCTGTTAGGAACACCTAGCCAATTCTTTGCAATGGAAAACAGAAACTACCTTAGCAAAAGATGGGTTCCAACAATCTAACAGGCAACAGCTGAATAGAAAAATAAAAATTAAAAAATAGAATAACGACCAGCACTGTTGGGATTTGTAGAAATTTATGTGCCCACAAACAAGGCAGTGGAAAGTTAATCCAGCTTCAATCCTGAGAGTCAAATAATTTTAAATCAAAAAGGATCTTTGCTTTCCCTTCAACTAATATTTTAGGCTTCTGGTTAGAGATTAACACACCCATCTAAGACCCTGGTGCTCCCTCCCTCTCTTCCCAAAGTGCTGTTCAAGAAATGTTTTCATGTGGCAAGTGAATGAACTGAGTTTATTTTGTGGCATGGTAGACTAATGTAAATTAAATCCAGCAGGCCAGGCTATAGGCAGCTATTTGCAGCAGCTATTGAGGACAGCAGACTTCATACTTTTTGAAAAATCTGACAGCCCAGACTAAGAGTGCAAATGGGATGAAACTGGTTTTAAAACAGCTGCTTACTATCCAACGCGCATATTCTCTCTACATAAAACCCATCATGAAGAAATTAATTAGTAAGCAACACGCAATTAAAAACACATTTGAAATACTGTTCCATACTGAGAAGGGTCTGACTCCCACCATCACTGTGACCCTGAAGAAAAACACTGCTTTTTAAAAGTTCAGACCATTTCTTCTAGAGACACTCTGTACCCGAGAAAGCTGCTCTATCCAGGCAATGCACATTTAGAGCAGACATGGCGATGAGTAATGCCATATAGATACGGCATTGTTACTGCTTTCTTTTACACCACCTATTGCTTTTCACCCACTTCTCACACACATGTACAAGAACAAATTTTACATATATGCCTGAATAAAAAATAAAAAATAAAAATATGCAGATTAACAATATTTTTTGAGAAAGCTTATTTCTAAATAAGTGTTGTTCCAAATCATGTTAAATTCCCAGTCCTTCTATTAGGCAGGTATACCTCAGGCATTTTTTCTAATCTGCAACTGAAAACATTAATTTCTCCTAACCTCATCCATGAGGCATGAAGCTTTATTTCTTCCATAGCTTATGCAAAGGAAGTAGCAGTTAAAAATTATTCCATTTTTTCCACTAAAAGAAATGACAAGAGGACTTTGCTGGGACTCATTTGCTTGTAAACAGAATTACTGCCTGTAGAATTTTTGAGTCAAGCTGATTCTGTGAGATTATGTACTTGGCTGACAGGATTTTATTACTATTTTTTATGTTTTTTAAAAAAAAAATAACCCTCATAGCTTCAATGCTAATCCCAGCCAACTAGTGTCTGAAATTCAGCAGCTGCATATTCCCCACCTACAAGCACCAAAAAAAGGATATTATGAGTTTCTTTGCATATGTATCTTCTGAAGCACAGTTACTGAGGCTGCCTGAGACTGCAGGTGTCAGCTGAAAAGCCTACCACTCAGACTACCACTTAGCAGTAAACTAGGAAAACGCTTGTACATTAAAAAGCGGAACAAAATTTAATTTGTTCATTAATTAAAAATGCCATTCACAGCCAAATCACACAAACTCAGGGAGACCACATGCCCTAAAGACCTCACTGGAAACCACACAACCAGCATCTCATTCCCTTTCGTTGTCTAACCAGGTTAGAGACATACAAGTCAAGATAGGAAGGAAAGCTTTTGATTACTTGCCCATCAGCATCTAATCTTTAACATGTGGTCAGTTTACCTCTAACTTGCAAGAGAAAGGTAACAGCTGAAAAGTTTGTACACTTCATTTAACGTTTGGTTCTGTAATAGGAATTTGTCTCACATCATTAATGAGATTATATGTTCATTTAAAGTCACTCTCATATTCTGAAGTATGTGTAATTCATAATGCTGTATCTATTATGTGAAATCTAGGCCTCAGTATAAACGGTTATAATTTCCTACGTATGTCCATTAATTTTTTGCTGTTTTTTGTTAATTATGGCCACTCATAAGCATGTCTCTCCTTCCTCTCATTTTCTACCAATTTGGTAGATCAAGGCTGACATGAAAGAAACATCAACTTTTAGGTCACCCAGTCATATTTAGCAGTTAAAAGTAATGGTATGAACACTAAGATGCAAAAATAGCACAAGCCCTCAAAACACCGGTAGAACATACTGGTGTGCATCAGTTCATTTTCAGTGGGGACTTAAATTTAGCAAGACCTGAAAGAGCACTCTGACTCATCCACATCTGTGAAACACACTTTAAGTTGTAATGAAATCTTGTGTTCTACAACTCTACCGCCGCGAGCTCCTCCCAGAGATAGATATTCGTAAAGGCACAAGGGTGTCTGCTAAAAATTCAAATCAAGGTTCAGCATGCAGCATTATTTGACAGCAATGAACTGTAATTTTGCAGACAATTGCTGAAAGAAGCATTCCTTTTCAATTAAATACAAGCATCAAGCTAACACATCAATCCATTTTCTAGACTGCAATGAACAAATACCCTTAGAAAGTCTCTGCTCTATGTAGTCATTGAATTTTTACTGTTGCTTCTTGAATTAGCCGATAAACACTTAACAGCATTTGAAGCTCATACATTTACTACTGCCATTTTGAGTATATATTGCCACAGTATTTCACCACCTCAAGTTTGATGTCCTTATTCAATAGACACACACAGGTCAAAAATTTTTCATTACTGGTAAGCTTAACATAGAAGATTTTTACTTTTTAAAAGTCTTGAACATAAAAGTAAAGAAATACAGAAGTAGTAAGTCAGTCAGAGCTAGACAAAGGGAAATGTAGATCCGCAAAGCTGCCTCCAAATGACCTCCTTATAGGTATCTGAAAAAAATTCCAATACTTAAGTAAAGAATATACTTTTAGTCTCAAATTTTTAATCAGTATCTCGAATGCTGTGAAACATCTAGTAAACACTGTTATTTTTTAAGAGCTCATATATGCCTCTGAAGAGACTAAACAAGGAATCAAGTTCTCTGTACGTTTGAGCTTTAAAAAAACAGCACAAATTATTTCCTAAATAAGGTTTTCTTTTTGCGATGTAATTTTAAAGATCCATTGCAATACTCAGTAGTATACTGCTTATTTTCAGGATGGTCAATTTCCTCCACGGCAATTTTTTTTTCTTTTAGAATTTCAGACATCTTTGAATTTAAACCACAAAGCTGCCCAGCCTAGCTAAATCTAACATATTACAAGATTTTATTTATACTGATAAACTGCCAAAAATTAAAGTAACTACAATAAAGTCACTATTACTCTAAAATATAACATCTAGATCACAAGATACTGTAATGCAGTTTATCAGTAGTGACATAATATCCCTTAGAAAATGCTTGATTTTGCTCAGTTACAGACTGATCAATTACCTGCTCACAAACTAAATATTTTAATTGTGGTTACCATTGATTTATCAACTAGAATCTACAACTGCTTCTCAAACCTGTTCCTGTTACAAGCTTAAAAGAAATGCAAATGGCATGGAGAAGATTAATAGAGAACAGCTACTCATTCCTGTTTGTTTGCTGGGGATTTTTTGTAATACAAAAATCAACAAACATCATATCAAATTATTAGATAGTAGGTTACAAGAAATATCTAATCAGGTGAAAAGAAACCATTGTGCACATAAGATGACACCAGAAATTTACCAAGATGCTTTCACCACAATCAGTAACAGCAATATTTACATAAACACAAAAGACACAAAATGAAGATAAAATGGGTAGACTTTTAAAGCTTTATACAAATGTTTCTATCTACAGCCTGGGTAGCTCACAACAGAACTTTAAGAATAATAAGCTACATAAGTAATGAGAAAACAATAATTTCTAAGATAAAATAACTCCAGTACACAGATAGTACTTGCTAGTCTGATCATCTAAGGTGCTTTTTTAAAGTTCATAATGAATCACCTAAATGTTTCATGGCATATTAGAAGAAAAAGACCAAAGATGGCAGTGGTTAAATGCATTTCAGTTAAATGCATATTCAGTGGGATAAGGTCATTATACTATAATCAACTAAAGACAACACTGGTACCCCAAAAAATAATATTGTTTGTTAAATCAGAAACTAATTAATTAGTTTCTTACTAATGAACCAGAGGTTTCATTAAGCATGAACATGAAAGGTACACAGAAACCCACACTGGGCTTAAGATTACTTATTTCCATCTTATTTTAATGTATTTAGTTAAAAGAAATATTTCCATTACGTTCATTGATAACAATTCAATTTATTACTAGTTTATTTTCCACGGCAGGGAGGTACTGGGCTGCTTTTCAGAGACCAATTCATTATTCTTTATACAGTTACCACTTCTGCCTTTTCACATTTGCTTGATCATATCACTTTATTCCATGATTTCATCACCACAATATTGTTTGCAATGAAATCACTCCTGAGTCAGGCAGAGAAAACACATCAAAAGTATTTTAGAAAAGGAACCTGTATGAGTTCAGCCACTAAATAATTCATCAAAAAGACCTTAGTTAGAGCAACTAGTCTAACATGGAATTGCAAGAAAGCAAATGGCAACATTAGCTTCTAATAATAAAGTGCTTATCAGTTAGTAGTAATATTTAACCCAACACTCCCTTTTCCACAATATTATTAACTAATGAGAAATAGATGAGGTTCCAGTTATAACTGTAATGGGTGCAGGTGTCCAGGTGCTAGCAGCATGGGGCTGCAGGAGTCTCTGTGGCAGGAGGCCAAAGGCTGCCCCATGCTGGGCACCCAGCTCCAGCAGCTCCACAACAGGCCCACTGCAGAACACAGCTGAATGCATCAGCAGGGAGCTTTGGTGAAAACATATTTAAGAAAGGACAGAAAAAATATCAGAAGAGGAGGGAACAACAGAGGAAGTGAGAGAATAACAAGGCCAGAGGAAGAAGAGGAGGAAGAAGAGAAGACACTCCATGATGGAGCAGCTACACTACAGCACAGAGATAGCAGCCTGTGGAGGACCTACGCCACAGCAAAGGAAAAGAGAGAGAAGGAGCAGCAGAAAAAGTTCTGCTGCACCCTGACTCTAACCCTCTGCACCACCATTTGCCTCACTGAAGGGACTGAGTGTACCTCCTGGTGGCAACAAGGGGGGAGGAGAGGTGTCTGGAGTGAAGTTAGGCCTGGGAAAAGAGAAGGGATTATTTTCCCCAAGTGTTTTAATGTTTGCCTTTTTTGTTTCCCAGTAATTAAATATTTATGTTAATTCGCAATAAATTAAGTTAAATTCCCCAAGAGGAGCCTGTTTTACCCATGACAGTAATTGGTTAGTGATTTCCCTGTCTGTATTACAACCCAGGAGCTTTCTGGCCCCTGCTCTCCCCAGTTGTTCCCTGTCCCGCGGGAGCTGGGGGCAGGGACCAAGGGAGCAGCTGCGTGGGTGCCTGGCTGCTACCCAGGGCCAGCCCACCACAGGGACATCATAATGGTAAAATGTAACAACACTGCAGTATTTGACTCAGTTTTCACATGGGCAAAACTTAGTATCCTTAAAAAATTGTGCTAATTTAATATCTAAAGTATTTATGAGAGAGTCTTCAGTGGGGAAACCAAATACCTGATAACCAGGCATGCTTGTACCCACTTTGAAAGAAATCTTTATTTCCCTGAGCCTTAACTCCAAGGCCCTGAACATTATCATTCCAATCTCTTTGCAGACCATGAGGCACACAGTAAAGATACACATGTGAAAAAATAGCTATGACAAACATCTCTAAAAATCATTCAAGACACTTGTTCCCTAAAGAACTAAATCTGTTCACGAGTCTAAACTGACTAGTTAGTACAGATAAGGAACAGTAATCAGCTTACAGTTTCCACCAGTTTGGCATAGGCTTGAACCAGCAACATAAACATACAAGTACCTTGTTCCCAAATTATCTTTAATATGTTTTATGATTTGTGAAATTTGTACCCATTTTTTAAAAGGGTAAAAAGGACGACCCGGGGAACTACCAACCTGTCAGCCTCACCTCTGTGCCTGGGAAGATCATGGAACAGATCCTCCTAGAAGCTGTGCTGAGGCACATGGAAGACAGGGAGGTGATTCAAGACAGCCAGCATGTCATGTCTTCATCAGGGGCAGGTCCCTCCTGACCAACCTAGTAGCTTTCTATGATGGGGTGACTGCATCAGTGGACACAAGAAAGGCCATGGATGTCATCTATCTGGACTTCTGTAAAGCCTTGGACACAGTCCCCCACAACATCCTTCTCTCTAAACTGGAGATAGGGATTTGATGAGTAGATTGGTCGGTGGATAAGGAATTGGATGGATGGTCACATCCAGAGAGTAGTCATCAATGGCTTGATGTTCAGATGGAGATCCGTGACAAGTGGTGTCCCTCAGGGGTCCATACTCAGACCAGTATTATTCAATAACTCCATCAATGACATTGACAGTGAGGTTGAGTGCATCCTCAGCAAATTTGCAGATAACACCAAGCTGAGTGGTGCAGTTGACACACCCAAAGGATGGGGTGTCATCCACAGGGACCTGGAGAAGCTGGGGAAGTGGGCCCATGTGAATCTCATGAGGTTCAACAAGAACAAGTGCCAGGTCCTGCACCTGGGTCAGGCCAATCCTTGTAATCAATACAGGCTGGGAGGTGAAGTGATAAAGAGCAGTCCAGCAGAGAAGGACTTGGGGATGCTGGTGGATGAGAAGCTCCACATGAGCCGACAAGGTGCACTTGTAGCCCAGAAGGCCAACCATATCCTGGGCTGCATCAAAAGGATCATGGCCAGCAGGTTGAGGGAAGTGATTCTGTCCCCCCCTTACTCCACTCTCATGAGACCCCATCTGGAGTACTGGGACCAGTTCTGGAGTCCCCAACAAAAGAAGGACATGGAACTGTTGGAAAAGGTCCAGAGGAGGGCCACAAAGATGACTGGAGGGCTGGAGCACCTCTCCTATGAAGACAGGCTGTGAGAGTTGGGCTTGTTCAGCCTGCAGAAGAGAAGGCTCTAGGGGATCTTATAGTGGCCTTCCAGTACCTGAAGGGGCCTATAGGAAAGCTGAGGAGGGACGTTTAGAAGGGCATGAAGTGATAGGACAAGGGGCAATGGTTTTAAACTGGAAGGGGGTAGATTTAGATTGGATATTAGGAAGAAATTCTTTACTCTGAGGGCATTGAGGTACTAGCACAGGTTGCCCAGAGAAACAGTGGATGATGTCTCCCTGGAGGTGTTCAAGGCCAAGCTGGATGGAGCCTTAATCAGCCTGGTCTAGTGAGAGGTGTCCCTGCCATGGCAGGGGGTTTGGAACTAGATGATTTTAAGGTTCCTTCCAGCCCTAACCATTCTACAATTCTATGAAATAATACACCACAGCTAAGCCATACCAAAATTCTAGTAAACTAAAGCATTGCTTCCTTAACATCTACAGAAACTATTATGAACATAAGAACAAATTTAACTTTTACATAAAGTCAAGGAAAAGTATTGTTGACCACTAGTTTCTTTTCAGAGAAGCAGCCTTCATGTACAGTTCACACTATGGGTATACATGTATCACTAAAACTGGAAGTCTAGATGTACCACACTATATCTAGAAACCACACACATATTTTGCAAGTACAGATATTGAGAACCATAGATCAATATTGGCTGGAAGGGACACCTGGAATCTATCTAATTCAATGTCCTACTCAAAGCAGGGGAAACAAAATCAGTGGGCTCAGCAGCCTATCCAACAAAGCTCTGAGCATCTTCAAGACTGGAGATGCCAGTCAACCTCTTAGAGTGTTTAATTAATCTAATGGTGAAAACAGTCCTCGTAGCTAGTAAGAACAAACATCCTTTGTTGCAACTTCGGACCATCGCCCCTTCTACTGCACACCTCCAAGAAGTCTGCCTCCATCTTCTTTATACCTTCCCATTAGGAAGCTGAGGACCAAAAAAAGATGTCCTGAGCTTTATTTTCTCCAGACAAAGCAAATCCAGCTCTTTCAGCCTCTCCTCATATGCTCCAGTCCCCTGATTATGCTGTCTAGCTGCTAGACTCACACCTGAACATCACTAACTTGTACTGAAAAGCCAAAAACTGAGTATGGTACTCTAGATGTGCTCTCAACTGCTGAACAGAAGGAATAGCTGCAGTCCTTAATCAGCAGACTGTACTCCTGTTAATAGAGAACAGAATGTAGCTGTCTGCCTTCACCACAAGGCCAAACATCCACCAGAACCCTTAGGTCCCTGATTGGAAAGCTGCTTTGAAGCCAGTTAACCCCAGCCTGATCAGATGGGGTTTTCACATTCCACATGCAGGACTTCGTACCTGCCTTTACTAAACTCTTGAGGTTCCTATCAACCCATCTTTCCAGCCTGTTGAGGTCCTTCCAAATAGCAGTCCTGCCCTTTGGCATATCAACTACTCCTCACAGTGTGGTATTTGCAAATCCTGTTATCTAGCTCATTAATACAGACACTGAAAAATACTGTCCCAAGTACAGCCCATGAAGAACACAGATTTGCCCATGACAGTAGCTGGTAAATGATCTCCCTGTCTGTATCTCAACCATGAGTTTCTTTATCTTATTTTCTCCCTCCTGTCTTGTTGAGGACAATGCTCATGGGGGACCCATGAGCATTTCAAAATCTGATTAGAAGTGTGCAAATTCGTTAAACAGATAGTGCATGAAGAACCACAAAGCATGTATCAAAATAAAATGGCTAACTGTACTCTGAAAAATTAAACTATAAGACTAAAGAAGCCCCTCAGGAAACCTGGATGGCAAGGTTACTAAAAAAGCTAGTGTAAAGATGGTCTGACCTGAATTGAAACTGAAGAGTGAGCCAAAGGCAGAGCAGCTACAGCACTGCTATGCAGACTGAACTCTCTTCATGAAGTTAAAAAAAGATCAAGTGACAACATAAGGCTCACCGCAAACTCTCATATAGATATGCCTACATGTTGATTAATATTTTAAATGTACCACTACCATCTGTAACATAATAACTTCCTCCCTCAAAGACATATTTAAAAATAAATTATAGTCATGAGCATTAGTTCAGTGCTTTGAAACACAACTGAGTACATACGTGTTAACACTAGAATTATAAAGAATTTGAGAAAAATGCATCTAGTAAAAAAACTAATCACCATTTTAAAATAAATCTGCAATAGAATCAAAGCTAGTGAAAAGGTGGGAGACAAAACAAATCAAGAAGATATAGGTCTTGAACCTAGGATTTGGAAAAAACAGTTATACTTTTATAAATAACCTTATGTTTGTGGGAATACATAAGCCTTGAAGTCAACCTGGATCTAATGCATCTGGACTACAATCCTCCCTGGAAAGCCTGCATGCTTGATTAAGAAAATTAACATCGTGCTAGCAACAGTAAAATAAAAATTGCCATACCTGAGGCACTTTCATTTTAGTTTTAACAGACAAGGTGAGTGTCTATGTCATTGACTGTCAGGCCAGAAGAGAACAGTCTAGTTGCTGACATACAGAGAGCATAAGACCGGGCAGCTGATACTCTCAGCACTGGTGCATCTGCCAAGAACACACAAGTAGTATTGGAAACAAAGGCAGACACGTTCCAGTCTTGACACTGCCAATTTGCTCAATATAGTTTTGGGGTGCAATGTTTTGGTTTTCTGAAAGTCCACACAGTACCATTATATTTTATGCAGTAGTTCTGCAGCAAATTATACATGGGAAGCTTAGTTACTACGGAAGAACAAAAGATCTTGAGATACTATCAAGGCTTAGACAACCGGGAAACTTACGTCATGATTAGAAACCTAAGCACATAGAACACATTATACCAACCAGTGCTTCAAAACAGAATTATAATAGAACAATTCAGGTTGCAAAGAACAGGCAGAGGTCATGTAGTTTAACCTCCTAATCAAGGCAAAGTCATCCATTAGATTAAACCAACCTGCTCAGGACTTCATTGGATATAGTCTGGTCTTGAAAACCTCCAAGGTTTTTCTTACATTCAATCAGAACCCCTCATATCTGTTTGTATCCTTTATTTCTCATCGTCACACCATGCAAAGAGCCTGGTCCCTTCAATAACAGCCTCATAGTATGGGAGGGCTGCTATTAGGTCCACCCAAAGCCTTCTCTTCTCCAAGCTAGACAAGGTCCAGTCCCCCAGCCTCTTCTCACAGGGCCTGTGCTTCAGCTCACTCAGCACTTTGGTATCCCTCCAGGGAACTTGCTTGTTTATCAGTATCTTTTTTGTACTGGGCAGACAAAAGCTGCATATAGTGTTCTACATGTAGTTTAATAAGTGCTCAGCTTTAGAAAACAATCATAGATGTTAGATCACAGAATATCCTGAGTCGGAAGGGACCCATAAGGATCATCCAGTCCAACTCCTGGCTCCACACAGGGCCAGCTAAGTAAGAGCATGTGACTGAGGGCATCGTCCAGATGTTTCTTGAACTCAGTGAAGCTTGGTGCTGTGACCACTTCCCTGGGGAGCCCATTCCAGTGCCCAACCACCCTCTCAGTAAAGAGCCTCTTCCTAATATCCAACCTAAACCTCTCCTGTCTCAGCTTCATACCATTTCTTCAGATTCTTTCACTGGTCACCAAAGACAGATCAGCACCTGCCCCTCTCCTCCTCCCAATTTAGTGTCATCTGCAATACTTAAGACACCCTCTAGTCCCGTGTCCAGGTCTGTTACAAAAATATTAAAAAGAACTGGGCCTAAAATGGAACTCCAGGGAACCCCACTAGTGATCGCCTGCCAGCCAGATGTAACCCCATCTACTACCACCCTCTGGGCCTGACCCTTCAGCCAATTGCCCACCCAACGCATTATGACTTTGTCTTTCTGGGGAAAATGTCCAGCATACAACTAGATACTGTGAGACAGTATCAAAAGCCTTACTAAAATCCCCAAAAATACCATCAACTGGTTTCCCTTGGTCAACCAGCTGGGACCTTGTCATAAAAGGCAATCAGATAATCATACTAGATAGACAGGACCTTCCTCTCCTGAACCCATGGTGACTGTGTTCTCCTTTAGATGTTTTTTCAATAACTCCCAGTATGATTTCCTCCATATTTTTACCAGGCACTGAGGTGAGACTGACAGGCCTGTAATTACCAGGGTCTTCTTTCTTACCATCTTTGAAAACTGGGACAATGTTTGCCAGCTTCCAGTCAACTGGGACCTCTCCAAGTTCTAAAGATCACTGAAAAAAAACTTGAGAGAGGTCTTGCAATAATATCAGCCAGCTCCCTGAGTACCCTGGCATGAATCCCATCAGGGCCCATGGACTCATATGGAGCGAGGTGGAGCACCAAATCACCCACAAGTTCAGGGTTCACTAGGAGTTTATCATTACTGCAGTCATGGTCCTCCAACCTGAGGCATGTGGTGTCCCAGAACCCATTGACTGTGTTGAAGACAGAGGCAAAGGTTAAACATCTCTGCTTTGTCTGTGTCCCTGTTAGTAAGGTGACCATTCTCATTGAGTAATGGACCAAAGTTCTCTGTGGTCCTTCTCTTCTTGTTACTGTATTTGAAAAGCCCCTTTTGATTGCCTGCCCCAGTATTGGCCAGCCTCGGCTCTGACTGAGCTTTGGCCACATGAATTTTCTCCCTACAAAGGCAAATGGCACCCCTGTAATCTTCCCACATTGCCTGACCTGGCTTCCATTAGCTGTACACTTTCTTTTTCCACCTAATCCCTAGAAGAAGGTCCCTTGGTTCAGTCAAGCCAGCCTCCTGCCCCGCCTGCTTGATTTCCAATGTTTTAGAATTGCCTGTTCCTGTGCTTTTTGGTGGTACTTAAAAAGTGCTTCAGCATTGATGGACCCTGATGCCTTCCAAAAGCAATTTCCCAGTGGACTTTAACAACTAGTTCCCTGAGCAGCCCAAAATCTGCTCTACCCATATCTAATGTTGAAGTTTTGGAGGCAGTTTTCCTTCTCTCACTAAAGATTTCAAATTCCAGTACTTTGAGGTCACTATGGCCAAGACAGCCACCTACCTTCACTATCCCCACAAGACCATCTCTGTTCATGAGCAAGAGATCTAGGAGGGCATCTTTCCTCATTGGGTCCCTTAAAACCTGGGGAAGAAAGTTATCATCCAGTTGCTTTAGGAATCTCCTGGACCTGTATGTGTTAGCTGTGTGGTGTTTGCAGTTAACATCTGGCAAGTTGGAGTCCTCCATAAGGACAAGAGCAGTTGATCTAGAGGTGTTTCTTAGTTCCTTTAAGAGTAATTTGTCAATGTCATCGATCTGACCAGGTAGTCTATAGTAGAGTCCCACAACATCCTCTTTATTTGTTTGCCCCTTAATCCTTACCCAGAGTCTCTCAATGGTGTTGTTGCCAACTGGCAGCTCTGTGCAGTCCAACCCCTCCATTACACACAGCACCATCCCCGTGCCCACCCTTCCCTTGCCCTGCCTGTCTTTTCTGAAGTGCCTGTAACCATTCATCACCGCACACCAGCCACAGGACTCTTCCCACCAGGTTTCACTTAAGCCAATGGTGTCATATCTCTGGGAACGAGCCAGGACTTCTAGCCCTTCTTGCTTGTTCTTCATGCTATGTACGTTTGTGTAGAAGCACTTCAGATGTGCCTCAATGTACCCTACACCTCTTGGAGCAGGCTTAAGGAACTCACTAACACACAGCGACTCTGCTTGTAGTATGCCATCCCATATTTTATCACCAGCCATATGGATGCACTTCAGCTGGAATTTTTAATCACTTCACAATAAACTTCTCCACTGCCAAGGTGCACCCCTGGATTACATTCAATTTACTGTCTACCAGGCCCCATAACCCTTTCTTGCAGAGCTGCTCCACAACCCATCAGACCATAGCCTCTTTCCAAGGTGTTCCTTTTTACCTGTTCATCCTTGTAGAATATCGTTAAGCATCCTGTCTCCTCACTCCTACAGAGCAGGTCATTCAGAAGCAACATATCAACTGGTACCCTTAGTTTGATGTCATCTGCCATGTGAATGAATGGAGACCATGTCATCTCCATCCAGGTCATCTATAAAGATGTCAAACAGGACTCAACTTGTTTCAAGGAATTGGGTATTAACCCATTAATCACTGTCCTCTGAGCCTCATCATGCCACCAGCTTTTTACCCATCTGGCTGCCACAGCACATAGTATTCTAACTAGTATGTCAAGAATGTTGTGGGAGACAGCGATGAAAGCCTTACTAAAGGTGAGGTAATTTATATCTACTGCTCCTTCCTCATCCACAAATCCAGACATTTTATCATAAAAGGCAATGAGGTCAGGCATGATTTACCCTTGATGAATCCATGCTGACTGTGCCCAATCATAATCCTGTCACTAACATGCACAGAAATGTGTTCCAAAAGGACTCACACCACTATATTTCCAGGGACCAAACCCAGGCACACCAGATGGTAATTCCATGGCTCTTCCTCTGACCTATTTTGGGTATTGTGAAACTTTTGCCTTTCTACAGTTGTTTGAAACCCCTCCCCAACTTCTGTAGTCTTTTAAAGATGACAGAAGTTAGCTTTCCACTGGCATCAAAGAACAATCTCAGCACCCTCATATTCATCCTGTGGTCTTGTATGGAACAAGTTCTTTCATGTAATCCCTACCTCAACCCTCATTCAATTCACTGCTGGTGGTAGTTGTCCCTGAACCCTGCCTCCAATTGCAGAGGCCTAGGAGGTCTTCTTGAGTACCTGAGCAGATTGGCATAGCACAGAAAGATGCAATGTTTTGTTAAGATGTGTTATCTCTCTATTTGCATACTGTGGGAGAATATAGGAAGCCAAGTAGGGAAGCTGAGGAAATTGAGTAACCTGTCTAGGGGATCAACACTAGTCTACATTTCACATTAAAAGTTCTTTAAGAAATCCCTCAAGTTACACGAACAGGAGCTGAGAAAAAACTTCTTTATTCCTTCCCTTAACACTCATAAAGAATGGGAATCTTCAGAAACTGAAGCATCTTTTCAGTCAGTTTATAAAATTGAATGGCAAATTCAACACTCATTTACTACTTCTGTCCAAACTCTGTCCTAGAAATAGATATTTTGAGCAGGAAATAAATAATTCATAAGTGTCAGCATAAGACAGACTGATTTCATTCTAGAGCTCATTACAAAATATTTTACAGTAACAAAAATATCTTTACAGCTCCAAGGAGCTATCTTTTAATCTTATTTCTCTTAGCACTACTGTTAAAGGAACAAAGTCATTTGAAAATTAGCCTTTTTGCCAAGTCACTCTAATGAGGAAAGTTCCCTGACAGTTCCCCCAAAGAATTCACTCAACTCACTAAAGCTAGTACCAGGAAAAAGGGACAAAAATGACAAGTTATGCAAGATTAATGATAGTGGAGATATGGTATTTTTAAAGCAACATTAGTGATTAAAAATACATGCAAAATTCAGGATTTTCAAATATTTGGGTGTACTGAAATGATTCTGATTTAGTCACAATCTGCTGAATATATGCTTACATTATTAGAGCATCAACTGTGCTTCATTTGGTGAAGAGACTGAACAGTCCCACGTTGGGGGTGAGGGGGAAAGGAGGGAGACACAGACCCCCGCAATGGGAATTTTATGGCAGAAGTTTAAGATGCATCGGGAATGAGTTCAAAACTGAGATAAGTGGAAGAAATAACTGTTCCGGAGTTTCTACCAGGTATTGATTATCAAATTGGTTAAATGCTTCCATACAATTTATGATGTCCGCACTGTACTGTTGTTGACCTGACTGTCGGCCATTCAGAAGATGAACAAATCATTTGCAACTATCAAGTCAACAAAAAGTTGGCTTTGAACGTGAGGCATTGTAAGAACTCCATGAAAAAACAGGGCCTTTCTTGTCTCCATGTTAGCCATTTAAACGAGTAGCTTGGATACATACGTGTGTGCGCCTTAGGGCATAATCTGTTGCCCAAAACTGAAGGATTCCAACATCAAAAGTGACTTAAAAGCAGTTATGCTACTCACCTCCTGACAGCCAGCCAAACACTGAAAGGGGGTGGAAGAAAGGAACTGTGCTTAAAGAGGAGGAAAACAGCCCCAAAGCACACAAATCTAGAGCCAGAAGACTTTGGGAAGAAAAAAACATCCATTTTAGCAACCAGCTTAAATATTGTATATGAACATACTGTTAATAATTCTCCATTTCTGTTTAGTAACAGTGTATCTCTAATGCCTCATACGTCATGATTTACCTAAGTTCCCACTCTCTTGATTTAATGTTGTACTGTTTAACAGCACCTTTTAATGACAAAAAACCTGATGTGATAGACAAAAGTTTTCAAAGCAACTGAGATGTTAATTCAGAACATGTTAAAACAGGTTAGAAGGGGAGAAGTTTCCTACTGGTAATTGCATCTGTTTATGGCAGTAACAGCAATTTTGTAACTTGATGAAGTATTAACACAGTGACACTCATTACTTGTAACTCAGGTTTTATAACTTACCTAAAAAGGATGCAAAGTATCAGTTAACCTTCACCAGTTACTATAGAGATCATAAGCCAGCAAATTCGAATAGTCACGTTCTGCCTTTTTAATTACAAAATACCTTACTAGTTACTCCACTGTGCGCAATTCAGTTACCGAATTCAGACAAGTAACTACGGTAAATAAAAGGTGTACTTTTCATCAGGCCTCAAATCACTCCAGGAACATAAAGATTCAAAAGAAATGGTTCATAGGGTAAAATGTTTTTAAAGTTGTGTATTGCAAACAGATATGACAACAGTAGAAAACACTCATTTTTTTCATAGCTTAACAGACCAATAAAAGAAGCTTAACTATGTGGAAAATTAGGGGTTATTGTTACATCCAATAAGAATCTTTAAAAAATAATAGTATATTCCCTCATAAATTAAAGCTGTGAGAATACACAAGTATTGAGTTAAAATAACCCATTTTCATGGGAAAAATATTACTTCTGCATTTTTGTACTAGCTTGCCATTCATGAAGTTCTAATTGAGCAGATTTGAATTTTAAAAAATTACAGCGCTCAGCAACAAAAGCTCGTCTCATCCTTTCAGTTATATATAAGCCTGTATTGTACATTGACCCTTCATGCTATTGGTGCACTGCTAAAAATTAGTACCTTCACTGACAGATGGTTAACAAAATTAACTGACAGGGTTGCTTAATCACAGAGAAATGCATGTCAACTGTGCAGGACAGCTGATGCTCAACACCCTTCAAGAAAAGGTGGCAAAAATAAAAGACGTCTTGCTGCAAGCTTAACCTAAGCATACTACAGAGCTCTTATGAATACGTGTCTAAAGAGCCCAGAGCACTTAACTGGCTTTTGAAGTATGTGGTGATTTTGCTTTCTGCTAACACAGAGGACAACAACTCTCCAATATCTCGAACTATAGCAACCACTAACTGCATGATTTTAAATAACCAAATTATCTCTTAGCCAATTTACTATTTTGGAAACATTTTATAATATGCATTCATGGGAGGAATGCAAGAACGTTGTCAGAGTATGCAGGGATGCAACAAGGAAGACTAAGGCCTAGTTTGAATTAAATCTGGCAAGTGATGTCAAGGACAAGAGAGGCTTCTTCAAGTATATCAGTAGCAAAAGGAAGATTAGGGAAAGCATGGGCCTCCTGCTGACTGAGGTCGGTGCCCTGGTGATAGGGGAAATGCAGACTTGCTGAATACCTTCTTTGCTTCAGTCTTTACTGCTAAAACTGGCCCTCAGAAATCCCATATCCTAGAAGTAAGAGAGAAAGTCTGGAGAAAGGAAGATGTTTCCTTTAGTCAAGGACAATTGGGTTAAAGACCATTTTGGAAAAATCAACATCCATAAATCCATAGGCCTTGATAAGTGATCAGGGAGCTGGCAGATATTATTGTTAAGCCACTCTCCATTATCTGCCTGAGGATTGGAGGAAAGTCAATGTCACTCCAGCCTTCAAAAAGGGCAAGACAGAGGGCCCAGGAAACTGCAGGACAGTCAGCCTCACCCCCAACCCTGGCCCTGAAAAAGCAATGGAACATCTCATTCTGCACATGGAGGAAACGGTGGTAATCGGGAGTGGTCAGCATTGATTCACCAAGGGGAAATCATGCCTGACCACTCTGATCAGCCTTCTGCGGTGGCATGACTGGCTGGGTAAAGGAGGGTAGAGCAGTGGATGCTGTCTATCTCACCATTAGCAAGCTTCTGATGCTGTCTCCCATAACATCTTCATAGGTAAGCTTAGGTAGTGTGGGTTAGATGAGCGGATAGCGAGGTGGATTAGGAACTGGCTGAATGGCACAGCTCAGTGGTCTGTGATATGCAGTGCAGAGTCCATTTGGAGGCTTCTAGCTAGCAGCATTTCCCAGGGGTCAGCACTGGGTCCAGTCTTGTTCAGCTTTTTCATCAATGACCTGGACGAGGGGACAGAATGTAATCAGCAAGTTTGCTGATGATACAAAACCAGGAGGAGTGGCTGATACACCAGAAGGCTGTGCTGCCATTCAGCGAGACTTGACAGGATAGACAGTTGGGCAGAGAGGAACCTTATGAAGTTTAATAAAGGCAAAGGTAGGGTCCTTGACCTAGAGAGGAACAACCCCAGGCATCATCACAGCTTAGGGCTTGAGCTGCTGGGAAGCAGTGCTGCAGAGGAGGACATGGGAGTCCTGGTAGACAGAAAGTAAAGCACAGGCCAGCAATGGGCCTTTCTGGACAAGGCAGCCAATGGTATCCCAGGGTACATTAAGAAGAGCGTGGTCAGCAGGTCAAGGGAGGCCCTGGTGAGGCCGCATCTGGAGTACTGCATCCTGTTCTGGGCTCCCTGGTTCAAGGCAGACAAGGAACTACTGGAGAGAGTCCAGCAGAGGGCTACAAGGATGATTAGGGATGGGAGCATATCTCGTATGAGGAAAAGCTGAGCAAACTGGGTCTGTTTAGTCTGCAGAAGAGAAGACTGAGAAGGGATCTTAACAATACTTACAAAAAGGCAGATGTCAAGAGGATGGGGCCAGACTCTCTTCAGCAATGCCCAGCGCTAGGACAAGGGGCAACAGGTACAAAATGGAATACAGGAAGTTCCATCCCAACATCAGGAAAAAGTACTCTACTCTGAGGGCGACAGAGAACTGGAACAGGCTGCCCAGAGAGGTAGTGGAGTCTCCTTCTCTGACGATATTCAAAAGCTACCTGGACATGATCCTATGCAACCTGCTCTAGGTGATCCTGCTTTAGCAGGAAAGGGGTGAGGGTGGGGATTGGAGGGTTGACTAGATCTCCAGAGGTCCCTTCCAACCCCTACCAGTCTGTGATTCATTGATGGAAATAACATGAACCCTCCTGAGTGTTGAAATGTTTATTTCATCACTATTTAGCTCCTTCAGAGTCTCAAATATTAGAAGCTGTACAAACATGACTACATTCCCAACAGCCTTTTATTTTGCAGTGGCAGTGCTGTTTGGAAGATCCCCAGATAGTTCCTACTTTGGTTTCATAAACAGTTTCGGTGTGTGTGAACTGGACAGAAATCAGAGACAACTAAAACTGAAGCTCTGTTCCAGGCACACATCAAATGCACACCAATTCCTAATAGAATAAAAAGAAGTGAACATAATATCACTCCTTTGCGCAGCATAAGACCATATATATGCAGGGGAATGTTTGGTTCAATAGACCAGAATAAATCTAGTCAAGGAATTAAACAGTCAAATTACATACAGCATATATGAAGGGGTTCCAGCATCAACAACCGTCTACCTATAATCAGGTCTTAGGACCTTAAGGATCACCTAGCCCAAACTTCCTTTTGCCAAGAACGGTTGGACCAGATGATCCTTGAGGTCCCTTCCAACATGGTATTCCATGGAATAACCTAAAATACTCCAACTGTAAAGTACAGATCTACTTTTTCCAGATCAGCCTTCAAAGGCTTTCTAGCATTCAGTGGTTCACAAAGAAACATTAGCAACTATATTAAGTATAAAAGAAAGTGAATTAATGATTTCTTCCACAAGTTCACAGTCTTTCAGATAAAAGAAGTCTGACATGAAACACCATAAACAATTAATTAACAAAAAGTGATGCTAATTCAGTTCTCACACAGTCAGAAAAGGGACAGACCTCAGACCTCTTAAAGGCACACAGATCTGAACTGATGGAGCCATATGGAGAGGAATCATTTCTGAATAAGTACACAGTAAATTGATTCTGCTTTGAGAAAACACAGCATGCAGTTTTAGGCAGCTGGTCTTGAATACATTCCCAGCCCTGGGGGGGGAAAAAAAGTAAAAGCTTTTCTTGGATAGAAACATTTAACTTGGAACGTTCTTTAACACTGGATTCTGAATCTTATTTCTAGGATGATGGGAAAGGAGAACATAACGACAGTACAACTAAATTCGTTGAATTGTTGTATATTAAGTGTGAAGGCCAACTTTAAAGTCAAATTAGAAACATATTTAGCTAATTAAAACAACAAAGTAAAACAGGTTTTGTAAGAGTAATTAGAAGGCACACTATTTCCAACTAAAATGGCTTATAAAGGATTAATTGTGGAACAACTAGTACAACCTCATTAGCATGTTACACAACTGCTGAAACCTCTGGTATTACAAATCCTAACATGAGCACACACAGTAGTACCTACACTTACTTCATTTGGTGAAGTATGTGCGTGGGGCTTCTCAAGAATCACAGCCAAAGTATACTTAAGAAAACTTTCCTGTCAAAACCATCTACTAACTCAAACCAAAATCAATTCAATGTTAAGAAAAATTTGGATTAACCCATTTTATTACAAGGTCTTTTGGAGAATGTCTCATCTATTCCTTCCCCCACACCTCAAAACACTACTGCAGAATATTCCAATCTTTGGAACCTCTTGTACACAGTGAAGTGATCAGATGGTCCAAATTCCCTCTGCAAAAAGAATTACAAGATGGTTGAGTTTTTTATTTTCTTCATCTGTAAAAAATGCTGTTGACTGTAGATCCATAGCACACTATTTGCTTTCTCATATGAGAGTATACTCATGCTTCCTTAGACAGGTCCCTCCTTTGAGTAACTAGGCTCACAGATCTATTAAAACGGTTACACATTAACAGACTCACAACCATACAGCCAAACCTGACCCATCAGACACTGGCTGAGGAAGACAGCCTTAAAAGTTGTTCTCCAAATCAAAGACATAGACAGAATAATTTGGTTTTACTCAACTGATCTACAGGCTGATGAAGCCTGGGAAATCCCTCTACCCTCAAAAAACCCCAAATCTCTGGTTGCAGGTCTTTTGTACAAGTAACTCTGCATGTTAATCTCCACAAACGCCTCTATCTGATAATTGTAACACACAGCCAAAAGAACTACTTCAGAAAAGTACATACATATCTATTATGCTAATGTAAACCACTCAAAAGTTGCTATAATTGGTCAGATCTAAAAATTACCTAGATTTTTACCTCTGGCCTCTCCTAAAGTCCCAAAGCTCCTTCCTCATCAGGATTACTGAGCAGCATAATCAGGAAAACATTGAAATATTAGTGTTTAACTATGCTCTAACTAGTAAACACAACACTGTCATTTGTACTCTTAAGACAAACAGAGATGATTAATAAAATATTGAACAATCTCATTCTCCACATTTATCCAAACGGGAGAAATAAACAACTTAATTAAAAGCTTTTTATTGTGCTTTTTCTTTCTGCTTGGTTCCCTTTTCTAGGGCTTCTCTGGGATTTGCTGCTTCACCTATTAGCAGTAACCCTCAACATAAAGCTTTCATCATCCTCTCCACTGAGATAATTCTCTCATCCAGCAAAGAAACACTGAAACCTCTTGCCACAAAAACTAAAACCACTTGCAGGATCTTCATATATACATTTTTAGTTGATGCAAAATCCAGACCAATAACTAAGTCTTACTGAATACTGAGGGATTTCTTGCCATTCAGATAAACAACTATGTCCCATAAGACTTCCACGAAACAAACCCTAACCTGAAAAGAGACAGGAGCAAATCTTACACTACGTGCTCATTCACTCTTTTAAAGTCTATAACACAACTAAGACCACCTTCTTCTGTGGAAGAGAAAACCTTGCTTTTCATTTGTGTGCACAAGATGCACCTTCCAGTTCCTGAAAAGCAGAAAAAGAATTTCATTTTGTAGCACACTGGCAACAAAGTGTTCAGCACAGATACCATATAGAAACCTTCAGTCATAATGTCTAGCTCCACTGAAATGATATACACCTAGGTTGCAAAAGTATCACTACTCTTAAAGACAATGCCTTTCTCCTCAATCTATAGCTGCTTTGGATCAAATCCAAGGCATGAATTGACTATGACGGATTAGTATCTTCCATAGTAAAGTTTTTCTTTCTAAGCAGGTTGGTGTTACTTAGTTGTGTTGCTTTTGACATTTATAACATTTCTAGTACAAGCTTAAGAGCTTTGGTATGATGCCCTGAATCCTTTAACACATCAAATGTTTAGTATTAAATGTTTCCATCTCTTAAAAGCGATGTAGCCATAAGAATAAGCCTTGTGGAGGCTTACTGCTGTAAGATCAGATGCTGAAATAGGTATTTTTGTCACTCTAACAAGGAAAGCTCTTGTTCTATCAAGTTTCATTTGTTGCTTCATGGCTTGTTTCTGTTCATCTGAGAACAACACCCACCTATACTGAGGAAATTCTGATTAATTACACCAATAATAAAAAAATAATTAAGAGAAAAATGCCTTGTTTTCACAGTGAGACAGGAGATCTGCTGTAGGACACACTGCTATGTTCATTGTCAGGATTTCTTTCTGGTCCAAAATAATTCAAGTCTATCAATAGGTTGAGGTCTGAGATGAATATTCTTGCACTTGCAGGTCCTAAAGACAACATGCTACAACACAAACATACATACAGATATCTCTTCCTTCTCCTCAGTCAAAAATAAGTATTTGGTATCTGGTACACCATTCCACTAAAAAACAGATCATTACTCAGTCAATTTCATGACTCCTGTAAGGAAAAACTGCATGTGAGCTGCACCACTCTGCATTTTAAAAAGGTAGGATTTGCATATATACTTTTTTTTTAACCCAAGAGCTACCATGGAAGAACCAGATCCTGTACAAAGCACCCAAAGAAAAAGGATTTTCTTCTCTGAACGGTGCTAGTTCATGTGCTGACTTGCTTTAATCTCAGAAACAAGTGGCAAAGACGATCAGAAGAAATGTGTGGCCCCATATTACTTGGAATCTACATCAACATATAATTAGAAGACCATCTGTTCTCAAATTTTAACAAGCCAAGGTAGCTGGTACCTGATCATCTGACAAGAAGGATCAAAAACCCATGAACTTCAATGTCAAAGATACTTAGTCCCATAAAAGGCCTGTATTTGTGAAACATTTAGGTGGCAAAATATTTGGTGAAGTACCTACTCCTCAGTAGTGCTGCTCATAAGAACGTGACGATAATAGACTATGTATTGGCCAGAAAAAATGCAGCCATACTTAGCATTGATACAGATACCACTGAGGCTTAGTTCATTTCAGACTACCCTTTATTACTTGCTTGTTTTCCAAACCTAGTTTCTCTCCCCAGCCAAGTAGGAAAGGGACTGTGAAGGGGCAGGGAAAGAGAAGAAGCAGGAAACGTACCACTGTAGAGACAAAAATGCATAGCAACACACTACAGACCCTGATAACAATGCAGATATACAGCAACAGGCATCAAGCAAAGCACCTTTTAAAAAAAATTAGAATTTATTCTCCATCTCTGCTATATTTGCAAAGCATTGAAAAAGATATTTTTATGGACAGCTGATCTCTATCCCCTTCTCATGTATGACACTAGAAAAGCTATCACCCTGGTTGTATTGTGTGTGCTTGCAGTGACCTGCCCAAGATAGTTAGGCAACTACCTAGTGCCTTTAAATTTCTTTTGATGTTGTGGAGCCAAACTCTGGAAGAATCTAACTGCCTCAGCCTTGTTGCCTTATAGCATTTATTTTCCAAAATGGCAACAACAATCATTAGATTTTAAAAGCAATCCATACAGGAACTGATGGCAGCATAGAGGAGCAAGGACCAAATAATTTCCCTCTTTGTTTCAAGGGGATCCTGGACCAGTAGTCCCTAGCCAGGGAAGGGCAAAAGCAGCCCAACTGCTCACTCACTCAAGTCACTTAACAGTAAGAAAATGCAGTAGTACATAAATAAAACACTAAAAGCTTGTCTATAGATGAATAAACACTTTAAATGCAACAGCCATCAAAATCTTAGGTTTACTGATGACAGTACATTACATGGCATTCCCGTTTACAAACGAAGTTGCTAAAATTAAACTGAAGAAGCCAGTCACATGGGATTTATTCCTGTAACTGTTCTACATAAGTTTAACTCCTCCAATTTCTAATGCAATGATCACTAGAAGCATTGCTTAATGCTAATTGATGCCAGCACTTTGACATCCGATTGTGCTCATTTCAGCGAGCACACATGTGAGAAGACTATTATCATGCTTTTGGGTTTTTTTGGCTTAGTTTGCTTGCTTGCTTGTTTTATTGGGAGTGGTGGTGTGGTTGGTTTTTTGTTTGTTTTAAAAAGAATCCAGTCTCTTCCCAGGGTTAATGCGTAAGAAGACTTTCCTAATGGAGGTCAACTGAAAAACTCAAATCATTGTAAGATCTCTTCAAATACTGATCTAGATGTTGATAATGAATTCTTCTATAGATTCTTACTTTTCTTTATGGTTTAAATGTAAATACTGACTTTGCAATTGAAAAACATGATCTATATTGGTGTGCCTGTTTCTCCCAAACAGTACAGAAGTTTTTGGTGTTTAATCTGTTAGAAACGGGGTGCAGGGAGGAAGGGGGAAATACAGTTCCCTCAGGATAAAGAAAGCAAAACAGACTATTTAATATTCTTTGGAAGGAAAAAATTGTAAAAAATACAATTTAATATACAGGGCACGACTGAGTTCAACATTTTACAACAGTAAAATGAATGGTCACTAAATCAAGAGAATTTTTTGTGATTTACTATGATCTCTAAGTTAGAATGGAGCTTTACAAAAACTGATCACTGCTACCTGCTTCTCAAGGCTGCTATTATAACAAAACCCCCACATTTCTGCTTTACAGTCCAAGATACTACTACTCCAAGCACTACACAAATCACTTCTAACAACTGGTATCAACACTGAAGGGAAACTAACCACACCATGTCCTTTTATTTGTTTCCACTACAAAAGGTGACTATGGTCTGAGAGGACACAATACAAATCTCCAAATGCTATGTAAAAATATACTTATATAGACCTTGTGGGTTCTGAAATTAAGTTTTGCTGAACAGACTTTCTTTCCAAGTACTTCAGAGAAAACACAGTTATCCACTATAGTGTTTTTCCCTCTGTTCATCAGGTTATACCAAAAATTGTACAGAAAAGCTACAAAGGATATTCATGCAAGAAAAAAAAAAATGTAATCCCAAATAGTTACACTTACCTGCTGACAAACCATCTGATTTTGTGGAGGAGCTCACGTTGCTGCAAATCACTATTGCAAAAAACACTGGTATCCTGTTGCATTCACTAAACACAAGTGCACATACAAAATTAATTCAAAGTTGTTGTATGCTGGAATATCTACAGCACTACCAAGTTTCTTCTCTTTTTCCCCTTCTGACAGCTGAGGCTAAAGTGGCATTTCACAGTATCTCTTTCTCCAAATGTTAATTCAGATAGCTGGCCTGATTAATCTTGATAACTTATCCACTGCTGTAATCACTTCCAGTCTACAGCAGTGTCTACTCAAAACTCTTTCGGTCCCTAGCTCTTATCTCACATTATACATGTATATGTATATATTTCTTAACTATGAAAAGTTTCTCTTACTGATATGTTAAGCATTACATAGACTGTTAACATGATCTTAGATACCTACTTTGCTTAGAAGAAAAAAATTAAATTATCAACTGACAGTTTAGTCATGGCAGCCCACTCTGCTCTCTCATCTTCAAGTCTACAAGGCTCTCTAGTATCACCAAATTGAAGAGCGTTTTAAAAAAAAAAAAAAAAAAAAGCCTATTTCAGTTTTTGGCCTTGGAGGCATGCACAAGGACTGGCATACATGTTGCTAGTACCACTTCAATCCTCCTTCCATGGACTGACTGGCAGCTCCATCAAAAGTTTTCCTCTCCTTTCTAGTTAAATCAAGACAGTTAGACAGATATATGAGAATACTAGATTTGGTATTAGAAAGCTACAATATCAGCACAAAGACCTCCACTAAAATGAACTACAACATGTGAGTACCTGCATGCTACTGCTAACACCTATCACTGTTCAACTGTTCACTGAATGACTAAAAGGAATCCTGCCCAAACTGGAGCATTATGCAGTTTCAATCTACTTTCTAAAGTATGAACTAAGAACACTTAAGGAAAAAAGCCAGCAACTCAAAACCCAGAACTATGCTAACGCCAAAGGAGACAATGGGTTCTCCAGAAACACAGTAACACTGAGAAGGCTTTTCAGGCATATAATACTGAATGGTAAAATAATACACTGCAACTGTAGTTAGGAATGCACTGTTTGAACAGTTTTGATACAGAGCAGACAAAGAAATATAGCAGAAAGAGTCTACTATTTCAAGTTCTGCTGGATTTATAGTGCTTCCTCCCCCAGCTTAATAGCAAAAAGCACAGTTAAACAAAGTTCAATAGTCCCACTGACACCACCCGTTTTATCTCAAGCTGCTTTTAAGTTGGTAGTATTCCCTTTGTATGTTTAATGGATCAAGTAAAGATCAACTGCTGCTCAGCCTACATTACAGTTCAAAACAATTCCAGGTATTAGATTCTACCTCGGCAGGAAATATGGGAAGAAATGAGCATTGGGGAGCCTAGATAAGCACAGAAAGTCTAATTTTATTTCCTTAGAGTTGCAAAAAGACAGAACACAGAAGCCAGTCTCTTGGGCGATTACATGACAATTTTTGAAGTCACTACTAAGTGTTGCAACTTGATAAATGCTTCAGATATCAAGCACTCTTGAGATATTTCTCTTTTAGAATAACTTTAAACTAAGTTATAATTCCATGCCGCAACTGGGGAAAAACAGAGGGAACCTTCAAGCTGGCAACATTCTACAGAGCCGACAGACATCTGCCCCTGAAAGAATTATTTAAATGTAATGTAGGATACAGATAATGCCTTTAGGCAATGACTGTGGAACCACATATTGCACAATTTAACATCCCTAAGAGGAGAAAGTCTAGCTTTCCATCAAGTAACAGCCATTTCAGGAATGGTACTAGCATTAGAATGACACAGTACCAAGACAAAACAAATTATTTTTTTCAATCACCAAAAAAAAAAAAAAAAAAAAAAAAAATCAACAGAGAAGTAAGAATTAATTTGATTTTCAGAGGAAGAAAGTACTCACTACAAGCTCAACCAGTCTCACCACAGCAGCATCCAGCACATTTAAGAAGCTAACACATGGACAACCGTATTTTTAAAAGTGAGAGGCTCATTCCACGCTACTATGAAAGGGAAAGTACTTCTGACTGGGAGGATGCAACTACAGAAATCTGGAGAAGAACTCTGATGAATGTTGCAGCACACCCATCACACTTCTCCATCACAACAAAACAGAATGCTCTTCAAGTGCTTACCCCAAGCAAGGTGAAATTCCTTTCAGAAATATTTTCTTGGTTAAACTCTTTCACTCTTGTGGCCTCTAGCCACAAAAGACCACAGAAATACATCAAAGTAAAAAGATGTTTTCAGCAGTACCACATTATTCCAGCTGAAACATAAATCAGATCTTAAACACAGACCAGTCAAATGTGGAAAATCTCAATGCAGGGCATCAGACATCAAATTTACATTGCCCTACTTATTTTAAGGGTCAAACACACCTTGTTAAAAGCAAGTTTCAACTGTTCCTTTGTTCTTGAGTTCCACATAGTCCATCATAGTGGATTATTTCTATCAAAGTGCAAAAAATACTCACTGTCTTTCCTTCCCTCTTCTGGCTTCTGATGAAGAGGTTTCCAGGGCAACTTTAAACCACACACACTAAAAAAAAATTATTTTTCAACTCAGAAAACCACAGTCCCCATAAAGCATGCTGAGGAGAGCAATACCATGCCAAAAACAAGCTCCTGTTTATTGGCTCCATAAGTTCCTCCTTGGATATGCACAGGTTTTTTTAACCTTTGAGAAATCACTCTTCTTTTGGCTTCCTGCAAAGTATAACTGGTTAACTAATGCACATTACACTGAAAACTATTGTATTTTTTCAAGAACCTATGTTAACTACAGGAACACCTTCTTCAGAATCACACAACAATGACATTCTCCATTTACAAAAATAAAGGATTTTCTGGCTCTTCAAGATCAGTAACAAAGGATGAAAAAGTTCAGCACATGCTACACACCACAGCTGCAGTGTTTGCTCAGAGTAGCTGCTGAATATAGCTGTGCTGCACTACAACCAAGGAAAACACCACATCTGAGCAAGACAAAAGCACTCTCAACCCAAGTGAGAGCTATGTAGGTGCAGGCACATGACATTCTCAATATTATATCCAAGATACCGCTGCTACCTATTGCCCTAAGAAAACAATCAGAGATGTGACTGCCACAGGACAGATTAACTCTCTCATCTTTACTGAATCCAGAAAATTTCTTGGAAATCAGTAAGAATACATCAAGAATTGCAATTTGCACATGTTCCCAAGAAATGGGAGGAAACCTCTCCAAAGACACCAGCTAAGTTTTCACAGGAGACTGAGACAATGATCAACCAGAGCTCACGTTTTCACATATTTTTAACAACTTCTAAAATCAAGAGGCAATGCAATCATTCAAAGTTGAAGTGACAAGAATAGCAGTAAAAAATATGATCAAGGACAATCAAGAGTGCCAAGTGCATGTAGAGGATTAAAGAGCCAAGATCACAGAAAGAGGTTGAGATGACTATCAGATAATGAATGGCATGAGTCAACAACAAGCATCTCTGCTCCCTGAGTTGAGTCAATTTTCAGCTAAGGCCAAATACATTGTTACACTTCATATAACACACAAGTTCTGCCATGTGAGAAGTTACAACAAGTGATGTGCTGAAACACACACAGAGGTCCAAAACACCAGGTCCTGCAAATATGCTGGAATTCATTTTGTGAGGGGGGCTGGAGAGGTAATCAAGAGATTTTTGTGGTCCCCAAACAGATCAGAGAAATCCCTTTTTCAGTGTCTAAACAGAGAACTCCGTTTAATTACAGTAAATCCTATTAAATTGATCTTCCTCATAAATGGCTCAAGTGACCAACTCCAAAAGGCTATAGAAGATATAATGAATCCAGAGTTTAATTAGGACACACTGTTAGCTAACTATAATCTATTAATTAGCATTCTTAGTTTTTGCAGCTCATTGCAATAATACCCTTTTACTTTTAAATTGCACCCTTCTTTTTTTGGACCAAAGTTATACAATTCTACTAGTGTGGTAGTAATTATAGTGATTGCATAGAGAACAGCGGCCTGGAAATATCTGTAAATGTTTAATTAGGGGATAAAGGAAAAACAAGGAGGAAAAAAACCCTCAGATAGAGGAATCACTGTTCTCCAATCTATACGTAGTGACTGCTTAATCCACTTAAACCATACATTCATTGTATTTTCCTTACAAGTTTTCCACAGAACTCTCAAATGTCAAAACTGATTTCAGAAAAAAATATTATATTCTAAGACATTCTCTTCAGCATGAAAACAGAATTTAAAAAATAGAAGAATTTAAGAATAAAAATACTTACCTGCAGCTGAAATACAAAGAACATCAGAAAGCGGAGTGAATGCTATTCCATGTACTACCTCTAAGGAGTTTGTAATAAATCTTTTTTTGTAATAAAAATTATTTAACTTCAGGTTTTCTTAATTGAAAAAGATATATGAAAATTAATAAAAAATACTGCACAGATTTACAAATCCTATGTTGTGATACTTAACATTTGGTAAAAATATAGCAACTAAACTTCATGACTAATTCATTAAATTATTTCAAGCTAAATCAGGAAAAATAACTTACTTTCTTCAACTCACTTCTTCAAAAACTGAAAAGAAAATCTCAGCTTCAGTGCAGCAGCTTATCACTAACCCAAAGGAATCACCTCAAAGTAGTGCATAACATGTGGATTACTACCAGCACTACTTTTTCCCTCCAGCGGTTTCCCTCTCCCCACCATCTTCTAAAGCAAATCTTAAAAAAAAAAAAAAAGTGCTGCCAAAAATACCAAGTCTACCTTAAGGGTAGTAAGATCACGATCACACTTGAATTATGGAAACTATTTCATTAAACTTTTAGATATTTTAAAACCTCAATAGGAAAATTAATTTTGTCATGGTGAAAGCTGACTTACATTTCAGAAAACTTTTGGAGCTCGATGGTGGGCCTGTTTTCCATAAGAGTGGTGAGGTTTCTTACTGGAAAACTCACATTTGGCCAGAAACAAGCTACCTCAATGACAAGTAGTTACTTCGGGATTAAGCTAGCAAGAAGGCCTAGGTGGGAAAATTTTAAAACAGTTTTTAATAAGTAGAGCTGACTACAGAGAGACTGTAATTTTAATCAACCTCTCAGATTTATTCTAATTTAGGGACGCTTTTGAGAGGGACAAGACAAAAGAATGAGACACACAAGACTCTCTGTTCTGTCTATTCTCTAACTAGCCATACTACTATTACAAAAACCCACACAACTTGTAGGGTGCTTTATGATGGTTGCATAGCAAGACATGCACAGCTTATGACAAAAAACCAGATGAGCAGGTATTAAACAGTGTAACTTAAATGTGGCCAAAACCACAATTTATATCTGTTTGTGAAAACCACAGGTCTGGAGGTTTAAACTGGAGCTCTAAATTAAGACCAGTGTAACATGAACTTTGTTTTACTGGCAATCTGTCAACATTCAGCAACAGCTCAGTTGTATCTGGGGTCAGCAGTTAGTACATTCTGCACCTCAGAGAATGCTTCAAAAGGTAAGCTGTATTAATTATGAACAGAGTAGAAATATTAATTATGAACAGGGTAAAATTCTCCCAAAAGGAAACAGTCTGAGGAAAAATATGACAAGACACGAGGAGAAATAAGGACTCAAGAGGTGGCTTTAAAAAGAAGTTTGCAAGTTGAAAACATATTTTATTCTTACCAATTACCTGGGGAAAGCACCGATATCATTCAGCTGCTCTGTGACATGCAATTTTTTTTTAACTCATTTAATCATGCTACTGCACTAACACAACAGTGACATTAGATGACAAACCTGGTTTTCTTCTTGCAAAACTCTATATTGTTCCTTCCAAATGGTGATTTTTGAAGCTTCATCCTTCCTCAGAGCTCGCTCCTTTTTTAGCTCAGGACTCCAGAAGGTCTTGATACTATTCATGGAAGAACTCAGCTTGCTTTCTTTCACCTCCACATCCTTGCGAAGCAGATCGTTTTCCCTTAATACTTCTTTGAGCTGCGTCTGCAGATCCATTATTGTGTTATCCCTGGCCTGGCGCAGTGAGTGAGGCACAGTGGATGCCATACTCACTGGAGGGAGATGGTGCTCTCCAAATGCAATAGTATCACTGGCAACTCCACTACTAGCAATGTTAGGGCTGCTACCCATTGCAGTCATCCTAACACCGTAAGGCAGCCGCCCCCCGGATCGGCCCAAAGTCATAGTGCTTTTTGGGGTGTCTGCACCCACGTTCTCATGGTCACTCAGATACATTGGGCCAGACGTAGCATAGGCGGCATTTAAGGACTGAATATTTTCCATAGAAAGGGTTTTCCCACTGCCACCCCCAGTACTACTCCCAGAACTGCCTCCTGTGCTGTTGGTTCGACGATGGCCCAATCGTGGTGACCGTGGCAGCCTTGGTGAACGCCCTGGACTCTGGTTGCTTGGCTCAACCTTACCAACTGACCGAGCACTTCCATACATGGTTAAGCTGGTGGTGTGAGGCAATTAGATAGGCATAAATTAGGAATGAGAGAAATCCCGTTAAGTTCTTCAATGGTTGTAAGTCAGCTTAAGGCCAATCACAATTTATAACAGACCCAGTTGTCCATCTTTGAAGTCACGTGCTCACGATGTTCAGGATCACATCTGTATCAATAAAAATAACATATTAAATACCTAGGTTATCACAAAATATTTTATCCCACATTAGAATAAAATGTATTCTACTACTTTTACACTTCTCCAGCATCTTTTCAATTCCCACTCACAAAAAAGCAAACTGTTCTTTAGCCCATAATATTTAAACTCAAAAAGGATCTCATATTCTTGTTTTTCTGATCCTATATTATCACAGTAAAGAGAGATGAAATAAAGAACCCACCAATTTTCAAGCCACAATTGTGGTCATGACCTGAGTTCTACAAAAGTAGTATAACCTATTTTCCTATTTCTAACTGGCCTTAATTCTTTACTCATTACCTTTCCTAGTAAAAAAGACAATAAAAACATAAAGCCCATTCAGTAGTAGGGTTGGTTTTTTTTTTCCTTCAAGCATTGCTAGCTTCTGTAGTACACAGTTTCTAAACTCTGTTTCTATGAAAATAATCCTGCAAATGGGAAGGTAGGATGGAATGAAACAATTCTGCTCATGATCTCCCTTCAGTGTTGTCAGCCCTCCTTCAAACTCAGAAGACAGAACCAAAACTAGGAAGAATCATTAAAACATTGCTGACCACAAATCTTAAGCAAGTATAGATACAAGTTCAAAAGAACAGCAACCACACAGCAATGGGACCACTGATGTCAAAAGGAATAAGAGAATCACATCTGCACTGAAAACTGGTTACAGCCTCTATTTTCTCTTGAACCAGGATTCAGCCCTAAACATGACTTAAATCTTTGTTCAGATTAAGCAAAGATTTCAATTTAAATATAGTTCTCATTAACCAGATCATATTCATTCCATTAAATAACATCACTCCAACAGCAGGGACCTCTTCAAATACAGAACAGTATGACATCATCATATCACTGTTCCTCCTGTCTCTACTATTTCTTTAAACATGGGACTCTGGTAGCATATGCAATAAAACGCTGTATTTTTGCACTGCAACACTATGTTCTACAAATGCTAGCAAGTAGCTCTCTACTACAGGGACACTGGGCTAAGACCACTGTTATTAGTCAAGATCCATTGGAGGACAAAGAAATGGGGATAAAATCCACTTTTGAGACTGAACTACTGTTCTGTAGATCTACTCCCACTATACAATTCTCACTACTTTTTCTTTTTTTCCCCCTCTATTTTTTTGTGAAATATTTCTGGTCTAACCTCTCCCCATTAGATGAAAACATACCAGACAATACCCAAAAAACAGCAGCATCTTATATATCCCAAAATCCTTATTTTCAAATCAGCTTTCACTTAGCCTCATCTTCTGCTCTAAAGTTAGGTTTGCCAGATATTAGGAATCAATTTTTCCAAACTCTATGGCATATTTGTGACTTAATAACTGGGCAAGAAGATGAAAGATTAGGCTTGAAAGAATACACTTACAAAAGAAACAGTAGAATTAGTAAAAGTGGGTGAAATGGAAGATAATATTGAAAAACACATTGGAAAAAGAGCAGGGGGGGAAAAGTCAGTCTAATTAAAAAAAAAAGACATTAATTTTCCTTTCAGAAAAAAATTAGGAAAAGTTTAGGAAAAGTATAGGAAAAGATACCACAAGAAATAGTTCAAAATGTTTAACTTATCCCTAAGTTTTAAATGGAAAACAAGATCAGTACTTTTTTATTTTTCACACTATTTCATAGAAGATACAATAGCACACGTCATTGTATAAAGCTTATGGAACCTGATACTGTTTTGCGAGCAGTCCTCAAGTGCTCCCTCTGTCTTTCTCTGACTTTCTCTTTATTTAATTGACAACCAAAACTAGCAACAGTATTGCTACAGAATTTTTAAAAACACATATGTGAAGGAAAATAGGCCAAGGAAAGGGCCAGCAGCACTAATAAAAGTTAGCTACTGCAAAACCACCTATAGATTTATCCTTTTTTTAAAATACAAGTTACAGATAAGACGTTTCTTCTACTTCAGCTACATATCCTTGTGTAAAGCAGTAAAGAAACATAAACTATGTAACAAAGTCTACAGTGTTCCACTGGAGTTGCTTCAATAAGCAAGACTGTGTGCCCCAGATCTGGAAAAAAAACACTTCTTCTAAACAGAAAAGCTATTTCAGACTAATCTCACTGTTTGAGATACCAAAATGCTAAAAATGCTGCTGTGACATCAGTGGAGCACTCAAAACAAGTCAGATATGATTTCTTAGACACTACATAAAGTACATTAAACTAGAGAGCTAGTATTCATGAGGATTCTCTTAAAAATTAGTCTAAATCACAGCACTTGCTAGAAAATCACCATGGTAAAACAGTGCAAACATTCATTCACTTAACAGCTTTAAATTATTTTAACTTGAACCGAAATATCAGACGGTTTTATTCTGTGCATTTTAGCTAAAACACTCTCACTCAGAAACGTTAAATTTAAATGTTGCTACAAGTACATTACTGCTGCACGCCGAAGTATCACCTAGTAAAGTCCTAACAATATCCAAGAACTCCACAAAAGATTTCAGTTCATTGCTAATGAGTTAGTCACCCCCAAAACGGAGAAGTGCCATTTAACTCACAGAACTGCTTTCTCCTTGCTTTAGCTTACAATTTGTTAAGCTGTTAAAAGATTTTCAGAGAACAAGTGACTGATGTCAGTGACAGAAAAGTCGCTTGCCAGGCAGCTGAAAGGAGCAAGTGCTATACCACAGCCACCTCCTCATGTACCACACAGGCAGGTAAGCTCTTGGCCATGCAAAGTGGAAACACCAGCCCTGTGCTAATTCATCTCCAAGCTTTATTACACAGGTAATATTCATGAATATTCCAAATATTAACTAAATATACCCTTCTAACCATGCAGTCAGCTTTAGTATTTTCACTGACACAGAGATTTGTCATGGTTCAAGAGGAAAACATGCGTTACAAGTGAAACTTTTATTCCTAGTAGTATTTATCACTGATGATTTCATTTTGTTGCTATTAGGAATCCATAAGCAGAAGCTGACATTGAAACAATTCACACTAGAAAAAAAATAATCTATCATCCTGGAAACAGTAAACTGAAGAAAGTGACAGAAATGTCCTTTCTCGTTTGTAATGCCAATTAATTGGGAAGATGAAAGTTCTAGTTTTCTTCCAGGAGTCCAAGCAAAATTACATGGAAGATTTCCTTCAGATAGCAACATAACTGGAAAAAGTTAAACGTTTTCTTTCACTATTCTGACCCACACTAGCATTTTAATAGGAGCATCAGAAGTACAATCTCTTGTAGAATCATTAAGGCTGGAAAAGACCCTGAAGATTGAGTCTAACTGTAAACCTAGGGCTGCCAAGCCCACCACTAAAACATGCCCCCAGGTACCACAACTACATGTCTTTTAAACACCTCCAGGCATGGCGACTTAACCACTTCCCTGGGCAGCCTGCTCCAGTGCTTGACAGCCCTTTCAAGTCAAGAAATTTTCCTTAATATATAATCTAAACCTCCCCTGTCACAACTTGAGGCCATTTCCTCTTGCCCTATTGATTGTTACTCGAGAGCAGAGACCAAACACTCACCTGGCTACAACCTCCTTTCAGATAGCTGTAGACATGGTCTCTCTTCAGCCTACTTTCCTCACAGCTAAACAATACCAGTTCCCTCAGCCACACTTCATAAGAGCCTCATAAGGCTTTCTAGACCCTTCACCAGCTTCACTGCCCTTCTTTGGACATGTTTCAGCACCTCTATGACTTTCTTGAAGTGAGGTGCCCCAAACTAAATACAGAACTCGAGGGGCAGCCTCACCAGAACCAAGTACAGGTGGACAATCACTTCCCCAGTCCTGCTGGCCACATCATTTCTGATACAAATCAGGATGCTGGTGGTTGTCTTGGCCCCCTGGGCACACCACTGGCTCATATTCAACCAGCTGTTGACCAGCACCCCCAGGTGCTTTTCCACTGAGCAGCTCTCCACCCATTCTTACCCAAGCCCACAAGGTTGCACAGGGTTGTTGTGACCCAAGTGCAGGACCCAACACTGAACCGTGTTGAACTTCATACAATTGCTCTCAGCCCACCAATCCAGCCTGTCCAGGTCCCTCCTGCAGAGCCTTTATACCCTCGAGCAGATCAACACTCCTGCCCAACTTGGTGTCATCTGCAAACTTACCGAGGGTGCAGGTGATACCTCCATCCAGATCATTGATAGCGATACTAAATAGAACTGGCCCCAGTACTGAGCCCTGAGGAACGCCACTTGTAACCATCCACCAACTGGATGTAACTCTGTTCACCACAACTCTATGCACCCAGCTGTCAAGCCAGTTTTTTTTACACAGTGAAGCAAATGACCATCCAACCCACGAGCAGACAGTTTCTCCAGGAGAATGCTGTGGGAAAAGGTGTCAAATGCTGTACTGAATTTCAGGTAGACAACATCCATGGCCTTTCCTTCATCCACTAAGCAGGTCACCTTGACACAGAAGGAGACCAGGTTAGTCAAGCAGGATCTGCCTTTCATAAACACATGCTGATTGGACCTGATCACCTGTTTGTCCTGTACATGCCACGTGATAGCACTCAGTATGTCCTACTCTATAACCTATCCTAGCACCAAGGTCAGACTGACAGGACTGTAGTTCCCCAGGTCATCCTTCTGGGGAACCTACCCTACTGCCATGAAGCCAAAATGCAGCACTGTTTCTTTTTCCCTACTCTACCGTGACCATAAATTTAGTCACAAATAAATTATCCCTTAACCTTATTTAGAGGATCATGGTAACCACAAGGAACGCTGTCCAACTGTGACATGAATGTACTGGCCATTTTTTCTTTTGCAAACTCTCCTGTAGGTTTCAAAAACCTCCAGTCCTTTCTACCAATACAGGAAGCCCTACCTAAGATTACAAAGAGACTATAAATTGCAGGCATTTAAAAACCAAAACCACTGCAGCCAATGTTAAGCCATTCTTCCTCAAGGTAGCTTGCATACCTTTACACTTGTGAAACAAAACTCTTGTTCACTGCTCACTGAGAGCAAAAACTTCCAAAGAGCACCCTATCTGCAAACCAAGCAAAATTTTTTTAAAAAAATTAACATCAGCCTAAATAAAAACTTCATATAGATACCTAGAGATTGGCGTAGCAGCTTTGCAAGTAGAGATACACAGCTCACCTGGTTTAGTATTAGTTTAAAACACTATCTAGTAATTACAAAAAAGCTTGAAAGAAGGACTATCAGAAGCATGAAAAGGATAGAAAAAATAGAAAACACTGTATTTTGAAAATTTTTAAAAAATTATAGTTGACAGTTCTGAACACATTTTCAATATGGGAAGTGTAAGATAGGTATCAGTACATTCTGCCTGAAGTGCCAGCTAAGAAAAGTGTCTTCTGAGTTCCCAGAGAACTGTCCAAAACCACGCAGAGACAGATACCATGAACTGTGACATAAGTTCATCGTCTGACAGTAAACATTTAAATGCACTGCAGTGCAACTTGGGGCAAATAAAACGAATCTGTTTCATTACAATAGCCTACTCATAGCCAGTGAAAAGCAATGGAGCATCAAGCCTCCTTCAAAACAGCAAAGCAGCCACCACTGCAAGGAGTACAGTGATATAGAGAACCACACATCAAAGAAACTGGTAATTCAAAGCAGCACGGAAGCCGGCAACTCCTGCATCAGAATCTGCATGCTGAAAGAACAGTAAAACGCAACCTGCACAACTTCATGCAGGTTTCCTTGTAAGGCAGTTATGAAATGAGGGAGGGCAGGAATAGGTACACTACTCTTGTCAAATATCTGGTGGTTTTCAATGAGTGCTGTATTCAGGCATAGTAGAAGCGTAAGAAATTCTGGCGGGATCAGATTAACATCAACTTCAGGATAAGGAACCCAATAACATGAGATGTGTTTACCAATGCTGTTACACTCAGCCCCTATATCTAGTATTTTATGAGAACCAATGGCCCTGAAAGCAAACATTCCTGGCTACAGCTGACAGAAAACAGAAGATTCATTAACACAAACCTCTGGAGGATCAGCCTGTCATATAAATACATGATGCATTTCATATTTCCCCATACTCCAGGACAAATACGAATACCATACTAACTACTTCTAGGTAAATAAGCAAACCAAATACAGAAAAACACAGTGCAGAAATATATCCCTGCTTACATTTGTTAAAGCAAAACGAAGTCAGGAGTAACTTCTGCAGCCTTCAGCAAGCAACATTTCCACTGCATTTCTTTGCTGCAGGTTCTGTTCAGGACTGACACCAGCTGACAGACAACAGAGTAAGCTCCGTAACACCATCACTGCCTGATACTCAGGACTGAACTTTCTTGTAGCACCAATACCTGTCTGCATAAGGAAAGCTTGGAATGTCAGTTCTAGAATTGCAACAGAAAAATCCTCCTTCTTCACAAGAGGCATCTTTATCTGATACAGCAGTGTGGCAGACGCATTAGACTTCACTAACAGAGGTAGCAATTGTTTCCATTTTCATAATTCACACCTTCACGGTTCACCATAAATAAGAATGACTGCATTATACTGTCTGGATGTGGACTCCAGTATAGAGCAAAGGGGGAAACAAGAAAAGATTTAATTCAAAACCAGGAAAAGCTCATATTCCAGTAAAACCCTGACAAATGTCTTTCCCTGGAACTCAAATAGCTGGTATGATGACAGAATAGACAAGATTCACAACAACTTAGAGGTGTGCCAACCAAGATGAAGACAAAGAAATTTAATTTCTGTTACTTTCTGTTACACACCACAATTACAACAGCCATGGATGCTATGCTACTTTACATAAAAAGAATTGAAGTATCTATCTTTGGACTACAATATGTATTTTTTAGGTCTGACTACTTCTAGAAGGTAAGAAAGCTTACTATTTTTCATGCTAAATGAATGACTATTACACAAGAAAGTGACAGAAAAAAGTTTACTTTGGAATTGTTTGCAAGCCAACCAGTGCTGAACACAAGGCACTGAACCCACAGAATACAGGACTGTTCCACGTAAAAATATTTTTATCCTCATGACCTTGACAGCAAGAAAGGAAAAGTAATGAATGAAATTAAGACAGAAATAAGACAAAAAGAAGAATTGTTCATATTGTAATTGATTCTCATTCCTAGACAGCTTGTGAATAGATGCCCAAGCACCAACCTCTGTGTGTGTCCAACCCTTTTTAAAGGTAGGTTGTTTTGGTTTTAAAGTTCACTGACTTGCACATCTGCCAAGTTCACTGAAAGCAACAAGAGCCCTTGTTCTGTCTCACTGAACACAGGAAGGAAAGATTGATACCTTCTCCTCCCTATACACAGAGAAGTCTTCCCCAGAAAATCTCTCAAAAATGCTTGATAACCTTTAGGTGACTTTGACACACTGAAAAAACATGTTTTCTAAAACGTAGGCCATCAATCCTAACATTTTGAGGAAAAGCAGCAGCCACTTGTGAAAGTAGTGTTTTGTTTCTGAACATAAATTGACACTCCTGTTACTTTTTAAATTTGAAAAGTTAACATGAATGGTACACATTCACTTCACGTCACCACAGAACATGGAAACACGCTGATGAACATTTTGGACACCATTCTGTTTTTCATTCTTCTCTCCCATTCCTGAAAGATATCCCTCCCAGAATATACTACCCGTGAGTATCTACACAACAGCCAGAAATACTCATCAGCTTCCTAGTTAACTTGTGTCCCACAAATATACATTTTCTTTCATAAAGGAAATTCCTTACTCCATAAAGACACGAATAAGACAAGAAAACATGTCCTGCTCTGTGGTAGCTTCTTTGCAAAAGCAGTTTTAATTGACATAACGTTTTGTCTCTTATAATACCTGTAAGTCTTGATATGAGCAAAAAGGGTTTACATTAACCACCACACCTTCACTCCTTTATGACTTCTTTCCCCCAAAAGATCACAAAACTAAAAAGGCTCACTATTTTTATAAAAATGCATGTATTTCAGCAAAATAATTATTTGCTCATATTTATATACTCTTTATGATTCACCATTTGTTCACAAGGATTTTTTCCCAAAAGCTGTGGAGATCAGCCTCAACTCAAGGCAGAACATGAGGTGCTACTGACACCTCTAGCAGCTTTACATCATCTCACTTGTCAGACTAAAATGGTTCTATTCACAGTATACTAAGAGTTAACCTGGTCACTAAATATGGGTGTATGAGCAAGGTCTTTCTCTTTGTTAGGTTGTTAAGTATCAATAGAAACTTTTCTTTCTCCAGCGACTGGGGCACATATTTCTTAATACTGTCTGGATATAACGCTTCAAGGTTTCTCAGGTATGGCAGAAGTTTTGGATACTGTTCCAGCACCTTTTCTCTCCAATAGCTTTAAGACTGGATGATCAGCACATGGTGAGGCATATTGTGGACCATTCTCAATTCCTGGCTCTTGCCTGGGTTTACCAGGGATTGCGCTGAACGACCCACATGGTTTCTCCCTTTTCTTATGTTCTTGACACTGACTTGTATAGGCGGGCTAGGAAGATGCATCTGGATTTGTTTTGCACAACAAATGAGAGCTGGTTAGAAATGTCTACATTTAAAGCAGACAGGAGATATACAGCAAAAATTATCATGTGCCTTTTTCCTTTTTTTTAAAAGTCCAAAACACAGAAAGCAATAAGAGTCAGAACACACACATAAGATTTCTAGTGATGAAATGATTAAAATAACTCTCATTCTTCAAATTACCTATGAGACTGAAGACCTGTGGACATTAATAAACTGTCATTGTATGGCTAAAGAGTTTATAGCCCGACTTCAAGAGTATACAGTCAGTAAATACTATGTGTTTGCTTGTTTCTCTGTCCCCTCACAGGTGGAACACAATGCTAAAAGCAACGAAGATACCACAAAAGCCCAGAAGTACCTGGTAAACCCATGCAGACTGCTAGCCTAAAGTCACCATGGGTAACATCACTGTGCAAAGCATGCTCCATCTACAGAATTTCCATCACACCCTTGCCGTGACAACAGAGTTGTGCTAACAGTATCAACACAACTCACATACTAGAAAACATTACTTTTCCTAAACCAGTACTGGATTTTCCAGGCTCTCATGCTCTACCACTGCCATAGAGCCGCTCACTGCATGTCACAGAGTTAAACTCTCGGCTTCGGCAGCAATTGATAGAACCCTCATCGCCCAGAGTGCTCTTACAGCAGGGTAGCCAGCAAAGTTCAGTAATGCACATTATTGCTTCTTAATTCTAGCAATCAGCCTGATTATTTAAAAAGCTTCCTGCATGCATGCATGCATTTCTGAGCATACCACACTCAAATCAAACAAAGCAGACCTTCTAAACATGCTAGTGGTTTAGACAGGTAACTGTTGCAACAAACTCTCACACAAGAGAGGCTTTTGAGGGAATAGGCTTAAAAATAGGGATGGTGTGAGGGAAGGAGGGATAACAATGGGAGAGTATCCTGCTTCACAAAATAAGGAATAATAGCAAGGAACTTGTACAGTGGTCACAATAACACAGTGAAATATTTCTATTCATACTGCAACACAGAGATAACTGCTACCAGGAACTGAGAAAGTGGCAGAGTCAGTAAAAAGTCTCAGGTTTCTTTCACTACCAAGATTTGCAATTCAATAGAAAAAAATAAGTACAGGTCATGTAAATACCAAACCTGCTTTTATGTCAGTCAGGCCATTAGCCAGATGTTTGAGATGAAAACTTATGCAAACAGAATCTCATAAAAGTGTGTGATGGGATCAAAGAGACAGTGCTAAGACTTATGAAAACCACAATCCTTTAATATAGCCCAGATAACAGGTTTTCTACAGTTTGGGTTTCTGTTAACATCCTTACAGTGATTTGATTACAGCTAATTTGGTTTATGAAGAAAGTTCAAATTACATCAAATATTTTGATCCACTCTTGTTCTTCCCAGCAGATCCCAAACTTTTTTTAGCTGCAGCCCCTTCTGCAGCTTAGTAGATTCAGACAATTCCAAATTTCTGGATGATACAGTAAAGTCACATACTTGACTACTCAGGGAACTGCTGTTCTGCGATAGAGTTCTGAACTATGCTTCCAGAACTGAACTACACTCACTAAGTACAGCTGCCTCAGTTATTAAATAACTGGCAGTTTAGTTCAAAGACTTAAACACTGACAAATATAAATTATTGTACTACCAACACTGCTCATGCCAGCATAGGTAAGGCAGTGTTTTTTCTCGTTTAATATTACTTGATATGGCTGTAAGGGTACTGACTCATAAGTGACCCTGAATTGGGGCACACATCTGAGCTGATGTCATTTTCGTCACAACATATCAAAATACACTTTACAATAACATGTCAGGCTGAAGACTGCAGTACCTCACTCAGGAGGAGAGGTATGTTCAGCCACCTACTGCTACAGATGCAGTAACCTCCGGGAGAAAAGGAGGGCAGGCAGCTGGTGGAGGTTACTGCCAGAGACATCCTAGCGGATTTGGCCATTGTTTAAGAATCACACCCCCGCAGTCAAGCCAGGCAACTTTTTTTAGGTACAACCTGTTGGATCTGAGGTCTCATATACACCTACAACCACCCCACATAAATCAATTTGCCTTCAAAACGAGCTTGGACACAGCCTTAAACACAGATTGTTCTTCAGACCCAATTCTATTTGCATCCATTCACTTTCATTCTCTTGGCTCCTATCCTGCTTTTCCCCCATACTACCTGTGAGGATGTTTCTTTTTATCTTTTCTTCATATCTCCTAATCTCTCCCATTTTCACTGGGGTTTCACTTTAAACCACTTCACGTCGACAAGAACCATAACGTGAAATTCCAGCGTGCATGCAACATTCCAGGTAAAACAAATTATATGCCTCAGAACTAAGATTTAGAGTTCACGTTAAAAGAGAGAAAGAGGTGGAAAGACAGCGATTCCTGACACATGCTTCAGGACGGCAGCAGATTCAGAAACAAAGCATCACGTCAGCTGACGCTTACTTTGTAGTAGATGCAATAAAACAAATGAAACGCGACCACTCAGCGCTCATAGGGGAAAATAAAATGAATGCAACGCCGCAAGGTCTAGGTAGACAGCCACCGGTCACCATTACCTCAGATGGTGCGACTAAACCAACAAGCGTGAGCTTCCCAAGGACAGAGGAAAGAAGTAGCGACGGAAAAACACGACATGGAACGTGAATGGGAAGAGCACGAAGGACCTACTGCAGGAGGCAAAACCCAACCCCACCCGGCGCACAACAGCCCGCCTCGGCGCACCACCACCATGAGCAATGCCCGGCAGGACGCGGGCCCGCTCGTCTGCCGCCGAGGAGGCGGCGGGCAGGGTGATGTGGCCGGCCCCGCCGCCGTCCCCGCTGACCGGACGGCCGGGGTCAGGGAAGGCCTGCCGCCGCCCAGCCCCCGGGCCGTGACAGCGTGCGCGGGGCCCGGCAGGGGCGAGGCCCCGCACCCCCCCGGCCGCCTCCCCCGGCCGCGCCCGGGCGCCCCCTCTCTCCGGTCGGCCGACAGGCCACGCAGCCTTCGGGGAAGCCGCCGCCGGACGCGGACTCACCTGAGCGGCAGCTCTCCGCCGACAGGCCCCGCCGCTGCCTGCCCCCTACCCCGCCGCCGCAGCCCCTGACTAGCCCGACGACTGCCTGCAGCTCCCGGCTCCCGCAGGCCCCGCCCCATCCTGACTCCCCCCGCGGCCGGTAAGAAATGCTCACACACACACACACACACACACACACACCCACCCACACACACACACACACACACCCCCACACACACACACACACACCCCCACACACACACACACACACCCCGGCCCGACCCTCCGCGCCGAGCGAGGCCCCCCCACCTGCCTGTCAGCCCGCGGGGACGGCGAACGCGACGGCGGGAGCGGGCAGCGGCGGCGCCCCGGTGAGGTGAAGTCGGGTCGGCTCCGCGCCCGCTCTCCACCACCTCCGCCTCTCGCGCGCGAGCTCCGCCGCTCCCTCCCGCGCCCCCGGCGCGAGTCTCAGAAACCCCGCCCCTACCGCCGCCGGAGCGCGGCGCCCCGCAGCCCCGCCCGCCTACGGCCGCACGGCACCCCGCCCACAAGCGGGGCTTCCCTCTCCCTGCCCCCGAGGGCGGGCTGTTCCAGTACCGCACCGCCTTCCCGAGCGTGGGCACGGCCTTCGGCAGCCCCGGCGCTGCGTCATCGCCTGGCGCGGCCGTAGGAAGTTTGACTCCTTTCCCGTGCCGTAGCCGTCGTTCTGGGCGTCCCTCCCGCTTTTCCCCTCTCCTTCCTGCCCCGGCGGGAACTGCGAACAGCCGCTGGAGGACGGAGGCGGCCCCCTCGGCCCAGGTACTGCGGCCGGCGGCAGGAAGCGCTCCCCTCCTTTCCCTTCCTCCGGTGGCGGCGGGGTCGCTTTCGGCCCCGCCCGCGGACGCACCTGGTGGGCGAAGGACGCGCGAGGCACGGCCGTTAACGGTCGCCCGGGGTCGGGTTGGGTTGGGTTGGGTGTTCCCTCGGGAAGCCGTTAGCGGCGCCGGCCGGGGGGCGGCGCCTCCTGGCGTGGAGCTCGTTGCACCAGCCGCGGGGCCGCCTCTTCTCGGGTGCCCCGCTTCCCCGGCGCTAAGGCAGCAGTTCTCCTGCCGCCCGCTCAGCTCCGCTCCTCAGGAGGGCCCTCCCCGGCCTCCCGCCGCCGAGGGTCGAGGTCCTCATGGCCGCGGAGCTCCGGTGGGTTGATGTCTGGGGCCCCGTCCGAATGGCCGTGAGGTGGCTGGGGCTGCGGGATGCTCCTCGGGTAGAAATTCTCTTAGCCTGTGGGATTCCCGTAAAGGCGATGCTAAAGCAGCTAGGGACACCTAGGCAGACCTCCCTTGTGCAAGCCTCGGTTTCCCTGATAAATGTTCCCTCCTTGGAAGAGTTCCAGGCAGACAGAGCAAATGACCTGCTTAGGAATCTTTCTAGTTCGACATTTTGTGATTTCAGGGTATAAGGAGCCAAAACCAATATTGACTTAGCCATTAGTCCCAGGGGACGCTAAAGCGAGAAGTTATATTGAATTGGATAAATCTGTAAAACTGCATGAGGAATGACAGAATGTGGTGGTTTGGCCCTGGCTGAAAGCCAAATGCCCACCAAAGTTGCTCTATTGCTCCCCTTTTCAGCTGCACGGGGGAGAAAATATATACTGAGAGGCTTAGGAGTCAAGATAAGGACAGGGAGATATCATTCCTCAGTCAGCGTTATGAGGGGAAACAGACTCAACACAGAATAAAGGACAGAAACTCTCTAATTTATTACACTGCACTGCATACCCAGTGACACCAGAGTCAGGTAATGAGAAGTGTGACCAGATTTAAAGCGCTCCCCCCACCCCTCCCTTCTTAGCAGACTTCATTTCAGTCATGATTTCACTCCCTTCTTCACCCAGCTGTGGCACAGGGAGGGGCAGGGAATGGGAGTTTCAGTCAGTTCCTCATGGGTTGTTTTCCTTATCTGGGGAGGGATGGACACACATGACAACACACATGACACGGGGCTTCAGCTCTTCATCAGCTGTCCCAGTGTGGGTCACTTCTATGGGGTGCAGTCATAGAATCAGAGAATGTCTCTCAGTCTCTCAAGCCCAGACTGCTCTAGCCTGGTCCTCCATAGGGTCACACGTTCCCCCCAGCAAACCTGCCTCAGCATTGATCTGCTCATCTGTGTGTGTGTCTCACTCTCCACAGGCTGCAAATGCTGGCAGGGGCTTGCTCCAACAGGGGTCATGGTGTCTTCTGTATGTCTCCACCTGCTCCAGTGTGGGGCCTCTCCATGGGCTGCAGTTGGGGTCTCGGCCTTTTCCATGGGCTGCAGGGGGACACCTGCTCCACCATAGGTTTCTCCACGGGCTGCTGGGGCATCTTTCTATCCAGCACCTGGGGCACCTCCTCCTCCCCGTCTTCACTGACCTTGGTGTCTGCACAGCTTCTTACATCTTCTCACTCCCTTCTCTGGTGACAAAAAAGCCGCTGCTTGCATTTTTTTTTCTCCTAACTGTGATTCCCAGAGGTGCTGTGCCTGTCACTGATGGGCTCAGCCTTGGTCAAAAATGAGTCTGGCCTTGAGCCAGCTGGTGTTTACTCTCTCAGGCCTACAGAAAGCTTCTAGCTGCTTCTTGAAGAAGTCATCCCTGCAGCCCCCTGCTTCCACCAGAACCCACCCACACAAAACTACAACACAGAGTTATCGACATATAAAATCTCACTAAATTAGTATCTTGTTACAATAAAAATCTACACCTCTCACAATTACAATAGTTGACATGCATTGAATTCCCAACAATCTGAACTTCCTTTTCAACTGTAGAAGCACAGAATCCTTTTAAAATTAATTTCTGAAGAATAACAGTAGTGCAGGTAAGCGCATGCCATAATCTACAAGCCCTTCTACGGTACCCCAAAAAAGGGATGCTTTACACTGCTGTCCAAGGAAGCAATTATAATTTCAAATGTAAATGATTTTCCATTTAAAAATAAACAGTGCTGACCTGGTGCAAAGTAGAAAAACAAAGATCTGGAGAGCTTTAGATTTTTTGTGGCAACTTGGTTAGTGTGCCAACTTAGTATGGTCTTGCTGCCAGAAGTGTCACCTGTGCCTGTAACCAGTGGTTTTTATGATGAGCAGTTTGAGAAATCTCCCACAGCTCTTACAGAGTTCAGATGTTTCACATTCCAGCCTGGATTAATTTCTTGTCTAGTAATTGCATTTGGCAAAACTACAGGCTTTCCACAGTTACAATTGGACAGACTGCTTTTCCCTTTAAGTCCCAAACCGTTACTCCTGAGTTAAAAGGCCTGCTCTCTTTTCCTTGCAATGACTAAAGTGGCTTATATATAAATGATGTGGTTATAAATCAATCCAGCAGGCTTTTAGAAAGAAGTACTCACATAAATAATTTACAATATTTGAGTAGTACTTCTGCCAGGTCTTGCCTCCAGAACAAGCTCCTGGTCTTTATAAATGGGAAAATAGTTGTTCAAGAGTAGACTATTCACGTTTTGGTTTTGTAACTGAGAGGTGTTACTGTTTCACACCTGGAAAAGAACTCCTGCCTCAAACAAGTTGATTCCCTCTTCCTGCAGTTTTATCTTGCAGTGCAATAAAGCAGAGCACTTCTAACTACAAACCTAGCTCCTTGTTTGTTGTTACAGGGGTTATTTTTTTTTTAATAAAACATCTTTGAAAGATTATTTGTTAAGAAGTACCAGTCAGTTCCTTTAATGAAGCGTTTTCTACATGGAATTGTGGATTCATGCAAAGAAATGAAGCAATGCAAAAAATTAAGTAGTATTTATGTTCCTAGAAGACAAATATATCTAAAATATAGAATTGTTTAGAATTATCTGTTTTATAATTGCTATTAATGCATTTTTAACTAAGGAAACTTTGTGGACTCTTTGTAAGGCAAAAGTGACAATGAGTGCTGAATTGAACAAAATTGTGTAGGGGAGAAGTAAGTTGCAGATAACACTGCTGTTAAGGAATGTGTTTGGAGGAGTAACCAGCAAAATTTGAAGATTCTGTAGTCTAAAGTGCAGCAGCACATGTATTTAACACACCTGGACGAGAATTAGATTTGCAGTTGCTGGGGAAGTAGGATCCTAAACCACCTTTCAATAGATACAGTGATGTTCAGTGGATTCCTAACAAGAGTGTAAAGGGTGTTACAACAGAAAACCCGGCATAATGAACGAGGAGATGAGTTTCTCATCCTGGGTTCCAATGCAGGAACTGATCAGATAGGCCTCCTTTCAGATGTTGGATGTATTCGAACATTCTAGATAGAAATACTCTCTCTCAAATGCACTACGTTATTCTGTTAAGCTGGTATAAAGAAGAAAGAGCTGTACACTTTGTTCATTAACATGATAATCAGAAAAAAGCATGACCAGAATTAGTGTTTCTGTTTTGTGCCAGTGAGGTTATCGTCATCATCAACCTGAATTAAGCATAGTGCTGCCTGATAAATCTAAGGGTTAAATTTTGCGTTTGGAGCCACACATATAGATTCCACTGAAATAAGTGGAACGTTTCAAGATATGTTGAATCTGAAATGAGCTGTAACTGAGGAGAAATTGATGTGCATTGAAAGCAAATATATTTATACTACTACAGATAGATCAAACTTTGTGTTACACCTTTTTATTCTCTTGCTGGGGTGATTTCACTACAGACTGTGGCCTGAATCAATACAGCATTGGCAAGCATCAGAGGCCACCTTTAGTCTACAACAGACTTCCAGTCTCATGACCTTCCTGTGCATTTCATTGTTTAGCCAATAAAACACCAACTATCTTTTTCTTCTGTTGAACTTAGCAGAACATTGCCTCACTTCTCTCAGGTCATCAGGGTTGTTTGCCTAGAGATAGTATCAGAAGTCAAACCCAAAGAGTTACATTGTATACAATTTTCCCACAGCAATTTTGTAATGTTTTCCACTCTCTTTAAGCTGTGCTATATAGTATAGGCCTGTCTTCGTTAGGAACACCTTGTAGTCAGAAGATGTACACCACAGTTCAGTGTTGGATAAAGCCAACTTTGTGTAACAGGCTTTCTGCCGTGCAGTTTAGAGTTCCCAGAGGTGAGAATACCCCACAGAATAAACAATTTGTGAAGGTTTTTTGTAATTTTTGTGAACCTTAGGTTAAATACGTGGTATTATCTTTACTGCTTTGTAAATCACTTGTTGCTACATGCATAGCTGTTTGTTCTTGGTCTTCTCAGTAGAATTGCTTTTATTGAAAGAATGTTAAAAGACTTTTTGCTAGGCCAACTAAAGGTTCGCTGTGAAGGAAACTTAGCCATATGGAGAAGGATGAGGTTGAAACAAAAGCTGTCTAAAATCGCACAGTATATTCAAGTCCTATATTATAGATGCTGTGATACTACAATTAATTTCTTGAAACAGCCATGTTCTAGCTGAGGGCTTCCCTGAGATGTGATACTTATGTAATTCATGGCATGCAAACCATTTCAAAGTGACACAAAACTGCCTGCTTCTACCTTACATGTGAAGAGAACTGGGAACTGACACTCCTAGCACAGGAGTAAGGCACAGTGCATGGTTCAAAACCCTAGTTTGGCAAGACAGAGGGGATCTGGGAAGAGAATAGATGATTTAGGACCAAAAACTTTTTTTGAGTAATGGGCAGTAGGGTGGACAGGTGTGTGAGGATGTGTTCATTCAGAAAATTAAAAGGTTTGTGTTAATGGAAGTTGAAGGTGTTGCTGCCATAACCTACAGTAGTGTGCAGATTAAATTCAGGATTATCTGTTCTAGAAGATTGGTTTATTTCCTACATGGGAATTTATGTACACATCCAGATTTTTCTCAGCTCAGTTCACTGCCACCATAGAAATAAATACCTACTTCTAGAGAGTTGTTGAAAATTAGTATTTCAAAACCAGCCATTTTTCTGATTGCATACCTCATCTGTTCAAAATTTGAACATTTGTATTATCAACTTTTGAAAAAAACCTAAAAACCGTAAGATCAAGAGTAAGATAAGAGTAGAGGGGGAGGGTGGAAGGAGGTGATCCTCCCCCTCTACTCTGCCCTGGTCAGGCCCCACCTGGAGTGTCCAGTTCTGGGCTCCCTGGTATAAAAAAGACAGGGATCTCCTGGAGAGAATCCAGACAAGGGCTACGAAGATGATTAAGGGCCTGGAACAGCTCCCGTATGAGGAAAGGCTGAGTGAGCTGGGGCTGTTCAGCCTGGAGAAAAGAAGACTAAGGGGGGACCTAATTAATGTTTATAAATATCTTAAGTATGGGATGCAGGGGGAATTGGCCAACCCCTTTTCAGTGGTCTGTGGGGACAAGACAAGGGACAATGGCTGTAAACTGGAGCACAGGAAGTTCCGCACCAACATGCGGAAGAACTTTTACACAGTGAGGGTGACAGAGCCCTGGGACAGGCTGCCCAGGGGGGTGGTGGAGTCTCCTTCTCTGGAGATATTCAAGACTCGTCTGGACGCCTATCTGTGCAATATGAGCTAGGGAGCTGCTTTGGCAGGGGGGTTGGACCCGATGATCTCTCGAGGTCTCTTCCAACCCCTACAATTCTGTGATTCTGTGATTCTGTGATCAAAATATAGTAGTAGTAAAAGCTGTTAGGATTCTTTGCTTGTTCTAGTCTATCGAGGTGATGTTTTGGAGTTCACAGCAACACCTGTAGCCTTCTGAGTGTTGTTTTTCTCGGTGATAAGAAAACTTTCTGAGAACATTAACCAGCAGAACTGAAAATAATTCCCAGTAAATAATAAACAGTGGCCATAGTGACAGAGGTATTAAATTCTAATTCCTAGGTGTCTCTTATATGATGCTAAACTGCTTTTATCATCGTGCATGCAGAGCAAGTCTATTTGAACTTTAATTTTAATATTTAAAGGTGGTTTGAAAATACAGCTTTTTTAATGCTGGTTTATGAGTCAGGCAGTCTCCTAGCACTGTCCTGTCCTGGAAGGTGTTTGAGGCTCTTTTGTATGCCAGTCAATAGCTTATTATCTACTTGATTATTAATGTTTCATGTGAGTTAAAGCCTTGGGGGGCGGGAGGGTGAGGAAATAATATTCTACTGGAAAATGGAAGCGCCTTGCCCTACCTAGCTCCTGGCTCTGGAATTGAGGTAGATTTATAACTTTGCTTGCAGAATTAACTTTTCTCTCTTCCAAACGCCTATTCTAATAATTTTGAAATTGAAGTTCTGTCTCTTGAAAATGCTGTGACAATAGCTTTGAGGTTTTGCTGTGCTGCACTTCACCACATTGGAAAAAAAATTACCACGTTGCTCTAACAGAGTGTTTGGATTAAACCAGGCTCACAGCTGAAGCAAACCATTCCTACAGGCAAAGCCTGAAACTAAACTGGCATCATCTGTCCCCTTCACACAAGCCATGGAGTAATACATAATTTGAATACAAACCACTGACATGTTTCTAAACTGTTTATTGCAAAGTAGTACATTGCTGGTATTCTCTAGCAGCATCTGGTCTCTTGGATTAAAACCACATGACGTGGAGCTGTTTTCAGCAGAACTGTGTACTTCCTCCTCCTCATTTGGAATCAGTTTCTACATCTAATTCAGATCTTCATTAAAGGTTCATTCTCCTTAGAGAATTTAGACTGGCAATGATACACACCATATAAAAACTTGAATACTGGTTTCATAATTATTAAAGCCATTTTGCTTCAAAATGCCACCCACCTTTTGTGTATAAAAATTTGTGGCAAACAAAATAGGGCTATGTAAGCAAAGACACACAGTTCGTGCATTGCTTTTTCCCAGGGGCTTTACAACAATGAAGGTCTGATTTAGGCTGCTTAGAGTGAAGAAAAAAGTGCATAGCATTGTTCAAACTTTGATTCCCTCTGCCACTCATCACAGATACTATTTTTTCTCTCTAATTGACTCCCTCGGGATGCAGTGGACTCTTTGCTTAATGGGGAACATTCTGCTTAATCACAAATGTTATCTCCTGGTAATATAAATTTCTGTATGTTCTCTTCCAACACCAAATGTATTTACCACAAATTGCAGCAAACATTTGATGGAAACACATTCAAATGTAGAAGCACTGTACAATTATACAAGTTTTTGACCTGACATTAATAATTACTGAAAAACAAAATTAAGGAGAATTTTAGCTACACCTAGCATAATTACCAGTGCTCATACTTGCCAACAAAACAAGTAGTGTCCTTTTTCTGAAAGTTGTTTGCCAAGTTCTCAGTAAACTTTGGCCTCCTCGTTTAGAGACTAGAAAAACAACTTGGTTTAAAAAGTGCTGAACCTGGAGTACAGTAGAAGAACATGAGCCAGGTACTGACTGACTGTCAGATAACACTATTATCTACTGAGGATTTTAGACTCTCAAACTGTCTTGACATCTCCAGCTGTCTTGAATGTATATTGATTTCTCTTCTAGTTGCATTGTATATAAAAGCCTTAGTGATAGCCTACCGGTTGCACTCAGCATTTGTGCAAATACAAGGGAAGATTGCCTCCAGGGGCTGGTGTGGAAGTGGTGCTGCAGCTCCTTTGCACACCCGCAGTATAGGCTCGGCAAGCGGCTTCTGCAGGGCGGAGTGGTAATGCAGTACTGGGCAGTTGTTGGATACTGGCTTGGAAAAGGGTGCCATCTACTGAATTATCCGTAGAGCTTCTCAGAATTCTCACAGGTTCTGTACGCTTTTCACTTCTGCCTAGTTTATATGATACTGTCATAAGACCAGATAGCATGATCACAGTCAAAACAGTAATTAAAATAAAGACTGAGAAGTTGGGGTGTAGACAAGTAAAGTTTTAGACATTTGTCTCTGCTTCTTGTCAGAGTCTAGGCATTAATGGATATTTGAATTGATCTAGGCAGACAGTGCTGAAGACTCTGAAAGAGGGAATTTGGTTTTCCTTACCTAGAATGGTGCAGTGTATTCCCATTTACCTACAAGCAGGGGGAAGTTGTTACCAGTGCAATATTTAGAATAAGGACTCAGGACACGATTAATTTCTTGTTCTCGTCTCTGATCATATGCAGGATCCAAGTGCTGTTAAATTTATTTTTTTATTTACTAGCAAGAACAATTTATTTGTTCTTTAAATAAAATAATTTTTTCACTGTTGTCATATAGTTTAAGATCACCCTTACTGATTTTGTGGATTGAAGACCTGAACAGTGCTTCTGCTTCAAGGATGAAACTCACTGTTTCCACCTACACAGTATAGCCTGTCTTAAACAGTTTTGACTGTTCTGAAACAATATCAGAAAACAAATTTCCAGCTGTGGCTGCAGCAGTTCCACAGAGTGAGAAGTATTACTGTAATGCCCAACACATCTATTACAGAATATTGTTATACTCACTGGATGGTGGACTTCAACAGCTTTTTGGTATGCTAGTTCTGTTGTCTTCAGTGTTTATATTTTCTCTTATCTTTAGGGATGCCTGAAAGTCAAGGGAAAGACAGCGAAGGCCACATCAGCAGCAGCAGTTCCAGCACAAGCAGTTCAGTAGCTTGCTTCGGACAGGTCAGTTCCTTTTTCCCAGGAGAGAAATACAAGTTTTATGCATGTGCTTCTGGAAATCTGCTCTGCATATTTACCCATTTTAAACTTGGGTACAGTAAGGCCAGAGTTGTAACCATTGCCCTAGCTATGCTATAACCTAATTGTACATTGTATTTTCCTCCACGATAGCCTGGCATGCCTCAAGTTACTATAAATTGCTCTGGAATCTTCACAAAAGGGTTTACATTTTGCCCCTTAAAAATTGGGCTCATTTTATTCTCTCCTATTCCCAGATAGTCTGGATCATGCTTACATATATTCTCAGTACTGGTTCAGAAAAGTCAACTACTCTCAGCTATTAAAAAATAATTTTTAAATATTTAAAAATAATTTGGAAGAAAGAAAACTGGGCTGGATTTGGTGGTGAATTCTCCATGATAGGCATATACACATCGTTCCTGAACATGGCATAGGCGCATGCACTCTCCTTTTTTCTTTATGCTTTTTGGTTACAGGCTTGCATTCCCATGTCAGAAAAAGGCAAAGTTAGTCCTTTGAGTTTAAATAGAACGAAGTACAAATCAGGGAGGTTTTGCAGGTGTTGGAACTCATGTTCCAACTCACAGCACACGCTCTGTCAGATTCTGTGTTCTGCTGAATGATAGGGCAGCCAACATGCATGCACAACACTTAGGATTTAGGTGTTCTGTCCCACATCAGAGCATAGCAACACAAGCCTTTTAGTGCTTGAATACTTAAACAAGCATTTAGACTTCTTGAGCCTTTACAGACTGTAAATTGTATTGCTACTAAGACAAGGAGGAAATATTACAACACTTTAGGCTTCCAGTGATGCTGGTGGTGTCTAATACCACCAGTGATTTTGGGGTTATTGAAAGGACCTTCCCTGCATGAAGGGAATTTGTTGAACACTCCTCAAGAAATTCCTATTTTGACTGCTTACCTAAGCTGCCCTCCTCCCTGCCCTGATGGCAAATGGTGTTTTTTGAATATTATTTCCTAAATATGCTTTTCTTGTTGTCATACAATGTTGTCATACATGTTGTATTTTATTTTATTTTTGAGAGGTAAAATATAAGCTCATATATGTGTTCCTTTCAGCCTTGACTAGAATTGTGGCTACATTAAGATTTCAATAGGATACTAATAGGCCTGGGTCATCTCAGTTTTTCTATTGTAAGTTATGAGAAATGAAAAAGAATTGCTCCAGCTCAGTAATTAATGCTTGTATACATATACCTCAAGAGAAAAAAGCCCAATGTAATACACAAATGCAATGCGCACACACACCCTGAGGTCTTCCCTTGTTCGTTATATCCTGATTCTAAAAATGGATCTCGCACCTCTTAGAAGTACCATACATGGAAAAGTGAGATAAAGATGTGATATTAGAAGAGGGGGAGCTAAAACAGGGAGGGTGAGAAGATTTGTCTTACATTTTTTTGTCAAGTATCAATACACAGCAAGTGAATATCAAGCTATCCAGCATGCTCTTCGTCAGAGACTGGGTCCAGAATACATCAGCAGTCGGCAGGCTGGAGGAGGACAAAAGGTATGTACAAACATGCACAGATGTCTCAACTCATGTCTTTTTCTAGGAAAGCTAGGGTAAAAAAAAAAAAAGCTTACATTAATCCTTGCTTTTCTTGAAGTTTATTTTCCACTAGTAGTTTAGTATGCAGATATGAAAGCAAAGTCAGCGTAACAAATTCTGGCTTTTACTGAGGCACAGGTTCCTTTTACACTTTAAAAAACCAAAATCAAAACACTTAACTTTTCAGTGCTTCATCCATTACAAGGGAATATTTATCTACTTAGGGAACATTTAGATGCTTTTCTTATTTTTTCCCAGAACTGGAATATATGAAGCATTGCGTAACGTTGGCTACATTTTACCCTCTTCAGTGCCTGCAAACTCTGCATTCCCCTGATTAAATCATATTTGTTATCATTTAACACCTCCCCCCACCCTCCTCACCCCCCCCCAATCCCAGTTGCTGTTAGAAGGTGAACCTAAAGCTGCACCATTGTCCTTTTATTCCCATTATCTGAACCTGGAACTTAGCTGAGTTTAAGTGTAAGATGTTTGTAACACTTCTTTAAAATAAAGCATGTATATGTGTGCGCATGCATATATATATATATATATATATATATATTTACGTATTTATGTATATATGCTTTTCAGGTCTGTTACATTGAGGGTCACAAGGTAATCAGTCTGGCCAATGAGATGTTTGGCTTCAATGGCTGGGCTCATTCAGTCACTCAGCAGAATGTTGGTAAGTATCTCTTAAGGATAAAGAAGTCTTTCTTCTTCTCTCTCTGTGAGGCTTGAAGATAAGAATAAGATAAGGCCCTCTCTAGATAAGGACCAGGGTATCTGTCCTAGACCTTGATCACTTCAAAGAACCCGCGGAGAGGCAGGTGGAACTTTGGGATGTCTTAGCATTCAGTAAGAATGAGAGAAAATAAAGAACAATGGAGTTTCTGTTTTCTTTTTAGATCTTGCACTGGAATATGTCATAGTCATTATTCTAAGTGTGTTTATGATTATTCTTGAGCTATTCTAATCAAGTTTTCTGATCTCTGTGGGAACACTCAGTCAAGAGTAATTACAGTTAAACTGTTTAACACCCAGCAGCTCTGAGCCAACTTTCATACCCACCTGCAATTTTTATATTCTAACAAGTTAATATGCTCAGTTAATATTCCCCATATCTTTAGGGACCCATCTTTTTCTGCAGATTCTTCTTCTAGCCAATACCTGGTTCTGAGATTTTTACAGTAGAAAAAATTCTTCTAGAAAATGGTATTCAGGTGATCTTAAAGCTTAATATTTTTCCATGTCAATAGCTGAAGTAGTACCTCCTAGAGGAGTATTCTCCTATTTGTAGAAGAACTGCTATGCTTAGACTGAAGACTGGTTGTTGAAGTAGTTCAATGAAGCTGCAGAAATGTACCTCCTTCCTTTCCTCCCCACCTACAGAAGTATTTTCTTACCTCAGGCTGGTAGATTCTTGACATAAAACAAGCTACTTCATTGGTTTCCATTCATTCGGTACCACTTTCCCCTCAGCCCCACCGCCCTTTCCAGTCAAGAAAGGACTGACACCCTTCAAGCATCTGTCTTCAAATAATGCTACAGCCAGTCACTCCTTAGAAATTCACAGGAGGAAGATTCCGTTATGTTTGGTTTTAAATTCTTGGGTAGAAAAAGGGCTTGCACCTCTGGCAGGTTTACAAAACAGTTGAATAAATAGACCAGATGAGTAGTGAAGAACTTTTGGACCCCAGAGTGCAGTAACTTGAACTTCAAACTATTTCTTTTCAGACATGTGCCATGTTTCTCTCAGACTTGCAAGACTGTTAACTAGAATGCCCTACATATCTTGTGCAGCGTTGCTTTTGGTGTAAAATAGGCAGATTAGCGATTCTGGGTTGAGAGCTCTTCAAGCACTCTGTCCTGGATAAAACCTTCTGCAAAGTTTTGCAAACTGGAGACTTGTAGCATATAATAGGGAAAAAATTACTTTTATAGACAACAGTTTCTTTTCAATTGCTGTTTTTATAAATTGATACTTCAAACCTTTCCCTCCAGCTGAGAAAATTGTTATGTTTTGAACATTCAGAATATATAGCTTAATGAGAAGTAATGTTTACAACTCTTCTTTCTTTCACATGTTTAAGTGCAAACATGTAGTAGCAAGTTGTGTTTAGCAGGTTTACCCACTGATAACCAGAAAGTATCACATAACACACCTAGAGCATATATGCAAGTCATCATTCTCAGACTAGAGTTACTGTTTTGTAAATGGTGCTCTATTTTAAAAAGATACAGTATCTTGGGCACATTCAGCAAGGATGCTATGGGTTTATGAATGTCCTCAAAGGACAAAATGAGATCTAAATGTGGATCAGAAATCCTTTTTATTATTTAAGGTGTTACTGTTCCCTCCCCCAGACTTTGTTGACCTCAACAATGGCAGGTTCTATGTGGGTGTCTGTGCATTTGTGAAAGTTCAGCTTAAGGTGAGTGGATTTTGTTGTTGTTCTTCTGTCTATAGAGAGAAGGACTGGTGGGAGGTGTGGTGGTCGGGAGCTGTCTTGGGCAGAGTGACCACAAAATGGTAGAGTTCTTTATTCTTACGGAAGACACCATGACCTGTGTTGGAGCAAGCCTCTGCCAGTACTTGCAGCCCGTGGAGAGGCAGGGGGAGAGAGAGTAAGGGGAGGGGCATGGAGAGAAAGGCTCATGCTGGAACAAGTTTACTGTGGGGGGAAAGCTTGTGACTCCACAGGGGACGAGACTGAAACAGTCTGTGATTTATGGCTGCATCCCATAGAAGTGACCAGGGCCAGGGCCAAACCACAACAGACAGTAAAACTGCTACCTTGGACTTCTGGAGGGCAGACGTTCAGGACACTGGTAGGGAGGGTCCATTGGGAAGCAGTCCTGAAGGGTAATGGGATCCAGGAAGCCTGGACACCTCTCAAGAGGGAAGTCTTAAAGGCACAGGAGCAGCCTGTCCCCATGTGCACAGGAACGATGCATCCCTTTGAGGAGGAAATGGGGAAAGAGAGGCAGAAGACCTGCATGGATGAACAGGGAGCTATTGAGCAAACTCAAAGAGAAGCAGAAGATCTATGAATCGTGGAAAAAGGGTCTGAGCACCTGGGAAGAATACAGGAATGTGGTCAGGGCCTGTAGGGATGCAACTAGGAAGGCTAAAGCCCTCTTGGAAATTAAGCTGGCAAGGGACATAAAGGATAATAAAAAGGGGTTTTTTAGACACGTGAACAGTAAGAGGATGTCCAGGGATAATGTAGGTCCCTTGCTGAATAAGGAGGGTGTCCTGGTTACGGGGGATGCTGAGAAAGTGGAGATATTGAATGCCGCCTTTGCTTCGGTCTTCACTTCAAAGGCCCCCCGGGACCCACAGACACTGGATGAGAGTAGGACTGATTGGGAAATGAAGAATTTCCCTCTGGTTCAAGTAGGGGAGGTCCAGGAGCGGCTCAAAGGGATTAATGCACACAAATCCATGGGCCCAGATGGGTTACATCCACGTGTGCTGAGGGAGCTGGCGGAGGTGATTGCTGAGCCGCTCTCTATCATCTTCGACAGGTCTTGGAGGACAGGAGAAGTGCCTGAAGACTGGAGGATAGCCAATGTCACTCCAGTCTTTAAAAAGGGCAAGAAGGAGGAACCTAGTAACTATAGGCCAGTCAGCCTCACCTCTGCCCCTGGAAAGGTAATGGAACAGCTTGTTCTGGATGCCATCTCCAAGCAATTGGAAGAGAAGAAGGTCATGAGGAGTAGTCAGCATGGATTCACTAAGGGGAAATCGTGCTCAACCAACCTCATAGCCTTCTACGATCTCATGACAGGCTGGGTAGATGGAGGGAGAGCAGTGGATGTCATCTACCTTGACTTCAGCAAGGCCTTTGATACTGTCTCCCATGACATCCTGATAGCAAAGCTGAGAAAGCATGGGATAGATGAGTGGACAGTGAGGTGGGTTGAGAATTGGCTGTCGGACCGAACCCAGAGGGTTGTGATTCGTGGAGTAGAATCTGACTGGAGGCCTGTTACCAGCAGTGTTCCCCAGGGCTCAGTGTTGGGTCCAGTCCTGTTTAATATCTTCATTGACGATCTTGATGAGGGAATAACATCCACCCTCAGCAAGTACGCCGATGATACAAAGCTGGGAGGAGTGGCTGACACGCAGGAGCACTGCGCTGCCATCCAGCGAGACCTCAACAGGCTGGAGAGCTGGGCAGTGAGAAACCAGATGAAGTTCAACAAAAGCAAGTGTAAAGTCTTGCACCTGGGAAGGAACAACTGTTTGTATCAGTACAGGCTGGGGGATGACCTGCTGGAGAAGAGCTCAATGGAGAAGGACCTGGGGGTCCTGGTAGATGACAGGTTGGCTATGAGCCAGCAGTGTGCCTCGGTGGCCAAGAGAGCCAATGGGATCCTGGGATGCATCAGGAGGAGTGTAGCCAGCAGGTCAAAGGAGGTGATCCTCCCTCTCTACTCTGCCCTGGTCAGGCCCCACCTGGAGTATTGTGTCCAGTTCTGGGCTCCTTGGTATAAAAAGGACAGGGATCTCCTGGAAAGAGTCCAAAGAAGGGCTACGAAGATGATTAAGGGCCTAGAGCATCCCCCCTATGAGGAAAGGTTGAGTAAGCTGGGACTGTTCAGCCTTGAGAAGAGAAGACTAAGGGGGGACCTAATCAAAGTTTATAATTATCTGAAGCAGGGGATGCAGGGGGAATCAGCCAGCCCCTTTTCAGTGGTCTGTGGGGATAGGACAAGGGGCAATGGCTGCAAGTTGGAGCACAGGAAGTTCCGCACCAACATGCGGAAGAACTTTTTCACAGTGAGGGTGACTGAGCACTGGAATAGGCTGCCCAGGGAGGTGGTGGAGTCTCCTTCACTGGAGATATTCAAGACCCACCTGGACGCCTATCTGAGCAATATGAGCTAGGGAGCCTGCTTTGGCAGGGGGGTTGGACCCGATGATCTCTCGAGGTCCCTTCCAACCCCTACAATTCTGTGATTCTGTGATAAGACAAGCCAACCGGGAAGACGACTGGCATGGCTGAACAGGGAACTTGTGCTGAGTCTCGAGGGGAAAGAGGGAGTGTACGTCCAGTGGAAGAAGGGACAGAGAACTCAGGGAGAGTACAAGGAAGCTGCTAGCTTATGCAGGGGAAAAATCAGAAGGGCTTAAAGCCCAGCATGATCTCAACCTGACCACTGTGGTAAAAGATAATAAAAGGTGTTTCTACAAATATATTGACAGTAAGAGGAAAGCCAAGGAGAATCTCCCTCCCATACTGTATCCGGTGGGGAACATGAGTACTGAGGATAAGGAAAAGGCAGAGATTCTCAATGCCTTCTTTACATCTGTCTTTGTCAGACCGGGTATTCTTGGGGTACTCAGCCTCCTGATCTGGAAGACTGGGACAGGGAGCAGAACAAACCCCCCATGATTCAGGTCAAGACAGTTAAGAGACCTACTATTCCACTTGGCCTGTTAGCCTGACCTCAGTGCCAGGGAAGATTATGGAGCAAGTCATCCTGAGGGCAATCACAGAGCTTGTTTGTGACACCCAGGGGATCAGGCCCAGCCAGCATGGGTTCATGAAAGGCAAGTCCTGCCCGCCCAAACTCATCTCCTTCTGTGACCAGCTGACCTGCGTGATGGGCAAGGGAAAGACTGTTGATTGTTCTGGAGAAGAGGAGGCTCAGAAGAGACCTTTTTGCTCTCCACAACTACCTGAAAGGAAGTTGGGGGTGAGCTGGGGTTCAGCCTCTTCTCACAGATAACTGGCGATAGGACAAGAGGGAATGGCTGCAAGTTGCATCAGGGGAGGTTCAGGTTAGAAATTAGGATAAACGTCTCAGAAAGAGTGGTTAGGCATTGGAACGGGTTGCTCAGGGAGGTGGTGGAGTCACCATCCCTCGGGGTCTTTAAGGAAGGGTTGGATGATGTACTTAAGGACATAGTTTATTAAGTAATATGGGTGGTAGGGGAAGTAGGGGAACGGTTGGACTCACTGATCTTGGAGGTCTTTTCCAGCCTTAATGATTCTGTGAATTTATAGGTCAGACTGTGGCTCTCTAGAACTGTGTTATGCCAGAGAACCTTTTGGTGTCTAAAACACTGACCTTGGTATAGAATAACCAGCTAAGAGCAAGTAACCAGGTTTAGGAAAGCCCAGCATCTAGCAAGAAGTCCTGTATGTGCAGAAATTCCCTTATACTTACTATTAGTTTTTAAAATTTTACCACAGGATGGGTCATACCATGAAGATGTGGGGTATGGAGTCAGTGAAGGCCTAAAGTCAAAGGCCTTGTCCTTAGAAAAGGCAAGAAAGGAGGCAGTAACAGATGGACTGAAGAGGGCACTCAAGTAAGTGAAGATCACTACTTGTACGTTTTCAGAAGTGAAGTGAGAGTTACCTGTTATTTTCAGTCACAGCGAGCTCTCTTGTTCCTCAGGTGCTTTGGGAATGCTCTTGGAAACTGCATCCTAGACAAAGACTATCTACGAGCCGTGAATAAGCTCCCGCGCCAGGTGCAGTACACGAGCCGGTAGAGCAGGGACTGCGGGAGGTCCGCTGCTCCTGGGCCTCCATCTAAAAGACTGTAAATAACGATACGAATGCACCTCATCCCTGAGTGCTTCCAGCTGTCAGACCAATAGCCTTTGCCCACTAGTTCGTGTGAGCTGTTTGCTACAGAGTTCTTCCTTTACATTTTACCTCAACTACTCAAAATTTTGACTAGCTGCAGTAGGTGAGGTTCCTGTGGTGAAGGAACAGTATCCTACTCAAGGTCTCCTGTGACATTTATGGCCATGTTAGACCTACCTCTCTCTGGTGCCAGTAAACACATACATCTGTGTTCATCACAGGGTACATGTTACCACAGGAAGCTCTGAACTTTCAACTCCCTGGTCCTAGGTGCCATTTTCTCCATGTGCTGTAGTTCTTTAGACTCTTTGGTGGAACAACTCAGTTCATTGCTGTCATCTAGCCACTTCAGCAATGACAGCAGTGTCAAATATATTCCTCAGGTAGGTGAAATGGAAGTCTTTGGGAGAACAGAGTCTGCTGAGGCCACATGCATGTTCTTTACGGGATACTCTTGCCCTGTGTGAGGCAAAAAACAGAATACATGTCTCACTTTGGCCTGTCAGTGGTAGCACAATCACAATCCAGTTTATTATTATGAATTTTAAGAATCAAACTCACTTGTCTTGTTCCTCTCACTACTGTACTTATTCAGGAATAATTTACAAAAAGCAAAGGTGGGAAATAACTGCAAACAGGGACACAGTTTCCAACTGCTGCAAGAGGTCATAAAACCAGTGGCTGCAGGCAGGGCAGAAGAGTACACACAGTACATCTGTTATCGCTGTCACCACCCTAAAGCAGGTACAGCTCCTCTGTGCACTCCTGCAAAGTCAGGACTATTGCATTTAGTCCCAAAGTCTCTCAAGCTGTCAGCCAGTGGGCAGCAGGAAGGAGCGTTTGTTAGACGTTAGGAAGCTCTGGCAGAAAATAGGAAGTTTTTCCATGAGACAGACTGCCTCCTTCAAATAAAGCTTTTAATATGCATGGACTAGGATATCCTAGAAACAATACCAGGTGGGTAACATACCTAAGCTGCTTCTTTTAGTTGGAACTTTCACTTAATTTTAAGCAAAATCCATGCAGTAGCAATGTCAATATATGATTTGGTAGTTCCTTTGTCCTCTTACCAGCTGCTATTCAAGCCTATCAGGCCCTGATGCATATCACAGCTAGACAGAAGATACGCTCCCCATGGCTCTTGCATGTACAATGTGCAGTGTGCCTGTATTTCACCCCTCACTGTTCTTGCTGGAATAGCTAACAAACAGTTACTCAGTAACAGCAGGTTTGTACCCACATCTCAGGCAAAGGTACTTTCCAAAGGTGGTTTTAACTTTCAGTTAGCCAAATTCAGTCCTTCCCAACAGAACACTGCAAACTATTAGGTGTTTCCATGATATAAAGGGTAAAACAAACTGTTAGATGTTTAGCTGTTGCCAGTCACTTCAAAGCCTTACTGCGGATAGCAAAGCAGGCAGCATGGTTTTGTTTTGCTTCATGAAGAGAGTAGAACCAGCCCTGCGAATGTCCTCTGCTTGACTTCAGAAAGGTCTCAGTACCTGAGTTGTGGGAGCAGGATATGCTAGACTTGGCTGCTGGAGAATAACATTAGGAAGATCTACACTCCCAAGTTATTATCGGTTTTAAATACCGATACAATACTACTGGCAGACCATGGCTCTTGAATGTAGGAAGAATTAGCATGTACAACTGACACGTACCTGAACATTCACTTTCCTTGCTATGACATGTTCCTATACTTACTGAACAGTAAGAAGCCATGTTACATCTCATTTTGCTTTTCAGGCTCCTTACCTCCTCAGCTTTCAGTTTGCAAGGGAAATGCTGCAATACTAGGTCAAGCAGTGAACCTTCTGAGGTAACCAACACTGCAGAGAAGTGCCTCTAGGAGGTCTTTGGCCCAGAGAAGGACAAGAAATTGTGATGTACATCTTCATCAGTGACAAAAGAACTCTAAGTCTGTTCCTTCAGAGCCATCACAATTTATTTATAACTATGCTGTGATGTAGTATGAAATTTGTCCTGGCTGTTACTGAGGTGCTACCTCAGTAACCAACATTAATCTGCTTAGCTCCTGCCTCGTACCAGGTGGGGGCAGTAGGCTTCTAGGCCCACCTCGCTCACTGAGAAAAACGCAAGCCTTTTATAACTGCTGATCCACGGAGTTTCCTAGCCTTCATCCCAGTAAGACTGACCAAACCACTAGCCAGCCTGGAGCTCTGAGGTGGTTCTTTCTTGCTAGCTCAGCCTGGAGGAGCAGATCCAAAGCGACATCTCGCCAAGTGAAGGCAGCACAGATCTCTGCTTTGCCAGGGTCGTTGTCTGTTGGTAGCGTTGCCAAATGACAGAGCCAAACCTTGGTGAAGGCGTACCTTCTTCACCGACCTCCTGACAGTAGGGCTGAGCAAGGCTCTGCTGTGCCCGTTAATACAAGCGTGAAAACAGAACCATCAAAGCTGTCAGCTGCCCACAGCAGCCTTGTGAGACTGTCTGGGAAGCTGCAGGATTCTGCATCTCTTCTGGTCTGCAGAGAGCACAGTATGGGGAGACATGGGATATCTGCCCTGAAGCACTAATACACTGTTGCATGAATTCAGTGATCAACTAACTGAATGACTGTGCTGAAAACACATTTCAGTTTCCAAACTTACTGTTGCACTTGGAGCAAACAAGCTTCAGTTTTTCATCAGTACTGGACAGAAAAGCCTATGCATGTTCCACTGAGTCAGTGAAGGAATTGTCTGAATAAGTTTTCTTTCCATTCCTTAACATGTTTTCTTTTCATTCCTTTACCAGATACCCCCTGAGTTAGATTTGGTCAAAGCTAAGAGGCAGGACTATGAGCCTGAAATAGAGAAAGCAAGATACAGTAGCTGTTTGGAAAGGCAGAACGCAGTAGGGCGACAACATTGTGAGGTGGCATCAGCTTGTGAGCCTGGTCAGACAGAGGCCACGCTGGCGACAGGAGATCTGAAACAGCTGAATACTCCCAGGTGAGACTGCGATTACGAATTCATTTCATCAGCTTGATGAGAAGTTATTGTACCTTTTAAAACACACAGGCCCACTTTGGAAGGTGCCATAAAATGCTACTTTAATGGGTTTTCCTTCCCGTTGTTTCTTCTTCCTTCATAAAATGTAACTGCTGAAATCCTCTCTAACATTGTGCTTGCTTGGGGGGAGGGGCAGAGATACAGGCCCCTTGGCTACTGACCATGATGCCACTTACCAGCGGAAATTGCGACAAAAACAGCTACAGCAACAGTTCCGGGAACAGATGGAGAAAAAGCGTCAGGCTCCGGTAGTTTCTCCTAGCAGGAAACAGGGTAAGGCTTGGCATTAGAAATCGTTGAGTCACCATCCCTGGATATGTTTAAAAAAAGGGTAGATGAGGTATTTAGGGATATGGTTAGCATAGGACAGGAACAGTTGGACTCAATGATCTTAAAGGTCTTTTCCAACAGCTTTAATGAGAGCTGCTGGCAGACACGCGTTCCTCTCCGTGATGGAGCCCAACTGCTTTCGTTCGCTTTTGCCTGTGCTGTTGGCACACCTTCAGGACCAAAGGAAGGAGGATTTTCATACTTCTTCCACCCTTCAGGGTTCTTATAGCGGCAGCTCTAAAACAACCCTGCAGCTTTCCAGCCACTCTAAAACTTCATGTGGCACAGTGGCTGTTGGTGTCATCAATGTGCTGTGCCCGAGCTGAGGCTGCAGCACTTCACAAAGGTGGTTGCAGGCAAATATGACATTGCATTAGCTACTGGTACATTGGTCTTTCCTCACCGGGAAGTCTGGACAGTTGTGGGGTAAGCAGGCAAAAAAACAGTTTGAAGCAGCACAGTTGCTTTTATCAGCCATCATAAGGTACAGAGGCTCACCATTCCAAAACATATCCAGCGCTAGGAAAAAAGAGGGTACATGGTGGCAGTTGCCACTTACCTTTGCAGATTCATGCTCTGTTATGAAGCAGCAAAGGTGGTTCTGTGTTCCTAATGCTTATCTTCTGTTACCTCCACCCAGCAGCACCCGATCCTCCTGTAAAGCACAGCACGCCGGCAGCAGCACAACAGGAGCTAGTGGTAGAAGAGGAGTTCTTCGCAGGTCAGCCAGAAGGCGATGAGTAGTACCTGTTCAGTCATTAGCTTTTAAGTCAGCTCTTCGGAGTACAGCGTCAGGGTAAAAGTCCTGAAGAGGTCAGAACAACAGAAGTGCGAGTACAGGTCGGATCTGAGCAATACAAACCTTGCTGGAATGGCAGGGAAATGCTGCCCAGCTCTACGAGGGCTCGCACACCATGCTGCTTTTCAGTCGCTGCTGCATGGAAACAGAACTTGGGTGGGCGTGTGTCATCACCGTGGCTGTTTGGGTCACACTGACACCACAGTGTGTGGACATTAAGTCCAGAGCAGAAGGGGTAGTACCATTTCCCTGTGCTCTGGGGATGTAAGAGCTGCTTTACAGTTTTGTAGCGGCCAGCACTCGTTGGAAAAGAGCGGGCTGGTCCTGGGGTTATCTCCATTCCTGCAATACAATACTGACATCCTTGGTTCAATCACCTTTTCATTCGCTCTAGATGATCCTGAACTTTGGGACATTTCCTTGGAGTCTGTTGATCTGAAGACAAGGGGTCACAAAATGACAGACGCAGCAGCTGGACACCGGACACCTGAAACACCCCGTGGATGTCATCAAATGACGACTCGGACCAGGACACCTCACAGAATGATGTATCACAAAACTTCCGCGAGACTTGCACAGTTGCAGCCACCTGCTACAGTCACAAGCAGCAGCAGCAGCTGTGCCAGCCACCATAACCTGGGTACGTGCTGCCACACAGCAGCTCTGGGCTTTGGAAGCAGCACTGTCAGATTAGCACGTTGGAGCCGCGCCATAGTGGGCTAGGAGAACTCAGTGGGTTTTCCACCCAGTTGTCCTAGCAAGGAAGAGGTGTGGGGGGAGGGGGCAGGGAGAGGAATTGAGGGGCACTTTTAGAAGCAGAAAGCACTTTTAAAAACATCCCATTTCTCATTCTGTCGCCGTTTGGCAGTGTGCAGCCCTTGCGGTAGAAGCCAAAGCTTGAAGAAGAGGAGGCTAGAACCGACATAGGCCACCTGCTGGTATCAGCACCTCCATACCCCATTACAGCAGGAGAACACCGTCTGCTGGTCAAGTCATGTGAGGAAGTCTAACGCCTTGCTGGGTTTTCCTGTGTATTAAGGCAAAGCACCACAGAAGAGTTTAACAGAGCCAGTAAGAACTTAGCGTACTGTTAGGTTATTGCATGTTTGAGATGTCTTCTTCTACAAACAAGCAATCAGGTGGCCTTCTGCCATGCTGGATTTCTGACTGTCACAAGTTGATGCTGGGCCCAATTTGCCTGAAACCGTAACAATCTGAAACGAGACTGTTCACAGCCTTTTTTGCCTCCTTCAGCATTAGGTTTCAGCACAAGGAAAAGAGATTTTGCAGTCAAATGGAGCGAGGGTGGGGTACGGCCCGATGGCAAAGCCTGCAGCACAAGCCACAGGTACGAAGCTGGGGCAGCATCTGCCTCCCCCTCCAATGCACAGCACAACCAGGGTGGGGGGCGCAATGCTGCTCCTCACCTTGTTCCTCAGCCTTGGGAGACTCCTGCAGCGGTACCTGCACAACAGAGTGGCGCAGGGGTGCACTGGGACTGCTGCCAGGGCGCCGCACGTAGCATCTCCTGCAGCGGCTGCTTGGACCATTTATAAAATTAATGGGAGCTGCACTTCTGTTTTTAAATAAGCTTTCAAACCTTTTCAATATAAAAATAAAATGAAATTTGAAAAACAAACCACACTTGTAGCTGTCCCGTCTCTCCTTCAATGTGTTATGCCTCATTGCTTGTTTAGCAAGCTCAAAGAAGTTAATGCACTCTGGCAAGCCGCAAGTAAGAAGATGAAGAGACGACCGCCACGTCCCTACAGCCTTGCACAGCAACCACCGCTCCTTCTCATTACAAGGTGAAAGGAAGACTTTTTAAGCAGGGTTTCAAGGTGGGTACAGGGGTGCTGGAGCCAAGGACGATGATACCACCTGGCTGGAGGTAGAGCTGGACCAGGAACATTCACACAAACTCTGATTAACATAACCCCGAAGCCAGGGTCAGCCTTGCAAGCAGGGCCTTGCGCCTGCGCTTTGAGCTGATGGAGCAGTGATGGCAACGGCCACAGCTGCCTGAACAGGAGTAAGTTTGGCGTATTCCTGTTCCTCCTATGTCGCTGCTTTTTTCCTTAAAAGATCCTCTATTCCTTCTTACCTCCTCAGCAGGGCAAAGAACAAGGACTGATTTCATCCTGGAAAAATAGGACAAACTTTAATTACCTGTAACAGATCACATTTAGAAAGTAAGTTTCATATTTCACTGTACTAGTTTCTCCCCAGCGCTGCCTCAGAACAGCTCAGGGAAGAAATACATGCCACAGGCTTGAGTCACGCACTCCCGGTTGAGATCCGGTACCTATGAGGAAGGGAACATGCAGAAATTCACAGCCAGCACGGTCAGAGCTGCTCCCGGCTTCTACAGCGAAAGAACTTGCGGTCCTGTATGAACACAACTGCACCGGCGTCCCCGACTCCACGGAAACAGTGTGAACGCTGTCACGGCTTCGCTCAGAGAACCTCTCAGCACAAGAGCAGCCAGACTTGAACTTGGAGCTTTTTTGGTTGTTTCCTTTAAGGCTGGAGCTGCATGACTCATAACAGCCCTTCTTAAAATGGAAAGAAATGCAGCAGCAATTAGTGTTTAGAAATACCGAGTAATTCCTGCGAGTCCACAGCTCTTCAGGAATGACCCTGTAAAGCGGTTCTGTGCTGGACCAGTACCATCACCAATTTGGGGATGGAATTCCTATTGCACATCCACACAAATGTTTCTTCTCTGCAGGCAGGAAGGTGCACGGCCCCACTCCCCTCTGCCCCAGAGAGGCGGGAGCAGACCTGAAGGCTGCTTCTTCCCACCAGGCTGGAGCTTCCCCAGCCCTTGCAGCACACCCAATGTTGCACCACGCTGGGCAAGCTCCAGCAAGCCCAGCTCTTGTCCATCACAGCTGAGCGCCTTCCTCCGCTATTCCATAATTTCTCAACCATCTCAGCCTTAAAAGCCACAGTGATGCTCCTACCTTGGCCTCCATCCATCACCCTCCCTCCCTTTCCCTTAGGCCCTGGCCCCTCCTCTCTCAGAGATCTACTCTGTGGGTCATCCCCTCAAGTACCTCACTCATCCTGGCCTTAAAAAAGGCCAAGGGCTCATTGCTGACCCCTGCTTTTGACACATTAAGGGTCTCATTAAAATGGGTTTCTTGTACCTCCCTGCGATACCAGGAAACAGTCAAGAGGACGGAGAGGTTGGAACCTGCTGTTCAACAAGAAAACCCACAGCTCAACAAAAGCAGGTTTGGTTTATTTGAATGACTTAATGAAATAGTCTACAAAGGTAACAAACGGCAGCACAAAGCGCAGTCGTACAAGCAGCGCAGTGCCTGGGTTTAGTGCAAAACATACAACTAACTACAGCCAGGGAAGCCCAAAGTTTCAATTAATTTTATTTTTTTTATTTTTTAATTTTTTTTACAGTGTACATTGTTAAATAATGTAAAGAAAACGCTTGTAATTCAGAAACAGATTTTATGTGGAAAAAGATACTCAAAGTGTAATATTAAACAAAATAATTTAACAGTTCAGTAGCATTAGTTTATTCCTCTAGACTTCAGTTATTCATCCACAGGAGGAAGGGGGGGAGGGGGGATCAATGGTAAATAAAACCAGTTCTTGCATAACAATAAGTGAAAACACGACCTTAAACTTAGTAGATCAAAATTAAATAACCATGTGCTGCATTCAGCTGATTGGTTCCCCTGCCACGAATATTCCCCTCCTTTCATGACTGCCTCGGGTTTGTCACTGCTCCCCTGCCCAGAGCTTGCCTCCCCCCCTTGCGTGGCTGCATTCAGGAAAATCCTCTGCGCCCACTCGGTCTGAAGAGCAGAGATTCTCGTTTCACTTCCGCCTGGGTGGGGCGAGGAGAACCCCTGCTCCCCCCCCCTTCCACCACGCGCATGCCACCTGCCCCCTCTCATCCTGTAGCTGGGTCTGCGCTCCGGTCACAAAGAATAGCCCCCAGATGGAAGGAACTCAGAGCCCAGCTGCCTCGCCACTACCTCCTACCCCCAGCCTGTACCTGCCCTTGCTGCCAAAACTGCTGTTAAACAAACAAACAAAAAGGTGACAGGAAAGGAACAGATCCTTGTAAAAATAGAAGAGCAAGAACATCCGCTGACGGAAAAACTCCCTGTTAAGGCTCCACAGGGAAATAGCGCTCCCAGAAAATAAAAAATAATAATTAAAAAAAAATCCTCAGGCAAGTAACATCTCCGTGGTGCAGCAGCTTCCAGGATAGCAGTGAGCTCCTCCCAGGGATGAGGAAGCAGCCCCTGCACCCTTCACAGCTCTTTGCAGCACTACATAAATACTGGCTGGTATTATTTTTACTTTGAAGAGGAAACCAGTATTTTTTAAATACGAAAAGGGAGTGACCAAAGCAGAAGGTACTGTCTAGTTTCTAAAGAGGTGACAGTTACAGTCCTGGTACCAGCTTGAAATTCATTACAGAGTGAACAAAATCGTGAGTCCTCCGAAGAAGACAGAGGAGAAAGTTCTTGATGCCGGCAGTTTCAAGTGCATCCATTGCCGGCAATGGACATTGCACCAGGACAAACTATTCCTGGCTTAAATGGATTTTACCAGCAAAAATGAAAAGGTAAGAAAAGCAACCCCAGCAGACCAGCCCGTGCCAACGAGCAATGGCACCTCTCCCTCAAGTCACATCCCAAACAAACAACTTTGCTACTTCGCAGGTGGAGTCAAACTGCATCTTCAGTTGGGCCTTTCCCAAAGACACATGTTCCCTCCCTCCTCTCTCCGTCTCCGATCCAGACCTCCTGCCTCCACAGATGCTACTGGTTAGTCTTGGTTTAGCTTCGCCCACAGCTCTCTGTCCCAGCCCCACCTGGCCCCTGTCACACCAGCAACTTCGGATCTTCCCGCCCGGACAAGTCTCCCCGGTGGGCGGGAGGCTGTTCCAAGCCACCGCCTCAATGCCTGCCCCCTCCACGCACCTGCTCTGAACAGTAACAGTATCACTACGCAAACTCGCTGGGTACCAACCACCCTCCCTCTCTCCACTCGGGGGTCTGCTGGGAAGACGGTGCTAACTGCAGAAGCAAGAGAAGTCCAAGGCACTAAAATATCCAGCAAGCATACTGGGAGAACAGACAAGTATTCAAGTACATTAATTTATACAATTTTACATTCACATTTATTTATCTAATACAATGAAAATACAAAGGAAAAAGTTAAAGTGTCTCCAATAAGTATAAGGATATAGCTAGCTTTTTTTCCCGGTTTTTTTTTTTCTTCTTTTTAACCCTCTATATTCCACTCATTTTTAAACTACTGTTGTCCAACAACATTTATATATCACAGTGTTTCCACATCAAAACTGATGGTAAGTACATGTCCGCAGGGAACTTTTAAAATTTTTTAAACAATTTAAATTGCTCTAATGCTGCAGTCAAAGCTGTTAATATCTTACTTAAAGCAGTAATGACCTATCAAGCACGGGCTGCACTGCAAGTCCATTCGTGTGCCCCATCATTTCAGAGCCAGATACGGTGGCCAGGGGAGAGGGAGAGGAGGGGGGATTTGGACACCTTTTCTCCTGGTCTTGGTTCTTCAGGGAGAGACGAGAAGCGTGCTAAAGCCTCATGCTAGGATTCAGCTCTCCCACCTCAACACGGCTGGATTCAGCCTCAAACCAGAGAGACATTTTACAGCAAGACTGCATTAACTGACCCCATGGCTTCTCTTCACAGCTCTCGTCCCAAACGAGAGCGGAACCCCTTGGTCAAAAGCACTGTCCCATCGTAAGGATGCTGATCATCCTCCTCCCCCTTGAAAGCATGTGGGGAAACCCTCTTTACAGGGAGTTGACAGCAACGGTTGGAAGAGAGAAATTCATTCCCAGTCTGGCAAGCTACCAGTTCACTGCAGCACTAGGAGTTGATACAGGGCCCCATCTCCCTCCCCATGTCCTGTCCCGAGGTCTAGCCAGCACAGCCTCCGAGCACAGCTAAGTGGTCCGCAGGTTGGAGCCTGGAGGGTTGCTGATCGATTTTTGCAAATTGCTGATGTTGAAGCCTTGCAAAGAGGCGGCACCTACGGGCTGGAACTGGCCGAGCGGTGGCTGCGCCGGACCACCCGCCCCACTCCACGGAGTGGCAAAAGACGCTGCTGGATAACCGTACTGCTGTGGAGGGCACATGGCCTTTGTGAAGGGACCTAAAGAGGTAGCTGATGCTGCAGAGATGGGCGTAGCACCCAGGGAAGATGTCATAGAGATACAGAGCTGACCTGGTGCCGAGAATTTTCTTGCCATTCCAGGGCCCTGAAAGAAACCCCAACCCACAAGAGAAGTTACACAGCTGCACATAAAACCCACAGGCTTGGCCTTTGCTCCACAGGCCGCATCCAACGGCTGCGGTGTTCTTCCCTGTGGTCCACTCCTCTTTAGCAGTCCCCTCCCCTCCCCTTGCAGGCAACACAATCCTGCATGTCAAAGACGGAGCCAACAGTTGTCTAGAGCAGTTGTCAGAGCAACTGTCCTCTAGCCATCTTTGTCACCCCAATGAGACAGGAACGACACCGACAGTTTCCAGCCATAAATGCTCACGGGTTAAGCTCACCTCATAGTTGATATGCCCTTTGCCAACTTTCTTGCCAGACAGGTTCATGGCATCTCGGGCCCAGTTATCTACCAACTTGTGCAGGTCATCTGTGAAAGTCCCTTTCCGGCTTGAGGCCATGGTGGTGGGCTGCGCCTGCGGTGCCTGGCTGTTCACTGTAGCCCCGACTGTGTTAGTGCTGCTGGTCCCTAAAAACATAAACATCCAGGAATCACAACTCAGGTGAAAGATCACCTTTCTCTTGCAAATTTAAGACTCGAGGTAATGGTACATCAATAGAGAGCCAGTTAAAATGCCATGCGGGTTAATTCTAGGTTTCAATTCCAGGACACGCTGAAGTGGGAACTACAAGGACTCCTGCAGGCATTTTCAGATACGCTCACTTTTCAAGAAGTCCTGCAAGTAGTCATCTTAAGAGGGGAAAGGCAGCAGCCTACAGGGCTTCATAAAGGAAAAAGGAGATTAGATTTCAGCACTGAATGACAGTATGGCCCCATCATTCTCTCATCCTACAGCTTTTAATTAGCAGCAACTGCTATGGACACAGGTCAGTTCCACCTTGGAAGACAACGCTGGATGCTGAGTAAGGAGCAGTACAATCAGCATCTCCAGCTGCTCTGCAGCAAATCTTCTCCACTTCGTAAAACGAAGAAAAAAAAAAATCACCCAGATCACACAAAAAAAAGCCACAGTGAGAAACAGCCACTGTTGTTTCCAACAGCTGCCATACTTATGTTCTTGAGGGTAACCAGACAGGACTGTCTTCATCCACCAAACAGCCAGTACCAGCAGGGGAAGTCTGCACTGCATTGAGATTTGCTTTTTGCCTATGAAAGTGGTTTTTTGCCACAATGTTCAGATTTCCTATGTCAGAAGAACAAGCATTTCAGATGCAAGCAACTCATATGGCTTCAAGGAGGCAGAAATGAGAGCAGGTCCTCAGACATGCTTTGACAAATTTTCCTATTCATTGGGAAAACAAGACAACAAGAAACCCTTTACATAAATACCAGGCTTCGGTTCTGCAATAAAGCTTGCTGGACATTATCCTGTCGGAGCAAAAAAATAACCTAGCAGCTTTGCCTTAGCCTCACTGCCCCCCCCCCACTCTTAGAGACATCTAACTGCACTCAAATTTAAGCCTTTCAAAGGCAGACCTCATAGCAGGAACCAAAGAAGTTGTCTATTAACAAGCAAGCTTTGTAAATTCTCATCAGTATTGCAAAGTATCCTCATTTGCCAATGTGGAAACAATGGTTAATCACTCGGGCAACAGACTACTTCTGAAGGACCTGGAAAAGGTGGAGTGAATCTAGATTTTTACAAATCCATTTCTCTCAAAACCAATGGAATCCAACAAAATAACTATCTGGCCACAGCTGTGCTAAACCCAGCACTAAACCTTGCAAACTCCCATCCTCACCTACTCGGTTCTCAAAGTTCCTCAGGTGTTTCTACTTGCTCACTCTGAAGACTTCAGCATGGAAATCCAAGAAACCTTGAGTTCATGGCATTTCCGAAGAAAACTGATTAAAAACAGAACACTGAAAACGCCAGTGACAAAAGCATCTCCCTCTCGCAAAGGCCAAACGACAGAGTCGCTGCCTCTTCTTTGACAGCTACTTCACCTGTTCCCCGTCCCTGTCTCTCGGCCACACTCCTTGTAGCCACTGTATCAAAGAACGAGCTGGCTCCAAACCCCCGCAGGAATGTTTTGTATCGAGGAGTGAATTAGGAAGGTGACGTACTTACTACACGGGGCAGATAAGCCAAGTGTTACTGCCTCTAGTAGTGCTGAGGAGGGAAGGATATGTATCCCTCCTGCCAGTTCAAGCTCAAGCATGGAACTGGGTCCCGGTCTGGGTGCCCAGAGGTGGGGCAGGGGCTGTTACAGGGGGCCAGGCACATGCAACAGTGCCCCGGAAAGGCACAAATAAGGTTCCCTGCCAGGGTGCGCGGCTGCAGCTGAGATGAAGGGTGAGTAATAGGAACACACTGTAAGGCAGCAAGGAGAATCTACAGTGAAGTTACAAGAACCATTAAGCATGCATCATGTGGAAAGGGCTCCGAATACAATCATTTAATAAAAGCAATGGTGTGAAAGATGAAATTAATGACAAATGAGGAAAAGCAAGACAGGGGTACTCAAAGGGAGCTGCCAAACCCGATCAGAATCACATTCCACCGTGAGGGTTCATGCAGGGATTGATACACTTGCTCTCATCCCCTTCATAGAGGCCAGTATCTGCTCATGGCATTTTGCATTTCTACTTGAATCAGTAAGCACACTGGATCCCGGGTCTACACTGGAGGGCTTCCTTCTCCACAGAGGAGAGAGAATTCCTCAAGATACATACTACAGCGCATTCAGCCAAAGACAGTAAAGATCATTTAGAACAGTTTAAGTGTTTTGGAAAAGCCAGGATTAGTTCAGGGCGGGAGAGGTGGGAGACTGCAAGAGCTTTGTCTCCAAAAGTGGTTTTGTCAGGGAGCGCCCACCTCGGGTTACAGGCCCACCTACGCCATTACAGATGAGCTGGACAATTACTAAAGCTCCCGCCTATCGTCAATTTAAAAACCACTTCTCAGGAGTTTCCCACTTTAGCTCTGATGTGGTCACAGCCAGCAGACACCGCCATCCAGAAGAGTCTGAAAAGGAAGTGCTTCAACTTGTAGCATTCAATGGAAACGACCCCCCACATTCCTGCTCGGTCACAGCAGCCGTCCCCAGTTCTGCTCTGCCATGAAGGACCTGAAGGGGAAACAGGCTTCTCTCTCTCCAGCCTGCTACCTTATAATGCCTTCATTCTGTCCTTTTGTTTTTCCCCATAAACCAGCAGTCAACAGACACCTTTAAAATGGTCTTAAGTGACATGAGCACAACCAGGCTTTTCTAAACATCTCTTGCTTCAGAAGACACAGCGAGTATCTCCAATGGCTTACTCTTACTCTTTTAAAATGGTGAAGGAGTGTCTGCAATGGGATCCATCACTGAGGTGACAAGCCCTGTCAGGTCTGTAAACAAACCAGCTGCTCAAAGGTTCATCTCTAGCACATTACAGCGAGCAACTGACCCTGATACTCGAGCCACCCTCTTTAGCGATGAGCAAAGAGGTCCACAGTGAAGGTGAGGTTCTGCCTGCCTCCACTTGTCTGCAAGAGTAATAGCCTGACTGTTCGATATACTAATGACAGAGTACACGTTAGAGGGCATAGACAGACAGATGCTGTGCTGGAGACAGAGTCACGGAGGTAAGGCTTCAGTGACCAGAAAAAGCTGATGAATAGCTTTACAATCAGAAATCAGAGATAACAGAAATAAGATAATTACTACAGAGCTGGTTGCAAGGACAGACTTTTTTCACCATCTTCCCTGAAGCACAAAGAGAGAGTAATTTGTTAAAGATAAGAGAAACAGTGAGAAATGTTTAGTATCAGCAAACAGTACAAAAAGCTTGGTGAGAAACAGAGGACACGGCACAGCAGGGCTCACGTGGTCCCTACTAGGACATTCTAGGAAAAACCCAAAGGCTGGTCTGACAGTTTAATGAGTTCTACTTTCAGAAAAAGAGGCCCAGCCTCTCACATTTAATCTTCAGGACTCCCAAATGGCAGTGAAGAATGTCAGGAGACACTGCTGTCAGAACTGGCTGTTATCACAAAAGGGAAAGCAAGCACATCTTCCATTTCCACCAGGACATCGGAGGCATTTTACAACTATCAAAGTTCAACCAGCTTATATCTTGACAAAGATTTGATAGGTCAAGTGCTTTTAGGTTGTCACCCTATTTGCTGAGGCCTGTGGGACAGTTCAGCCATTCCCTGCCGAGCTGTACCACTCTGTTTCTCCAGCTGCACGCAGTTAAAAGCATCAATCACTGCACTGTTTTCTCAACACTGCTGATTCTAACCCAGCATCTTCTCCAGTGGTCACTCTCCACAGCAGTCTGCAAGAGCATTTCAAGGACAAGACTCCAAGAAGCAAGCAATAAGCCAAGTGCCAAGCCAAAGCCATGTCATGCCAAGTATCACCTGCTTTTACAGGACAGCTACAATACACTTTTCAAAAGGAATCCATTTCCCTTAGCACCAGTCCCACAAGCGAGATATGTACACGCCCAAGTACTCTGATAGCCAGACGATGGTCAATTTGCAGCAAGCCAAGGTCTTGTAAGTAAATGATACTCTCATGTTCAGTTCATGGTCAATGCTAGAAACAGAATTGTTGTTCTTTATACTCCCTACCCCGGAAAAGGAACGGCCAGACCACAGATAATTTTAAAGAGAGTTAGCATTGGTAAAAGTTAAATTCTTCCAAGAAAGGAGCCATAAATCTTGAGATTGCAGATGTCAGTTAGTGCACACCTACACATGAATATACCTAGCAAAAACCACTTAGAGCAGCTCAATTTGAAAAAATAGATACCATCAGTACTTACATCCCCAAAACCAATGAAAGGGGCTAGAGGTATTATTGCAAAACTGAACAGCCAGGAAGAAGGGTCCCCTCCCTCCAACTCACAGAATCACAAAGTTGGAAAAGACCTTTAAGATCATCAAGTCCAACCGTTCCTGTCCTATGCTAAACCATATCCCTAAGTACCTTGTCTACCCTTTTTTTAAACACATAAAAAAGGTATATGGTCGCTCCCTTCTCAGAGCATGGAGCATTGCAGCTGTCTCTGCAGAAGGCTAGGCCTCGCTCCTGCACACAACTCTCCAGCTCAGCTGTGCTACTGCCAACCGACTGCAGCAAGACAAATGCTACAGATGCGTGGCACAGTCATGCACTGCAGCCGCTGTGGGTCTCTTTCAAAGCACTTAAAGCTTTCTCCTATCAAGTCATTCCAGAGGGTGGGAAACAAACTTTGGACATTTAAGGGGTCCAGCCTGCAGAAGCAGCATGGGAGATGTTGGAGCACTCCCAATAAAAGCATCACATCAGCAGCCTCAGCTCAAGCAAATAATTTCAATCACATCAGAAGTTTGAGGGTCTCTTGTAAATCTGGCCTCACATAAGTACAAATGAAAGGATTCTGTAAAGGGCTGCAAGGAAACTTGTGAGGGGTTAACAGGATGTCTGAAGATGTCCATTTACCCACCTTTACTCCTATTCATTGCACATTTAGTGTATCTCCAATTCACAGTAAAAACTTCTAGACCTGGGCCCATTAGTAGGTAAGGATCTTTTGAGTTTGCCTGAAAATATTCTCTAAATATTTTTAAAATCCTCAACGCTTTAGTCTGTAGCTCTCCATCTGCTAATGAACTTAAGCCAATATTAACTGCCTACAGATGGCAATGCTCTGCACTGTCACCAGCACTAGCGCTGAAAACATGCAAAACCACATCCAACTTGCACAACAAACGCACTGCTGGAGGAAGTCAACATATCCTGCCCTCTGCAAAGTTACAGCACTGCCCCAGAAAGAAGTAATCTGGAGAACAGATCTTCCTCGCTGTTCCACTAGAAAGGTTACCTCCCCTCGATGTCTCACATCAGCTAACATATGCTGAAGTGTAATTATTAAGGCAGGTGACAAGAAAATGCCCACATCCCACTTACTAACTCTCCTCAGTTGCTGTCATTTCCCTGAACTGTCCTGAAAAAGTTTCTGCAAAAAGCTTAGTGACAGTGAGTGCTTGCTACAATGAGTTTAACAGCAGAGAGTACCTAACATGAGAACCCAAACTTCTAAAGGTGCGCTAAGAGCAGCTCAGCTGAGCCATGGGATGGGAGGGAACACAAGCTGGAAGATGAGAGTGGGCTGCATGAAACAGATCCAAGCAGCAGAAAAAACCCAAAACCAACAAAAAGACAAAACAAAAAACAGACAAGGAAGGAGTAAAGGTGTTACACACAAAGAGCCAAGCAGGGCGTACTCAGAAATCGGGTCCTCCTGCCACCAGGCTTGAACGTCACTCTCTCAGATGCACAGTTAAACTTCGCACAGCCTGTGAGAAAACAAAAACAGGAAGAACAGAGAAAGGAGAGGAGAAGAGACAGAACACCACTACAAGATGTTAGCAACTTGAGGTTGGAAGGGTGAAATGCATTAACGGGACACACAAGAATAAGCTTCAAAGTGCAGACCAAAGAGTGTGTAGACAGTATACAGAGTGAAAAGACTCCCTCCAGTACCTCCAGACATTAGGCCAAGTTTGCAGTGTTACTCTCCAGCATGTAACTCAACAATAAGGCTGCAATCTATAGGAAAGCCAAATCTTGGCAAAGGATTGAGTTATAAAATGCTACTTTGCAATTCTACATACAGGGAGATGGCTCGAGTGACTCCAAAATACTTGAAACAATTAATTAAAACACCTCTGTAGAAAATTCTTCCAAAAAGTCTGTTTCCACTTCCTGGCTGTACTTCTCCAATTTCAGCAAAAACACGCATTTGAATTGATTTACTCAATCAGTCTACAGCAAAGCTCTTCAAAAAGATCTTCAAGGGTAAAAAAACTTGGTCAGCTATGTTCAGAGAAGTAAAGGAATCAAGGTATCATCCCCTTAATGACTGGCAAGCAAAAAAGCCCTCCTTACCAAATAAATCAGCGCTGTGTCTGAGAGATTGTTTGATAACATACTAACATGTAATCCACAACTGGAGTAACATGAGTAGGTGAACAATTTATTACTCCTACCATTCCATCCTCCTACACTAAAACTCTTCCTTCCAGGATAATTCTTTAACTCACAGTTGCAGCACACGAGCCTTTTTTTAACTTCTGTTCTTAAAATTATGTTGACAGAAACAGCCAAAGCACTTTGGAAGTCTAAAAGGACTCTGAGTCTTCAGAATTTTCCTACCATTTCAATTCTTTGTTAACACCAAATCTGGTCTGCCCCTTCCTTAGTCCCACTGCACATTCTCAATCCCCAGTCCATCTCCTCATCCCTTCAGCCAAGACTTTCCCTCCAGGTCAGCAGAACATTGCTGGCCAGCACCATACTGCACTCTTGTATTCTCCTTAGTGCTTTCATCACCTCTTATTTCACCTATGTGAGAAGGTAGAAATTTACTTCCAAAGAAACCGACCCTTAAAAGCCTCCACATTTAGGTTGGAGACTACCAATCTGCTTTATGCTATGTATTAAAAATCAAGGGTCATCGAGTTGATTGTTGGTTCACCAGTAACAAAGGTGCAAGACACAACTCTAATTCCACTTAAAAAGTCTTACCTTGGCCTGGTACTGAAAGGCTTGGTACTGAAAGGGCACCATCACTGGTAAAGGCAGAGTAGAGATTCTCACTAGAAGGTGAAGGTTTGAGGGGCTGTAACAAATGGTTCTGCCCAGTCTCTGGCACGCTACCGGGAGGATGAAGAGTCTGCTGTGGAGGCAAGACCGATGGTGCACTTTGAGCTGACAGGTTCCCTAGAGGAAGAAGAAAGGTGAGAAGTTGTTCAACATTTCACTTTCCCCACATAATTTTTGAAGCTTTTGTCATTGTTTCCAAGGACAGACTAGAAAAATTCATATTTACAGAAGTTAAGGCAACTCTGTGCTAGCTCACTGTCACGTGGTCACGCATAGCAGCCCTATCAGGTAACAAAACAGAAGTGAGCTGCCAGGGAGACTGGGTATAGAAACTGTGTCATGACATGGGGTTACCAGTCTGAACGTGCAGGAAGCAATAACAAACATCTCTGCTCTCAGCGCTGGCCCTCCGGTAACTGTTTACTCAGTGCTACAGCATTTGAGAGACATTTACAATTACTCAGCAAACACCTGATATCCATGCCATTGAAACAGTAAACAGAACTATTAAGAGTTCTGTTTATTATAAAATCTGATTTAGTAAGAAAGGATGCCTTGACAGTTTGAAAATGTTTCTCAATTTCTAAGTACAAAAATATTGCAACTCCATTTAAAAAAAGAAAGTCACTAGTGTTCCTCAACTGTGACCGTTTCTGAAGTGTAAAGACACTTGTAATACCATGCTTAAGTGCTAAAGTAAGAAAAAAGAATAATTCTCTGAAGATGACTGATGAGACCGGCCCCATTCTGCAAAATCAGTTATCTTAAAATAAATGAAGCCTTCCCCCATGCTGTAAATTTACACTTTTCTTCGTAGTCAGAGCCCTGTGGCTAATCTAAAAAAAAAAAAAAAACCCAAACAACTCAACTTTTAAAACTGCTCTTTCAGAGCAATGCAACAGTATCTTTCAGCAGACTGCAAAAGTCACAGGGAAGACTTACCAAATAGCAAAAGCAATTTCAAAAATAACCTAGTAATCTGGGCAGACAGTGGAGGAGCTGGGACTCACACACACCCCCATACCCCACAAAGACAAGACACAGATCTAAGAATGAGAGACAGTACTTTGCCTGTTTTATCTACTCAGAAAACTAAAGAAAGACTTACCTGATAGCTGAGGGCTCTTATTTCCCTGGGAGCTGCTACGACTGGACTTGCTGCTTTTTCCTTTAGTAGGTCGCCTCCTCCTTCCTGACAGGGGGGCAGCTGGGGGAATAATTACTGCAGGCGGGGCCTTTCCTAGTTTCATGTATAGTGACTCAATCTCCTGCTTCTGGCGACTCTGCAGCTCCTGGATCTCTTTAAGGTGCCTAACAAGTTACAAGAGAGTATGACTTACAAATATTTTATGTATACACATGGACACACACATACAACCCATCCCCCCTCCAGTCAAAACCTGACCAGCTTCTTCAGTCAAACTCCCATTAACATGTAAGAAAGGAGAAAATAAAACCTTTTCTATGAATAACCACTAAACACACATTGCAGAATGCTTGCCATTTTCTGTTGTGCCCTGACCCTGGCTAGAATTCCAACTCAAAGTTCCCAACACTGTCCAGGATAAACAAAACACTGCCCAGGACAAATGGAAGCACAAAGAAGAACATACACGTAATGTAGAAGGTCAAATCAATCAGCATTAAAATGCTACAGGAATAGGTAGGTCTACTCATTTTGCGAGATATATATGGCTGTGGAGACTTCTACATTTCTATTGCCCCGGGTGGTTTTTTTCAGAGCAGTTGCATACACAAGATTTAAAATTGCCAGCTGCCCCCCAAGAAGTTCAAATTTCAAATCTAAACAAATTAGTAGGTCACACTGCTTGACTTCTGAATTTTTTTTCTAACCCAACAAGGGTTCTTCAGGAAAAGGAGAACCATTAGAAGTGCCAGAAATGCAAGTTAAACAAGCAGAGAGTTGTGTGTCATTTTCAAACAAGACACCACTGTTGCCACTAAATACTAAACTGCAGCAATACACAAAAGCTTCTATAGATCTGCAATCTAACCTACAGTGCTGCAATTAATCTACACACACAAGGTTACAGGTTAGAAAACAAAGCACAGCAAACAGCTATATGTGGGGTTTTTTTGTTATAACTGTGTACTGCTTTCCCAGTAAAGAATCTTACTGTCCACAAACACTGACACTGGGCAAAGGTTGTTTGCTGTTTGCTTTTGTTCTTTGTGAAAAAAGTAAAGTACAGATGAAATTGTATTAACCCTGTTACATATATTTCGTACACAACCACACAAGAAAAAAAGCCTTACTTCTCCCGTAACCGACGGAGTTCCAATTTCAAGTCTTCATCTTCAATATCTGACTCGTTGTCACTGCTCATGTAGGAAGAGTTGAATGAGTTGCTAAGGCTCTGAACAGGGAGGCTGATCTTTGAACCCAGGAGCTGGAGGGAGTCTGGGCTCCCTGAGCCGTCATCCAAATCCTTAGCCATCCCGCTCAAAAAGGCAGCCTCCGGTTCAGAGGATGGACCGTTCATGTGTGGGGACTGACTTGACTCCAATTCCTTCTTCGGAGCTGCAGCTGAAGCAGCAACTTGTTCCAAGTCCACAGACAGAGGAAGAGTCATTGGCTCTTTCTCTGCACAGGTGACCTCATCCTGAGTCTTTGACACCGAAAAGCGCCCCACTTGATCCATCGTTGTTGTCACCTGAAAGCGCCCGACCTTAGTAGGCTGACTGACATCTACTGGTAATTGCAGGACAGGAACTGTCTGAGGAACGCCATCTACCACATCCAAGGAAGAGTCAGCGACAGCCTCACTTTTCCAAGTGCCAGCCTGCTTTACCAGGGTACTCTCTGGGCTACTGCCAGAAAGAGATGAAGAATCAGCGGAGGTGGTTTCAAGTTGCACTGGCTTAGTTTCAGGTTTGTCACCCTCTTTTAGCACATCATCCACTGCCACAGATACCTAGAATAGAAATGCAATCATGGACACTTAGTTCTTCCTTAGCATGATGTTTGTATTTACCTTAATAGCAAGATGCATCTGAGAGGGAAAACAAGACATTTCCTTGGTACTCCACAAAGCAAACTCCTGCTTCCCTCCAAGTTACACACTGCCACACAAAACAGCACTTGAAGTTTGAGAAGAGTAACTCCAAGCAACACAGCAGACTGTGACAGGACTTCATTCACAAACAGGATATATTACAGTGAACATCCAAGCACTGTTAGCCAAAAAAGCAGCTACCATTAAAGACCAAAGCCAATAGTTACTCAGCTAAGGCCTAGCACACTGAAACGCTGCATTCACAATTCTAGACCTACATACTCCAGTGCAACGTCCGCCCTGAACGAAAAGAGCATCTGCACAAAGCACTGCCTTCACGAGCTCCGCACGGGCATTTTCTCCCACTGTGGGGCACACTGAGTGGGCACTACACAGGAGCTGCTCAGCAAAGATCCTCTATCAACAACCAGATCAGTTTAACATCTCCTACCTGAAACCGTCCCATCTTAAGAACCCCAGCTCCTGCTGTGGTAGCCATAGCACTGCTCTCTCCACCACATGATGCTGAAGCTAAAGAAAAGGAGAATGGGATTAAGAAAATTAGTAACAAATTATTTGAATGCCAAACATTTCTTTTTATCTGCATCAAACTCAGCTATCACTTAATTCCTAGCAGGCCTTTGGATTCATGGAACCTCATGTCTTTTTTTCAGCTTACCAGGTAGAACATCAAACTGCAATACTGAAGTGAAGCGTTTTTCTCTGAAGTTTCCCTGCACAGTATACTCACTAAAAGTGCTTTCAGGTACCAGTGAAAAACACCACACTGATTTCAAACATGGGTTTGAAATCACCAAAGATTTAAAAAAACAGAACTGAAAGTTATTTTTAAAAGCAGCTTACCTTAATTCAATACCCAGTGCTGACTACTTCTATTTCACAAACACTGAGGACAATTTATTAAAAGTGGTAAGTTGAAGAAATGCTAAAGTCACATTTACTCAAAGCAGTATCTGAAGCTTTCAGAGCTGAATTCTTAGGTGTCAGCTCCTAATTTTGTTGCTGCATGCACAGGCAGTGTAAGGTTACAAAGCTGAGAAATAACATTCTATTTTTAAATGCGTTCTATTGGACTTCTTGCTGTGTTTATTAAGCAGCTTTCCAGTTTGTTTACTTCTACCTTCTAAACTTTAGCAGGCAAAAAACTAATTTTCCAGTAGTTCTATGGTATAGTTCAATCCTGATGTACCAAACAGGGCTGCTTTCCTACAGGTCTTATTAGCTTTTGAAGATTTATCATTGAACTTCAGAGACACATGCAAGGTAAGTAATGTTTACTAGATAGTTCAGAAATAATCTTAGTACCACATACACAGTTTCTTTTTAAAAAGGAAGTTTTTTTAGAAGTAAAACAAATAGGGGAATGCAGACAGGAAAGTCTCAAACTATGCTGGACAATGTTCGGTTCCCTCTCCCCAACCCCAACAACAGAACTCATTTAGATTTGAAAGTCATTGATCATTCAAGACTTCAACTGTTGATCATTCAACCTTCCGTTGTTCTAAATCAGCCAGAAGGGAGGCTGGTTCTCCTACTACCTTTCTTAAATGTTTAGTAGTTTAGCCTTCATTGCCCTACTTCAACAGAAAAGAAACACTCTTTTAGGTTAGGAAGAGGTTTCCTACACACAGAATTCTGGCGCAAAATGAGAAGTCTTACTGTTGTTGCCAAGAACACAAGACAGAAAATCATCCCCCAAACACTGAAGCTGTACCTTAGCAGCATACCACAGATTCTTTGCAAGTCTTAATTCAGCATTTTGAAAAGTTTTAAACGCTAAATGAGTTACTATAACATGCATACATCATCCCCCTCTCCTGGCCTACAATGGAAACTTTCAGTCTAGTTACTAGAAACTAATACAATCCTTAAGGAATTGCCATTGTACGACTGACTAAGAGAGGCTATTATATTCTCCTGACTTGTTAGTCTGTTCAACTTGGGATTCTACCACCATGCTGAGAAACCATCTAAAATAATTAAGGCTGTCTTACCATCCTTCAGAGACTGTGTTGCTGTGGACACCAGCCCAGTAACCGCTGTAGATGCTGCTGAGGGCACAGACTGCAGGTTCAAGGGGGAAAATGAAACAGAATTAAATTGAAATAATCAGACATTTGACTGAATGCCAATAAACCCACCGTACCGCATATTACATTAATAACCTTTTATTTCTGCCAGGGGCAAAGTATGACCCACAACAAGATGAATGCAAGAGTTTTTAACCTCCAAAGCAAGCAGCATGAGCAAGAGATCCTGCATGCCTTACAACCCCGAGGCTGTCAGCATCCTTTTGCTTTGCCGAGGTAATGCCTAAGCAGCCAGTTGGAGATGACAATGTCGATCATTATCGTCACTTTATACTGAAGTTTATTATTATAGTCTTTAAAATTTCAGATCTATACTTTAAATATCCCTCCCAAATTATGGCTGACACATCACATACTGCTTGTTTCGTGCTCTTTCCTTTATTCCACAGTCACGTTGCCTTCCAGTTTGGTGACATTAGTGACATCACCAAAAATGCTGGATTAAGAGCTAATACCAAAACCAGACTCAGGAAACACTTAATCTATTGCAACACACATATTTTTCCTATTTTAGCTGACTCAGTCCCACAAACTAGATAATGACTCTTCATTTTTATTTCTAAAAGTCTAAAGACTGGCTTAGTCATATTAAAGGCAGTGGTGACCCAAGAACACAAACTTAAGAAAACACCAAAGTTTTTCAAGACTACAAACTGCCAACATTGCAAACATACGCAGGCAGGAGCAGATGTCACTGGAACAGTCTCTGGACTAAGGGTTCTTCTCAGTTTAGCATCCAGATCTTCCAGTGGCTGTTGGGACTGAGAAAGGAAACAGTAAATAGCTGTCCCAGCTCAGGAGAAGTACATCACATTTGAGAAACAGCCACCATATTTAATAGTAAAATAATTTAAAGCAGTCAGTACAGCTTTCTATCATGTTTCCTTCCTACACATTTACATTTAACATGTACAGCACCATAAGACTGGAAGCAATTTAAGGTATGCATTTGGTAAAAAACAGAAAAGAAGCATTAACTGGAATTTGTTTTCCCTGAAGTTAGCATGAAGCTTGCATTTCCACACACTTAAGAACTGAGAAAAGATGCTGTGAACCTCCAAGTTCTATGGTTTTTGGTGGGAGGACTTCCCTCAGGAGCTATCTGGATGGATTGACTTTTGTCACCAAATTACAATTCTGACCCTAGGGATTAAAAAATTCCATCTATCATTCCATTCCATAATTTCCATTTAGCATGATTAATCTTTCCAAGTCTTTTATATTAAAAAGCTAAATCTGGTTTTAGAACTGAAGCTGAGGTCACAGCAACATAGAAACATTACCTTCTACTTTCATGAAATTGAAAGTTAGAGGCACATAACAGCATAAAGATGCTTTCAACAGGTTGCCAGGATGAAATACTTCTTGAATTGTGGATTTCAAAACATAATCAAAAAAACTAAGAACCATAAACCCCCCTATTCATTCAATCCAAATTAAAAAAAGGCACAAGATGATGATTTCTATGACTCCATTCAAAAATCCAACTGCTTAGCAGACAAGCAAGCTGTTTTAATTCAATAATACTGCAAAATAGAGAGGATATTTCCCCTGAAATACTGTATAACTCTCCTAATTTACACTCACAAGTAGTTATTTGCTTCAAGTAAACAAAAAGTTGAGATATCAGAATGATTAGGAAATAAAGATTTCCTTATGAAACAAGGGTACCAAAATGAACCTTGAAAAAATAATCTAAATACACTTTAAAAAGCAACCTATGAATAAGCAGAACAGGTATGTCACAATAAGGAACAAACTGTTCAAAACTGGTCTTGAGATGACACATACTATGTCTGCAAATTTGGAGTCTGGTAATTAAGGATAGAAAAAAAAAATAGCTGTGTAATACGCTACCAAGAGAAGCTCTAAGGAAGACAAGCCTATCTACTTTAAGGCAAGCCAGTAATTTTCCAGATAGCTGCAAATGCTCTTAACAGTCAATTAGATTTGATCCAGTTGGTCTCCAATTTTGTCTTACTCCTAGACAAGCTTTAGAGTTCAAATGAGAAGTGAAATTAGGTAAGCTATTTGCAAAGCACAAGAAGCAATGGCTCTGTATTTATGCCTCTTCCATACCACAAGTCCTGCCAGTAAGATTTATGACAAACAGGAAGAAGCCTTTTGCAGTGGTGCAGTGGCTTGAGTCACAATAAGTGGCTACAAGCACTTTGAGTTTTGGGGGAAAAATATTACTAATATACACAGTTCCAAGTAATGACAATAACAATACCAAGGACTATGAACTTAGTGTGACTGATTTTAACCAGCTGCACCAGATCCATTTGCTACCCTTGCTCATGGCAAGAACGCAGGCAAGAATTATCACCAAACTATTGTCAGCTCCTCTTCAGCAAAATCAGGCTTCAAAAATAACTGGCTGAAAGGCATAAACCAGCTTTTGCCTCCAGAAGCTGGAAGAAAAAAGTAAGTGCTGCTTGCTAACACTACCATCTTATAGCTCTATTCAAGACAATCAGCTTCTTGCTCAGTTTGGAGGCAGAAGATACAGCCCACATTCTGCCTGCTAGACAGAAGCTGCATAAAACCCAAACCAGGAGCACTCCTTTCTATGACAGGTTTGAAGAGCCATAAGTCCATCTTCATAGTTTTCCTACATGAGGAGCACAGATTTCTGCCTTTTCACACTAAGTTTCCAAGTAGCAGACTGATTCTCACTGCTTATAAAAGATTTAAATGTGCTTTAATTAAAAAGAAGAGTCAACCAATAAGCATTTCTGGACACAGAGACCATGTGCGAGGTCTCCTCAGTTAAGGTCCCTGATTTGCATTTACTCCATCAGATGAAGACCAAGTACATGGTAGAGCAGGAACAGACAGAATGAGATTTCAAAGGGAGACTATTAATGTCATAACCAACATAAAAATACACAAAAGCAGCTAATGTGCCCCACTGCTCAATTCCACTCATGTCTTTAGAAACAGGTAACATCATAGTTCTCACATTTAAAAGACAAAAATGGAAATACTATTCAAACAGCAGCTTTGAAGATCAGTTCCCCAATACCTGCTGTCGCTTTTTTATTTTAGCTGTAGCATATGACAGCTCATTAACCAAAGTTGCCTCAGCAGTTTAAATTTACAATTTTCCAACACTATTCCTTTGTATGGCAGTCAGCTTAGATCCTTTCAGATAGAAGCTCTCATCAAGCCACTGTAAATCCCAACAAAGGAACAGCTTGCAAAGCACTAAAATGAACCTTTGAAGTACTGTACAAACTGTCATACTGTAGCTATTTTATCTTAAGACTGAAATGAGCAATTCCTTTCTACAAAAGGACAGACTCCAAGTGTAGGTTTTGGACACATACTCCAAGACTATTTGCTGTGGACTCAAGCCACATGGTGGAAGTAGTAAATACTGTAAGCACCACATGTATACAGGAAACACTAAGAGAAATTTACTCTGAGCCTTAAGTGGGCACTACTAGGCACCCATGTGAATTATATCTTCTTGAGAGGCTTGAATACAAAATTGGGCCGATAATTCTATGCCAAATGTACTTTTAATATCATTCTACAGAAAACCATCTCCATCTTTATCCACAAACTTCTTTCAAAATGAGCACAACTCAATCTCAAGGGTTTTGTTCAGTTATTTTTTCAGCTTTCCTTTGCATACTGAAGACACTATGTCTCATTACATAGCATTTAGAAGACCCATGAAACAGTTTTGTCTTAATACAGTTCTTTCATTTAAATGAGGGTTTTTTCTGTATTTTGAACAAAAGTGAAGACAGATTTAATCTTTGTGGTCTTGGTGCTAAACACCTGTCCAGTTTACACAAAAAATATCCAAGCTAACTATTGCACACAAGGGCAGAAGTAGAGCAAGGGAAGCCACTATTTATATTTCAAGTCATGTTTATGATCAGGAGCTTCAAAGACCTCTTGCAAATCTGAAAGCCTAGTGAAATCAAAGGATAGTAATAACTGGAGAAAAAAGCAAACAGGAATTCACAAAGCCAGCACCTTTGCATTTTCATTAACATTTAATTGCAGTATATACTGCTTCCCTGAAGAGCTATTATTTTGCATCCATATCCTTTTCGGGAAGAAAACAGGTTCAGATTTTTTGCACGCACTTACCTGTGTTATGTCTTAAAACAACCCTCTAAAGTTCCAATTAACACACTCAAAACCCCCAAGCCTGATTAACTGTTACCATACTTCAGTCACTGAATACAGCATCCCAAAGGAAAAGCTACATACCCAGTGCTGAAGGGACTCTGGCTACTGCTACCATTATATAAAAGGGGTTACTCAGTCAAAAGAAAAGAAAAACAAAGGCATTAATAACATGCAATGGAGAGTTTAATAAAACATGCTCTTTGAAAGGAAAAGCAGACAAAAATCTGCTGAGTATCATGTAGCACCTGAGTTAGTGAAGGTCCCGGAAAAGGTGGCAGTGGCTCACTGGATGGAGTGCCAGCCGGAAGTTCAGAACCTACTGGTAGCACCTACGGATAATGAAGAGGAAACGCGAGTCCATCAGACACGGAAAAACAGAAGGATCAGATACCAAGCTACAGTCAGTCATGTTGTACAACCAAGTCTCAACAGACTTCCTTCCTGGACAGTTAGCATAGAGGCTTTGGGGATTTTTGCAAAGCTGGGAGAAGTTGGTGGTTTGGTTCTGCTTTTTAATCCAGATTATCTTTGGTCACAATTTCCAGTTTAAACAAGCTGCTGCGTCCAGGAGCAAAGTATTTTGGGAATATTATTTTCAAGTCTGCAAGAAATGCTACAGCAATTCTTCCAAAAGCAATTACATTTCCAAGAAGCTTAATTTACAAAAGGGCATAAGAATACACTCAATCTCCTTACAACAGGTCTACATAACTGCCCAGTAGCAACAGCAGGCTACATGCTTCTGGCAAACTGTTCCAAGCAACGTGACTTGAGAACTGGAATTGTCATACCTCGAGAGGCAGATTTATAGACCTCTCACACCAACCTCTTAAGCTATCACTCTGGTTTTTTTGAACCTGAAGGTTGTTGATGACCCACCGACAATGACCAGGCCATGCAACTGGGTAGGGAGAAGTCATCCAGGTTATGTGAAAGAGGTTAGAGAGGCTGGAAAGGTTAGAAGGAGGCATCAAAGCCTCTCCACCAGGTCAGATAGCACATTCCAGTTAGTTATTTCCATTGTTAGGGAAGTGGGAAGCTCTAGCAATTAAGTGATCCATTACACAATTTTCAATCCTTGTTCCCAGCTGTAATCTTGAGGTTTGACCATGGCTTTTAAGTTTGTGAAACACATGCTAGCCTTTGGAGTCATAGTGCTGGTCAGCTGGTTTCCCCTGTGCAACACACAGCAAGCACTGCTGGGACAGGGGTAATTGGCCCAAAGTCTAATCCAGTCCTCCACAGGCAGAACCAGTTCTTGCCAGCAGTCATGTTACCACAGCTTACATAATGGTTCAAGCTGCAGTAGTAACCGCCTCCTGAAGATACGCTTCACAATTATCTATCCTCACAAAAATGTTTCAGCAGGAACTACACCAAGTTGCATTACCTCAGTGATTTTGTGCACTAGGAATGTACAAATCGATATTACCTGTTCTGAGGTATGCTGAATTGTTAAGTTGTGGTAAGTTAACCATTTAGATTATAAATAAGAGGCAAAACATTTAAAATTAATGCATAGGACAAGTCAAAACACATTTAACTGTCTAGGTTAACAGGCTGTCTGTAAACAAAAAAATACACAGTTTTAAAAACTCCAGAAAACTAAAGCAATAAGGTCCTTAAAGCTCAAAACCAACCTAGAAAGTGAAATTAAAATTAAGCTTTTGAAAAAAAAAAACTAACTTATTTAAAGTTTAGCATGTAGCAACAGGACAAGGGGTAATGGTTTTAAACTAGAAAAAGGGAGATTTAGGTTGGATATTAGAAAAAAATTCCTCAATATGAGGGTGGTAGATCACCAGAACAGGTTGCCCAGAGAGATAATGGAGGCTCCATCCCTGGAGATATTCAGGGTCAGGCTTGATGGGGCTCTGAGCGATCTGATCTAGTGAAGATATCCCTGGTTACTCTAGGAGGGTTGGACTAGATGACCTTTAAAGGTCCCTTTCCAACCTCACCCATTCTATGATTCTATAAATAAAAACTTCAAAGAGTTAGTTTTCTCACAACTGAGATCAAAACCCCCAATCATTTATTGTATTTAAACACAGGCCTTTGTAATTTCAGGTTTGCTGTTTGGAGGTTTCTAACTGCCCCAACCGTTACTGAATTGGTACCAGTATCTATTATTTTCTAATCTTTCTAATTGTCAAGTTCATTCTGATACAAATGAATGCTGCTGTGTCGAGATTTCCTTCCCAACTTCCTTAGCAGAAATTTTCTACCCCATGTGAATACAAAGGGTACAAGGGAAAGACTTTAATGAATGGAGGTGGTAGGAGCATTAGCTCAATTACGAATGGCCTGAACTGTTAAAACAGCAAGGCTGACTAAAGACAACCAAAGTGCTGGTGAGTGGAAAAGAACATTACAGAAACAACAAGAGCTGGCATTAGGGTTTGTGGTTTGTTAAACACCTGAAAGTTTTTTTCAGCTTTGAAAAGGGCTACCAATAGTTTAAAATACTGAAATGCACTGTCTCCCAGCACAAGGAGCCATCTGAAAGAAAACAGTCAGTCTAGTTTCACATCCTGGTACTTTTGGTTATTGAGCATGTAACCACACGTCTTAATTTTTTACTCTAAGTCACAGCTCTCTCTATGGCAGAATGTTTGTTTGAAGAGCACAACTCTAAACAAACAAGTTTGTTCTCAGATATCCAGATATCATTTAAACATCTCAAAATTCTACTTTCAGAAATGTAACTTCTCTAAGGAAAAGAGCATCCAAGCACCAGCTAAGCAGCAGAGAACTTACAGAAAACCTTTCAGCTGGGGTCACCCATACTTAAAAGAACAGGCTAATGCTAAGGAACAAAGCTGAGCTATCCTGACTAATTCGTGAGACATACAACCACCCAGTCTCATCCTAGTGATCACGTACAAGATAAAATATATTTAAAGCAAGTCTTCCAAATTCTATATGGAAAAAAAACCCCGAAACGTGAAAAAAACTCCAAGACAACCCACCAAAAAACCAAACCACAGTTGCTTCACTCTTTGTAGCTCAGGAGTGGCAAAAAAAAAAAAAAATAACAGCAACACTAGAGAGCTCTCAGAGGCACAATATAGAACTGGACTTCTCCCCCCTCCTCTCCCCGATATGGACAAAATAAAAGACCTCTTAGGACACACATAAATCACCAGAGCATAAAGCTTTCAATATTAAAGCAATAGAGAACACTGCTGCTTGAATAAATTATTTTGCTTTATAAAAGAGATTTTGCTCAAGGCAGCTGTTTCCCACAATACTTGAATATTCACACAAATGTTTCTACTCTTACCGGTACCCTGCTAAGAGGGGGCTTTGAAGGAGAGGTCCCAGGTTTCACTGCCGCTGTCGCAATGCTGCTCGGTGCCGAAATATAGCTGACGGGGGTGATCACTTGCCCAGGAGTGACAACTGGTGTCAGCACTGGCAAGCCAGTTGGTCCAAGAGGCAAACTGCTTGGAGGTATACAAGTGCTAATGGATGTCAGGGGTTTAGTTGGTGCAACAGCAGTGGTTGGTATCCCAGGAATAACTGTGGTTTCCATTACCAATGATGTCTCCAAAGATACTGATGGATGCGCTGTTCCTACATTACCATGTTCACTGAACAGAGACCGTAGCTTTTCTTCTAGGGTCTTAATATCATCAATACCAGGAGCTTTAGATTGAGCATCAGCATCAGCCTCCAGACAATGAGTATGAGGCTGATTGGGTAATGGAGCTGGTTGAGGCTGGCTGTGTATCAAAGTTTGCTGTACTGCAGGCAAGTTAGTAACTGGTTGTGGTAGGACAGCAGGTAAGGGAACCTGGGGCAACATGGGTGTTGCACCTGGAACCTGGGGTAGGATAGCTGTTGATGAAATTCCTGATGGGACAAGTACAGGATGTATTGCTGGCAGAGTGACCGAACCACATATGCTTGTTGCTACAGAGGATGATAAAGGTGCAGAGATTGGAAGAGATAAGCCTGCTGCACTGCAGAGCTGTGATGTATCCAGAGACTGTCCACTCTCAGGTAGGGACTGCGGAGCACTTACAACTGTTGTTTCTGCCAGACTGGAGACAGAGCCACTGCTACTAAGTTGAGGAAGCTGCAAAGCCACATTCTGAGGCAGAGACAGGGCAACAGATGTCTGCGGTGCTGCCATACTACTTACAATCTGAGGAGTAGACTGAGATGGCACAGATGGTGCAACAACACCAAGACTGGTGACACCAGGAACCTGGGTAGATGGCAGTGCCAAAGAGGACGGTGTGCTGATACTGGGGGCAACGTCTACCGTTGCTGGTTGAGTAGGCTGTGATATGGCAGGTAAGGAGAAAGAAGCAGGGGAGCTCACACTGGAAGCAACACCAGTCGACTGCTGTCCAGATTGTGAGGCTGGAGGTGGAGAAATAGAGCTTGGCACACTTGCGCTTGGTGCAACTCCAACAGCGGCACTTTCTGAAGGCAAAGTAACAGATCCTGGCAAAGAAACACCTGTGCTGGAGGGAACAGGTATCGAAGAAGCTGCCACAGATGCAGGGGGTGCACCACTACCCGCCATGGTAGAAAGCGCGGGAGGAAAGGGTGGCATTGTTTGACTGAACACTGGAGGAGCCGTACTAGGTCCTTCCGTCATCTGAGCATGTCCCATCTCAGAGAAAGCTTGCTGCAAGCTCAGCGATGATGCAGAGTGCGAGAGATTCATTCCAGGACCATGTAGTGGAGATGCGGCAACTGGAAGAACAGAAAACTGTTAGACCACATGGAAAAGTCCATTACGGTACTATTGTCTATTGCTAGACTAAAATCGCATTTGCCAGCATAATTTAAAAAGTTAAAATAAAATCCAGGCTTACATTAAAATACAGAATTAAGGTTTCAGAGTCTTGCCAACAGACCACCAACATGTTTTTCCCTGAGAATCCTACACGGTATCAGCCAAATTATAATCATTTCTTACCACCACAGACAGTTTCTTGCTTCCCAAAGAACTTTAAAAGGTGTTTAGGAACAGTTTAATTTAACTAGCTTTGCAGTTTTATTGAATGTGTCCTAGCCGTCCTTAAGAGTTCAGGTAACCTACCCAGATCCGCAGCTTCATTTCCTCCAGGAACAGCAGATGCAAAAAAGCCCTGTTCTTTTAACCGACTCTCAGGGACAGGGCTGACAATAAACCGTCTTCCTGCAGAATGGACAACCTGGGTAAAGGAGCTAGGAGGGACCCCTAAACAGAAAGAAGTTACATGTTTAGCGATACATGGTTGTAACTAAGTACGTAACCTGCAACATGGAATGTGCACTCCATCATACAAAATAAAAACTTGGCTGCACCCATCCGCTGAAACAGAAAAAGGTAACTGTTGAAAACAAAAAAATCACAAAAGACTTACCTATTCTTTGTGGCATGGAAGATGTGGGATCTGGCTGTTTGAACTCTAATTTCTGTAAAGTAAGATAAAATTTAAAGTTCTATTCTGAAACAGAAACCCACAAGATAGTTCTTAAAATGCTAACTTTCTGAAACGTGGGCATTTAAGGTAAGGAGAACCTTCGACCCAAGTACCATTAGCAAACTAGTGAAATTCTGCCCAGATAAGTGTCAGCTACAGTGCTTTTATAGAGCTTCTCAGCTCATGGACTGTCAAGATAACAAATCGATCTAAATGCTCTTGTAAACTGCCAGTACAACCAATTTCCTCAAATTCCGCAGATAAATGGATGTTTCAAATGAGTTCTGGGTGGAAATTAGGCAGAGATTCAAGAGATGTCACACCCCTTCTTATTCCCAGCAAGCATTTTCAAAACCTGTGTTTTCTAACAGAGCTACTGCTCAGTGTGTAGAGTGCCTGAGTCCAAGGACTCAGTGTTGTGAGCAGCACAGGGCTGGTAGCTTTAGCGTCCTGCCTCACAGTAACATCAAAAGCAGGAAGCCTCTGCATTTAAGGCTGTGTAGCGGACTGCTAGGAGATTCATAAGCTTCAGAAGCATGAGGACACATCAAAAAAGCAAGAGGTCCACCTTATTTAGCTTTCTAAATTAATTTTAAGCTCTCATCCTGATATGAAGCTTTCTCTGTTAGTCTTTTAATTTAATTAAGCTTTGATATTTCTCATTTAAAGCTAGCTTGACTCAGAAGCCGCACCACCCAAAATGGAAAATGCAAACAGCTAATGCAATCTGTCCTTTACATACCTGTGAGCCTGGAAAGAAGCCATCATCTTTTGTTCGCATACTCTCCAAACCCTGATCGCCTTCTGGCTCCACACTTACATCCTCACTTAGCATTTCATCTGCTTTCTCAATAATCTCTCGAACCTGTTCTACAAATGACTCTCTCTCAGTTGCTAAAATAAACTCATTTTGCACCTGTAAAGAGAGCAAAACAACAATCATATTCCACAAAATATTTCAAAATACATACTGAATAACCATCATTTACTTTTGGTGTTACTGTTTGTCCTCCCTTTGCTGTTCTTGCACATGAGAAAGATGGTGATACCCTTGAGAAAAACAACCATTTCTAAAATTAATCTCCAGTAGGGAAGTGTTTGACCTGGTTTACTCTTCACTACTGAATAAAGTTCAGCCTCACTTCTTCAAACTGTCACCTCCACCTTTGCTTAGCACAGCAAAAAAGGGGGTGTGTCTATTCCATGTAACACACTGCTCATTTAAACATTTTTCTACAGGGCAAGTTCTTTCCTAAGCTTGACCATCACACACTGATTTTTTTCTTTGAGAAAGTCAAAAGCAGCATCAGTCATTACTGACTTTCAGAAACCAGATTGTGATTCCTAAACCTTACTTCAAGGGCAGAATCTTGCCATTTCATTTGAGAGCAACAGCTACGCATTCAAAGCTTTAGCGTAACTTTTAAAGATCTAGCTATGTTTGGTCTTACAAAACCAAACCAGATTTTGTTTAACCTGCTGCTTTCAAAAAGTTGTTTGCAGTTTTTCAAAATATTAGATGACAAAAAAATCAGAAGCAGATTTATAAGTGATAAAACAGCAATTCTAAAGTACATTTTTCACAAATTTTCCACACAAACCAAGCATGCAATATTAACTCTCAACTGGATGTACAACTAGAGTCTCTAGTTGTGTTTTCATGCCAATAAAGTGAGCACAGGCCATGCTATATGAAAGAACGATTCTGAAACACAAATGAGAAAATAAAGACTGTTGATATGACTACCGCGATTAAGACTGGAGTCAATTCTTTTCTCAATATATATCTTACCATAATGGAAGCTATTTCCTCAGGGTTGTCACCATCCAAATCAAATTTGAAAGTAACCATTTTACGATTGTGTGTCTCTAGCTGGCATTCCACGACTCGATCGCCTTTATTTGAAACCTAAAGCAAAGGAAACAGTAGTTTAAACCAAAAGCATGAGAATGTAACACTTGCGCTTTGAAGATCACAGAAACAGACCAATGGTACTGGTCTAATACAAACGCATCCTCTCTTTCCAGTCTCATGAATGGTGCCATCTACAGCGACATTTTTTCTAAGAAACCGCCAATTACTCAACCCTCCAAACTCACCTGTTCCACAGTTCACTCCAGAACTCCTGATGCTCCCTTGTTTCTTCCTAGCTTACTGGTCAGGTCACTGGCACACCTTTACTAGTAAGACTAACTCAAATATTCCAGAATAGTCTGTGGAATCACTCATGGCTAAGCAAGCCAATTTTGCCCTATCTATGACACCAAAAATCTCTTAACAGATGACATTTGGCATGCTGACTCCAGAGCAGAAGAAACAGACTACATAGATAGCTTGTGTGGTCAGAGGTGGTAGCAGGGGAAACAAGACCACACAAGACACATTCCTCAAAAGAAGATAAAAACTTGAAGCTCCAAAAAGGCATCATCACTGCTAAAGAATCGTTATAATATAAAAATACTCACATTTAGAATTCTCAGTTTGGGCCTAGCAGTCTTCTCGTGGCGAGAGCGACTGCGGACAGACCTCCGCATATGACGTTTAGTAGTCCTCCCTTCATGCCTCCCACTAGAAGCTGGAACATTCTCGTTGCCGTCACTCAATCCTGAAGCAACATCTGAATGCGCACTAAAAAACCCAACAAAGTTAAGTTAACATCCATGCAGTCCATACCTGCAACAGTACAGTTTACCCTACCAAATGGTAGCGTCTTCTGGATACCAGTAGATATCTTATCATGAAGCAGGGGAGTAGAGGCCTGCTGTCAATCCACTGGGGTGCCTGAAAAGCAGTTCTAATAGTAACTATTTAGCTATGTTTGTACAACTCTGAAAGAGCTATATATCTTCTGAATATGTTTTCAGGCTATTTAAATTTTTACTTCTGTTTAAATGTCAAAAGGGCAGAAAAACACCCCTTAATGACCCATTTGATGTGACAAAAACCAGTAAAGTTAAAATGGCTGTATGTGATCCTACGGTACATCAAAACTTACTCCGACTTTCATAAGCCTATTTTTCCTCCAGGAAGTTTATTTCCTCAAATCCTCAAGAACACCCTCAATGAAAAAATATCCCTGGTGAAAAATATACCTAAAGATCACCAAAGGAAGAATAATCTAACAAGTGACACTGACGTTCAGTTTGGCAAAAAGAAAACAATGCTTACCTATCCATAGAGGAAGCCAAAGGGGTAGACTGCGCAGGCTGCGTTGCTGGAAGAGTCTCTGAAGGAGCAGTCTGTGAGACTCCCTGAGTACCCTATGGATAGAAACCTACATCAAGAACCCCCCCAAAGAATACTGTTTCTTCACAAGTAATGCAGTAGTCTTCAATGTTTCCTCCCAAATGAGTTGTAAAGCTAAAAGCACTGCTTTTTTTAGAACTTTAAACAGCTGGCATCTAGACAGCTCTAATTTACAAAAAATTATAGAGCAAAATGCAGTGAAGCACATCATCATCTGGGGAGGGGTGGGGAGAGGGAATCAGCCATCCTTTCTACTGCTGCGTGTCACTACTGTTTGCCATGCAGCCACGGTCTTACTAACAGAATGTGCAAAAGGCAAGCCAATGCAGAGAAGAAATTCAACTCCTCCCTAGCAAGAACAACACTGCAGGGAATAGGCATAAAGACAGATTTTCAAAGGCTATCAGTTGCAGTTTGCCTTTGATATGGCAAAAATGTTCTACAGTACTAGCAAGAAGTGAAGTGTTAACAGGTTTTGCCTGCAGGATGCACACTCACTTCCCAACAGAACAACCAGTGGCAACAAGGTCCCCACATTGGCATGACATTCTGCTGTAAGAAAAAGGTCATTTGAAAGATTAATTTCCAACTGAAGACACGTATGGAAGGGATTAGTTCCCCACACACATACACTCTGCATTATTCAAATGCCCTAAATGTATCATTACATTATATTCAACATATTTACCTCCAAAACCGCCTGCTGCGAGGAGGCAGATGAGGCCTGTTGTGCCAAACTCACTGCAGGCTGGGGCACTTGAACCTGTCCTCCTAGGCTGCCCATGGGAACCAAAACGTTCTGCTCTACATACGGCTGCACAACAGAAGCAAGATAGCCCGGCTGAGCCATCGCATCTGTGGGTAAGGGAGAGGACAGCACGGCAGAAGGAATGCTAACAGAGGCCACAGCAGAGGAAGGTGCAACATTCGAGTCGCCTTGATATTGAGGCGGCAGCCGAGACGGGAAGCCCTGTAACGGAAATGAGGGAGTCAAGTTAGTGAGGGTCAGAGCATATCAGGAAGCAAGAAAAAAGTAATTGTTTCAGGGGCACGTTCCAATCTTCTGTACTTGTTTAGGCACTCCCAAATAGTTCAAGCACTCCAAATACTGTCTTCCTAAAGAAGCAGAACAAGCTGTTCACATAACCAAATCTCAGCTTATGAGTCACCATGCTTGAATAAGCAAATTCCCACTCCAAGTTCCAAGTGTTAGACAAAGCAATCTTCACCTCCCAACTTTTGCAGTTGTATATTTGACTTACTATTTTAAGGGCTAAGACTTGAGATGAGCTTGAAGAATTTTCAGGCTGAACTACTGCTCGCAAGATGTTATACAACTGCTGCCGACTCTTGAGACTAATAGCAAACACGCTGTTGTGTTCTTCCTGTCCTCCCATGAAGAGCTGACCTAGGAACACTCCTACATGCTGTTTCTGTCTGGCACCACTCATTTAATCTCAGTGCAGATATTTCCGCAACTATACATTTTTTTGTTGAAGAACAATGGCATGCTGACTCATTATTTTAGTCACTGCCATTTTTACAGTGACTGCTTCAGCCACTTTGTCCAGTCTGTGCCCAACAATCTAGAATTTCACAACTAACATCAGGTACTTACGTCACGTTCAAGATCCTTCAGTCCGACTTATTTCTAGAAAATCCGTGTTGCCCCTCCCCACCTCCCTTCCCCTTCCCAAATTTGGAACAAAAATACTGACAATATCGGATAAGCTGCCATTGATTTTCTTTCCAACACACATCCCCCATTTTCAAAATCACTCTTCCCACCCCCCAACTGAAAAATCTCTTAGACTTATAGCTGTCCTCTTTCACACAGTGGCTGACCAAAGTCCTGCACTATGATTGTCACTTTAGGCATGTTCCATTACCAAATACGAAAAACTCAAAACATCAGGGTGTCCCAGGAGTTTTTCCCCCTCCCCCTCCTTAAAACAGTCCTTTACCACCCAACAGAATTCATCTTCGTGGTTTAACGGCTCTCTTATGAGAAGTGAGTTGGCGAGGGTGCACAGTTCAGATCTGGTACTTTAGAGGAACAGGTAAAAGTGTGGAGAAGAGCTCTGCTGGCTTGCAACTATACCTGGTAAAGAGCATCTCCAGCAGGAAGTGAAGCTTCAGCAGCTTGTCCAATGCTGACTGGTAATCCCACGGACTGGACAGCTGGCTGCAGGAGCTGTGGGAGAACCTGACTGGGCAACTGAGCCACAGGCTGCATCAGTGTGGGAAGCTGGCTAGGGACAACGGTTGATCCTACAGGGACGGCTGTTGCGGCAGCAGACGTTGCCAGTGTGAGCAATGGCTGATTCACACCAGCTGCCATTGAGATGGGGAGCGACTGGAAACCTGGCTGAGCCACTGACACGTGAGGAGCTGCTACAGGCAACTGAGAGACTGAGAACTGGGGAACCATGGAAGTTGGCAAGGGCTGTCCCATGGGTAGAAAATGAGAGCCAATGGGGACTGATGGGGCAACTGAAGGCTGAGGGAGAGAAGGTGCTGCAACAGGTAATTGAGGCTCGCCTTGGATGATCGACACTGGTTGGGAAACAGGAAGCTGGGGAGGTAAAGAAAATAGAGATAGATTTTTTTTTTTTTTAAAAGCAGGGTTGCAGAAAGCAGAATTTTTATGCATTAGTCAAAGAAAGAATTATTCAAGTTACAGCACTCTGTTAAAGTGGGTGGGGGAGCACAGTTGGCAGAGTGGCTGGGAAGTCGGCTGGAGTTCCAAAAGGTCCTCACTTTGCAACACTTCCCCTGAAGAACTCACCAGGCTCTTGAAACAGACACCCACAGAGGGTGAAAGAGCAACGTCTGAATACCCTGAAGCACTGACCTGTGCATAAACAGAATTGAATTCCCCTCAACTCTGTCCTCAGAGCCAAACCTGCCTTCTTACTGGAAAGAAGTGCAAATCTTTCAACAAATCTGTCAGGTTTGGGTATGGGGACTAAAGCAATGGAGAATAAAAAGCCACTGTGCCAGCATTTAGAGAATGGCAGGGGATATGTCAATTAAAGCCAGCAAACAATGCATCTGGAAAGGCAGTTTAGATGAACAAGCAACAAAACAACAATTTTAAAAACAAAAATCAAGGCTCACATGTTCAAGAGAGATATGAGCCACAATGATATAATACTCAGTAACAGAAGTTTCTTGACCAGGGAGTAAAGGAGAAGAGCTGAGTAAGAAAGATGACAGAGTGGAGAAGGCAGTCCTTATGGTTCACTACCTACATAAGTGAACATGTTTCACACACATAACAGTGCAGAAGATAGACACTGATGGCAAGAGCAGAGAAATGACAAGTTCCTGAAAATCCATTCATAATATACCATTCATCAATATGCCGCATGATACTTTTGACAATTTAAAGATCTTTATGCACGGAAGTGCTATCCCTCCCTCAAATTACTCACAACTGCCACGTGTGAAAGAAAGGGTTTCCAACACATTTTCCAACAAATTGACAGTTGCAGTACACTAAGAATACTGTTATCTGGATGAATGTTTTGGAACTATTAGAAAAGATGACAAAAGTGAAAGTAGCAGCATGTTGAATTTGCCAGCTGTGAAGAAGAAAGAAAGTCTTCTGCTACAAAGAAGAATTTTGTTTACCTGTGTCCCAGCTGCTGCCTGAGGCATTGGCATAATCTGTGAAGTTTGAGTTTGAGAGACAGTTTGTGTGGGAGTGGCACCAGCAGAAACTGATGGCTGCTGCAGCTGGTATTGTCCAGGCTGTTGGGAAGAGGCTGACTGCTGTGCATTCTGTAGTAGGGAGAAGAGGCAGAAGCTATTTTTTTCCCCACATTGAAGTTTGTAAAGCATATCCTATTTAAATTCTACTTTGTACTCCCTTGTAAGTGACATCAGTGGTTCTTCTGAACATGCTGAGTCACTTAAGCTTTAGCAATTGCTAATTAGCATAACTAGTATAACTCCATTACCAGCACCAAATCTTGCAACAGAATTATTTCACCTGTGAAAACAAGAATGAAGATTCTACAAAGAAAGAAAGGTCAGTTAAGAGAAGAGGATGCTGCAGAAGATAGCACTTCCAGTTAGAAGAAATCATAAGAATGACTTCTAGACAGTCTAACTTGCAAATCCTTATAAGCTCAGGTGGAAGTTGGGGAAGACAGACACATGAAAACAAGCATTAACATGATTCTAAAAACAAATTTCAGAAAGTCAGTGAAGTTAATCTCTGTCAGACTGGGTGAGAACCAGAGGATTCCTTTGCTTCCGGCCACAACTACAGGCTGAAGTGGAGACAGAGGTAGTCAACTGTTCTTTAAGAGCCATCAAAATTCTACACTAAAAAGTATTTTAGTCCTGGGCTTAGGGACTGTGATCTTACCTGCTGAGTGTGTTGGGTGGGCTGGGATGGCACCGATGCACTGCTTGAGGTGGACTGGCCTTGCACCTGTGTCTGGAGGAGAAAAAAAATGAAGAGAATCAGTTTTTTAAAATCCTATAGTTTCTGCAGCAGGCAGTTAAAATAATTTCTGCCTGAAATGATCGAGTTGGAATAGGTTTCTAGCAGTCCTTTTGGACAGCCAGTACTTTTGGGCAAATTTTCATTACGACAACCAGAACAAAGCAAAGCAATCTGGAAAAGTGTGAAATTCTATTTTAAGTCTTCCAATACACAAAGTCTTTGCAACCCACATGCCCTTGTACATGAGACAGATCAGCCTACCATCATCTTCCACTGACAATGCTTTAAGAGCAGGATGCCTTAGTATGATAACTGGAAACAGAGGTGTTATATTTTACCTTTACTTGTGTTCTAAACACAAGTAGGTCAAGGGATAGAAGGAGGTTAAAAGGAAATAAAACTACCTGTTAAAAAATAATATACAGAATTCTAGAACAACAACAAAGTACTCAGTACAAGTACACATCATGAGTTCCTTTTGAGAGGCATAACAAAATACAAGCTAGAAATAATTTCAAGAATAATATTCAAAGGCTATCAAGAATTGGATATTAAGAATCCAGGTGTCCACATTATAGCTAAGAGATTGTTTTGCATCACTAAGCAAAAATAAAAAAAAATTAAAAAATCATCAAAACCATTTAGGTGGCATAACAAATGAATGTGGAAGATGTAGAGGAAAGTGGAGTGAATATTCGTTAATTATTTTCTGGATGACATTTTTTATCAGATCCCCAAATTTTCATTTTTCTTTTTGTGGCCATTATACTTAACTTAGACAAAGACCTCCAGGTGAGTTCCCTGAGCATGTACCACTTTGGTGAACTGCCTTTGTAAGAAACATATCTGGTGCATATGTATCAATGTATCATACCAAAAATATTTACTATAATTCCTTCATGCTGTGGTCATTTAGCTTGTAGAAGCTTCTTAGGAACAAATTCATTAAAATTGCATACTACTATAATTACAGAAACTTGGGGGAAAGCAGACAGGCAATTAAAAGAATAGTTAATTTCTTTGCTGTTTTAGAAGCCTGAGGCTCTTATTGGCTAGGATCAAAACATGCTATGTCCCACGTTGACTCTGTGCTTCAAATTCTAATCTTTTCATGAATTAGATAAAAGATCCAAGAATTTATATTCCCTAAAATAACTGAGATCCCGTACTGTGTTTTCCAGATGTATTTTACATCCATCAGAAGTCACTTCCAGAAGTTTAACAAAGGTGGCTTAAGGAGAAACAATCCCCAAGTAGTTTTAGTTTTGTGTAGCAGCTTGACTCCACAAGTTCTCCTATACCACAAGCATATCTATTAGACTAGTTATTAAAGCTGTTTCAGCTTTAATAAACCACCTTCATTATCCCCTACAGGAAGCCTGAAATACTTAGATCTTGATCTTACCATAAAAAAGCAAAGATTCTCCAGTTCCTTCACAAAATCCAAAAGTTGCTAACCCTCCAATAACTAAAATATCAGAGTGCTCCTAATTCCAACAACAGGAGTAAGAGAAAAGTCTACTTAAAGTAAACCCTCTCTTTTCCCCCAAAAATATCTTATGAAACGCTTCAGACTACAAGTGCAGACACAATGTAAATACACATACAACTCAATCACAGTGTACAAATGCATTACTATTGCAAATGCTAATACCATTTATGCTGACAGAACATGTACCTCCACACTAAGCTTCAGGCCCAGAATTTTGCCTTTTAAAAGGACGCCATATTCTAGGCTTATAAGGAAGCAATACTTATTAGCAACAGTTGTTTGCGCTGCTAATTTACTACTCAGATTCTTTAGTTTCTTTAATGATCCTACATGTACATTTTCAGAACTCTGTATGCATACATAATATAGCTCCTTCCATTCCCCTTGCCTTGAAAGAAGCTTTTGCATTTTGGACAGTCACCAAATCAACCTTAGTGTTGTCTAATAACATGATTCACACAAGAGTTCAACTTCAAACAAGACATTCTTGTAAATGGCTAAGGAACAGAACAAAAATACAAAGCAAGCTTTACTATCGCTCCTGATTCAAACTGCAGAGAAAATACATTTCATTAAACTCACTGTTCAGAAGCTATCTCCAGCTATCTCTTGCCACCAAAAAAAAAACATGAGACCAAAAGGAACCCTGACCATTCGTTACCCTTAACACAAAAGCCCTACCAGTATTTCGGCTGAAGCTGAACACAGACCAAGCGGCTGCCAGTGCCTTGTTATTTCACTGCAACCTGGCAAATTAAAGAGATCCCAGTATGCTACTGACTCGGTGGGAAACCACCCCCATAAATGCTAATACTTAGAACCCCACGGAGCAAGTCTAAGAACGAGGGTCCCATTTTAAGTGCAAGGTATGACTTATAAAAAGCAGAGACATGCTGGAAGGGTTGCTCCTGTAACCTGAGGATAGAGTGAAGGTGGTCCTGATGAAAGCAAGCTGGACATGGCCTGCTGAGTCGAGGCTCCCTGGGGAAAGCAGATGAAGAGCTGCGACTCTTGCAATACCTTCTGAGGCAGCTGAACAATGGGTAATGAGAAGTCTGAACCAAAAGCAGAAGATGACCCCCCTGTAGGGGGAGGAGACTGGAAATCGCCAGTGTCAGAGGAAGTCAGCTGTGAGGAATCACTGGAGTATTCTGGGCTTCCTTCCAGCCAGCTCCGCCTGGCAGAGCCCCCTCTGGGACCTGCTAACTCAGGACCAAGATAGTTACACTGCTCCTCTGTCACAGGCTGAAGCCGACCATGCGACCCTATGCCTTGAGTGGACTCCTCTTGACTGGTCTCCATAGAGCCCCGGTGACTTCTGTAGACCCGCTGGGGTAAAACCGACCCTTCTGCTGGAGCAGAAGTTGGTGTGTGCACATGGAACTCAAAGACACAGCTCGCTCTGCCATCACCACTGTGAGAGAGCACAGCCGGGGCAGAGTGTGGAACAAATACCTGGTGGAATGTCATCTGAGCAGGATCTGCACTCAGAGGAGCTGAAACACTGGATAATGGAGAAAGGGGACCCATCCCAGAATCCAGCCTCAGGTTCTGCACGTGTCTTGCCAGGTATGTTTGCCCCGACTGGAAGTCGAACACAGAGCTTTGTGGAGGACCACCTTGCCCATGGTTTGACTCAGAGACCTGCTTCAAATGTTGTTCAGTCGCATGAGAGTTATAAGCTACTTGATCATACTGCTCCGATACCTGTGATGGATAGTGCATGCCCACCAAATATACAGCTTCTGGATGCATTCTGTAGTGAGCATCCTCTGAAGGTGTTGGTCCAGATCTATAGTCACTGTGGACAGGAGCTGGCTCAAACACAGGATTAACTTGCACATGCAGAGGCTCTCCAGCGACTCTCTGAGCTGCTGTGCCCAGCATAACGAATGCCTCTGGTGTCCAATTGGCGGGACTACCACCAGGTGGAACTAAACTCTGGCCAGTCTTCAGCAATGGCTGGAAGTGGCAAGTTTGGGCTTCCAAAAATGAAGTGCTCTTGCGCCGCTGAGCAACTGCCACCTTCGGCGGGCAGACAGGTGGTGGTGAGAAAGACACCGGCCGTTCATGAACGGTTGGGAAAAATATCTGTGAATCTGGGAACGTTGGTGTTCCCCCACGCGGATGCTGAGGCTGTATTGACATGAACAAGACAAGCAATTCATACATTAAAAGTGAAAGCACATGAACACGCACAGTTCACTAGGCAGTTCTGTGAAGTAACTTTATAGAATGACTAGTCAATTCATGGTCAAAAACATACAATACTTAGGAAATTTAGGTGAGTTGTAAATATCCATTAAATACATCCATGACAGGCATAGCTACAACTGGAAACATTTGCTTGGGTTAGAGCTGCTTTTCCAGTCCAATTCCAATAATTCATAAAAATAAACCACTTTTTCTCCTGACTATGTAATGAAGTTTACTGTTACTGATCAGTGCTTGAAAACCAATCAAGGCTCTAAGGTTACTGCCATATGGGGAACATGAAAACCCAGAACTTGATAGCCACAGCAATGCAGAGCCTCTAGTTTGCATTTAGAAAATAAGATGGTATTAAATCTTAGTATTATCCAACGCAAAACCCACAATGCTAGTGTTCTGTCAGGATTGTTCTGTATGCAATCCTGGGAGCCAAAAAGAAACCTTTTATGAGACAAAAACTGAACCATTCCATCCCACAGATGATAATTTTTATGACAAAAATGCAGAGCCCTTCGATTCTGCCCAATGTGATCATCTCTTTTAATCCCTTTGATCATACCTTTTCACGTAAGAAATTAGAGCTCACAGAACGAAACTTAATTCTTGCCTGGACAATAAAGCACTCACAGGTTTAGTAGCAGCAGAGCCTGCAGGCAATTCCACTGCATCTGATGTACTACTTCTGATGAGGCTCATCTTATTTAACATTTGTAAGGAAATTTTCACTAAAGAGAGTTCTGTGTAAGAATACAAATCAACTTTGTAACTCTCCATTTTTTTTGTGTCTGCCCACAAAATGCTGAGAGACATCTTATCACCCCTAAAGGGAAAAAACCAGTATTCAAGACTGAATAGCAAATATGTTTTCTTCAAGACAGCTGTTACGACTTCTTCTAAGTTGTTGTTTCCACATTGCTCTGTTTCTCCCCAGCTTCTTTTTTTCCTGGAAAAGCAGCAGCAAATTTCCATATTAACCAACACTAACAAGAAGGTACTACAGGATGAAGAACTCTTCCTCTGTCCTGAAAACTAGTTCCACATACTTCAGTGAGAGAAGCGTTTCTCAAAGTTTATTTCATGTAAACTGAATCCCCACACTGAAAGCAGACTACATCCTGTCCTGCAAGCTATTTTGCATCTAACCTTCTGAGAAACATGAAACAACAGCTTCTTCCCATGAAGCAGCAGCCAAAGTGGCATTTCTAATTAAAACCTACAGAAAAGTCCTTAAAAGTATTCATATTCTGAATTTCTAGTATCACCACCACAGCTAGCCAAACCTTTAGAATAACTAGCCACAGCAGACAAGCTTTAAAAATGGTTTTGTGTAGGGCTTAATTAAAATTCAATGCTTGCTTAGAATTTGAAAAACAAAAACCTGGTCATCTAATGTAAGGGTATAAAACCTAGTCTTCCCTTTATCTCCTGTGGTACAACTGTCCAATTCACCTCTATAATACCCCAAAATACAAGAAAAAAAATTTTTAAAAGTCAGCTGCTCTTTGATAATGTTTAAGTGTACTGCTTGCAAAGAAAGATCAGTATTCCTGCAGTGCAGTATAAAGAATAAGGAATCAGCTCTTCATTTTCTCATTTTAGAAATGCCTGAAGCCCAGGATGTATTTAATGATAACTTATCTTACTGTGCCAGGAGGCAAATGGTAACACATACAGGACTGACAGACAGGGAGGGCAGGCTGGAGCGTCGATGCTTGCGTGGAGAGGCAGAGTGCATGGGCAGGACACTTTCCAGGGCTTTAGAAAGCTTTTCTGCAAAGGTTTCTTCAGGGACAGTCCGAAGGTAGAAAGGAGAAAGAGGTGCAGACAGCGCTGGTGGTGGGGTGCAAGGAGCACTGAGAGGGATGCAGGACATAGAGGGAAGAGCAGGAAGGTGGGGGACACAAACTGACATGCTACGACCACGTTGAGGCTAAAGGAGGAAAACAAAAGTAAAGAATTGAACACTTCAAAAAAGATGAAAAACAAAACCAGCCAAAACTATAATGAGGTTGAAAAGAAATGCAGACACACAATGAGAGGCCCAATACTGACTACTATGTGTGCCAGAAGATAAGAGAAATGCTGAATGAATGTCAACACACACTGGAAACAGACTACATGCACATCTGAGGACCAAAGTTTGCCTGAGGTAGCTGAGTAGTTCCCCAGTACCCTCACATGAAGCGTGTGGAAGGCAGAGCAGACACAAGAGAATATTTTCTCTGAGGCCACTGCTGTGGCCCATGCTGTGTGTAGTCACAGCAGCTGTTTGTCTGACAAATAAAAAAACCTGATGAGCTCTCAAACACTCATTCTTAGTTTAACGACTAACTTATACGTAACACCTCATTAGTCTCTCTGCTTGGACACTCCCCTGTCTTAATCAAGAGGACTTACTGTATGTAGTTGGCTCTTTATTAACTACATTACCCTAAAAAATTAAAACATTACACATTCTACAACATCAATTATGGGGAAAAAGTTGGTTTAATGTGTGGAAAAAAGTTGGTAAAACTAGTCTTAGACAAGCATTTTCCATACACTGGGCCAATAAAAGCATTAAGATTTTGTAATCTTGCCACAATCCAGCAGAGGCCATAGGTCAAAATCCAACCAAACTGGAAGAATCAGAATTAAGTTTTGGGGATTTGGTTTTGGGGTTTTTTTTAATTGCCTTATTGGTTTTTTTGGTGTGGTATGTTTTTCGTGGTTTGTTGGTTTTTGTTTTGCTGGTTTTTTAAAAGTGAATGGAAAGATGAAGTTTTAAAGAAGCAGTCTTCAACTGCAAGTTTTTCTTCTCTAGTGATATATGACTTATGAATGGAACTCACAATTTCTTAACAAAACTAAAATAAAATGCAGATCTCCAGGGGAAAATACTTCATGATATCCAGTGGAGATCTGATTTTAAAGATTTCTGATGTGAGAAGTCTTGCTAGAATGTTCAAAAATTTGGGAGAGGCATAAGGGGTTAAATAAAGGGTTAAACAAAGGGTTAAACAAATGCTTTACCCATAATCTTCACCTGCTCCAAGGCAGGACCAGTTATCTCTGTCACTCCTGACTCCGATTTATCTAAACTGTTCAGAAATAACCCAGCAATGGAGACTGCAATACTTAACTGTCCTTGAAGGTTAGGAAAAAACGAAATGTTCCCAAACAATAATTCCATGCTGCAATTTAGGTTTATTATTTCTTATTCTATCTGACATCAGTGATTAGCTACCTCCTATTTTACAGCAGCCTTTACAACTTTCTCTCTCCTCAAGCTCACTTTTCATAGACTCAGCTTCACTATTTCAGTCTTCCCATATAAGCCACGCTCTATTTCTGGTGGGCGGGTTTTTTTGGTCACTCTCCTCTGAATTCTCTCCCAAACCACTCTCAAACAGGGTGTCCAGGACAGATTTATGACTGGGCAAAAGCAGAACTACTTCACATAACATGATGCTTGTTTTTTTCACAACAGCATGATGTTTTTGACCATGTGCAAGGGGTGGTCCAATGTAATCCCTGACTTTTTTTTTTTTTCAGATTTGCTGCCTAATCACTTGTTGCTCAACCTGTACTTGTGTAGTGGATTATTCCTGTTTAAGCATGAACCTTGTTCTTGTCCTGATCAAATTGTGTACTATTTCTTTTTAAGGCCATCTCTCGTTGTCAGCATCATTCTGACTTTTCATTCCATCTTCTCAACAAGCTGTTAGTAGTTTCTGTGGTGTTCTATTCCATTCTGTAAAGCTTCTGAGTACCACTGTCGTCATCATAGAGCATGAGCATGTTTTAGTGTTGAACTAAGTAGCTTGACTATACCTCTATCATATGCTGCCTGTCCCATCCCCTCTCAAAAGATTATGATCTTTCAACCTGGAAGCTAGCCATATCCCAAGACAGTGACATGGGTTCTGGTCCAATATATACCCACATACCAAAATATGGCTTACTCAGAACAAGATCTTATTTAGAGGGATTAAAAACTCATTTGATCAAGGACTAGCGGTAGCACATGCTTCAGGTTAAATGTCTTTGAAAAAGATGGAGACGCTTTGCTTGTGAGCGAAACCAGCGTTGATTCTGTAATAATGATTCTGTAATAAAGCCTACAACTACAGGCACCAGAAGAATGAGGACCCTCAGTATCTAACTGTCTCATCTTCTCCCTTATGGTATTACTACATTATACCATAAAGTCTCTGTCTCAGGCTTAGATTTTCATTTGTGTAAAAGACAAGCGACAAGGGAACCACTGAAGACAATATAACAGTAGCAGAAGTTCTACTCCAGAGTTAGAATAGATTTCTGCGTACTCTCATACTCAGACCTAAAAACATACCAAGGAAAACAACATACCAAAATAAAAGGGCAACACAAATGAACATAGTAGGAAAAGTATTTGCGCCCAGTGCAGACTTTCCAGGGAAAAGGAATACGCATGGCAACTGATGAGCAAATCAACACAAGCTAGAAATAAAACTGGGAACAGAGATGTAGGGTCTTTTCAGTCTGGAGTTCTCACATGCAGCATTCTATAACAGTTAAAAAAATCTTACCTGCAGGATCTGTAATCAAAGCCTCACAGAACATGCACAGCAATTTCATACTTATACAGTAGCTCAAATTATTCTAATCCCTTTTTCAAAACAAACCATCAGCTTGATCCCTGGTAACATCATATATACATACATACACCTCCTTCCCATGTGAGATTAGATGCTTTCTTTCATGAGACAGTCTTGTTCTGAAGATATTACTTCCATACATACAAGACCAAATCCATCATTCTGCTTAAGCGCCCTCAAAATTAACTAAAGCTTTAAAGACAATTACGTCCTTGCACGTCCCCACCTCTCAGACTAAGTCACCTTGTAAAAACATCCCCTTGACTACCCACACACAGAATTTCTCACATGCAAAACCAAACAGAAACCAAACCATCCATGTAAAAGTGCCTGGCAGACTTTTTTCCCCACTTGACGAGAAATACAAAAAAAAATAACTTCATACATTTGCAATACTACTAATTCTGGCTTACCGCTGCAGGTGGTTGGTATCCTCCATGCTGCTGCGACTGCACTTGGCCGACTGAAGCTGCATAGCCCTGGACTGGAGCTGTTGAGATTGACTGGTCATGCTGGGAACCATACGACACAGTCTGTTGACTGCTCACACATGATTCGGTATAAACAGATGACCCCTGGCCACTGTCAACTGTCCCGTCAGCTGCAGAAGTTAAAGATAAAAATCTGCATTTCAAGAACTGCAGTGTGGATTCACAACTTCAAAGATATTATAATAATCAAGAATTAGATTGATCTTTGTGCCGTATCACATGGACCCTCTATCAGCAATTTACCTCTTGCAATATTTAAGCTGGTGAAAAAGAAAAAAAATATTTTTTTAAATACAGTAATTCCTTACCAACCACCTTCCCCTAAAAAACAACAGTAATTACAGAAGTTCTTTGGGAAAATACTTAAAAGTAAACTATTCTTCCTATAAAAAGCTGGAATAGAATTAGAAATTTAAATTTCACACTGTTATTGAGTAATCTTTTAGGGGTTTTCAATTATTTTTTTATTTCTTTAATTTTACACAGACATAAAAACCAAGTCTGTTGTGCTGGTTGGCAGATGCACCTGATGCAGGCAGACCAGAGAACTTAAAATCCCTACTACCTAAAGAGCAGAGAGCAATTTGGTTTCTAACTTCACCATTCTAATACATAAATTCTCCTCTACCATCATTATTCAAATACTGATTTCAAATGTTGGGATGGCAGAAGAGGAAAAGTTAGGAGTGTTAATTCATCTTTTCAGGTATAGTCTGTAAAACAAAAAAAACCTCAAAAAACCACTTTTTTCAGAAAGCAAACTATGAGCTGAACTGCTTGTACTCACTGATCTCATTTCTACCTTAAACATAAGTTAGCAAGTATTCAAATAAGTGTTTCTAATAGCTCCAACCACATCGATGCAAGAGCATATAGCCTTCTGCAGGGCCAGAATATACTGTGCCTGTAAGAGGGCAACAAAAAATAGCACACGTGTTCATGCTTCAAGTGCCCCAGTTCATTTAATGTATTAACTTGAAATAAAGGAAAATTATTTTGTGCTAAGACATGGGACTGAATTGTGCCAAGTATTAGCACAGGAACTCATATTTGCTGTGCTCTCTAGTGGTCTAGTGTTCTTCAGCAGACAGCATTGGCAGACAGCAACATCTTAAGATATTTACTGCTACACCCACCAAAAGTTTAAGACTCTAAGGATGGGAACTGTGTAAGTGCAAGAGTTCCTAAATAAACCAACACACTTACAAAGAATAGATATACTGGGTTGCTGGAACTGCAGTTGTTGGTGTTGATCAGCTTCTGGTTCTTCAGGCTCCACTTGAGTAGAAACCGATGCTGAAGTAGCGGGGACAGGAGTAGTACCAGTGACAGACAGGGTATGCTTTGACCCTGCATGGGAAGCACTTGATGGTTGCTGTTGCTCCAGCTGCTGCTTCTGACTACCTTCTTCCTGAAGCTTCTTCTCCTGTTCTTCTCGCACCAACTGACGCTGCTCTCGCTTTCGCTTAATCAAAGATACCCTGTCCTTGATAGCTTTCGCCATTGTCTTGTGATCCCCTTCACAGACATAGCCAGATTCCACCTGAAGGAGGATATATTCACAGAATTCAGACTGTCAGAGACAGCCACTGTTGTAATGCTACAACATAAGCTACCACTCTCCAGTACTAACTTCAGTCACAAGCTTCTGAAGCTGTTTTATTTCTAGATGGAAACAATTCTGACAAACTACCTTTCACTGTCAGAGAACGTCAGTACTTCCGATGCTTTGCAAGACCACCAAGACTTACCATTTCCTGTGCTACATCCTCTGGGACATCTCTCTCCAAGTCAAAGGAAAACTCTATTGCCTCATTATCTTTATATTTGCCCTTGAGTTTTTTGATGTCTTCAATTCGCAGCCAGAGTTTAATGGCAATTTTTTCTCCATCATCTTCCTCTGCTAGCTCTACCCGCACTCCAGTCTCTTCTTGGAAGAAAGCATGATTCAAAAGGTCCTTAATAGCATACCTACCACATTGGGAAAGAATATAAAAAAGCACACACAGTTATGAGACTTTATAAAATAACACAGAATATCCTTGCCTGGTGATCCCCTGAGTTTATTCTCTACATTTCACAGCTCTCCCAGGAATTATCGAACAATCCATCATTTGATTTTCTGTTTAAAGGCATGATGGAGAAACAAAATACAACAACGCTACGGATGTACAAAAAACCCCAATTATCACACACTGGTCAGCAGAAGTACAAGAGATTTAAGCCAAATGAACAGGACATATACGAACAAAAAAATAAGAAACCTTGAAGAAATAACTTTGGTTTACAAGACACTAAGACCAACACATAACTTTTATTCACTAAATCAATACCATAATCCAAATATGTATTTCAGCCTATTTCAAGGTATTATCAAAAGCCTCATCTAGTAAGTTCCACACTAGGTAAGCACCACATGATTCCTTTTATACCATTTTGAACCATTTCAACTTGCATTCTGTTTGGCACAATAAGAAGCTTTGTCTTGAAGGTACAAAAAATATCTATGGTCATATACACACAGCATTAACAGTAGCAGTCAAAGACTTAACTGCTTAAACTAAATAAGTAATAGGTGATGTTCAACCACAAAATTCACTTAAAACAGTGAAAACTGGAATCGTTTAAAAAATAGAACAGAAATTAAAAATACACAGCAACACCACCTTAACTTCTAGAGTTAATAGAAGGGGACAAAAACATCCATAAACAGACAAAACTAGCTCTGAACAGAATAGCAGGAGGATAGAGAAGAGCCAAACAGTGAAGCATACTTTAACAGAACATTCAGTAAGAAACAACTAGGTAAAAGCAGAAAACAAAACAAAATCCCACAGATAAGCCATCAGAGCACTCAAAGATTTCCTGAAATGGTATAAATTACTCATTTCAAGTAGAAGTCATCTTGCAGAAAGAGGGGATAAAAAGTGCATCAAGAAATTATAAAACAAAAAGAGCCCTCAAAATAATCAGCCATGAAATGCTGAACAAATCAAAGGGACAGGAAAAACAAAGGATTACAGAATAACAAACCAACCAAACAACCCAAATACCTGGGAGCTTGGAAGGACTGTCCCTCCACTACATTGTTGACTAGGTCAAAATTTTATTAAAAACATAATCTCTGTATAAACTGACATGGATGGTTCTCCCGTTCTCCAAAACAATCATTGATCAAGAACCTACCAAATAACAGAAGCTGCAGAAGTAATACTAGCTGCCCAACTTTCATTAGAACACAGACAACCCCAGGAACTAACTGGATCTGGTATCATCAGAGACAAGAATCCTCTCTAAAAAGGAAGTACTTACCTTTCACCTTTGTTTTGTCGAATGCATCCCTCAATAATCTCCTTCACTTCAGGGATTGCTACTTTATCAAAGCTGGCTGGCTTGACACCCTGAAACACACAATTAACAACAGAGAAACTGAAAGGCCTACTTTGATTTAAGTTTCGATTCTGTTTACAGACCAACTATTTTTACTTAATAGAATTTCCCACTGTTCATCTGTTTGCTAGTGACTTTTGCAAACAATTCTCCCCCTATATTTCCATAACAAAAGGCTTTTGGCCTTTGGTTCTTTGTTACAAAAGGAGAACTGTTTAGTTTCCACAGAAGTTGGGCTTAGTTAGAGGTGAGTACACAGACCAGACTGAAAACACTAACACACAGACCCACATGATTAATTTAAGCATCTTCAAAGTATTCTGGTGCTTCCCAGAATTTTTCCCACATGCCATCATATGAAGCAATATTGGCACAGATTGATTTTACAGGGAAAACCTTAACCAGTCAGGTCATTCCAGGCTAATTAAATAACTTGTCCAGTGTTTAAAAATAAACAAAGCCAAACAAAACAAAAAAGCACACACAAAAACACTGCCACCAAAACATTAAAAAAAAAAAAACCAAACCAAAACCCAACAAACCAAACCACAAACCCAAAAAAACAACTTTCCTTTATCTTCACTCTACCCAGAAGACCTACTAACACCCAAACAACACTCCTGCACTGCTGCTAAGTTCAGGAAAATGAGCTTGGCAATACAGACCTTTACAAAAGCCTTTCAATAGCACACAACAATTCTTTCTTGAAATACGTGTGAAAGCCATTTAGGGAGAGCAACCCAAAATCTAAACATGGCCAGATACTCAAATCCATAAAGCACACAGGTCACGAGATATGACCACCTGGGAATTCTGCAAGACAGTGCAGGCAGAGAGCCAGGCTTCGTCACTTAATCATGGCCAGAAGATCTATTTCGAGGGAAATTGTCCACAACAGCAAAACTGGCACTCTATTTTCCTTGATTCCACCTTTAGCTTCAAATGCTGTATTTAAGACAGCAGAATGAGACAGGGTTGAAGACATACTGTTCAAATTCTGTTATCCAAAGAGCCCACATTTTCAACCCAAACAACCCTGAAGTCATAACACTTGAGACATCTGACCCTGTGTCACTGTTAAATCACTAAAGGAAAAATGAGAACCATACAGTCTGAAGTACAGAAATAAATGAAATAATGGTACAGGCATCACAATTCATGTCCTAACCAGAAAGTACTTCTAATATCCTATACAATACTGCTTCCTACAAAATGAGGACAACCAAGACACAACCCTACCCCATTTCACTATCATCAGTAAAAAACACATCTCGAAACAGAAAGGTTCAAGTCTCTAAATCAAAGCCTTTGCAACCACAGACTTTCATTTAACTGAAATGTAGAGTTAATAAGATAACAATTTCCATCTACATTTAGATACTTTTCTTCCCCTTGGTCAGACATGGCAGTGCACTCACTGACTTCATATGTTTGCTACCTAAAATACTCCCTACCACACTCTTCCAGGAGAGGGCACAGTCATCATCAGCTTTAACAGATGCAAACACAAGACTGGGAGAAGCACAAGAGTCATCTTTCAGTGGAGAACAGTGGTATTAGTCACTACATTCTACAAAGATGCTCTGTCTCAAATTTTTGAAAGGACCAAAAAACACCCCACACCTATAGACACACACATTTTTTTCTTGATAAAAACTTTCTGTTTCAGCAGTTATCTATTTCTTTGCTCTAAAATTTGCTCCTGTGAAAGCCTGGCAATTGAAATTCAGAGAACTGAAGAGTATATTGTGACTAGAATAAACCCCTAAACATCATCTGTCAGTGAACATTAAGTTAATGCGTTTAGAAGCTTCACTGAACATTAAGACTTTTGTAGATGGATGGCTCAGGTTTGGTCAGGTAAGTTCAATACTGTAACCAAGCCATATCATAAATCTCCAGCTTCCTAACAGGACATCACAGAACTATGGACTCTACAGGGATTTATAGAACTAGTTTCAGTGTTTAGTGCCAGCATCAAGTACCTGCTTGCATGTGTGTCTGCTCATACAGCAGACTAGTTAGAGATACCCATGTTTAATTATGACAAAGCTTAAAATGGTCCCAGAAGTTCAAGTTCATATAAATAAACTAAATGCTCTCCTATACACACACACACACTTAACCTATGCAATAATTGTTCAACTGCTTGTTGTACAGATTTTCTTCTAAATTGCCAAAATTTAACACAAAGTCTCAGACATAGCAGCAGCCTGCACATATGTTCATTTACACTGTGGCAGCAGAAGGAAGATGCCAGATCTGTGACAATCTCATTTCAAAAAAAATAAAAAAGCTGTGTAAACTAAAAGATGAATAAAACAGCTGGTACAGAAAAACATTAAAATAACAAAGCCAGAACATGAGTTTTCTTGCTAACTATGTTACAACATGCTCTGTTCTTGCATGAGCCTGCATGGTTCAAATGAATCTGAAAAGGTAAAGCTAAGAACAGATTTTTAAATCAGTAATTGACTCAGCTACACTGTGTTTCTCTCTTTCAAAATAAATTAAACACCTGCCCAAAAATCTACAAGCCCTGCCATCAGAACCATTTTACAATACCCCATTCTGTGAATTCCAAACCCCAAAAACTCAGTTAAAGAGAAGCCCCCACCAGCCTCCTCCAGGAGAGCTTCTATGTTCATAAGCACATCTCAGAAAATCTGGGAGAACCTTACACTAGGGCCTAGACTCAACAAAGGATTCTGCATTCAAGTAGCCACCCATTTCTTGCACAGTCCATGAGAAGGGTTGCCTAAGCCAAGTCTACAGCGCTGGCCATGCACCCCTTACACTGAAGTTCAGGACACCAAGTACCATCAGCTTTTCAAAACTTTTTTCCCCCCTTCATCCAAGCACTAGGGCAGTATCAAACTATTTTATGTAACAACACAGAGAATACTAGGAGTGATATAAATCAATAAATAAGTGAATCCTTTTCTACCAGGGCTGCCTCTACACCTTAATCCGCCAGAGAAACCAAAGGGAAGCCAGGTCCTGCAATTCTCAACTTTCATGTGTCCTTAAGAGCGCATGAGCTGTGCAGCTAAGCATACGCTCATTAGTTTCTAAACCCAAAGGCACTTGAGTACCTACTAAGTCATTCAGTATTTCCTGGTCTTCACCACACTTACTGCAAGATGGTCACATTCTTATATACCTCTACTGATCCCCAAACTCCTTAGAAGAATCACAACTCAAATCTTTTAATCTACTAGTCCTTTTCCCCAGTGGCAGTTTAATGAGAAGCCAAATCCCAGTAGCACTTTGCCTGAGTTTGATAAGAAATATAAGGAAGAGCTCTTGCAGATGAAAAATTCAAAGCATAGATAGGTATAACAGGCACACGTGAATATCAATGTTTTCTCAAGCTACTATCTGAAGCAGCATGAACTGGCAGTGCTGCCAAAAGCAGGAGCCTCCTGTTGTCTGTCTCCCATTCCCACAGCAGTGTTGGTTCCTCCCTTTTACCAGCACATGCATTTATACAGCTGCATTGTGAACCCGATCATGGTGTTTGTCAGACTTGAAACAAATCCAGCAGCAGTTTACCAGGGAGATGAAGCTCCCCAATCTGCTTCCCTGCACTGCTGCACCAGCTCTCAAACTTACAGAAGGAAGTGACAGTGACAGTGTGATAGTTAAGAAGGGCAGAACAACTTCTTTTGAAGGAAGTGCCAATTTAAAATAAAACCCAATAAACACATTTTGAGAGCACCTCTCAGATACGGTCATATATGTAAGTAGCCCAAAGCACAACTGATGCAAACCTAAATAGTTCTTTCCCCATCTTCACGTTAAACATACGAAATATTTCATATTTAACTTCTTTTAGATGTGGCAAAGTTTGTTATTTTATCAATTTTAATCAGGTGGAAAAAGCGTGTTCCAAAATTCAACATCCAAATTTACATGGTTATTTGATCCAAAGGCAAGTTAGGTTCTCTTAACTCCCTAGATTTTCAAGATACTTTAAACACCAAAGTATACACTACCCAGAACTCCTCCTCACAATTTTTGCCTAGAAACACGTATCATTTTGCAGTAGTTACATCACCAGACTAGTGGGTCAGCAGTATAGCACCTTGTTCTAATACATTCACCTCATAAGAGAAAGTACAATCAGTGCTGTGTAACTGTTACGGAAAACTACAATGAAGACAGATCCTCACCAATCCTAAATTACAAAAATAGTTAGATATGGAGTAACACCATAGATAGAAAATAGCAGAAGCAGCAAGTGTTCCAGCCTTGCCGTTAAATCTTTTCATACAGATTTTAAAAATTAAAGAACTACAGTCAACTTTAAAAACAGAAGACCCAATCTATGCCAATATAAAGCAGTTCAGTAGATTTACCAAGAATTCTGGTTCACCCCCACGATCCTTTCCTGTGGCTACACACAGTTACTCCATAGAGCTGAAACTCTTACCTACCTCTTTACCGCAGTCCTTGTGAGAGCAGCAGCAGTGGGATTTAACAATTACAAATATGGGACAGATCTCTCTTCTTGTAAAATCCATCAGGAAGAGAGACACACACACACCAAATAACTAGTTCTGTGCTAGTTTCCAATGGGAATCCACAAGGCTGTGGACTTAACGCACAGCGGAAGGAAAGCAGACATCAAAGTTGGAAGGAAGCATTGTTTCCTCTTTGACACCTCTTGTACTTTCCCAAGTCCAGTACATGAGGCTGCAGAGATTTGATCTTAATATCTGCTTTTGCCACTCAACCACAGAATAGAAAGAATCAATACAAGCAAGAGGCAACTGTGTCCTTTTCTGCCTGCCCAGCTAGCTGAAAGGAGGAGGAAGAGGAGGCAGCATAGGGATCCTTTACTTCCTGCATGTCCCCGCCCCGCCGCTTGGCAGCTCTGCCTATACTCCACCCAGGTTTTCTGCAATAGTTCAGGCTGCATGTAGGATCATTACCCAGTTCACTGCTGCTGCTGCAAAAGTACACTTTTAAACAGAAGGGTATGGTGTGTTGTTCCAACACAAGATTGCTGGTGCTAGTTTTGTACAGGTGGAACAAGGCAGCTGCTCTTTCTCCCCTTCTTTTTGTGGAGCTCCAGAAGCACACATACAGCTGACTACAGCTTAATCCTAACTAAATAGAAGTCAGCACTAGAATAATATATTCTGTATCCCTCCCCCCTTCCTGACAATCGTAGTCTGATTCCACTGGCAACATCATCTGCTTTCCTTTTTACTGGGTGCTTAATGTAAGGAATAGCGCTTCGCAGGCAACTTTCAAGCTGCTCAACAAAGCTCAATAGCAGCATGGTTGCTTGTTTTATGACACTTGCACACAGATAATCCACAGTTATATTTTGAATGCCTCTTGCTAGACTCCAAACCTAAACCTGAAGTCTGACATCTATCTTCTCCCTTATTCCCTAATTAATAATTAATTCCTCAAGTATACCACAACCACACCAGCACTGTTACACCATACAACCCCAATGTTGCACAAGCAACACCTTTTCAACCTTTACTGGCCATTTTAGAAATCCTCTCCACCAGCTACTGTGAAACTTTAGAGGGGTCCAGGGAAGAGAGACCATTAAAGATCCTGCTATGGTGACTGGCCTTCCAACTGCTTAGTGAGATGTTTTATAACCTACCCCCGCCCAAAAAAAACAACCAAACAAAAAAAATCAACTAACTGTCGATTATCATCTTCACTTTAACAGTGCTTACTGGTATCATGAATGGTGGAACTTTGCTTTCCATTGCTTGTAAAATTTTTTGTTGTTACAAGTACGCTCAAACCTAACATTCTGCAGTCAAAGCAAATCCACTTCACTGGAATAGAAATCTAACATTTTGCACACCTAATTAAGGCCACACTTTTCCGGGGTACACTATGTGATCTGCAAGGAACATTACATGTTTCAGCTTTTAACAAGCACAGAGTCTACTTGTCCCAGTCTAACCACATTTCTTGCTTGGCTCTTTTCACAGGTGCTGTAAAAAAGAGTTTGAAAAGAATTCTACCGTAACTGATTAATCTTCTCAAACAAAATGTTCTAATTTTGCAGTCCAGAGGCCAACAGAATCAGTAGCAAAGTCAAATCACACAAACAAAGTAATTAAAGTTTCTATATTTTCATTTTGCTAAGTTGTTACCATTCTGGTTTGAGCCAGTCCCAGGCTGCCACAAACCATTAATTCCAGGAATTTAGATGGAGCACATGATTCCAGTGGAAAACAAACCAATGATCCTACCTCCTCCCCCGTACTCTCACAGCAGCCCCCAGGCCATAGTATATATGGTATTTAAATTGGTTTATCCCATGATCTTCTAAATTTCACCACTTGCTATTAGTTACTCACCCAGCTTTCCAAACCTACATGTTTAACTATTTCACCACCTTGCCCATCTTTAATCCTTCATCTTAATCCTGTTGTCTGTTCTAGAAACATTCTTTCAGATTTAATTCTTTCCTTTTTTCACACAAGGTACACCAGTAACTGTTTGATAATTCTCATCCCACTCACGTAGAATACCTATTGTGAAAAGGAAGACTTAAGATTTATTCAGTTGAAGAGAGATACGGGTTGCCTACAGAAAATGGATTTTATTTTTCCTATTAAAAAAAGCAAGCTAGAGTAGTTGAGATTGGGCAGGTGGGGGTGATTAAAACAATGTAACACATTTAACAGAAGTGAAAATTTAGCTGCTCTGATTTCAGTATTTTCTTAGCAATTAATCCCGGACAATTAATAATTCTGCCAAGAATTAAATCAGTAAATCCTGCAGAATAAGCTCCATACTAGATCAGTATCCTAACAGAATAAATAGTATTACTGCAGTACAAGCAGTAGGACCAGATAAAAGCTTCCAGTGAGCTAGAATTAGCTCATGAGGCGCTATTTAGATTAGGACTGGATGGGTGCCCTTCTCTTCAGATCAAGAGCAACGACTGCACATTTTGAACCCAATGCCTTTTGAACTTGACTGATCTACCATAATCCAGATCAAAATTCGTATCTCAGCTATTTGAGAGCTCTATGTCACTGAAATAGCTTAACCAGTTGGTCTTCATGCTCTGTGATGCAGGTGTGCGAGTAATCTAAGTGCCATGATTCTTAAATTTCTCCAGAGCAGCTGTCTTCGTGACTTGCTACAGAAGCAATGTTCACCCGGATTTCACACACAGAATGTAAAGACAACCGAGGCACTGCAGCATTTACACAGGTTTGCTTGCTGCACCCTGACCATTCACACTTTAGAAACCCTTTTCCTCCTTCATTTACTACCTACTCTGAAACAATTTTTGAGGTATTAATAGAAAAAGGCCAGTCACAACAGTAAGAAAAAAGTTTCCCTAAGATACTTGATTAAAAGTTGTTATACATGAGGTATATTTCTATTTTGATTGACACACACATACTAACTGCTTATTCTTAAAGTTTGTGAGGTTGCTTGAAAGAAGCACCCAGTCATCTGTACGAGATAATCCTTAGTGAAAAATATAAAACAGAGTCCTCATTTGACTAGTCACTGCTGCTCGCTATCACCTCCCCACCTGGTCCCCAGGAGCTGCAGGACACTGATGCTGTCTGCTTAACCAGCTTCTCTGACAATGTCTCAACACTGTGTTTTTACTTATCAAAACTGCAGAATTAACAGCATTAAAAGCATTACAAGACCAGTATAATAGGCTACAGTCCTGTTGCTTTGTTTCCACACAATTAAGATTGAATATGAACTAGTCATAACTCCTCCTAGAAACTGTTGGCTGTAATCCTTTCCAGCACTCAAGTAAAAGGCTACAAGTAGTAAAAAAACACTGTATTTGTGATAATATTGAAACACAACTTATCCTATGCAGTACTACTGAATATACACCATACCTTACAACTACCCCATTGGCTAATTATCTAACCCAGTACACAAGGCATTTTTAAGATTTTACTTTAGACATTAGAGTCCACTGTAATTCAGGATCTCCAGGTAAATATAAATATCAACCTATTTCAAAAGTCCTAAGGGTCTGGAGACCTTATGACTAGCGAAGTAGAAGGTTTTAGTTAAAAAGTAGATTAATAATCACAGCACCTACTGTAACGGAAGCAATTCTAATGAACAGAAGAAATTACTCATCTTTTAGAACGTAAGGTGATTTTGTAACTACAAGGCAGGACACTGCTCCTCAGTGTGGAAAACTCTGCTGGCAAACAATTAGGATATCGGTGCACGTAACAGTGAAAGGGCCTTGTTTAAAAACCCAGTATGAGCATAGGAGCTTTTCCGAAGCAACAGTAACGTCTGATGGGACCAGTGGACCAGGTACTAACTTTTTGGTTTTTATTCTTGCACAAGAGTGTAAAGGTAAGATCAGTATAATCTATTGTGCACAGTTCTTTAATCTCACACTTCGGAGCAAGGACACAGACTTTATCATCCGAATTAGAATACACAGTGGTGAACATCTTCAGCTAGCTGAATGACCATTTTCTTTGTGGGACTTCAGCTTGGAAATGGCTTTCAGAAAAAAAAAAACCCACAAAAAATCCCAGACATGCCTAGACACACATTTCAGTACTGTAAATTTAGAAATGCTGCAGGGTCTACTAATAGTGTCTCTCTATTTTCAGTATGGAAAATACATTTTTGAAAAATCAAATTATCTTAGTTGCATTCTCTCCTTTAATCAGCTACCATTCAGACAGATAAACATCATCTGCTACTCATTTTTAAATTCAAGTACAGGAACAGTAATTCAAAAGCCAGAGATAAGTTTCAGTGGACTTTGAACTGAATTAAAACCAACAATCCAACATGGGGCACATTTGGTTCCAGAACTAGCCCTTAGAAGAAGATACCTACTGAAAGTCTTAGGATAACATTGCAAACACCAAAAATAGTGCACAATTCAGACAATGCACTAAAAAGTCACTGTCCCTTTTATTTTATGACTTATTCTAATAGGAATGAAGGACCTCTATTTATGTACCAAAAGTTTCAACAGTTACAGAGGGTGGTCCTAAAAAGCATCCCTGACATGCAGAGAACTTAATGATGATGTTAACAGGTGGTAAGGTAGAAATATGTCTCAAGTAAATTTACCTTAAGACAAAGTCATGAGCTCATATTGTTAGGAAGCTTCTAAATACTAATACTGGGCAAAGAAGATAACAGCCTTTTTTTCTCTTTAGCATAAAAACATCTGCATAATAAGCAAGACTTTATATATACACACACACACACACAATCTGTGTGTGTATATATATATACACACACACACACACACACACACTGTAGCCTGCTATGTGTCTCTATTTTGGGGAATATACTATATCTACAAAAACCACATTCAAGTTTGGTGACCTTCACCTTTCTAATACAGGAGCAAACAAAAGCATTCAAACAGGCATACATATGCCCATGTCACTGCCTGCTCTGGCAACCGCTCTGGGTATCCTGGAGGTAACTATAAAGAGTTTAAGTAAAATTTTGGTGGAGTTCTGGCCTATGAATCACATAATAATATCAAAATAACTTAGTATTACTCAACACCCCTGTAAGCTTCCACAAGACTAAAACTTTCCACATTCCTACCCCTGTGCAGCTACAGCAGCACACACGGCAGGACAAGAAGTAGTAGCCCATTTTTAATGTCAGTTTTTTTGTCTAGTGGCCCTATATTGACAAATAGCATTGAGCTATTGGTCTCCCTGCCATGGTGCGTCAAGTGATTCATTAATGGTTCTCATTAAACCGCAAAGCCTAGCATTTTAAAAACACCTACCTCCTCCCTATGCCTAAGAGGAGCCACCTTCCCATCTCTTGTTAAATTAACCTCAGTTAACGTAAGAGCTAAACAGATGTCAGTACAGGACAGAATATTAAATATTAGTATCACAGTTTTAAGAGGCCTGATCCATAAGAGAGAATGAACTTTATTAAATTTTTAAACATACATTGTCTACTCAGTACTCTCTGAAATTATTTAGATTTCCAAAAACATATTTGGAAACTCTGCAATACAACCAAACTTTAGAATTTTGGACTTCAAAAATGCATTAGATCTTGATTTATGCAAACTCAATCAAAGCTCAAGTCCCTCTCCCCCTTTTAATTCCTGATCATTTTAAAGTCATATCCAATTAAAAATTGCTCAGACATTCCAGGCTCAGCAGTGAACAACAGAAATAAGAAATATCTCCTTTCACTACAAACCAAGTTGGTTTTATAACACCAATATTAACAAAATCATTTCAGCTGTAATCTAGAAGCTTTTGATGCTGAAGAGTACAAACGCCTCTAAGAGCAACTCATAAAAATGAGCTACTTTTAGAAAGGAATTCAGCTGAACGAGCCTTTTTCCTTCCAACTTCAGGTATCATCTGTCCTAGCTGTGCAAACCATACAGTATGTTATATCTCAGTATTCAAGCTGATTCCTGTTTCTCCTTAGATCACTGTCATTTCATGAACAGGAGTTCTAATCTAGCATGCAAAGTTTCATAAAAGTTACTAATGTTTCAAAACCTTGCATTCCCATCTTTCATATATATTTGACTATATATTTCTGAATTGATGCGTCAGTGAATGAACTGCCACCCAGAAAGATTCTTCACTCTTAAAGATGTTCCAGCAAAATGCCTGCAACTGAGCTGAACAGCTACAAAAGGCCAAGTGGTATTCTTTTTTCCATAAGTGTGATGCAGAATTGCATCTGATGTGCAATTTTTTCATTTGATATTTAAGTACCCAAAGTTTTTTCTCTTGATGAACACAACTACAAATTTTACAATTAATCTTGTTACTGTGTTTCACCCTTGGTTGAGGGTTCATAGCCTTTCACTATCTGCTTTAACAAAGGACTACCTGCTCTGTTTGAGGGTTACTTACCTCCCCCCTATTCTTCCACACTGATTGTTTTCAAATATTTTTTCCGATAGGAAGTTTGATAGGAGACCTGTCTCCATAAATATCTCAACCAGGCCAAGAAACAAAGTTATTCTAGATAAAGAGACAAGAGTTTTATGTACGCCTAAAACAAGTCACATATTGCTTCCAGAAAGCAAAAGAGGATGTTCATCAACGTTTATTAAGCTCTAGAAGTAAAATTAATCATAAGTCTAAATGTTAAACATTTCTATTTGCTGCCTAGGACCCCTCAGGAAGAAAAAGAAAAAAAGAGCTGGGATATTTTGCCCAGTGCATCCCTAGTGAAAATGAAGTTGTTAATTAGTCCAGACAATTATGATGCCTAACTTTTGAGGCACTAAAGGAGTCATTAATTTCATAGCAACTGACCAAACCGCAGTGCTTTGTAACTGCCTGGTTTCCAGCCAAGACAATGACCTTCACTCTAACCAGTCAGCTTCAGTTCCCACCAGTTGGGGAAATTAAGAATTTTTAAACCAGTTCAACACTGCCTGGTCAAGTTACTTATTTATGTACCTTGTTCCCTTGGGCCTTTTTTTAAGCTCTGTAAAACAGAGAAGAAAAATGTTGTGCCTGTTCTGTGGAACATTTCAGTACAGAACTTTTTTTTTTTTTTTTTTAATCAAAATGCAAAATATTTTTCCCCTCCTTCTCATCTTAAGGCCAGCTCAGAATGCACACATTTGTTTAGAGAGAAGAGGCTAGACTTTTGGTGAAAGCAAGGACAAGTGCAAAACTTCGCTTTGTCACAGTAAGAGTGGAGAAAATTAAGTATAGAGCACAAGGCCATCAGGAGAACTTAAAAGGTAAGTTTATATAATGGGAGGGGGCAAAAGAAAAAGTTTTCAGCTCATACTCAGCTGATTAGTACATTTGAAACCGAGGCTGGTCTTATAAACTTTTTTACAATTAATACCTTTGGATTTCTATGTTAGCAGTAGATATGCAAGAATGAGACAAATCTGCGTAATAAACCCATTAAATGCTCTTTTTACTAGTGCTAGGACTAGTCAGTCAAATAGAAAATTTTAGACTTGGGACATCCAGGCATTAGATTAAGTAACCAGTACTTCTGTGCACTTATAAAAACACTGTCTTTGCTGCAAGCAGAAAACATGAATGAAATATAATGTAGAAATACTCGAGGTCTATACTACATCTGTGAGTGGTAGCTGCAACAAGAGCTGGAAGAAAAACAAGCTTAGCTTCTGAGGTAACTTCATGGGTTACATCTGTCTTACCAGAGGCTGAGGCAAAGCAGTTGAAGGGTCCTGCAGTTAGTCATGCCTTCACTGCATTGCTTCCCAGCCTAAATTAAGAAATCATACTAAAAATGTCTGTTCTATAAATAGCTCTGTTTTCATTTAAATGCACATGTAGCCCATTTCAAGTATCTCCTGTGACAAATATGCATGTAACAGGTCAAAGAAATAATACCCATCTCCAGAGAGAAACAAAGACAGGGAAACCTTTCTAAATACTACCAAGATAATACGCTGCTTTTTTTTGTGCAAGTGAGTATGTAACAGAATTAAGTACCTTGATTACAATTTGTATGGGAACTGTCTGTATTGCTTTGATATGGTGCAGAATTGAAAAGAAAGAAAAAAAAAGGCAGAGGGTGGACCCATGCCCTAATCTAGTAGTATATCACAATCACATCTGCACAGGAATGCAAGGGAGGGAAAAAATTAAATCATAGCTAAGACTACCTTAATAGTGTGGCTTATTTTCAATTAATTACAGGCTTAGATGGCTTTTTTTCTGATGCCAAGTAGCAGTAAGTGCCGACTGGATACATTCAGTCCCAGATGAAGAGGCACACTGCGTAAACCTCACAGGAGATTGCCCCTCACACACCACTCTCCCACAATAAGGAAAAAAATCCCAGGAGTTGCAATTTAAGTACTAACTACTAATTTACTTGAAACCTTTTTCAAAGAACAGCAGGGAATTGCTTCAATAAAGAAAACAAAAGGGTTTTTTGGAAAGAAAATTGCGACACTGACTTAATGGAAACAAAGAGGAAGGCTCAGCTTCTTTATGCTGGGGTGACAAGACATGCAGACCTTATGTTCCTTTCTAAAGAAACTGCCGGTGAAAGGACTGGGTGTGCTAGAGGATGCAAGTATGGAGGTTAATACTCATGTCAAACTCCTGTCAACTTCTTTATCAGAACTGTAAACCAAAGTTCAGCATAACACCTTGAGCCCTACAATTTGTCAACAGTTGTGTCTGGTTTTGGGTTTTTTTTAACCCATGCATTTATCCAAATTATCCTAATGAAAGAATTTTTCCAGCTAAAGTGAGTCAGAAAAGCAATATCATTGCACTCTTGTTTCTTGGGCCAGGGAAACTTGGGAACTTTACCCTCAAACTGATATAAGGAAAAAACAAGGAACTTTCCAGTGAGACAATGTAGACAAGCACTTTGCAACAGCAGATTCATGCAGCAGTGCATTTATCCAAGATGTGAAACATCAGCAACTATCTGGGCCAAGAAGTGTCTCATCTCTAGGAGGAACTTCAGCCTTTAGCTCTCATATCTAGATCTTTGCTTACCTAACTGTATTACTGTCCCGTTTTCAGCTGGCCAGGGCTAAAGCACAACAATTACTTAATCAGAAAATTGCTTCCAACCATGAAGGAAGACCCTGAACAGAAGAGCAAATGCCCTAACCCAACACCAGTATCCGGGCATCAGCTTGTACAATCCTTATCACAAAAAAGGTTTAAGGTTAAAACACAATGTGTGTCTGAAGGCTATCCTAAAGAAAGAAAAAAAAAAAAAGAAAAAAGTAAAAAAAGAGACCAGCAAACAGCCACAACAGAAGAAAAGAATGTAATCTGGTAGTACCAAGTCCAGTCCTGAGAGGACACCCTGGACATTAAGACACCTTTTACAGGCTTCTGTCCTAAGCAATAGCAAGGATTTAACCTAATGGAGCAACTCTTCTTTTTACTAAACCTAAGAGTTACTGCAAAAGGGGTGAGGGAAATAAATTAATTCAAATACATATCAACTGCACTGAGTGGCAGCACATTTTCAACTTACTGTCCTTGGGCTTTCAGCAGCTTGCAAGCTCCCACATGGCATGATCTTTTCATAACTGACAACAGCACACCATTATTACTGTCTTTCCCTCTGGTGTCTGTGTATGCATCTAGATAAATATCCTTTCATTTAAGGCACAGGAAAGTAGCAAACTAAGGGGTTGAAATGGAAATGTTAAGTATCTTCCACAAATCACATTCACCTTCCAACATACAATCGGAAGAAAAATGTGTTGGTAAGTACCAAGTACCTATACAGAAGTTTTTCTGACTCCACTGTGATAGTTCACACACTGTTCTTTTAAGTATTCAATTTCTCAACTGGTTCACCTCTCACCCACAACTACAGGTGTTGTCCAAACTTCCAAAGTCTCCTCTGAAATTAAGGAAAATTTTACTTTCTTTAACAGGGAGCAAAGGACAAGGGCAGAAAACTACATGGCTCTTTTTCACATTGGTTCACAGAGCTTTCAGTGTGGTAAAAAGAACACAGAGTATTTTATTTCACTTTAACACAGTTCTGCTTTCCACATTACAGAAGAAACACTGAATCCTCCATTATTCGTTAAGGCAGGTTTGTGCTTTGTTTTCAAAGCTTTCATTGAAAGCCTTTCCATTCAAATTTTGTTTGTGGTTGGTTTTGTTTTGGTTTTTTGGGGGGTTTTTTTTATATACAAACTGCTTTGCTACTACAATGAAATAAACAAACCCAAATATACCAAAGCACACAGCCTTTCATTCTCTGCCTAGAAGCACATAAACATACATTTCATTGTATTTACCTTCCTGTCCTTTGCTCCTTATGAAAGAAAACAAGATTTCCTTCATTTTATATCAAAGTACATTCTGGAGCACTCAAGCAGTAGATGGAACAGCAGAAAAAAAATTCCAACAATTCAATTAAATCTGTGAACCAGCAGCAGCAGTGAAGGAGGTTGTGTTGGACAGACAAAAAATTATCAGTGCTCCTTACGCATCAAGCACAATAAACAAATGGTAAGTTGAAGTCTGGTACATCTCAAGTTTGCCTGCTACAAGCCACTAAAAGGCTTTCTAATTGCTAAGTACTTCACAGACCAGGAAAAAAGAGCTAAAACCTGAGGATTTCCAAGCCTGAGACTGTCTCAAAAGCTGATTCTCAGCACAACTCAGTTCCTAGCACTTACTTAAGGAATGGGCAGTGAAGTTACATCAGGTACTTCTGAGAAAAAACACCCATCCAAGTTATGCTGCTTTGGCTCTTGGCAAGACACATAAGCACAGCCAAAGGTATCACTAAGACTGTTTCGGTAAAATACCAAATTCACTGATCCAAAGAGCTTGCAGATTGTGCTGTAGGCATGGTAAAGGCTAGACTTTATCCTTGTGTTTCCTCTCTATTTAGAAAGTTACAGGTAAGTCCACCAACATGCATCAAAAAGCTCACTGTCTCTCTGTACGTGTACGTATATATATAAACACACTTCTTTTAACAACTGTTCAAAAAACAAGAGCTATTTATTCTTTCTCCCTCCTCCTGTGACTCTCCAATATTCCCATTCAAATAAGGGACAGTCTTTTATTTGACCGAACCTGTCATCAGAATTCACTACTTCTGACATGAAGACCCTTCGTCCACATATGTATATCAGTAATTACATCTGCCTCTTACAGCATGAGGCACCAGGAATAAAAGCACTTTATTTTTCCAAAGCTAAGCAAGTTGTTTATTAAATTCTCAAATTATTCAAAATAATATTTACAAAAAGATTAACCAGATTTCATTCACCTGTCTACAGATCAGATCGGTTTTTTTACCCTCCCTTTTCACATCCACACTGGAATTCTGAGAAATCCAATGCAAGTATTTACTTCCCCACAAGGCCACCTCAACTATTCTTTCTGAATGCTTTGAATAGAAAGTTGAGCATATGTTTTACTGCACTGGTATAGTCTTCAGGACACTTTCAGAGATCACAAAGTAAATCTAGCCACTACCATTCTGATTATTTCTAGTGCTACAGTTCTGCTTCCTATGTTTGAGGTCTGTAGATTCCCCTTCGTCTGGTTATAGGTAAATTCAAATCTCTTGCTTGCCTTCTCAGCCTTACTTGGTTTCACCTGCAAGGCTTCCATCACCACTACACTTACCAGCACTTTTCAGGGTGGATATACCTTTCTACTATTTATCATGCATTTCCACTGCATAACTAAAGAAGTGCTCGCAACACACAGTGGCTAAGGGACACTTAGAATTCAGCAACCTATTAGCTTTAAATCACTACAGCTAAGAATTTATGATTTGCCTTGGCCGGTAGCTAAGAAAAAGTGCTCTGAATTTGTAGTCCACCTTTATTTCCAAGAACAAAGTTACCAGCTAGCCTTCAAGTCTCAAATACTTCCACCATCCCCTCAGTGGCTTCCAAAGTAATCTACTATTACTGTAATGTGTTTTGTCATTTGGTTTTTGTTTTTAAACCCTATGCAATACCTTCTTATATACTGAGTGGGAGAGTATGAACATATGCAAAATTTCTTTTCCATTCACAGGCTTCTGACTGACTGCTAAGTTCAGCTATCCTATACCTTTCCACCCATGCCCCAAAAACTTCTTGTCAGCTTCCCTTCCCTTCCCCTCCCCCCCAACACACACTTGCACAGTACCATACTACCCAGATGTACCCCCTTTGCTGCTAGTAGCAGTAGCTTTAGAATCAGTAGTGGGGAGGGACTTACACTGGTCACTCGACGGTAGATCTGCGCAGCATTTTGGCACTCGGAATAAGGATACTCAGACGTAGCCATCTCTAGCATACACATCCCAAAAGCATATACATCAACGGATTCATCGTATTTCTCCTCATACATCTCGGGGGCCATGAACTCTGGGGTACCTTAAATTAAAAGAACGATTCAGACTCTAAATGTCTCAAAGCGAGCAGAGGCTGCTGGCGTTACTCACCGCAGGAGGAAGTGGATGTGCAGACCTGTGAGACAAGAGAAAGTGGAGGCAAAAAGAAGAGGGAGGAAACCCTTAGTCACTCTGTTGCATTAATGTACTTTGCGAGTCTTCCATTGCAAGGCCTTTATGGAATAAGAATGGCATGAAAGGACCAATGCAATTCCTGGTTTATGTATATTAGTTGTTAAAAGTACCAAAACAGTCTGGATCAGGCTGGAGACAAATGGAGGGGAGGGGATAAGAAGTGGGGGAAACTATAGACTAGCCATAGGCTGCAAACCAAATACTAAGGAGAGTTAAGACACTTACCTTTTCTCCCTATAAGAAAGGGGGCACATTAAGTCTTGTTTCAAAAATTACCCGACTGCCCTCTGCTGCAAAAGAAGTAGTACTGGTAAGAGCCCACAGCTAGTCTCTGACCTGGTGCTCTCCATCTACTTTTTGAAGTAGAATGATTTGAGAAAGGCCTTGCAATGAAAAACTCTGTTACAAACATAAATCTTCATGAAGAAAGGATAAAAAAGTAATTTTCTGCAAAGGCCACTCACCAGAGCCCTTTTCTTCATATACTTACCTTCCCACCTGCAGTATATTTATAGGCCTACTGCAGATACAGGCATTAGTGAGGAACATCCTACAGTCAAAAATACTTAGAAATACAGAGAGATTGAGTTACAGGCATAGAGCGTGAGATTCAATAAGTCCCATTTAAATAGTGCGCAGAAAATTATTGCCCAGTAAAGCGTCACAGCGCCCCCCCCGTAAGCAAAGGGACTGCGCTGTATGATCAGATTTACTGTAAGCCAGAGATACAAGTTTGCTTTTAGTAAATTTAAGCACAGAATTATTTCCTGCAGACACCAGTTTCAAGAAGGTTTACAGATCATTTTATAGTCACATTCCTTGTCTTCACCATGCTAAACAAAAAAAAGGATGTAGTTTGCGGCCATTTAGCCAAGGGCTAACTGATATAAAGCCAGATATAAAGCAGGAATTTTCCAATGATAAATTTGAGGGTGAGTATGCTTAATACTTTTTTTTGACACTATATGCTTTTCTTCCTTATTAATACTTTGACCTGGTTAAGAAGCAGGAAATATTTCAGCAACAGCTTGCAAGACAATTTACAGGTATACACCACTGATCCCATCTAGGAATCTAGTATAGGACTGTTGAGTAATACTGCATTTTAGCAAGCTCTAAATACTGAGAGTGAGAACAAATTCATTCCCTCCAGTCTATTCACCCAACTATAAAAACAAAGCTGATAAAACCAGTTCTTTAGAGAATTCACAAGGAAGACTATACTAGTTCCATCAAACCAGTTTCTGAAAAGGGTTATCAGTGGATACAAAAGTGCAGAGCACGTATAAGGCAATACTTCTGCAATGCATCCTCCTAGCTTACAAAAATTCACATTCTATAGACTTCCTGAGTAAGGCGTTACACCACAGTTTTGACTGTGATATAATATATATTTGCTTTCTTTCATATACCTTAGTTTCTGATTACTCAAAAGTGTTAGAGATTTAATATTAACCCCGGTGACAAAAATAAAGCTTGTATAAATTAATGCTAGACTAAATATCAAAATGCTGTTTGGTCACCAAAATGCATTTGTACATTTTCTAAAGCATCATATTAATTTATACATAGTCAAAGAGTGGTTTTATCAACAATGTTGCACTGAACTGTTGGGCAGGGCAACAAATCTATATTCCAAAATACTTAATATAACATATGTTTATCAAAAGCACAACCGAAGTTTCAACATGTAATCTCATCAGGAACGAAGAATGACCTGAGCCACCAAGAAACAAAGCCTATATGTTTTCAGGCTTTGACCATGTACCTTTGAAACGATACATTTAAGGAAAGCTCTTAAAAGACTTAAGTTTCCAAATAGGTTGACTGGCTCACCAGCCTCCAAAACAGGAGAGGCTTACCTATCACACTCTTGGCAAAAGAGGCTCGTTTCAGGGTTGCCAGACCAAGGTCTCCAATCTTGACTGATCCAGTGGGGCCAGTAATGAAGATGTTGTCACATTTTAGATCTCTGTGAATAATGGGTGGAGTGCGCGTGTGTAGAAACTGTAAGCCTTTCAATATCTGCCGGCACCAGCTTCGCAGTACTTTAATTTTCATCACTTTAAATCTTTTCAAATACCTAATGAAAAAATTAACAGTAGGTTAAACAGGTTCTGCTAACAAGTAGTAGATTATGGTGTCTCAATTGCTGTTCTGAAGTCACAGAGCAATAGTTACAGAACGATACACAAATTTCAACTTCACCATGTTAAAATCTACTTGGCATTTCAAGATTTCAGAGGAGCTGAAGATCATCTCCCATCCTAAAACTTAAGCTGCCCTATTCAGATTTTCCTACTCACTTTCTTTTAGCCAGGGGACTATAGGGCTGAAAGATAAATGTGAAATGCTTGATCCATAGCTAGTAACTCATTTGCATACAAAGTCACCCTATGGTAATTAGACAGTTGGCTTGCTAAATTTCAAGGCACTGCTTCCCTGAGAAAGAGTTAAAAGCTTATGCACAACAACAATTCTCTAACCATTTCATTTAAGAGTATTTTGGTTTGTGTGGTTTTTTCCTCCTTTTTATTCTGAAACTTTTTAAATAGTCATACACTCTTTGTTGATGAAATGGAACTGGGAGGGAGGGTGGGCCACTAGAGCCAAAACACTACCCGCCAGGTATGTACAGAGCTGTTGCAAACTGTGGGAGAGCTCCAAAGTTGTTACACCTTAGTTACACATATTAGGCCAAGCACTCTGGTCAAGGATTCCAGGTTACAATTTAAACCTGCTTCAAATTTACTTATGGAGTTGTCAAGCAAATTAGAAATTCTTAGAGATCACTTCCCTAGTGCAGGATGGGGTTCAATGATCTGAGTCTGACTGCTACTACTCACCACTTCAGAAGTGTGGGTAGATAAGGACAGGGCAGAGAAGCATTTCTAAAAGCTCTGGCAAATAATTGACTGAGTTCATACGTAAAGTCAGAGTCCTTTTGCAGATAGGATGGGACCGAAGCTTAATTATTCTAACATTGCCACTTTTTAAAATCTCATGTCAAGAAGAGTCAAATGTCATACATAAAATATTTTCCAATATTTATGACCCAAGACTATGATCTTATTCTACTCTAACTTCAGATCCCATAAGGTGAATAACATGTCACAGTATTCAAGTGCCTTCTAGCAGCGTATTCTCACAAACCCTCTTTAGGTAAAACAACGCAAAGTGAAGGATTGTTGTGTTGTTGCCTTCCTTTTGAAGAAGTAAGGGCTGAAATACATTTAGAGAAAGGAACTAGCATGCTGTGTAGAGCAAGGACTTTATTCTTATTCAGCCAATGTTACTCAAAGACTCAGTTAAAGACTCACTACTGTGAGATTGGTAGTAAATTCTGTGACCAGCATGGAGTCTAGCAACTACAATTTTAAAATAAAACAAGTCAAATTCAATTATTCCCTGGTAGCATTAAGTCTCTTCTGTATACCTGCTTAATCAGGAGGGAAAGTCTTGATGAAATCACATGAATGAATGTCAACATAAAAATACAGTATACTAATCCTTTCTAGGTTCTCCAGTTGAAAAGAAAATCTGGGAAAAGCAAGCTGCTAGCAACAATCCTGCTGTGAAAACAGATCTGTAAAAGCTATCGGGACCCAGTTTCAGAAAGAAATCAAGTCTCAAAACAGACTTGAGATACAGGCACAGAAAAAGCCAAGCCAAGGAAGGAAACAAACTGAAGGGGAGGTTCTGGATCACATCAGCTACCACTTGAATTCTTGCTATTGACACAACCCTCATTCATCTCCCTCGAGCCTGTTCCAAAGATCACATGGTAGGGGCACTTCAGTTCAGCATCTGGAATCCCTAATTACATTCTTGGTTTCAAATATGCTAGTCTACTGCCAGCTTCTCACTGTTAAAGGACCTGGGTCCAACCATCACCCAGCATCCTGCAGTGTTGCTGTCATTTTTCCACAACACTGTCATGAACTAAGTCATGTGTCACTTAGGGCAGAAACCATTTTAAAGTGGAAGCATATATAAATATAGAAAAACATAGAGAACCCTACTAGCCAGCATGTTTTCAATTTTCCTAGTATCATGGGATAACGCAAGCTTGAAGAGATCTCAGGAGGTTTCTAGTCTTAAGTTTCTGCTCAAGGTAGGGCCATTGAAGTCAAACATGGTTAACCCTGGGCTGTATCTAGTCAGAATGCTACTATCTCCAAGGACAGAGCACACACAACATCTTGGGGCAACCTTTTCCAATGCCTGACTACCACCAGTGAAAGAGCTTCTCCTTCTGTCAGCTTGAACCTCTTTTATCTCAATTTATGACTGTTGACTCTAGTCCTCCCACTATGCACCACTGTGAAAAGCCTGACTCCCTTATATAGCCTGGAAAGCAGCTGTTAGATCTCCCCTAAAGGATCCTCCTTCTTCAGGATGATCAAGTCCAGTTCCCTCAGTCCCGCCTCACCAAGCAGGTACCCCAGGCACCTGACCACCTTGGTGGCCCTCTACTGAACTTGTTAATGGTTTATCAATGCTATTCTTGTCCATTTTATATCATAGTCATCCACTTCAAAAAGATACTTGATCTTTGCACAGATTACAAGCAAAGATGAGAACATGAGGCTTTATTAATAGTTTGCTTTAATAAACAGAGAGAAACAGGAACTAGCTTTGCTTTCTGTCCCAAGGTTGGTTTGTTGGGTTTTTTAAACAGGAAGGACACTGACCAATAGTATCTCAGCTCAAAGAGCTAGAGAAAACCCTAAGTTTTCTTAGAGGTCAATATGAAGGTATGTGTCCAACCAGATAGCTAACACACTCATTTAAAGTGATTAGGAGCTGTCCTGGTTCTGGCCAGGCCAGAGTCAACCTCCCCAAGCAGCCAGCCCAGGGGAGCTGAGTTAACCCCACTTGTTTTCCACACCACCTGACATCCCTCCCCCATAAAAGGCCTGGCCAGAACCAGGACAGGAACACACACTCCAACAGCCTTAGATAAAACTAGGCCAGATTAAAAATTGCTGTGTTCATTAATAGTATAATTAAGACTTAAAATAGACAAATCACTTTTTTCCCAAACATTTTAATCCCATGATGGCATACAATATCAGAAAGCAGTTTAACTCTTTACAACAATTGAGTTGTAGAACTTTCCCACTGGTTTGCAGAAGTAGACACTCTTCTTCATGCAAAATTAGAAACTTGCCCAGACAGCATTTGAAAAGAATGAGTCTACAATATTTTAACATTATTTATGTGTGTTTATATATAAATGTATACAAATACAAAAAAAAAGGGAAAATTGAGTTTAAGATATCACGACATTTTTGTTTACTTTTTCACATCAAGTGACAACGATGTCTCAAGTCTCAAAACAAGGTAGGTATCACTTGTATTAAATACAGGCAATGTAAACAAACTGGAAAAAGATATGGAAGTAACAGTAAAATATCATAAGCAAACACAAGTGTGCAGTGTAAATCTAGGAATATGACACAGGCACATGAAATGATATTCAAAGTATCTGACATGTATCATATCACAACATCTTAAATTTCCCATACAGTTCACCTGTCAAGTCTCAAGTGAAGTGGACAAGAATAAACTAAATCACAGTTTTAACAGAAACTATGTAAGTGGGGAAAAAAAATACCCAGAAGTCTACTGTTCAAAAGATCTTCAATTAAAGAGCCTATTAATTCTTTCTGGATAAAGCAAAAGTATGTTCATACTTCAGAGTACAAGATAATCCTACAGCCAGCAAATCTGAGATGTCTTCCTGCCAACAACCTACTGTATAATTGTCTATTATTACTTCATCATCTTGCTTATGCCTTCAAATAAGTCCATCTAAGTTAAAATCTGTGAGGGGGAGAAAGGAGTAAGAAAAGGAGAAAAAAGTTAAATCTAACTATATATTCTAGAATAAAAATAGGTAACTTCATTTAAAGGCATCTGTAGGGCGCTGTAAAGCTTTTACTTTACTACTGCTGTGAAAACAGCACATGAAGCAACGGATCTATTATTTTATCTGAAATACCTTAAACAAGCTCAGAAAAGTCTTCCCTGAACATATGGCTAAAAAAAGTTGCAGTATCTTTAGCCCTCCAGTACTATTTCAAGAGACAAACACTTCCCTATAATTGCAGTCCAGACTCCCAAAGAGCCATTTTTTCCTTCTTTAGCTATGCCCATTTGTGGCTATCAATAAGCATCATAAAAAACACAAGACGTTCACAGGCTATTTTAACCAAATAGATTGCAAATTGTTTCCAGCTCCTGCAGCCTGCTTACACGATTTGGATCTGAATGCCTCTCCAAGACTTAAATAGGCATTGAATTAAGACAACGACTCGCAATCCCTGAACTTCAAATGCTGGCAGTTTTATTTCCAGTAGATTAATGGTGACTGGATGCTCACAAACAAGCTCAGCTCTCCAAGTTTCTACAGTGCAAGGCAAAGGCGTTATTTCAGCGAAGGCCTCGGGGCTCCAAGTGCCACCAGAGGGCCCTCACACCGGCTGGCGTTACTGCTGTCTACTTTTAACTCTGGCTTGGAGAGGCAGAGTTTTCACTCGACTGCTTCACAGGGTGAAACAGCACTCATCTGCACACCTTCAGATTTCTCTGAGGTAGTACTTCTAAAGGATGCTCCATCATAACCTGCAGTGCCAGTGACACTCTTCTTAAATAAGAATTCCCCTATGCAAGTTTAGCCCTCTGGAAAAGGGCTCTGTTCTTATCTATTCTGAAATACCTATTTCTAGAGCTCTGGTTTTATGCTAATGATTCTTACATGCTTTGACATGCCTTAATTTACTTACGTTTTCAATGTTCCAGATGTCATGAGTTCCGTCACAAGAACAATACACTTTTTTCCTTTGACTGTAGATTCCCAGGAATCATAGAACCTGACAATATTGGGATGCTGAAGCCCTTTCAGCATCCCAGCTTCCTCTTTAAATCTTTGTCTCTCTGATTTTGACAGCTTCCGATCCTAATGAAAAAGAAAAAGGTATGTCAGAAAGCTTTGCTTTATTTCTCACTCAGAGAAGCAGCAACTTGAAAAACAATTGGGTAGTCAGTGAACAAGTAAGAATCAGCAGTTTTAAATGCTATTTTTGTCTGCAGCTACCCCAAACAGTCTATTTGGAAGACACTATTATAGTCTTTTTTTTAAATCATATGTTTTTCCTTAAAATCTGGTTGCTCTCAGAGGTAAGAATTGAGAGTCTGTAGATTATCTCCCCTTCCTGCTTCCTCTTCCCCTACTCTAATGTAATTGCCTGACTTGAGATGGAAGGAGGGGGTGGGGGTGGGACATAACGTCCTCAAATATTCAACTGCTCAAGAGTAGACAAAACTGGATCATTTAAAGCACCTCTCAAGTTGTACATAATAGTCTTTAGGTATGTGTTTGAAAAGCAGACCACTGATAGCAATTGGCTCAACCTTCCGTATAGGTGTAAAGCATCACACCTCTCTAACATACAGTATGTATTTATAACTGTAGAAGAATAAGGAAGTGAGTTGGATTTTCTTTGATTAAAAGCAAGTTTCCTGTAATTTAGCATCAAGGAAAACAAAAACATAACTCACACTAGAGACACAAAGCAATCTGGCCAGAGACATATCACAAAAAAGCATTCCTAAACACTACTGCTGTATTACCCACCAACAACTGGATATCAAGACTCTGAGCAGCTACTACCAGAATAAGCTGCATATCTCAAAAGAAAACAGTCTCCATACAGTGTTATAAACTTAGATTGATCACACTAGTCAGATGACTGACTGACAAAAATTGGATCCATATGCAGCTTGTATTAAAAAAAAAAAACCAAACACAAAACAAACCCACAACAAATCAGGATAAACTTCAAGCCCAGAATTTTAGAATCACTGTTTCTCACAATTACTCAGGAACAACCAGTGACTTTGTCAAGCCTGAGTAATCATTTTACACTCCTTCATTCCTTATTTCCTTTTCAATTAAAAGGAGGTAGTAAAAACACCCAGGGTTTACTTATACTGCTCATAACCTCCTATTGTCCTTCAGGCAATAATTCTTCCTCCTTTGTTTACAGGTAATGTTTTCTCAATACCATTCAGCACGCTAATATCTAAACCATTCTAAACCCTTACAAACTTTATTACCCGATGAAGCTCCAGTTTTCAGAAGTGTAGAAGTCCTCCAGAAAAAGTTTAAAAACACCTCAAGGACCAGTAGCTTCTCAGTACCTGTGAGTAGCATCTCAGCACCTTATACTTGCTTAGAAAGATGCTAAGTTCTTACGTCTCGCAAATTTAGTCTACAGACATCAAAAGCATTTAATCCTGCAACTATTTCCCTCTGCAGAAATTTGCACTACCACCTCTTTTCACTCTTGCAAAAGCATACTTGCACAAAAAAATTTCAAAGTAACATGTCTGCAGAACCACAAACAGTTAAGTATTCATGAATTCTGCTTAGGCGTTGGGTTTTTTTAACACAGAAGCAGCACTTCCACTTGAGCTACAGTTTTCCTATCAATGTAATAAACAATGCAATATAGGTCCTGTTCAAAACCAGTTAATTATGACTACTACAAAGATCTGCGATACAGAAAAGGAGCTGCAATAGGTGTATCAGTCAGCCGACCACATAGACCTGTTTCTGAGAAACACTCTGCTTCAAGGAATACAAAATTACAATAGCATAATAATTCTTACAGTAAAATAAAACAGTCTTCTCAACCTCTATACTTGATCCATATAACCTACATTTCAAAAATAATGCATAGCTGTAAATGTTATAGATTTACAAAAATGAGGCTACAACAGTTACTTTTATGTCACTTAAATTCAGCTACATAATATGAACTCTTGCACTTTTTGTCCAAAAACTGGATTTCAGATATACATTTGGATTACATTTCCTTTATTATGTGTATTCTAGCAAGTCATCTACCACAAACACTACCAATCTGTTTTAGACTACACTTGACATTAAATTCTTATCTTAATCTACGTAAACCTAATCTCCCTTAAGAGTCTTACTCAGTTTTGCCTACCACTGTACTACTCGCCCCAAATAGAAACTAACAAGTGGTAATCGCTCTTATCAATGACCAGTCTCCTAACAGGCATGCATATTTTGACTCATTTCTCTTTCTGGCCACATCAATGTAGCATCATGTTCCTACAAACACATCTGTGACGTTTAAAACAGGCACTCAACACTTCAGTGCTGGTATTGGAAATATCACAAAGACAGTGACAATATAAGAAGTAATTCAACACTTCTTTGAAAGTCAGAGTGCCCTAATGATCTGGGACAAGTTTGGGCACAAACACCAGCCAACAAATTACACCCTGGGAAGGCAGCAATGTTTTTGCAACCAAGGAAACATCACATCCTTCAGTAGCATATTGCAGCAGCAAAAGTGAACATTAAACAGAACTGTAAGAGAAAGACAGAGGCACCACTTGTTTCATGAGATTAGCAATGCATACTACCTTTAACCACCCTCATTTCCTTGGATACACAACCCATACACTCATCCATAACAGCTGTTTATATTTCTTTCCTTAAAGGAATACTAATGCTAGGCAACCAAAAACGGTGAATATACTTTTAAAAAAACGTAGTGTTCAGCAAAATGTAAGATCTCACAAGCAATTACACCAACAAAATGAATCTGTATAGACAATGACTCATTATATTTGTACAAATTACATTCTAACGCAACCTGCAAAGTTGGCTGCATGCTAACATCCAGTTTAAAAATTACAAGTACACCTTTAAAACTTGGTACCTCCATATACCAGAACTTTAAATTATGCTAAATCTGCTGTACAGCCGAGTTGTAGCAGAGAAAAAGAAGCCACCATCGCTTAAGGAGAATTTAAGAGACCATTTTTCCAAAATTTGCAAAGGTGGCAGCTTTCACAATCCTCAGTTACAAGTGTACACACCAAGAGACTCAAAAAGTCCAGATGTGTCTTTCCAATGAGGCAGTATCTGGTTTCCATTGTGGCCTTTGAGCAGGAGTCTGCAGGAATGCAAGACCCTCTGCTCCATCTCTACATCTTAAGAGAATCATTTCAGCATATATTTGCTGAATTCTTCTGGAAGCAAAAATAGAGGATTTGCAACTTAACATTCCAGTATCACAAAGTATAAGGTTGATTATAGAAAGGTAATGTTTTATTTTTAAATCAAACAGAAACTAAACAAAAGAAAAAGATGCATAAGATGCTTTTCAATAAAGCTGGAGAATTTGTACGATTTTATAAAGAAACTACCACTTTAAGAAGAGACCAATTTGTTTTGGAATTCCTAATAGTAAAATTTTTTAAATGGATACCCTCCCTCCCATCCCAATCCTTTTTTTACCATAACGAAGCAACCATAAGCAGACAAGGCAGTGTCTTCAGTCTACAAGTTAGCAAATCACTTTCTTGTATCTCAGTTAGCCCATGCTGAACGGACACAGTCCAAACATTTAAAAATATACAAAGCTGTCAAACTGCAGGAGAGCTTGCTTCCTAAAATGATTTTAACTATCCCATAAAATGGCCAGCATTGTTCTTCCTGAACTGATAGCTTCCCTGGAGGCCTTAAGTGTCACATCCCAATCACTAGCTTGCCCTTCGAACAAACTGAAACAGATGCATCAAGCCCACTCTGTTCATTTCATTCATGCCTTTCCACCTACATTAAATTGTTTTGACAAGCCAGGACAAACAGCAAGGCTTCCCAGCACGTGACCCCCGGTTCTGCAGTGCCAGGGGCCTGAACAGAAACAGTCAGCAAGTGAAACAATCATTCAGCTCAGAACAACTCAATAGGCTTTTCTTGGCTGTTTCCATTTATCCTGAGTACCTCCTCTCTGATTTCTTTCGGTCAGGAAAGAACTATCAGAGATGTTTACATTATTTCTTGCAATAATCCCCCAAGATTAGTTATTGTACCAATGGTTATATTGCTCTGGTGATGTTTTTCAGGCACAGCTTAATATCTATTCAGGGTTCTTAACAAGGAAAGAAAAGAGATTTCTGGCACCTAAATTAATCTTAAATTTCAAGTGGATTGCTCACATAACTTAACTCTGAGTAATTTCTCGTATGTTTTCCTTTCTCTTTCCACAGTCCTTACAAGTTCTGTTTGAATATGGTGACAAGATACCACACATCTGCAAAGCACATGTCACAAGCAGTTGTAGAGCCTAGCTCAGACACTTGAGCCACCTTAGCAAGGCATCATACTCTGCTTAGGCCATTTGAGTCTGTTCTTTGCTCAGACTAAGCTCAACCAAGGCTCTTTCCTCCACTGTCCATTTTTACTGACACCAATGGCCTGAGCTAAATTCTAGGACAATTCAGCTGGCAACATTATACCTAATATAATTATACAGAAGAGACACACCACACTTCACTCTCAAACATATGCTACAGGATACCAAGCAAGTAGGTAACAAAATTCTACACATAAGAAACTAGATCTGCTAACTCACTCTGTACATCCTCAAAGTTGACTTTGTTTCTTAATATCAAGTAGAATTAACATAATCAAAGGGCATGGGGATCTTTACATACAACAGAGCAAACTTGAGTTAGAAATCTTCCCACAATCTCTATCTTCTACAAATTAGCACTCAGAGGTGGCATCAACTTAAAAAAAAAAATTCAGTTTAAAAAGGACAACATAGACATCTGCTTCCTCCTTCCACAATGTTAGGAGGATAAGCAAGAAAGAGGAAATGGAAAGAGACTGGACACTACCTACTACAGACAGATTTTGCTACCCTTCTGCATATCCTACAACTAGATGTACAAATTCTATGTAGCTGTATTGCAGGGACAGTTAGTGGGTAGCTGTTACTGTTTTGTTTTTTTTTTTTAAACTACACTAGAGCAACACTAAACTAAACTACACTAGAGCTTTTATCCAAAGTGATGCACTAGAAAGCACACTAGAAAAATTAGTAGCAATGAAATGTCTTCAAGTGGTATAATCTGAAAATAAACAGCCACAAAAGACTTCAAAATGCTGCTGCTGAATTACGGATAGTCTGAACCACAACCACAGTAAATTACCTATCTGTGCTGGGGTTACAGCAAGCAGCATTTTATCAAACTTTCAAAATGTCTAAAAATTTGCGAGGAAGACACTACTGTTCCCAGCCTATTATTCAGAGGAAGAAGTAGTATACAGAAGAGACAAATGTCCTTCTGTGTGCATTTCTGCCGCATATGAGAAAGGCTTTGCAAGCCTTTTGGGCAAGGTTAATGAGGGGTCATCAGAGGAGAAGCTAGCAAAGACAGTGCTCTGATACTCAGCACTGTTAATGGAACTGAGCCTTTGTGGGTTGCAGTGTTCTCATCCTGAAAAAATCTAGCAGCTAAGAGGAAAAATGAGCACAGTGACCATTGAGCTAGACTAACAAAATATCAACAAAGAACCCACTCATCTTAAAAATCATCCAGCATCACATAGTTGGTACCTAGAAATGGAAGTCTAAGTGCACAAGAGCTGCATCTACTTTTCTGTGTCAACACACAAACCACTTCAGACATTTCAGTGTTAACGACTAGGTAGAAAAAAGAAAAGGAGGCAGAAGAGACTGTTCAAAATGCATCCCTGTACAGCAACAGATATGAAATTAAATTAAGGATCTCCACAGATACTTCCACCGGTATACCTTTCTACAAACCACTGAACATGAAAAAAACTATTAAAGGGAGTTAAACAGCTGCTGTTCCAAAAGTATGTATGCAAGGGTTTGGGTTTTTTTTCATTTGACAGTAGTGTTTCTCAAACACTCAGAGCACTTCAAGCACCCTGCTTTAGAGCTTAATTGTATAATGTAATTTTCGTAGATTTATATAAACTTTTAGCTAACCACAGACTTGGGCATCAGGTCTGCACACCTAATGAAAGACATTTAGTCTTCAGACAGCTCTTGATTCATGCATGCTTCTTGCTACAGCTCTCTTACCTTCCAAGAGTCCAACCTTTCATGGGCAAGTCTCTATAGCCTCTACAAGTCTGAATCAAAAATTTGTACTTGATAATAATCTGGAGACTTGGAGACTCTCAGCATACTGGGGAACACCATCAGCTGCCAAGATTGCCAGCTGCTCAATAAAGAGTTTAGAAAGGCAATACATTACAACTGCAGCTACTGAGGACAGTAAATGACAGATTAGGGTACCCTTTGTACATGAAAAGCCACTATGTCAAGATTCGCCAGAACACAGCTGACAATGCTCCAAGGCTGCACTCAACACATGTACAGAGTAATCTATTAAAACAGACCACTTTATTATGCACTATTGTTCTTTAGTTAAATCAAGTATTATTTCTCCCTCCCAAAACATATGCATTAGACAAAGATAAGCTTTTTTAAAAAAAAAAAAAAAAAGGGAGGGGGGGGAGGGCAGGTGGTAGAACAGGATGACAAGACACCAAACCAAAGGGAAGAACAAAAGAAGAGTTGGGCTTCCATAGCTTTCAGAAGGCTAGGTATAATGCCACACAAACTCCTTAACCTTCCCTCCCAGGTCATACATGCCCAGAAACAGCTCTGCAAAAACTTCTAGGAAGTTTTAAGAAGAAAGGGTTTTCTTGCTTGTTACCCCAGTATTGCTTCCTTATCCATATTTATCAAATTCAGAAATCAAAATCAATCTCTGCAGCTGCATGAATTCACATGGTTTGGGGGACAGGAAGACTAACACATGCTCTCTTTCTTGGCATTAGGCTTCAGAGTCCCAAAACAACCACTTGTAATGGAAATAAAGCTGCTGATCATATCAATACAGAAGAAATAGTGAGCCAATTTGAGGATCTCTGTATTTCTGCTTTCCAGATGTTGGTAACCAGTATTGTTCAGTCCCCTTCCTCTGTCTTAGTTTGAAGATGAAAGACAAAGTTCCTGAGGATGCATAGTGGAATGAAACACAATGCCAAGTTAACATTTACTTACTGAAAGCACAATTTCACACTGCTGTTTGGCAAGCCTCCATGAGAAGAATCAGTTTTACAGAAGCTACAGACAGGCTTCATGGAATATGCAAATAACCTTAAGATAACACTGAAGTATAACATATGTATCTAACACGGTGGAAAAGAGGAGACCTAAAATAGTTAACTCTTATACCTTTTAAAAGTTCCTGAGTAAGGGTAAGTATTTTTTGTAGGCTTCCTCTTACACAAGATATTCAAAATGTTTTAAGTTTCAGCAAAGTACACAAGTAGTAAACCCAAGTGAAAGGTTGGCAGATTATTCACATTAGTTGTTCCGTTTTCTGGTGAAAAGAATCTGTACACTGTCTTCTGTATTTTCATTTCTGGCATTTTAATGCACAACCACCTCCTGAGTAGCATGGCAAAATTTCTTTAGAAGATGCAGTTAGTTCATAAAAAAAAAATTGACAAAAAATTAAACTGCTTCTTGTCCTTCGTCTTACCATTGATACAGGTATTGCGATACAGCAACCATATGCAAGTTTATCACTGCTACTTGAAGGTTAGAATTAAAGAATCAAATTACATACATCTTGACAGAAATGATACTTGGGGAAACTGATGGTGGGAGGAAGGAAGGAAATGAAACTCTCAGTGATCAAACAGAAGGGGAACAGACAGAAGCCTTCATCAGTCAGGATTTAGTCTCAAGAAGGCAGTTATACATATGTTGAAAGAGTCAATACTTGAGCAAGCTTCAGAAAAAAAGCAACACAACTTTGCCTTCCCTCAAGAGAGAACATTTACAACTAAAACCTAGGTATGCTACTGAAAGATACTATCACTGCTCTCCATTTTATCCCACAATTGTTTGCCAGTTTTGACGAAGCTATGATTGATGGCCACAGGGGAAGGGGGAGAACACCACCACTAATTATATTCCTCAGATATGGTCAATTTCCACTTTTACATACACAGGATCACCTGTGCAAGCAGCAGTAGTAACAGCATCTAGGACACCTGGTGGCAGCAGTGTTATAGACTGAACCTATGGCTTGAAGAGACTTCTTCAGAGTCTCCCTGTAAAAGAAAAGGCACAAGAAATCGAGTCTATGCCTGCTTGCGCCAAGTTCTAGCATCCTTAAACACAACAGACCTATAATAGTCACAATTATAGAGTCCTTACAGGTCTTCAACTAGAAAGTTGGCTAAATCCTCAAGTTGAGGATCCCATACATTCACAAGAACATTCATAACAAGTCTACTACTAATATTGCTATTGCTGTACAGGAACCTGGCAGTAAGGAACAACTAAATCATGCCAAAACAAAGATACTTTAAAAGGAGGAACTCAGAACACTGAACCAGAGATGAGCCCACCAACTTGGTGAGATCTGAAGCCATTCTGTCTTGCTTCCTCACATCAAACAAACGGCAGAAGTGGGATCAGAAGTGTAAGGAGGGCACAAAGACAACATGAATCATGAATGCAGCAGCAGAACAACACTTCTGTTTCTCTGCAGGTCAACGGTAGATCAGAATGTTTCCTCTTTATCTAAGGTCACATGAAATCTTTAAAGTGTGAATCCCAATAACAAAGTGCATCTTCTGTTCCAGTAGCACTGTGGGATGTTTTTTATTCTTAGCAATGCCAAAACTTCCTACACTGCTACACTCGTGCACTTCAGTATTACGTGCAATACCAAATGGAAGGCTCATGCCCAGCACTCACCAGACACAGAGACTGGGGCAGCCACTTATACCTCAAGTCCTTCTGGGAAAGATAACAATAGACAAAACCTGTACAACTCCAAAAGGGCTAGAACAGTCTGCCTCGCTGACAGGCTTTCACAGAATTCACCCAGTGTAGATTTTTAGGTTTCCACTTAAATTTTAAGGATGAGTATGAGGCAGCTGGTAGTAAAGTACCTCAGTTTTCCCTGGAAAAATCAAACATCAGCAAAATCATACCAACTGTGAACCTCTATCAGATTACTAGCTTGTCTTCCAGAACTGTGTTGTATTAATGTGCATATTTACACATAAGTCTACACTACTACTCACCCCACTCTCACATGAGCACACACATTCATAAGCAAAGCAAGTAGGCCAAACTGAGGAACTAAACCAAATTCCACTTCAGCAGAAAGCAGTTAAGACTAATCAGTACATTGCCTAATCTCAGCTTCCCTTGGGAAACTTGCACTTTTTAGAACACAGCTTCAGAGTAAATTAAGAACTATACTCATACTTTATCAAATCAATTATATGTTTACCTTTGCTCTCCACACAACCAGCAAGAGAAAAAATTTAAACAGTAGATATGAACCCTATGGCTTAGACATGACCTCTTCTGGAATCTCTCGGGTCCTTGAGAATCTGGTCTAGGAATGGGAAGCAACTGTGTAGGCTTCAGTCATTTCTATTCTAGGATTGCTCTAGGCAGCATTTGTGCTTCTTTACACAGAAGTCTGAAAAAAAAGAGATGGCTAAAAGTTTTGTTCAATTTATTCATCCTGAAAGGCTGAACATAAGGGACAGTAATCAGTGCTGTGCAATACAAAAATAATTATTATTAGAACAGAGAAATCACCTACTTATTTTCACTTTAAAATTGTTATTTAATCCAAGGAAGACAAATGGCTAAGTTTGCTATCTGATACGAGTTCACAACAAGGCTTATGTTTGTTACACATGTCTTATTACAGAATTGAAGTGTTAGCTGAACTGAATTCTTGATGAGCTATTAACCAGCTGGACCATCTTGTCACTTGGCTCAGATGCCTCATTAAAAGTTTTGGAGCTCACATCAATTCTCATTTTGCACTGGATTGATCGCTTTGTCAGTGAGAGGGAAGGTACATCTAATCATCTCAGTTTATTCTTACTAAGAAAATCCAATTCTCCATTCAGGTCTGACAATGCTGCAAGAAAAAACCCTCTCCCACAATCCATTCTGGTTATCTCAGATTTATTGACTCACTACATCAAAAGAGCAACTGTAGCTCATTTCACATTTCTGCATGACTGCACGAGTCCTTCTATGAGTAGATACATGTCTAGAGCATTAGGGTGAACCCTTAACCAATTCTGCTAAAGACAAATCAATTTAGAGAATCAAAAATATACAATTCTTCATCAATGTCCTTCACAAAGCTACTGGCAAAGGGAAAGAATTAGCTATATCCACTTTTCAGATATCAATTGCAATGGTTGGAAACCATGCAGAAATGTCCAGATGACTCCAAAGATTTAGTAATAACAAAGTAGGAGACACACAACAACTAGTAATGTTCCTGTGTCTCTTCCCCTTGACAAAATCCCAGCATAAAGCACTCAAGCAATAAACTTAATTGGCCATGGAATTATTTAAGCAGGAGTCCCAGCAAGGCTTCCCCTATGCTCCCCCACAGAAAATAAACTCTTATCTGCCTAGAGTATCCACTAGCTTCATGTTCACATACAACTTCACTATATATATATTGCATATGCAGCCTGATTACACAGGAGGAGTTACTCTTTGCTTCGCTTCTTTTTCTGCAAACATATAAAAAGAATTGTACTAAATTTAATTTACAAAGTTGTGGATTATTCTCAGTTGTGACAGGATGACGTATGAAGTGTAGGCCAAGTACTGGCAGCCAACAAAAATCCTTACTATAATCACTAGAACTCAATGACAAATATCCCTCATTGAAAGGTATCTCTCACTCAGTGATTCTTCAGGGATTCATCAAACACCTCAAATAACTGCCAGGTGTTCTACATGTTCTTCCAAGATAGACAAAAATCAAAAAGGGGATCTCATGTAGAGAAAGACTAAAGAGTTCCAGAAAGAGCAAGTCCATGGGGTGACCAAAATTTCCATTCTAGATGAAGGCTCAGGAATACCTTGCATAAATAGCAGTATTAGTACTAGCATTTCACAAACATGAGAGTCCTAAAACATTGGAGGAGCACTTTATTTTTTAAGCCTCACTAAATCAACGATGCAGTCTTCCTGTGATCTATCAGAATGCCCATCCTCATTTCATGCTTCTCAGAGTGAAGCAGTAATAATTTTTCCATGCTTACCTGACAGACTGACTTAGGAGATGAGGTTCTTGCATCACTTGCATATTTACTGTAGACTTTCACAATGATACCATGTACATTGGAGACACCTATGTTTACAGCACAGCACAGCATCTTCCTTGGCATACAAAACACAGTTTTAAAAAGCTACCTGCAAAGTCAGAACTATTTCAGACACTATCAAACATGCCACTAGCATGCAAATTTAAAAATTATCTTTCACAGAGCAAGGAAACTGAGCATAGCTGAGGCTAGGAGAAAGAAAATGGTCAAATATTTAACAGCTGGTGAGTGGTAAATTGAACAACCAAGAATACTGGCATGATGAAGCAAAGTCTGCATCTAGAAGCATAACTGGCTTTCCAGTTCAACCCTGAATAATTTAAAAATGAGTTAAAATATAAAACATAGTGTAATTGAAATGCATATGGAGGAACCAGGCCTATTATCTAAAGCAACACAGGATATGTTAAAACAAGATACTACCATGCACACCTTGAACATAAAAGGATTATCTTCATACAAATTGGAAAAAAAAAAAATCTCAAACCCTTAAGTGCAGGATTACCCTGCAAAAAAAAGGCAGCTAAAATTTAGTGTTATAAAACAGGTGAGATGAAAGATTATCAACAGAGTAATCTCCAAGATGATTCAAAGCAGACTGCTAGGGATAAGTGCAAGAAGTAGTTTAAGATTAATATTCAGGATCTTTTTCTTGGAATTTAGGGATTACACATGGGAGTACTGCCATTGCCAAAACTATTCTGTATTAGATTGAATGTTTTTTTTCCTGAAGACTACTACCGGGAACATCTGGAACTACCAGAAGACCAACCATGACCTGGATGACCTCAGATACTCACCACAACCTATCTATGAATTAGCAATTAAAATAAATTGTTTATCCAAAAAGTCTGTTTCTCATCACATTGTGTTTTAGTCATATACCTTGGTGAGGTACCACTTTTTCAACTGTCTGAACAGAAACACCAAAGGCATCTCTTGAAGACAAACTAAAATGCCTGAGAATGTCATGGTCCAAAGGACCTACCTTATACAGGTCACCACAGCCAAAAATATTTTTTTCAAAGTCACATATTCTTTCCAGAGAATTATCTGATCGTCTGTGCATCATATACCAAAATTATCAATGATGTTTATCATTGAAATGTTTCATTAGCCATTTTTAGCCCCATGAGTCCATCTGAAACACACTCCTCTTATGTGTTCAGCAAGTTTGCACACAAGAAGCCATGGAAGCTAGAATTCAAACAGAAGTGGCTTGTCAGAAAAGCTGCACAAGCGTGTTCTGGTAATGCATCATTTGCTTCAGTGGAACTAACTACTTTTCTGTGGGGAAAAGAGTGGGTAAATAGATTTGAAACACCTTGTATTTCTCTTTAATTTTTTTTGCTGTATCACAAAACCCCAGACAACATTCTGGTAAAACAATTACTTAAGCTAAAGACAATATTGTAAAGATAAGAGGCATTCAGACCTGGTTTTAGTCTCAAATCCACTAGTTGCTACCTTAAGTAGTAGATAGGCTTACTCTCACTAGAAGGATCAATCAGGAAGTATCTTTCCTCACCCTTGAAACAACTAAGGCTACAAAAGGCCCCTTTTTCACAAGCAGAGACTGGACCCATATAGATCTCTGGACAGATATCAAACAGAACAGCCATATTCATTTTCAGAAAAAGAGACTTCTGACCAACTACCAGGCAACAGGATGTGAGAAGCAGCAGGACAAAGTCCATAGAAGCACCTGAGAACCAGTTCTTTTGCCCATACTGTTGCCACTCCCACATTTTCTTCAATTAACTTGAGAAGCAACTCAAGTGCCAAGACAAACTTTCCAATCAAAATTCTAATGTTTGAATTCTCAGTACCTAAAGATATTGCTGAGAACCTCGTCAACTGCTTCCAGAGGAAGCTCCATAATTTTTTCCCCTTAAAACTCTACCACTACAACATAAAACTATTTTTCCACAGCACAGCTATAACCCAAATAGATACCTCAGTACTTTCAATGAACAGCTGTGTGAAATAGTCTCTGGGGAGTCCACTTCTGAAACCTCTTTTGCATCAAAAGGTGGAACTGTCATTATATAATTTTATATCTTCAAAACATGAAAATTCTGAAGACCGTTTTCTTGTTACAACCACAGGGCTTTGTGGTCAGAACTTCAAGTTTCTTAGTTTTGTACACAAAGCTGAATTATCACAAAAGAGGCAAAAAGGAAGGGAAGATAAATACTTTATCCACTCCTCGTTTTCTAAATGTTTACAAAAATGATGGCCAAGGGTAAGTAAGCACCTGCCACTGCAGCACCTCAGAGGGTCTGGAAACAGGCTTCAGTAGCCAGCAATAACATTAGACTACAGACCAGAAAGTTTTAAAAACCAAAATTCATGACTAACTGCACCAGCATTAGTACTTAACAGCCTGCAACCATAAAAGTGGGACAAGACCAACAGGATGTCCAATAAGCAGGAGCTGGACAGATGAATCAGAGTTAACAGTCCTATCTTCAAAGCTCTTAGCAGGCTAAAAAAATTTATGAACAGGCTTCTTCAGAATGAGTTGCAACATATCTGCCCATCAAAACCAGACATTTCCCCTTGTGATTTCATTTTGCAAGTAATAAAATCCAGACTGCATTGCAAACAAAGAACTGCAGTTCTTCCCACACACACACACACTTGCTCTTGCCCTGAGCACTCTTGGATACAAGGACTGCTAGCTTTTTCATGCTATTTTAATTTCTCTTACGCTTCCAACACATGTTGAATCTCCCAGAAAGTTTCTTATAATTTCCTATTCCAAAGTATACTTTCTCAGATTGACTCAGTCCATACTTAAATCAACCTCCTGTTGAAGGTTCACATAACCAATCTGTTTCGCTCTCCATCTGCAGGGCAAATTAATGCTTGACACAAACCAAACAGATAGACTGAGCACTTTCAACACACTAAATTGCTGACTCAGTCCAAACGACTCCATTTCAGAATTAGTCACACACAAGCCTGTATTGCAGAAACTGAAATTTGCGCCACTATGAAGTCTTCTTATCTCAACTGACTTCCGTACAATTGTATCTAAATAAGGGCTTCACGAGAGGTCTATTAGCAGTAACCAGCTTTGTAGAAATAGGACACTTTTCTCTGAAATTCAGGTTCTTTTCACAGATAGAATGGGATGGTATCATGAGAACATGGTGAAATCTTAAGAACCACAGAAGAGACTATGACTACAAGTACCTAGAAGTCCATTTTAAAAAACAGAGGGAACAGTTGCCAGGTAATATAAGGAATAATGCCAGAGCAAGTCCAGAGGAGGGCCACCAAGATGACCATAGGGCTGGAGCACCTCTCCTGAGGACAAGCTGAGAAGAGTTGGGTTTGTTCAGCCTGGAGGCTTGGGGAGGGCTAAAGGGAGCCTACAAAAAAGCTGGCGAAGGACTGTTTGCACAGGCACATAGCAATAGGATGAGGTTAATGGCCTTAAACTGAAGGAGGGTAGATATAAGGAAGAAATTCTTCATTCTGAAGGTAGTGAGACACTGACACAGAGAAGTTGTGGCTGCCCCCTCCCTGGCAGTGTTCAAGGTGAGGCTAGATGGGGCTTTGGGCAACCTGGTCTAGCAGAGGGTGTCCCTGCCCATCACAAAGGGTTTGGAGCTAGATGATCTGTAAGATCCATTCCAACCCAAACCATTCTGTCATTCTATGATAACTGCCTTTTCCTGCCAACCCTTCCTTTCAAAGCACTTTCAAGTTTCCACTTTCCAGGAGGGGCAAACAACATTAGACACAGCGCAGACCTGGCTCTGAGCTAATTAAAAAGGAATTTCAATACAGTGTGCTAGATACTAAACACTAATAAAACTAATAGTCAAGCACTACTCTGTAGCTATGTTTAGACTGTTTAGATTTTTTGTACTTGTTTCATATACATAAGTGTCTTTGGACTTTTTTTCCCCTCCTTCCACGCAATCACGGCTACTACCATTAAAAAACCCCATACACATTTTGGTAAGTCTGCAGTCTACACAAGGCCACCAGCAAGCACCGTCACTATCTTGCTTAAACCTCAAATAACAAGATGTGAAAAATCCAGAAGGTATTTAAAAGGCCAAACTATAAACATACAAGCTCCTGTACTTTAAAATATGTAAGACAGTCAAGGATAAAGATTTTGCTAAATCTAGTATATATATATACAGAATATATATATATATATATATAAAATGGAATATATATATTCCATTCCATCCTTATCAATTTTTCCCTCTAGGCTTGTGAGAAAGCAGATAGATTTTGACACAGGCATTTGCTTTTAAAATAATTAAGAAATTCATTTTGTGAGAATTTACTACACTTAAAGCCATGTGAGCACTGTATTTTCATAGATGTTTATGTCAGACTAACTATAGCACATCAGAACCAAAGCAAGGTCTTCATCATCTGCAAAGTCTGCTGCTTCTACAAAAGTAAATACTGCTGTTCCACAAAAGATTTTCTAGCTGAAAACTTCAGAATTTTCTCTGGAGGAATAGGAATGGTTCTGATGAAGCAAGCCATTTCTGAGGATATTAAACTTTAGTAGATAAAACAACTGCAACACAAACAAAGGAACTGAATTATATCATACAGCCTTCTATATTGCATTTCGCCCCATCATGGGGGTTTGACTTGCATATGGCATATAGAAGTAGCCCTACAATGTATGTTGGCTTTATGTTTTACAAATTTAAGTTGAAGAAATTCTTTCATATGGCATCATATGATGCCAACACAGACAACTGGCAGGCTAGAACAAGCATCAGGTCTTTAGAGTTTAAAAAAAGACACAGTTTCCAAGTTTCATTTTAAAAGTGTCCTTTGTTTTAAAGTTTTATTATCTGAAAACTATTTACTTTGAAATACATCTTCACTGTAAAGGCAACTCACCTGTGTCAACACTACTTTTAGGTCCCTACTTCACAACTCTGAAGTACAAAAGCTTAAGGCACCAATGGATGCAGCAAAGCAAGCACATCTCTCAAGCATCTGCACCATTTCGGCTAAGTTTATTAAACAGTTGAGCTCAGGAGAGACACTTGGCTTCAAAAATTGCAGCCCAGGTGGTTAAGGTACACACCAGTTGGGCAACTGAAAGCAGGATCTTATGACAGGAATCAAACTCAAGTGGTAGTACCTAATATACTGCTATGTATGTATGTAAAGAATTTAGAAGTCTATAGGGCATTACCAACACATATCTTCCAAAGACAACTTGCAAAATTACAGACCATTACAGATCCAAACTCTAGGAAAGTTACATACTTAATGCTACAGAGCTGACTTCTCAATCTGCTCAACTGACTGCACTCCAGCAAGTGTAGCAACTGAGTTCAGTAAGCAGCTTCCTAACATTGGATGAAGTAACCATATTCATGCTGTCAAGAGGAAAAACCACCTGCTTGACGTTCATGTTAAACACACACATCACCCACACTGCACTAACTCTTAAGTATTACAGCGATATATAAAACTGATTTCTCAGCTCTGGACTCTCAGACAGAGATTCTTTTCAGTCCAGGTTAAAACCGAAAGGTTTCGTGGCATTAGACAAAGTTTATTTCCAGAGTATTTCCAGTGACTGATAAGGATGGACCTCATCTGGAAAGAGATACATGTTGTTCCTTAGAGTAAGGTCAGCAGTTCTACTGTAGGAATCCAGCCCATCATTGACATGAAAGACAAATATGCAAGTTTTCATACTTTCAGGAGCAAGACAGGTATCAACTTGCACATTATGTTAACTGACGGATGGTAATGCAAAGAAATTCTGTTATATTCTGCTTAATAACAATTTTAATCATCATTTTAGACGTTGCCACAAAGGTCTTGTAACAAACATTCAAACACTGAACTGCTGCAGTAGGATTTTTGCCAACAAAGCCTGGAGGAGCCTCAAAAGTAAGCAAGAGGTCTCTTCATGTCACTTCATCCAAAGAACTCCTCAAAACATCACACTGCTACAATAATGCTTGGATTTTTAGTTACTTAGCATGAGAACATACTCCAGCATTTTTAGAATAGCAAATGAAAAGAGCTAACAGCAACTATTGTTCCATTTGAGCATCCTTTTCTGAATAAAGTCAGAAACCTATTAATACTCTACAAGCTGTGTTTTCTGAAGTGCAACACATGATGCTCATCCTTTGAGCTACTGCTTAGTAACTCCAGAAGGTGTTTTCTATCCAAAGGTCCACAGCTGTGATATCCAAAATATATCCACAAGTAATCCAGTGGTTAAGTTCATTCTTAGGAGAAGGCAAGAGGAAACAGCAAGATAAGGGACTAAACAATATACATCATCTCCTTGACCCTCAGGAACAAAGAACACCAGACCTGAAATCCACAACAAGGCAAAATAACCTAGAATTGCCCCACATTACCACAATGGCAAGTGGCTGCAGTGCCTCTCAAGTCTACTGCTAAGTCTCCTTCTGACTTTAAGATTCCTCTGCGCCAGTTCTTTCAGGGAAAGTGGCACACTTGTCTTCGAATAACTGGGTCCCTACAGTTAGCTTACACAATACCATTAGTGTTAGTCAGACATTGAATTAGAAGCCAAGATGTAAATCAAGACTCCCCATCCAATCAAACTTTTTTCCATAGACACTATAGCAGGAATCCTCCAGGAACACTGGAGAAAACAAAAATCATGGTGAGTATTCTAATAGGAACAGGAAAAAGACACCACCTATTATTATTTGGAATGTCCAAGCTATAGAATAACTCATCATAGTCCTCCTGAATACTATGGGATAAGGTGGGGCACGTGGCTAGACATGAATAGCCTCTGCACGTCATTATGCAGGAAGAACTAAAAACTAAACAATGCAATAGCCACAGATGCTTACCAAAAAGAAAAAAAGTGAAACTAAGCTGATAAAAAGGCAAATTAATTCAGCTCAGTTTCCCCTGTAAGACAGTCAACCCTTCTTATCTTTGATGAATCCGTCCCAAGATGCGACAAAGTGCATAGCACCACAACCCTTGATCTCTGCTTGACAGAAGTTATCATTGGAGGCTCAAGATACTTTGTTATCCTGCCCTGTCTATGAGTCTGTTCAAAACCCACAACAGACAGCCAGGCTAACGGCTTTCCAGGAGCACACGCTGGTGACTTCCAGACCCTCCAACTGCAAAACTGACACAAAACTAGGAAATGACCGTTCAGATGAGGTTCCAGATGAAAGAATTCCTGGTGGTTTGACACAAAAGCAAGAGATCACACATTATTATACAGCTGGAAAAATACCAATATTTATGAGAATATTACCTATCCCAGACAGAGAGAATTTAAGTCTGTGATTCTGAAGCAAGGAAGTTGCAGACATTAAAAACAAAAATAACACATATCCACGCACACCATCCATACGTCAATGTAAAGGGAAGCGAGAACACACGTCATCTAGACCAGACACATGGATTGAAACGTAACAGAAGTTTTTACCAAAGGACTCTCAGAATTCAAAGGACACAAAATCTTCATTAAAAGAACTCCAGAACATCTTCAGCCTCCCTAGCTCCCACTAGGCTCCAGAAGCCTAGAGCATTGCAAATCACCTGCTTTGTATTAGAAGCCCTTGCAACCAACACACAGGCACCGCATTTGCAAATTCTACAACCCAGAAAAAGAAAAAAATTCTGAAACACAACGTACCTGTAAGCAAAAAAGTGAGATCTATGCAGACAAAGCAACTCAACCAGACACTTTAGGGTCCTCAGGGAGGGGGGATGTTGGTTTGGGGTTTTTTGAGGCCCACAGATACTAGGAAGTAACAGTGTTGTCAATCGCATTTATTGTTCCACTGTATAGAAGTGTTAGGCATCACATTAACGTCTTAAGTCCCCTTTAGAACCAGAAAGCTTTTCAGAGCAACAAGAACAACTCCTCTCAAGATTTGAAAAGCACATGGTTAAATTAAAACATCAGTTTCCCTGACTTGCTTTTTTATTTTGAGATGGGCTTATTAGCACAAGTCTGTATTAATTGCAAATTTTTGTTTTATTTCTAATTCCCTTTCAGTCCTATACACTGCAGTCATCACTAGTCAAGAACTACAACCTCACTTTAGAGTTTTGTGAGGGAAGCTATTTTAAGTTAATACCCATGCCCATTCTCTCATTGAAGTGTTTTTTCAGTCATGTTCTTAGCACACTTTTTTTTTTTTACAGCACTTTGTTTCACATTATGCTCAACAGTCCATGCAACACATTGCATTTAGCAACCAAGTAGCCAATGGCAGACTTCCACCCCAGCCCCCTTTCTCAGTATTATTGAAATAAATCAAGACTCATTTGCACACAGATGGCAGTAAAAACCCTCCACAACCTGCAAAGTCAAGTTAACCCCCTTAATTATCAGTGTCAAATAAATTTATTATGAATCTCATTACACTTGATTCATTGTTAGCTAGGATCACATCAGGTATCTCAGCTTTTTCCACTAGAAATCCATATTGAAACACAGATTGAGGATTAAAATTGACCAGAAGACCACTGGGTAATAGTCTAGATAAATGCTCTTACCTAATAAAACTACAAAAGGAAAGCAGACAATTAGATCTCAGGGCAATATATTTTGCTACTTTAGGAACAGCATCACTAAAATCTGGTATCAGTGGCTGAAACACTATAATCAAAATAACACTGTAACACTCCACCTGAAAAAGGAATTTGCATCTAAGCACTTCAACTTCCTTTCTTCTTTCAACCAACCTAAAACTGTTTCTTGCAGTTTCACAGTACAGCTTTACACAAAGTTACAGTAAAGCTTACAGCCCTTTAAACAAACAATTTGGTCACCAACTTGTGATCTCAGTGACTCCTGATAAACTCACAGCTGTTGCACTGAATATTTATACACGAAACAACAGACATATTTCCATCTGGTCTTCATGACAAGAGGATGACTATATAGAATGGCAAATTACTACTGCTTCCAAACAAAACTCAGGGAAGAGGAAAGGGAAACTGCTGAGTTGGACTGCCCTTGACCCACGACACAAACAGACACTCAGCTGTCACTTATGTTTTGGTCATTTGAGAAGCAGCAGAAAATACATCTGAAATGAGACACCCTATTCAGCCTAAAGCTCAATCCAGTCCATGGATTTTTTCCCCTTCCTGGAAAGAGATTTGGCTTGAGAAAAGGGAAGGAGGAAGACAAGAGTATAAGGCAAATTCCCAAGAGAATTCTAAGAACATTTCCATGGATAAAAGATTGATTTACCAGCTGGAAACACCTAAGTTTGGAAGAAGGCAGCTTCAGGAGTAACAATTTCAATCCAGGTTTTAACCACAGTCCTTATTCTTTTACATAGGGTAGCCAAACACAGACACAAACACAGTATCTGCTTCATTACAGAGGGCAAAGGGCTGGGGGGTGGAATCCTTGTTTTGCCAGATGGGTTTTGCAGGGACCACAGGAGGATTCACAGGAAGGCCAAAGCTAGAGAATAAAGCTAAAAAGCAACACTGGCAATGATTTATACAGTGTTTTGTTGAGGGGGAGGAATAAAAATACTTCCTGAACAGGTACGAAGCAAGAACAATTGCCATTCCCACACAGGAACAAGAAAAACAAAAGATACCATTTCCCTTCATATTATTGCCGGAGAAGATAAGGACAGAAGTCAAAGAGAAAGTGGAAAATAGTTTCCTACATCATCAACCAACTCATTCTTTCCATTCTAATTCCAATGCCAACTTCCTCAGATTTCACACTCCTCTTAAGTGACAAAATATACTTAAAACATCATTATGCTTACAGCCTGCTGCTTTTTAACGACACTCATCCACACCAATCTAATTAACATGCATAGTGATTGTGTCATTACCGGGTATTTATTTTATTTTTAGATACAGTAGTGGCACTCCTTCGAATTTTACAAGTATAGCTAAACTGTGTATGGTTTGCTGCAAAAAGTTATCAAGATCAGAAGTTGAGCAACATCTACTCTTGGATGTGACACAACAGTAAAATCACACGATACAAGCATACTTCAGGAATTCAGTATAAGCTGCCACATTAGAAGCCACAACTGTTTCCTGACAGAGGTCAAACTGCTGATGAACTGTAGTGGAGCAAACCTTCAGTTCAACAGTTCAGAACACCAACCAGCAATTCACAGTAATAGAAAAATAAGAGAGACTACCACAAAAGAATTTGGGGAATTACTTTGCTGATGCTAAAAGTACAGCTGGCTGCTTTAGCACAGCTGACCCTGGCATACTTACCCTCCTTTGGTTAGTTCAACCTAATCTACAGATACATAAGATTTCTTCATGAAACTAATTTCTTTGCTTCACTATTTCAGATAATTACTGTTTGCACTAGTGCTAGTTTTCATGTGAAAAGAGAACTACCAGAGTTCTTGCAGATTCTTCTGAACCAGTTTATGAGCAACCTCAAATTCAAAATCCTACCACTTACATGGTTTAGAATCTAAGGATTCTTTCTCCCAGATCCAGAAAGCCTCCTAGAACAGGTAGTCATCTACCACTAGGCCACAGATGCTGGTTTGGGATAAATCAGAATTATTGAGGTTGGAAAAGAACTTTAAGATCATCAAGTCCAACTATAAACTGAACACTGTTTCGGTTTCGGAAATTAAAAAACCAAACAGCCAAACTTCCAAACACCTAAATTACGGTCTCAGAGTTTTACTTTCAAGACAAAATGTGTAGGTTTACAATCTGTTACAAAATACTTTAAACAGCAAACAGCAACAAAATGTTCACCATTATCGGCTGCTGCCCTTATACAGCTCAAAGTCCATATACATACATAAATGACGCTACATGTTTGTGTAAGTTACACAAATATTTAATCCACAAGTCCGTAAAAACCTGAGAAGCTGAGGTATGTCAACACTAGGCAGCTTATTCAATAAGGTATTACTAAACTAAGAATACAAAGAGAGGTATTTTGGCAAAAACCAGTGAAGAAAGACACAAACTTAAGTACAAGTCTTATATTATTGATACTTTCAGCAGCTAGTCATTCATAGCAATGGGAATTTTCCGAACCAAATCATTGTTTAAACTTGCCTGGTCCTAAAACTAACATTTGTGCCATGTACATCCCAAGAAACAAGGGGTTTTTTGCTATTCCTCATCTTTGTCTTGTAAATGCTCTTCAACTCTCAAAATTTCTTGGAAGAAAACACTTAAGTCAACAGTAATGACAGATCTAAGTCTCCAGCGCCAATAAATTAAGTTTTCTGAGATTCATCAAAATTAGAGAAAAATTCATATTGCATGAAAGGAACAAATTTTTTTTTTTCTAACCCTAGTCCCAAGACATATGCAAGAAAACTGGCTCAATTTCTTATTTGAAGTGATACCACATACATTTATTCATGTTCAGTTGCACTGATATGCTGCAATTTGTGCTGTAGTACTGCTATGGCACTTTGTTTTTCCTAACCCTCTCCATACAGACAGTACCACAACAAGCCCTATACGCCATCTGATGAATCTATACAAACACCTGGGAAATCCTACGCTCACCAACTATAAGAAAAGTCACCAGTCTGCACAGTCTAATATACAAGAAACCAGTATATTATATTAAGCTATATTAGTCACTCAACTGCAGTATGTTTCACTTCATAGATATACTACCTGAATAAATCAAGAAACTCTTTTGGACAAAACTGTTTCCATTACTAACACCCAGACCGAAGGGACAAATTAAAGTTATAGGACCATTCTTAAATAGCCGCATTACAATCTAAAGCAACTGGAAAGATTTGCTCTCCTATACAGACAGAAAAATATGTGATCCCTAAAAGACAGGATGCTCGCTACTTTTGTTCCATACATGAACTTAACTTCAAGCACAAATCAACTCAAACCAGAACCCCCTGGAATGTTTTCACTTTCCACAAACCCAAGATGACTACAACTTGGGAGGCCAAAATTCCTTGTTGTTCCTCCTCAGATTTCTCACATTTTCTGGGTTTTGTTGTTGTTGCCATAACCACTGCAAAGCACTGAACATTCAAGCAGGTATTCTACAAAATCAAGTCCATAGGAAGCACATGCACATTTTCCTAGAGGAAACTTGAGTATTAAAGGCATCTTTAAAATTACAATACTTCAGGTATAGACCACACATAATCTATTAACATACTATAGCACTGAGTTCTTCAGCAGCAACCCAAACCCCCCTCCTCATTTTTTGTTGCTGTTCCTAAGGGCAAATACTGAACCTCTCAGATACATTCAGGCTTGTATCATGAAATCAGAAGTCATGCCATCATCTGAACAGGCTCACAGTTGCCATCCAGAGGCAACACCAAAAAAATAAAATTGAAATGCCCTCTAATTTCCTCCCCCCCACCACCCTGCCAGGTACAGACAACCTGAAATGCATTCTGCTTCTGACATGCTGGTCTGCAGAAATAAGATCAAGCTGCATGCAAAGGAAGTAAAGAAAGCCACAGAAAAAAACCCCTAAAACGAAACTTAGAAGTCTTATTTCTGTATCAGACATTTCTGCAGTTTCTTCATTTTCAGCATACTGTTCCTGGTAAACCTAACAACTCACTAAGCACCAAACCACAATAAATACAGATAAAAACCATGCCCTCAAAGGCCATGGACACACTGTCCATCTCTACCTGACCACATTCAGAAAGGACAGCATAAAAAAAATTCAACCATTTCTTGGATAGTATTTCTCACTGTAGGATACTGGTCTGGATGGACTGCTTCAAGAACTCTCCTATTTTAATTTCATCTTAATTATTAGTTTTTTTATAGGGGAGACTCAAAAGCTCTAAATCAGGTGGAGCATAACAAAGCACAGACTAAGTTAGCATCCTGCATTTTTATATAGATACACAAACTACATTTCCCAAATGAAAGCATAGTATAAACAGCTACATAAATAAAGACAAACCAAAAATAGTTTTCTGGTGGAAAATACCTCTAAGAATAAAAACCTCACTTTAACAAAGCAGATTTGAAAATAAGACATGGTAACATTTTGCAACGTTTAAGCAAAACCTGCAACACTTCAGAAATTGCCATTAACAGATGCATTATTACATAAGTGTACACAGATTTGCAGATCCTTAAGATAATCAGCCTGGGTTGCTGAAGCTTTTAATAGCAATATTTATGGGTTATTTTTTGTATGTCATTAGTAGTCTTTGCCAGGATAGAAGCAGTCAAAATACGTTCAGATTGCAGTCAAACTTGCCAGCAACAGTCAGCAAAGCAGAAAAAAGTCACAGGGTTACTCTAAGAGAAAAAAGTGTCCCAGAAAAACTGGGTAACACCATTAGTTGAATAGTCTTAAACTGTCATGAGACTATATTAACAGTCCAAAAACAGATAAATGCACATAATTGTTGGTATTAGCTTTGTACTATCTTCCAGTTAGCTCAGCATTCCTACATAGTTATTTCAGATTTACCCCAGAGATCAGTATTCCTATTCTTTTCAAATTCTTCTAAATAGTGGCAATAAACTCTCAACCACTTAAATTAATCTTTCCATTTGTAAGTTTTCGCTTTCTGTTGCAAGCCCCAAACCTACTATCACAACCCATTATCTTCAACTACAGACACAATTACATGGCTAAAACTATCCAGATGAATAAGCATCCAGAACAGCAAAATAGAAACAACCAAGCTTCTCCCTCATATAAGGGGTTTAATAAAACTTATTTTCCACATCATCCGCTCTCCTAAAGCAGAATAGCTGTTCAGTGGGTAACTATTGAAAGTTTCTATCAAGGACTGCTTATTACCAGAGGCAACAGGATCTGAACCATACCACATCCACATCACAAGTTAACAGAGTTGCCAAAGCTTCCTTTTTGTTTTAATCTTAAAAGGAGTCCTGCTAACCACTCACAAAATTAGAAGACTTAAAATGCACCATAATGATCCTGTTCTGAGACCAGACACTCCAGAGAATTGCTGCCCAGACTATGGCCAATGAATCAGATGATTTCAGAATCACATTTCTTGGGCACGCAGTACAAAAAGAAATGGCATCCCCTGCATTAAAACATAAAGTCCTTGGCAAAGCATTACTTCCAGTGTCACTGACACATCACTTAAAAGCTCGTATGTATTTTAGTTACAATATAGATGGACATCAAGTAAAACCGCACTTTTTGTAGTATTTCTAAACTAAGAATGCAGGTAGCAACCCCAAATATTCTCAAACCTAAAATGATAAATCCAAGTGTGGCAAACTTGCCTCCTTGAGAGATTTAGAATGTGTAAAGATTGCTTATTGCTTTACATAGGTATTAATGCTTTTAAAAGTTTCTGGAAGACAAAAAAAAGTCTACTCTTTAGCAGACTGCAGTTTTCTTTGCTGAAAAATAAACTAAGAGCATGTTAAATTGCTTGTGAGCTGCGCAAAGTAACATAAAATGCTACTAGGAATTACCCAGGCAAATCTGGAAGAGCTTTAGAATAATCTGGGTACGTGCAATGCACCTGTCATCACCAGATGAAGAGTTCAGACTATGTCTGAGAACCAAATCAGAATACTTCTGGACACCATATTCCACACCAGTTACTTGATTCTGGCTTATTAGAAAAAAAAGGATGACTTGGCAACATCTGTGAAGACCCAGTTGCAAGGATCTTCTTTCGGTTTAAGAGGAAAGCATCACATAGCATAGAACATCATTAACACAACATTTATGCTTGGCTGCATGGAGTTAAGGAGTATTCTGTAGGTTGTACCCATAAGACAAGAAGCAAGAAGCTCCCTTTCTCAAGGATGATCTCTGCTGAGCCACAGGTTCAATCCTAGTCACCTCTTCACATGGCAACCAAAACCAAACATTTAGAAGTGATGGTATGGCAATTTCTAAATACGATGAGGAAGCTGGAAGTAAGGTAGAAAGTCAGCTATCTGTAGTATCTTGACCAGAGACCTTAAAACACTGGTCACGTTTCAATACATAGCCTGAATCATTCTGAAAATAAACTAGAAGAAAGTCACAGGGACTGTAAGCACCTTCCACAAAAATATTTATGAAGCCAGTATAAGAAGTTGCGTCTTTGTTAGGGCATGAATTTTAACACCATATTTGAAAAGATTTTCACATGCCTCATGTTAAATAAAAGCCTCCAACTACTCCAAGAAATTGATTTTCAAGCATTACTACAAATCCAGCTATTTAGAATAGGAACAGTGTCAAGTATTCTGGAAGAGTGGTTTACCAGACATCATGACCAAGTTAAAACCATGAAATCATTATCTAAAGTTTTAAGAGTCAAAACCAGTAACTTTGTCATCTGTTATTAAAAAAAAAAAACCAAAAACCCCACGCATGCTCTGCCAAGTCTTATGCCCAGCTGCAGACACACTGCAAACTTGCATAATATTTATTCTTTTTCTTAGATCCCAAACGTTACAGCCATTATGTCTGCATTTCCATTTTTCATAAGTTAGTGACTCTAAAGACTAAGACAAGCTTGAAAATGTGAACTTAAAGATTTAAACAGAAATACACATAAATACACTCAACTTTTACTTCAACCATGATTTGGAAAAACCAATTAGTGATCTCCAAAGAAAAAAAGGTTGCTTGCTAACCTCTACAGGAAGCAAAAGCTTTTGAAGAGATGCATGACAGGAAGCATCAAGGCTGCCACTACTTAGCAAAAACTTTGTCACATGCAATATGGAGAACCAGGGTGACAGTCAGAGATGTGCTGTTGAACAGGCTCCTGGTATGAATCAAAACCAATGACAAAATAAGAAAAAGAACATGTGGCCTGGAGGACTGCTAACCAAAAGGTACTGAATCTAGACTGCACCATGCACTGCATCTATGGAGACTACCACAGATCCATTACTGCTTGTTTTATTTATTACTCTGCTAGACAGCTCTTAAAAGACCCTATACAGGGCGCCTCCAGGGAGTTTTATCAGGTGGGTGTTTTTTTTCCCCCTTTCAAAGAAAGATTATAGTCCTAATACTTTTCTGTAGCCCTCAGAAGTTTAGTTTCGAAGCTAAGCGTTTTTATTTTAAATCACAAGAGCCCAAAACAAATCTCATTTAAGAGATTTAATTCTGCAGCTCTCAAACCCACCCAAACTGACAAATAAGAACCTGTTTATTTCCATAAGGAATGCTGCATTTTCAGGACGTACTTATCCGATTATATTTATTGCCTCGCAACCAGCCAGTTACAAATTGAACCGCAGCCATCTCCAAAAGCAACATCCCTTTGAGGTAAGATTATTTTCCTAAGTAGAGGTCTCCTAACAGCTGCACCTCCAGAATGTACTTTAAAGCTCCCTTCTCTCTTTCAGGGTCACCTCTGTGAAGTCTGAGGGAGCCTGACCACTGTTTATACTTCTGCAGGTAATTAGTCTGGCTCCTTTCCCATGTCATTTATCAAGTTGTCAATTGTATCAATTACAGCACAAACACTCAGGAATATGGCTGGGTTTCATTCTTTAGCCAAAAGAAAAAAATTCACATCAGAGATTCAAAGCCAGCAAGTACCAGTAACTTGTTCTACCCTATGACAGGGAAAAATCAACAGAAAATTTAGACTTTAGTGCACGAAGTGTCAAGCTCCCTAGGTACGCACACTTAAATACTCTTAGAAATACAGTGTGTAGCCTGAAAGTGTTCTAAATGATTACACACCTACCCTTTTACAGCTTTTTGCTTTCAGTATTTGGGAATTTGTAGAGCTGAGAATAGAAAAAGAGCTAAGGGCAGAACAATGTTCAGAGATTGTGACATGCCTTTATTAACCCACATCTCTGACAATTATACATCTGACCCTGAAGTCAGTGGTTTTGAACAGAAAGCACACTGCTGCTGTTACAGTGGCTACAACCACATGTAGTTATGCTCCTGGACTAGTAGAGTGAAACACTGATGTTTAGGTACAGGGTGGGCATGGGAGTCACCATACTGGATTAGACTTGAGCTTGATCTATTTCAGTAGAAGTCTTATAAAATATATTTTAAAATATTTAGAATTAAACCACTGTTGGAGCTTTCAAAGAATGTAAACTTGTTTAACAGTGTTGACTCTTCTGCTGGAACCAGCAGAATGTAATCATTTTCCAATAGCACTTGACAGACATGAATTCTAGGTCCATGCTCCTCAGCTTCCTCTCACTGTACAAAGGCTTTCATCTGATCTTACATTTTTCTTTAACATAGCTATGTGATTGTGCATCTTTGCAGTTAGGCCTCCTAGTGAGCAACGCAAACAGCTTTAACAAAAAAAAACTACAGGATGCCACAGTTGTGCTTCAAGGCCTTTTTTGGTTATCAGACTTGAATGTGCAGCTTCTGAAACAATCTCAGCTCAGCCAGTCCAGAAAGCAGAGATTTTTAAGACTTATGCTTTGACTTCAGTAAGCTGACACTTTACCATGCTGAGCCTGCAGTGGAGTCTATACTCCAGAGACTAGAAACTGCCTTCCACTGTTGTTTATTAACCTAAAAATCAGCACTAAATATTAAGCTTTAAGTCAAAGAGATAATGATACAGTTAGATCTGAAGTATAACTAAAAGTGAAGATATACAATATGTTCAAACAGCTTCCTGTCTTGTGAGTTTTAATACAACTTCTATACATTTACACTCAGGAAAAATATCTGATATATGGAAATATTTTTTAGCACCTCGTGACTTCCTGTAATAAAGTGACAACCAGTTGTGTTATCACTTTTACCAGCACACTCTACAGAATCTCATGGTTCACATTTGGTTATGGCATTATGTTTGTTCTCAACCATTTCTTCACTGCTACTGCCTATGGAAAGAAAAATCCACTTGTAAATTGGAATATTTGTACACTACACTTGGTCTATAGATAACAATCTGCAACAGAATTGCATAGGTGTAAGCTACATGAGTTCATTACTCAGAAGAGTAAAGGAGAAGGTAAAGGTAACCAAATTCACATTTGGCTTCCCCTCAAAGTAGTAACAAGTACAATTTACTCCTCCTGCACCACTTTCACCTCTTAAACCCATTTCTTAGCCCCAGAAGTTTTATCTGGTTTAGAGACAACGTCCTTTTCCCCTTCAGCAGCTGACGTGTAAAGCACAATGACCTAACACGGCACTGAAGCCAGAGTAAGAATGACAAAGTGACATATCAGCAAGAAGGTGCATTCAGGAACTGTTAACTGCTGACTGACCAACCTACCCTTTCTGTCAAAGAAATACAAAGAACACAAGTGATACAAGCACATACCAGACCAGCAGTGCAGTTCTCCCAATGCACTGTTTAACCCAAATTGCATTTTTGACTTATATAAATATCTTCCTAATAAATTTATAAATCATGCTTCCCTTAAGAGAAGGCACTATCCAAATGAAAGACATCTTCCAATGTTCAACAAAACCACAGTTCAAAAAAAGAGCCTTCCAGATCAACTGCACCTCCATATTCGTAGCTACTAATTTGAATGACAGAATCCAGAACAGTAATCCTAGACACAAGAGTCTGCAGCCCAGCAAGTGACTGCACCACGTGTAGTGTTCTGTTACCCAGAAGCTAATTGACAGTCTTGATTTAAAACCAACTCAAACTGAAACAAGGACTCAGAGGACAACACATCACTCATAAGATCAGGCCTTTACAGTCAACTATGTGACACTTGTTACCTTTGGCATAAGAGTATTACTTCACATAGATAAACTTAATGCAACAGGAAAAGACAGACATCACATTTTAGCCACAATGTTACCTGAGCTGTACAGAGGTGACCAAAGACTCACTGCTCAGAAACCTAATTTAAAAAGATTAAGCAGTAACACAATCATAGAGGAAGAGTTATTTTAAATTAATATATAAAACAGCAGCAATAACCACATTTGTCAACTTCTACCTATTTAAAGACCATTAAAAGCAGTAAGCCTAACTACTACTTCACTCAACTGAAGAGATGTGCTAACAGTAGGAGGCACACTTGACTCAGAATAGCTAGAGTTGAAACGAATATACACAATGGGAATAAAAGTATTTGAACACTCACACTACACTAAGAATTTCCTTGGAGTAACTGAAGCTGAGCACTGGACCTAAGCTGTTGCTGCTGAACTCTTCATAGCTCCATTATGCTCACAGCAAGCAGATATTTCAGATTTCAATACCTGCATCCAGTATTTAAACTAGATTCAGTTACAGTTTACTTCATACAGACAGGCCACAAAGTAAACTAGGGCAGTCCGTTGGGCACACCTTTGTTAGGATCTTGTTACACATCTATAAGCAACCTTGAAATACTCAATTCTTTCAAATAAAATCTTCACATCTTCCACAGATCGTGAAAAACTAGTCTTGGCCAGGACCTCCCTTGCTGGAGATACTAAGAACATTATTAGGTTACCATATAATTTCATCTCTTTCTACTTCCTCCACAGATCAGCATGAGGGAGATTACAACACAGTTCAAGAGCCTTCTTAAGGATGTGGTGCAATATTCTCCAGAGTATCATCAGCTACTTGGGAACCCAAGCTACATTTGATAATCATCACCCAAACTCCCTTTGAAAAAGGGCACATACTGGTATTTTTGGTTTTATACTCTATCACTACAGACCACATAAATAAAAATCAGGTATAGCTAACAAGTCATTCTGCCAGAGACCATCACAAAGTCTTCTGTGCTGTCCTTAATCCACGTGATTACTACTACAGAATTTCCTCCAATATTTAAATGCAGTAGTTTAACTGAAATGAAAGCAGCTGACATCTTGCTCCCTTCCTAACAGCAGAGAATTTGAAGGAACAGAAACATTCAAGGTACGATTGAAAAGCCTTGGAAGAACATACTCCCAGAGACTCTGCAAAAGTACAAACTGTTCTCACCCCATTCTGTTACACATCTTGCAATCAAGACCTGTGATACACCTTTATCAACTTTACACAAGCCATGAGAGGAACAGTTCAGTCTACACAATCATGCTGAGCAGCGTCATTCCCATAACATTACAGTAAGACTGCTGAAAAAGACTCTAGAGAGGTTGGACACCGAGGATGCCAACGCTTGCTAGCATAAACACAGTGAGGAAAAGCTCTTCTATTGCTAAGAAACATTATTTCATGACAATTTAGAGTAAACATCAGTTAGTTACAGTTGGTGCAATACAGCACGGAAGAAAAATCACTGACATTTCCCTAATAAAGGAATTACACTTTGAAGGTTCACCAATCCTCAAATCATGGCATTCTGGAAAACCAATGACATCTATGTTTCAGTTCATCTTCAGGAATCCAGAGTGTATTTTGAGTCCCACATAACAAGTATCACTAACCTGTCAACAATTTTATTTTCCTAGATAAAGAAGAGGATGTACCTATCACACCAACAAAAACTTACTCCTTTGATTTCTAAACGTAAACAGTAAAACAGGACTTAATCTGAAACTATTTTACTAGCTGTAGAGTCATTCTTGCTTTTTGTACTCTGTCATTTTAACCACTACTCATTAAATTCTTCAATCAATTGAAAGCTCAGCAATGTGTCCTTCATAAATTAGTTGCTTTACGAAATCACTTCAAAGAAAGTACTTCTTTGGACAGTCTGTCCACATGGTACCAATGATAATTAAGATACCTCAGACAATGTTAGCAGAAAGTGGCTGATGCCTAGCTGACATTAGTTGCTGATCGGTAAGTATAAAGCATAAAGACCAGAACAGATTTCACATGTTAAAGTAAAGGAACTTTAAAATTGCAAAGATTAGTATTTCAAATAAAAATCATAGAATTTTGGTAGATTATTGATCTCCTCACAGTTCAAACTGCATGTGAAAACCTTAAGCAGAGGCCAACACTGGATCATCTCAGTTTTTTAATCTGAATATCAGTGCTCAAAAGACCACCACAGCAAGTGCATAGCTAGCATGGAGTAGTGGGGCATGCTTAAGGGTGACAAAGAAAATCAGAAGCTTACTTCCACAGTCAGTAAATGTAGAATAATTGCAATATCATATTCCAAACTGATGTTTGAGCAATCATCCAGAAACAACACAAATAGAAATCAAGAGATCTCTTAATTCTTTCCATTTGACCAGAATGCATATAAAATTGCTTTTGAGGGAAAGAAAGTTTTGGTAGTTAATGCAATCAATCATTTGTGAGCAGCTGTTTAAAATCACCTCAAAGACTCAGATTTTAACCCAATGCTCTTTTATCTACCCTAAATTGGATGGGAACACACACAATAATAAAGCTATAGCACATGAACCGCTCTGAGGATTACCCAACACTAAAAAACAAGCACTATCCTTTTAATTTAATGTTGAGGCTTTGCAAATAAACTAATAGCCCAGGTATTCATTCCTAGTAGTCCAAGCTCTTCCCAGTTCTTTTAAGGTTGCTGCACAGCAACCCACATCTTGGTTATACAAGCTCTGACTCGACTCATGTAGCTAAAGCTTCTACAGAACTCTGGCTCTGCTCAGGCCAGAAACTTGGTAGAGAAGATGTGTCTTAGTCCAGTTTAATCCAGCAATCATTTGGAAAGATTAAGCTTCAGAAGTTTTGGGGTTTTTTTAAAGCTTCAGAAAGGAGACAATTACTTCCTTCCTTTCCTTGTGCCTGTATTAAGTGTGAACATCAGGACTCAGAATGACAAAAATGAGCTTTGCAAAACTAAACAATGAGGCACTATGTGACTGTGTATATTCTAGTTACCTCCTACAAGAATGCACTGCCACAAACATATGAAACAACTGTGAAACTAACATTTTATATTTTTTTCCTAAAAAACCCCCCACCTAAACAGATTTTGAAAAATTAAGACTAGCTCAAGTTTGCATTCACTTACACATTTCCCCTCAGCCTCCCTGAAGCTGCATGTGCAGCTATATTTTTACAATCCTCCAAGCTACCTTTTGGAGGCATAAAAAGCAAGAGGCTGTAAGAAACAGAACTGTAGCACATTTTCTGGTAATGAAGCTAAAAAAACTCTTGAGAGAGCATAATATTTAAAAGAATTAAAAGGCAAACTGACTCCAGGAAAAGAATACACCTTTCTTCCAGAGGAGTGGATAAGGTCTTCAGTTTCCTGTCTGAATAAAGCAGACCTCAGGCTGATGGATTTTAACTCCTTCAAGCACACAGCCTAGCACCTGGGAGAGTGACTGTGCTTTGGTAACTCACAACTTGTATTTATTTTACCTGTAGCTCACACCAGGCAACTTCCACAGTGGTATCCGTATCCAGTCCTTTATACACAGTTTTGAAAGAGCCTCTTCCAATCTCGATGTCAAACTTCAGGAAGCGGCCATCTGGGGAGATGCCCACTGCCTTAGTCTCAACCTCTTCGATGTCTTCCTGCTGTGCTCTCCGCTCCTCAAAGTCCCGGCTGGCAGCTGTCGCACTGCCAGCGGCACTGGTAGGGGGTAGCGCACTTGCTTCGTCCTCCTCCTTGGGCAGCAGCAGGGCGGCATCCTTCGCGGCAGGGGGCTCCTGAGCAGACTGTCCTTCGAGGGGAAGCGGGGCAGGCGGCGGCGGCTGCTGCAGCAGCGAGGGAGCTTGGGCGGCGCTGACAGCGATGCAAGAAGTCCGGCTGACACACTCGGGAGGAGAGACCAACGGAATGGCGCTGCCTCCAGAGACAGGGGCCGAGGGCGCTGCGGGCTGCAAACTGGGTAGCTCTAAGGCCGTAGCGTTGGAGTCGCATATCACGCTACGGCGGAAGAAGCGGTGCTCGGTGGCTGCCGCCCCTCGGCTGTCCTTGTCCATGGTGTGGCGGCGGCGTCGGTACTCCTCACTACGGCCTCCGCTCCCTGCTCCGCCGCCTGTTCCACCAGCCCCGGAGACTCCGTGGTCGGCGGCTCCCAGCTTCTCCCCAATGGAGCTGTCCGAGCTGGAACCGTTCTTGGGCGGCGGTGGCGGGGGAGCCAGGAAGCGAGGGGCCGAAGTGCCGCTGTCTGCGGCGCCCCCCGACATCATGCACCGGGGGAGCGCTGCTGGGGCGAGGCGGCAGCGGGGGTGGGGGGGAAGCGAGGGAAAGGACCGGTCACAGCGCGCGGGTCCGCGGCTGCCGTTGCAGCTGCAACAGAGGAGGGTCCCAAGGGCTCCTTACGGCGGAGCTGGGAGGCGGCTGCTGGGGAGGCTGGGCCGGCGGGGTGGGTCTCCGGTTAGTGTCTGCATCCATCCTGCAGCAGGGCAGACATGGAGCACCAGGAGCTAAGACGGGGCGTGGGGATGGGGGCGGTGAGGGGAAGAAAAACCCCAAGCACCGGGCCCGGACGGGGAGGGAGGCGGCCCGAGGCAGGCCCCCGACCGGGGAGGAGCCGGTGCCTCACCCGGCGGCTTTAAGGCGAGAGGAGCGCGCTGCGATTATTCCCCGGCGACGGGAAGAAAGCGGGGCAGGTCTGAGTGCGCCCTCGGAGCGAGGGGCCTGCAGGAAGGGGAAGGGGCCGGGAGGCGAGGCAGGGAGCCGGGGGCAGGCCCCGCACGCCGGACGCGGAGGAAGCTGTCGCGCTCAGTCACTCGCACCGGACGGGAGAGGCCTGGGCAGGCCCAGCGCCCTCGCCCCGGCGAGGGGGCAGGGAAAGAGAGCCCGGGGGCTCAGCCCCGCCTCACAGGGGCACCCATGGCGGCCGCGGCCTCCACCTCCCGGCAGGCAGCCACCGCCCGCGCGCGGCCGGGCCGCGCTCCCTCCAACAGCGGCCACCGCCTCGCACGGAGCCGGAAACCCTCCTCCTGCCCCCCGCCCGCGGCTCGCTGCCTCTCCTCACCGGGGGCCGCCCGCCGCCGCCGCCACAGGTGAGCCGAGTCCGGGTGGCGCGCCGCGGCGGAGAGGAGAGAGCGGGAACCGCCGCGGCCGCCCCGGGGACGTCTCCGCGCTAAATGGCGACAGGAGCCCGAAACCGACACACAGGAGCGGGAGGGGAGGGGGAAGGGCCGGCGCCGCCTGCCACGCCCCCTTCCACGCCCGCCCTGCGCACGCGCGCCCGCGTGTCCGCGCTGGAGGAGCGGCTCGCGCCCTGCCCCCTCCTCAGCTTCGGAGAGGTGGCAGCTCCCGTCGTGCACCGCGCTGCGCGCGGGGCCTGGCGGGAGTTGTCGTTTCCGCCGGTGACTGGGCTGCTCGCGGGCCGGGCCGCGGGGAGCTTGCTAGCGGCTCCCCCCCGGGGACGGGAGGAGGGAGGTTCCCAGCGTGCCCAGTAGCGCCCGGGGCACCGACGTGATGTGGGGAAAGAGAGGCTGTCCCCCAACGCCTGCTCTTTCCAAATCAGGGCGGTGGCGGGGCGCGCAACCGCCCCCTCCTGCGCCCGCCCGGCCCTCGGGGCAGTCTGGGCGGGAACGGGCGGCCGGGGCGGGATAGGCCGCAGGAGATTGAAAAGGCGCTGAGTCTGCTCCCGTCGCTTGTTTCTTCAAGCCCTGTGTTACGCCTATTTCATGTATTAAATATTTAATTTATTGTTGTCTTCACCGTTGTGGGCAACGACAGCTCCATATACACGAGCACTGTACGAACAAGCGAAGGACTGGGGGTTTCCTCAGTTCAGGTCATCTGAAGGGGCGCTGATTGGCCAGGCAGCCTAAAATGCAAATAACAGCCGTGCAAAATGTGTCCATTATTTGAAAGAAACAGAATTTGCAGCCTTTGTCCTTAAGGTGACGATTATCCTACATCTGTTTCAGTCACAACTGTGGCTGCAGCAGCTGAATCAAGGCTGTACAGCAGCAAGAGCCCATGCGGACACTGACGCAAATAGGGAACTTTCAGGTTAACAAAGCATTGGCACACACTAGTCATCTAGTTTATTTATATCGTGTTCCTCTTTTGTATTAATAAACCCAAACCAAGAACTTTCTTTCTTACAAGAGCAGTCTTTTGAAGTCAACAGGAACATAATGAAGGATTTGGTACTGTGCCTTTAAGGCATCTACAAATCAAAAATTATGTTAAGGAAAAAAAAATCAGGAAGTATCCCTATGTGAATAATACATTCCCAGCATTGGAATACATTCCAATGAACTGGCATTTCAAATGCTTTTTAAAAAATTATCTTTAAACTAGTAGTTTAGAGGAAGTTGCGCATTGCTGATGTGAGGCCTTAACTCCTGCAAACGTAACACAACCAATCCTTTCAGAGCTCCACAGCCCCCTGCCACAAAATACCCGTACTTGTATTCCTCATGTATGAAATTTAATACCACACGGTAATTGGAATAACGTTTTCTGCTCATCAACTACTTCTCTGTAACAACACAGTAAAGATACAGTCTTCACAAAAGGGGCAAAATGTACTTTGTTCTACAACTAATCAGTAAAGACTTCTGTCTTAAGCCTTCTAGGGCTTCACTGCAAAACTGAATTTAATTAGTATAATCATTAGCATGCCACTTGAACTGCATTGGCACAAGAGTAGACACTCTCCAAAACAGCTCTGAGCTGAACAGAATAATTTGATTACCACTGAAGACTGACTGGATCAAAACTAATCAACTCAGAATTGAAGCTCCCACATCCTCACTGCACTGCCAGGACCAATGGCACCAGCAATTGACACCAAGCTTCACTCAACACTTGGCTACAGGTATTTGTGCATCTCTCTAGACACCAGAGTAAAGGTTAATTTGTAGTGTCAGCAGACGTATCCGTGCTAGCTTTATGCTGATAAGAGTAGTAGGTCGTAGTAGCAGAGCTCTAGCAAGGGCTGGCAACCAAGGCCCCACTACCTACACAAGTCTGTGCCACTCCACCTTCACCACTGCTGTTGCCTTCTGGAGCTACATCAAAGCAAAGATCTGCTTTCCTCCACTGCCCGCTGCATTTTTACTAACCCTTTGGATGGGATAAGTAGGGGTAGATAGCCAACCTTGCTCCATCTTGATGCCTGATGTAACTTCATGAGCATATACCTAAAATAATACAGCGATAAATCATTCTTTGTGGTGTAAGCCTAGAGCAGTTAGGTGAATTCCACTTGCATCATCAGTAGCCTTTGGCAGGGCAGCTCCCAGGTCTGCGCCCAGCCACGTACCACATCAGCTACTGCAAAAGGTAGATGGGCTGTAGCTGGGGAACCACACCCTGTGGTCTACACATGTGGTTTAAATGAGACCTTGCGTGCAGCCCCTCTCTTACTCAAGTGCCTTTCACCCATTGTTCTTAAACATATTTTCCCTTAATTAAGCAAAAGCTTTGAGAAAGAAACCTGCAGCCCAGCAGTGCATAGCCACAGGGGGACTGAAGCAGTCTTCTACTACAAAATTGTGGTAATTATGTAAAAAAGCACCTCCCCGCTGTCTGATCTAGCACATTCCTTAGTACACTTTAAATGCAAGAAGGATAGTCCTCTTCGGCCAACCGTGTTAGGTGCCAGGTCCCTGACACCCAGCTCTTCTCACTGGCTCCTCTTCTGGGCAGAAGTAGGCATAGCAATTATCTCGGTGGGGGACAGGAAAAGAAAAAAAAAAAAAAAAAAGCTGAGCAGCTGACCTGGAGGTGGGAATGATGGATTTTGTCTTCTTTGGCTCTGAAAAATGAAGTGGAATGATATTGGCAATTATATTTTATGTGGGTGTTGGTTTAATTTTGTCATTCTAAAAAAAGACGAATGTAATAAAGACTGTGGGTTTGCTTTCCCTTCAATTTTATTTCTTTTAATCTGTAAAACTGTGTTTAGGCTAAATGGAAAATTTCAGTATTGCAGCAAGATTTAATAAAGCATTAAAGTAAATTCTATATGTATTCTATGTTTAGAAACAAGTAATTAAAATCGTTTTGATGCCACAGTTCCACAGCCAATTAAAAATATTTCTTTTGCCCATTGCTGTAAGAAAAATCCAGAGAAATAAGGAGCCTGGCTATACTTGAGAAATTACAGGCAAACAGACTTAAACGGTCTTTTGATTAAATCCAAAGGGCTGACACTTGACATAGTAAAAATATCCTCCTTCTGTCAAGCCTCTTCTTTTAGTTACAGTCATCATGTTTGGAACAGTAATAGTTTAAAACATTTACTCTGAATGAAGTGTGATTGTGAAGTTGACTGAATCAGAAACTTTTTTCCTGTTTTCCTTTCTCCAGTGAAATTTCATTCACTGTTGGCATTCATGACCTGCCCATGTGACAAAGTATTAATGTGAAACAGCTATTCTCTATTTTCTCTTATGCAATACATTATGCAATACAGAAGGCTATGCCATAATTTTGATGCATGTGATTTTATTCCATAACCTAAGTGCTTTTCAAAGCAAACTGTTCGTCTCAGTTTTATTGCACATTACCAGGCTGCAGCTACCATGCCATATAACGATAGTGACAATCCAGATTTTTCTACCAAAGTTTCTTCTTTTTCCTTGACATTTCTCAAATCTAGGCTTCTGCCACAGTGTACGCTTTTGGTTAATGCTGAAAGTTAGTGAAACAAAGAAGAGAAGTGAAAGTATTTAACTTTCCAGATATTCTGTTTTGGTTTGGTTTTCCACCCAGCAAATCAATTCTAATTTAAAAAAATAACATTTATTTTATCTTCAGTGGGGTTTTATACTTGCAAGTAGCTCTGGATGTCAGGTTGGTGGTGAAAACATTGTAAAGACTTCTACGATATATGAGCAGTTTAAGTCTTCAGATTCTGCCGTAGGTGATCCATCAGATGGTGTTGGACGACAAGTCCTGCCAAAACCTCTCTCCACAAGCAGGGACCTTAGGAACTGAAAAAGAGCACGAACCAAGTCTCATAGGGCTCACAACTAAATGTCCCTCTTTGCTCTCTGCTGGTTTACTGTGTCTGCTAGTTCTGCAGGAAGACAGGTCCATGCTATAGACAAGACACCCAAGCAAAGCATGAGCTCTAACTAAAGCACTAGCGAAAGAGGCAGCCAGACTGTGAGAAAGACTGAATTTAGAGAGGGTGAATTTATGTGATATTTCTTATATATTGCTTGAGAAAATGTCAACAACCCTGCACCATAAAACTGGAGCATAACATGTGCTTCTTCATCAGATTGAAACCTACATTTCCCTTTCACCCACCCATCCACCCCCATCCAACTACTAGAATAGAAAGCATAACTCTTTTTCTTTCCCTTTGTTCACCATTCTCTTACGCTACATTAACAGATGTATTCCAGCCATGTGAAAGTAAACCAGTGAGAGAAACAGTAGAAGGACATGTTGCTTGTTTGTCACCTGTGTTTTTTAATGACCAAAGTACAGTTTTCAGTTAAACTAGTAACCATTTTCAGTCTAGAGCTCATTGCAGGCTGTGCTGCTGGCTCCATGTTGTTTGCATCTAATCAGATATTGCATTTATGATGAGCATATCTATTTATGTACATTCTCCAAACATAGCCCATTTGGATAAAGTCAAACAGGAACATGATCAAAGGACATTTAAAATAAACACTGAATTGTATCATGGATGAGATTCAGTTAGTGCTCATGCATTATTTCAAACTGTATCAAGCCATAATGGCAGGCGCTGTGGCCAAATTCAATGGCACTCCTACTGGGAGGCAGAGGAAAATCATTGTTCACTTCATTCTTTAGGTCATCTTCATGGCTATTCTTGCAATGTTTCTTTACACAACAAGTTTTTGAACTAGTCTAATAGTGAGTTGTGAAAGCATGGACATTTGCTGAAATCAGCACTGTGTTCTTCCTTTTTCTGTGCCTTTAGTCATTGCCCACGATGCCTCATTTATCTTTTTTCTCTGTAAGGCTTTAGGGAATTCTGTGCTTCACAGCAGTGTCATAACACTTCTAAAGCAAGCACAGAAGCAGGGGCACTGCTTTAATGAAGAGGAGCTGTTTGATGAGCGGAGGGAAGTGTGAATAAAGATGATGATGCTGTGTTTGTGACTGAATCTGTTAGTGATGCTGTGCAGCAGCCAACCTGCCCTGCTTGCTGTTCACCACTCACAAGCTGATGAAAATCAATCAGGCTCACAGCAGGTCCAGTCCTGCTCCTATCTACATCAAAGCACAAAAATAAATACTATTCACTTCAGTCAAAGCAGGAGCAGGTTTATAGTCCAACATAAAGAACTTCCTCGTGTCCTTCAAAAGCACAGTCTGGCCCAAATGCAAAGCAGTAGTCTGTTCCAGTGTGGTTTATCCTGGCTCCAGTACTGGAAGGTGGTTGTCATTTCTGAAAGGTGTTGAGCATTCCTGAAGGATAATGAGTCCTCTCCATGCCCACCAACAGCAGGGAAAGTGAGAGCACTCAGCCCCTGACAAGCGGGGCTCAGCACCTTAAAGAATCAAGCCCTTCATAATGCAGGAGTCCTAAAGAAAATAGGAACATAGGCTGAAAGGAGCAATGTAAATCTGGAGTCACCTGGTCAGATCACTTCTCTCCTTGCAAAATATTTAGCACAAGGAGTGATTGGCATGTCATGCACGTTGCAGAGCTGGCTGCTTGCAGACTCAGTCAGCTGGCTCCTCTTGCACTCTGTGGGGACCAAGAGTGAAGGCACAAAGTTGAAACGTAACACATTCCGGCAATCCACAGCAGATCCATGGCCTGCCGTAATGGTTTGTCAGTAGTGAAAGTATTTATTGATTATATGAGCATGCTGGTATTAAAAGTGACTTACAACAAAGCTTCTTACCTGAACAACCTCTGCTACACATGTGTAAAGTTTTCACACTCATGTAGTTTCAGTGGTGTAATTACAATCTAATGAAAAAATACCCAGTGTAAACAAGCTCTTGGGGACCACTGCCAGATGACAGAGGTCAGAGCAGCTCTCATGTTGCTCAAATCTATATCCAAGGCTAAGCAGAGAATCAGGGAGCTCTAGCTGCCTCACAGACAGAGTTAGATCTTTTGTGGCACTTAAGGTTACAGGGAATCTATTACATGATTATCAGAGATCTCAGGAGGCTGATGAGTGTCATAAGCTCCAGGTGAGAAGGGAGATCTCTCTGGATTGGAAAACTAATAAAAACTAGAAAAGGTCTCAGTTTACTTTGCATCTGTGTGATAATACCTAAATACTAGGCTGATTAGGAGTCTTATGAGGAGAGGCTGAGGGAACTGGGGCTGCTCAGCCTGGAGAAGAGGAGGCTGAAGGTAGACCTTATCACGCTCTACAGCTACCTGGAAAGGAGGTGGGGGTTGGCCTCTTCTCCCTAGTGACTAGCAATAGGACATGGAAAAGTGGTCTCAAGTTGGACCAGGAGAGGTTCAGATTAGGATATTAGGGAAAATCTCTTAATCGAAAGAGTGGTGAAGCATTGGAACAGGCTGCCCAGGGAGGTGCTGGAGTTGCTATCCCTGGGGGGGGCAGGGCGGGGTTATTTAAAAAACAGCTAGACAAGGCACTTGAAGAGATAGCTTAGTGGTTACAGTGGTGTAGGGCTAACGGTTGGACTTGATGATCTTGAAGGTCTTTTCCAACCTTGATGATTCTATGGTTCTGTTCTATGAAATGCCCACAACCATGACAGGACTGTCAGAGATAGTTGATGACTAACTCTGTCACAAAACACCAGCTTCTCCAAACTATTGAGGTACACAAGCACCCATCAAGTAACCTCAAAGAAAGCAGAATGGAAGTTCATAGTTCAACACCTTTGAGATGTGATAGAAATGGTTTTAGAAGTATTTCATATATATATTTGTATATATATTACAGTTCTGTTTTAATGTCTTCCTCTGAGAAGCAGCTTGCCCAATTCATCTACTTCTGAAACTGACACAGTGGATCTGCTGTTTCAGTCCCAAAGCACCAATATTTTAAGATATTTCTGTTTCATATTCTTGTTCTCTGAAAACAACTTCTCCTTCTTACACATCCTTCCACAAATTATTAACTGCCACCAGTAACTGGATAGCAAAGATCTTGCCTTGTGGGGGCACAAGCAACATAACACTGAAGACTAGACTATGAAGTTAACAGTTTTGCGTGGCAGGGTTCTGGTGGAGGAGGGAGGGGTTCAGGGGTGGCTGCTAGAAGAAGCAGCTAGAAACTCTCTGCAGGCCTGCCAGAGCAAACAACAGACAGCTCAAGGCCAGACCCTACACTGACCAAGGCCGAGCCCATTGGTGACGCTCACAGCACCTCTGGCAATCACGTTTAAGAGGAAAAAAAGTCAATGGCCACTATTTGCCACCAGAGCAGGGAGTGAGAAGATGTAAGAAACTGTGCAGCCATCAAGGTCAGTGAAGAAGAGGGGGAAGCGGTGCTCCAGGTGCCGTTGAGAGAGATCCCACCTGCAGCCCATGGAGAGGCCCCACACTGGAGCAGGTGGAGACATACGGAAGATGCTGTGACTGGCGTTGGCACAAGTTCCTGGCAGGACCTGCAGCCCATGGAGAGAGAGGCCCACGCCGGAGCAGGTTTGCTGGGGGAGCTTGTGACTCTGTGGAGGACCAGGCTGGAGCACCCTGGGCCTGAGAGACTGAGAGACATTCTATGATTCTCACTGCACCCCATAGAAGTGACCCATGCTGGGGCTGCTGGTGAAGAGCTGAAGCCCCTTGGGAAAGGACTTCTGTTAGAGAAGTTCATGAAGGACTGTCTCCCGTGGGTGGGTCCCCACACTGGATCAGGGGAAGAGCGTGAGGAATGCCCCCTACCCACCATCCCCTACTCACCATCCAGCTAAGAAGGAAAACAACTTGTGAGGAATTGACCAAAACCCCCATTCCACTCCTCTTCCCCTACCCCGTGCCACCCTAGGCAGGGGAAGGGAGTGAAATCCTGATTAAAGTGAAGTCTGCTAAGACGGGAGGGGTGGGGGGAGGTGCTTTAAGATCTGGTTGCACTTCTCGTTACCCCACTCTGGTGTCACTGTGTGTGCAGTGCAGTGTAATCGATTAGAGAGTTTCTGTCCTTTATTCTGTGTTGAGTCTGTTTTGCCCATGACACTAATTGCAGATTGATCTCTCCCTGTCCTTATCTTGACTCCTGAGCCTCTCAATACATATTTTCTTCCCTGTCCAGCTGAAAAGGGGAGTGATAGAGCAGCTTTGGTGGGCATCTGGCCTCCAGCCAGGGTCAGACCACCACAGAAGTATAGTAGGAGTGATGTCTTCCTGCTTAGACAATTCAGCTGCCTTAGGTAGATAGAAAAAGCCTTAGGAAACAGGTATGTTTGGATACAGCCACGGCTTCAAAACTTTCAGCTAGGCAAAGATTAAGTTGACATATTGTCTACAGCAATAGCATATACATATATAGTATACATAAGGGACAAATTATTACAATTTTTTGATAAGTCAAATTCATTTCCTGCTCCACCTTCTTAAGGATACAGTGCTTAACTTTTCCTAGTGTTTTTCCAACCTGAACTGTGAGGTCTTTACTCCCAGCCCCTTGCACTCCCATCAGTAGCCTCTCCAGTGTGGCTGGAGACAGGCACACAGATGTGCATTGTCAGGACCCAGATCTGCAAACACTTCAGCTGGGAAACAGTACTTCAGCCCATGAACAGTCCCATTGACATTTCACAGCACACACAGTAGTGTCTGAAAGATCTGGCTCTCAGTGATTATGTGATTACAGGTACAGCAGTTAAGATTCAAAACAATGCAGGTCCTGGAAATGCAAATCATTCTGGTCTCTCTAAAGTACTAAAAATCCCCAAATCAAATACCAGTACCTAAAATTAGATCCACAATCACGTGACAAAGATTATGTAACATTCATTGCAAGGTTTGTCAGGTTTTCAAGCAGAAAAGACCCAGAAGGAAATATAGATCCACTCATTAGGACTTCTGGTATCACAGTGAGTAAATTACTTTTTAAAAACATCTTGCATTACAGGGAATATATAATCTCAGGGGAACCAGTCTCTGAGCAGCTTACACTTTTGGCAGCAGCCCAAGACACCATGAGGCACAAATCACAGAAATGCCTGAGTTTGTGTAAATCCTGTGCTAAACATCTGCATGAGCTTTCTTCCTTACTGTAAAAAAATCCTAGCTGATGCTTTGTTTCTTTGCCCAAAATTCAAACATCATATATGTGATAGAGAGTTGGGCCCATGCAAACCTTATGAAGTTCAGTAAGGCCAAGTGCAAGGTCCTGCACTTGGTTTCCGACAAGTCCTCATTCCCACTACAGACTGTAGGATGATGTGATAGAGAGCAGCCCTGGGAGAGGGACTTGTGGGTACTGATGGACAAAAAGCTGGACATGAGCCAACAATGTGCACTTGCAGCCCAGGCAGCCAACTGCATCCGGGGTTGCATCAAAAGAAGTGTGGCCAGCAGATCAATGGAGGTGATTCTCCTGCTCTGGTGAGACCCCTGCTCTGGTGTAGTCTGCTCTGGTGAGACCTCACCTGGAGTACTGTGTCCAGCTCTGGAGCCCTCAGCAGAAGAAGGACATGTACCTCTTTGAGCAGGTCCAGAGGAGGGACATAAAAATGATCAGAGGGCTGGAGCACCTTTCCTACAAAGACAGCCTGCAAAAGAGAAGGCTCTGGGGAGACCTTATAGTCTTCCAGTACCTGAAGGGGACCTACAGGAAAGCTGGGGAGACCCTGTTTGTAAGGGCATGTAGCAATAGGACGAGTTGGAATGGTTTTAAATGAGAGCAGGGTAGGTTCAGATTAGACATTAGGAAGAAGTTCTTCACTATGGGGGTGATGAGACACTGGAACAGGTTGCCCAGAGAGGTAGGGGAGGCCCTATACCTGTAGAAATTCAAGGTCGGGCTTGATGAAGCTCTGAGCAACCTGATCTAGTTAAAGGTGTCCCTGCTCACTGCAGTGGGGTTGGACTAGATGACCTTTAAAGGTGCCTTCCCGCATAACACATTCTGTGATTCTATATTATCAAACACATCAGACAAATTATAGGTATTCCGTGAATCTGAATCTTTTGTGTCCCTTCACTCTACCAGGTACATAACATCGCACGTGACAGATCATATGTTGACAGTCATTTGTAACAGAAACCCAACAAAATGGAGGGCAGTTACACTGCTGTGGTGATTTCCTCTTTTTGAAGCCATTATTTACCTCCATAAAGGGTCTGTCAAAATTCAGGTATTATTACCATACAGTTATTATTGAGAACTAGAACAGTCTGTAAATGTTTAAAGCATTAAACCCCAGAGAGGGTTAATGTAATACAGGAGAGTAACATTAGAACTACTGGGGTGAATTGTGGAATGGAAATATGGAAAAGTTTGAATGTGGAATAATGTCCCCATAGGACAGAGCTGATACTGCATTACTTGACATGGTTTCAGTGACAATCCCAAAAGGGTATTCAAAACCTACTGCGACGAAACACATGAGAGGCACATTAGAACATGAAACTGATTACTTGCCCAAACTGCTATAAACAGAGTCTGTCACCCTGATACTAAGAGTAAGAAGTGCATCATTGTCAGTAAATCATATAGCTGGAAATATTTGCTTGAGAAAAAAAAACCCACATTGGTTGACAGCTCTTCATTTTCACACCCTGAGTATGGACCTTTTCTTGGTCATCCACTCCTCCTGTTTCAAAACCAAGACATACACCCTCTTTAGTGCCTGTAAAACTGGTAACACCTGTAACACCATTCCAGGATATTAAGCTGTTCCTATCATTTTATCAATGCTGTTGAGATCTTTGTACAGGAGAGAGAAGTAACCACCACTGTGGTGTGGTTTCTGACCTGCTCGTTAGCAGCTCAGCTAACTCAGCTGGCTGGTTCAGAGTTTTTAAAAATGCAAGCTGACAACCACATGCTCTAAATGTTGGACTAAGCAATTTCAGAGTGCATTTTTAGCTTACTGTCTCAATTCCTTTTACTTTCAAGTTTGCTTGTTAAGAGTGAAATATTTTGCCTTAAAAAAGCTGATCCTAGCCAGCCAGAGAGCATTTATATAAGTCTATAGTAGGCAATGCAGGCTCTGCTTGTGCAAAGGATGTTCTTAGCCTGGACACATGATATTGGGAATACTAGAATCCTAATGTTATCCTGACTACTTTTTGCTTGAGTCTCATTAAGCCCTCCCAAAGTAATCTGAAAATTATTTACAGGAGCTTTCCATGTTAAAGTCTCTGTTATCACTCAGAAATTTACTCTCTGGATTTTGAGAACATTCTACTTTCTCAGGATCTGTGGATGTCCCATATCCCTAAATACTTCCCTCCAGAGGGTACTTCTGTACATCCAGGATTTTGAGAGGACCAATGCAAAGCCCTTGAGAGAGAGATACAGTGTTCTAGGTGCTATAGCAGGAGATGAATAGAAAGTTCAAATGTGTCTGCCCAAGAGAAAAGTAGGAGAAAGAAAGCTCTCAAATTTCTGGGGCATTGTGAGTTCAGGAGGAGGATGAAATACCGAGGCAGCAGGTGGGAAAAAAACTTTTAAAAAGAGGTTATCTAAACCCTTGAAAAAGGTTTTGTATTTTTTTCTATTTAGAGAATGTGGTTTCCATAATAGAAATAAGCATCACCACTGACGCTACACTGTGGATGAGACTTCTGTTAGAAGGACAGAGGATTTCTACACATTTTCATGATGTCATGGGTAAGGAACAAGAAGATCTTAGCTGAGCACAAGTAACCCACATTTCCTCCAGCACTGTCAGTTTTTAGCTTCCAGTCTAAAAGCTTTTTTTTTTTTTTGTTCTTCACACTTAGCAGTGTGAAGCTGTCCCCCTAACCCATTCAGCCCTGTCCCTTCTTTGCAGTCCTCAAGCAGTTAACATCTTAGATTTTTGAGACACCTGGTACCTCTCTCCTAGCCATCCGTGGATTGTTTTCCAACCTGAATCCTGGATTGCACAATGGGTATGATTGCTGCTTACCTAATGTTTGCTATAAAACCTGTGACAGCATTTTTTCCTTGCTGCTCTACAAGAGGAAATAGCATTTTATTTGAAATGCTGTGCTGAGTGTCAACATGAGAGGTGTTTTAAAAGAGCTGAGAAGTATGCTGTCAGGAAAATGTTTCTAGGCCTACCTTCCCTCCCACATCCAACTGTGTTGAAATAATCAAATGCTATACCACTTGTACTTGGGAAGAGGATGACAAACAGCAGCTAATTACTGCTCAATCTGTTGCCCTCGGCAGCTATTTGTCTGCACTGTGGCATGGAGTGGCATAGTTTGTGTTGTGGTGCTCTGGAGGCAACTTAATTTTCAGGGTCTCCCTTGGGAGATAGCAACTGGGACAAGGACTTCACATATTAAGATCCTATCACATCGGCTGCTGCCGCTGTGTCTGACTCAGCAGATGGCCTGAACACTGGCTCTGAGCCTCTCTGGGTCAGCCCTGTCCTGGGCTCCCTGGACCAGTTTGTGTCACACCACATGGAAAGAAGGTGGTCACTAATTTCTTGCAGAGACTGAACCTAGCTCAGTGGTACTGGATATTAGTTTCTGCTTTCCTCCCAGTTTGCTGCTGCAGTAGCAAAGAGTTGGCAGAGGGCCTTCTGTATCATATTTGATCTGTTGACACTTGCAGCAGTGCTGGACTCTTAACACTGTAGGAGTTTCCGTCTGGAGAAATATGGTAGCCCTTCCTGCCTCCTCATTCCACTCCCTACGGAAAACCTCCCTCTTGTTTTCCCAAATTCTGAGCCAAATAAAATATTCCAAAATAACACTGGAGACAGAGAAGGAATCTCTTGCCTCAAACTTGGCCTTGGAGCAATACATGCAACCATTACTCTTCTCACAAGTGAAGTTACGCGGGTGGAATCCAGGCAGGGTTTCATCAGCAGAGACTGCAGGTTCAGCCTGGCTGCTGTGAAAACAGATATCCCCCTTGTTTGTGGTGACCAGAATGACCACTTTTGTCTGTTTCCACACTATGTTGAGCTCACAAGAGTCCAGGCATTATACTCTTCAGCTGGTTAACTTAAAATTTTCTAGGAAAGAAAGGGTCAGAAGATCTCGAACCGTGTTGGTGTAGCTGCCTGCTGACCAATGTGCCATCACATTTCACTATTGCATGGAGAAGAGACAGGAAAGCAGTATTTTTATCAAAGTTGTTAAGAGATCCTGCTTCACCCTTGAAGCTTTTTGTTACTTCAGAGATGTTCTCCTGAGTAATCACGTAATGCTGCTGCACTCGTATAATGTGTTCAACACCCGATATATGAGCCAGAGGGTGGCTTTCTATAGCATAACCCGCCCCCCCTCAAAGCACCTATTATTATCCCATTTATGCAGATTAGAGCTCTGTTATAGGAAGCCACTTGCAGGTGGGACAACAGGGTCCTGCAGAGAGATACCATAGAGCATTCTTATTTATAATTCCAGGCTGTAGCAGCATCATTCCAGACTCAAGCCATTGCATCATCTCACCATCAAAGAATCTGGGATTTGGCTCAGAGGTGATGATGTAGTATGGTACTGTTCTTTACTTAGAAGTAAGATAAGCATTATTATTAAGCTTCTGTCATCACTACCTCACCTGGGACCTGGTGCACAGTTAGATTAGTGGCGCAGTCCCTTTAAGACAGGAGGGAGGGGGTGGGGTGGTTCTCTAAAATGCAGCTTCTCTGTCTGCTTCTGCTGAGGTGTGTTTGAAAAGCATCTTTCTAAGTAAAAACCTGTTTAGTTTACCCTATTTTCGTTCCTGTGTTCAGTCAGTGTCAAGACAGTGTGTCTGGTGATAATGAATAGCCACATACAGTGTGTCGTAACTTAAGCACTTTTTAGGGATTTTTAATAGCTTCCAATTTCCATCTGCCTCCTGTTCTAACAAAGGCCATATGGCTCTTCCGAGCTACCTGTGCACCTGCTGGGTGGGATGCAAGTGTTTGAAGCAGCACCATTCTTCTGAAGGATCTTCCATTTTGGGTATAGGCTGCAGATGGGGTTACTGACTGGTTATGGACACATGAAGGCCAAAAGGGACTGTCACCACAATCTGCCTGGACACCCTATTTAACGCGAATGACACTTGTTCTTTCACTCCCATGTGATAGGTCTAACTGGTTGAACCACATTGGAATTGTAGAGGTGTTCAGTATCTACACAAAGTCCTGAGGATGTCTTTCTGCAATTTGTCTCCAGCCCTCCATGGGTGTTGTCAAGTCAGCTAGCACAGGCAGCAAGCTACTTTATGCCAGGTGAAATGCTCAGCCTCCATTTCTCCCCTTTTCCCTTATCCCCTTATCTAGTACGGTTCTACTGTTTTCAGGAGATGCGAAGTGCTTGTAAAAATGTATATATCAAATATGTTATCTTAGAAAGAAGTTCTCCCTGATGGTCCAGCAGCCTCTCAGTGGCAGCATCATTTGGCAGATGTCCAGGAAAGAACTTGGTGTTACTAGCTAGGCTTTCACATTTGACTGCGATGCGCTCTCACCTTTATACGGAAACTTAGGTGCTGATCATGAGACCCTTACTTGTGAATGTATCGGTTACAACCACCACCTCACAGCAATTCATACAGCGTGCTCCGAGTATCAACAGAGACTTCAAGGTAACAACTACATGAATGTTCATAAGATCGTTGGTTAAGCAATGAGAAGAGGAATTATTTTTTAAAATTAAATAATAAAATGTGCAGGGAATCCAGTGCTAATTCACCTTTTACTGCTACACAAGTCCTCCTCTCACCTAACTTCTTCCTGTGTGAACTCCGTGTTTCCTCAACTAATTCCTGACAAACAGCATTGTTCTGGCTTTTGTATCCTAAGCCCCACATTCTTTGTTTTTTTCCTTTTACTTTTTTCTTCTTTTTATCACATTCCCTTGCCCTTATACTCAGCTCTTCCTTGTTAACCTCTGCCTGCCTCTCCATCCTGCCATCCCACCGTGGGTGTCATCGCCACCTGCCCTCTCCTCTTAGCCCACAAAGCCTCCATCAATGGAGACCTTTAAGAACAGATTAGACACACACTTACCAGAAATAGCGTAAGTACAGTTCATTCTGCCTTTGGGCAGGAAACCAATTAAAGGACTTACTGAGGCCTCTTCCAGACCTGAATCTTTTTTGATTCTATTATCCTTTGCATTAGTGGGAGAGCAGTAATGGAGCCACATTTCTTGGCACAAATGTTTCCATGCAATTGTTATCTTGGACTCTTGGGCTTGTAGCTGGAGCTCTCCTTTTGGCCATCTGCAGGGTAGCAGACACTGCTGCTAGTGCCAGGGCTCAGGCTTGCAGTACCAGCTTCAGTGATGATTTAAACATCTGAGATTCTTCTCTCCATAAAGTTATCAAATTACTTTCATTTTCAGCCATTCTAGATTTTCCAGTGACTGTAGAAACTTCTTATTATAATAGGGGTCTTTCCCTTGAACTTCCCTGTTAGTCATCAGCTATTCCCTTCCACTTCTATTTTAGATCTTTTGAGGCAAGCATCACTCTTGTGCACTAAAACCATGCAACCCCCACAGAGATAATTTGGACTGCGGATATGTAACTGAGAATAGTTTCATTCTTTTTGTCAGGTTGTGTGGGGGTTTTTTTCTGATTGTCATGCTGTTCTGATTTTATTTGTCTTTTCAGGTAATTCTGCAGGTAACATGGGTAGCATACAACACTCCACAGTACATCCCAGAACCATTTTGAGTATAACTACTCTTCCAATCAGCAGGTGAATTTGCTGTCAGGTATGCAGGTAGGATATGCCAGTTAAGGAATCCAGTCCTTCCAAAATTATTAATTTTCTCCGATGTTAAATTAATTGGTAAATACGTTTATAAGGAGTAAAACAATTGTAAAACCATTCAAGAATGAAAATCCCATTATACTCATCCAGCTGCAAATTGATGTTATCTGTTCAGAACAATTAGCCTATTATACATCTCCTTAAAACCTGATACCAGCCCATCCTCTTGGAGCCAGAAGTGTAAAGCCAGCCATTAACTTCCTTATACATTGGATCAGCCCAGAAAAACAGCTTAGTGTTCCAGCATCCTTCGCAATAGGGTTGCTCATTATCAGCTATCAGCTTTTGTGCTAACAGTTCCACACTGAGTACAAAATAGAAGCCAAAGGGTTTGCCTGCGGTTTTCTATTATTTTAAGCGCTTTGGACTGAACTTACATCAATATTGTTATTGGTGTACTTAAAATAATAGTCAAAAGAATAGATGACTGAAAAAAGGTGAGGTGGTTTGGGGAGGAGGAGGAAATGCCAATGCTGCTGGAAAAACATTTTTAAAAATAAAACCATAACCCAGTGTTTCAGTGAGGCAGATTTTACAACAAGCACCGCTGGCTTCAATGGAGTTGCTCCAACATTGTACTTAAATTGCTGAGGAGAGACTAGAAATGTTATAGAGTTAGCAAACAGCTAAAGTTATAAACATTTTCAAACAAAATTAGTATTTGAAACAATCAGGAGCTGTTTGCAGAACTCTGGTATAGACAGTCCAAAGCTCAAGAGGCTTTCATGCTTGTGTAACCCTCAGAAGTAAATCTATGCAGCTCAATGCACAGAGAACTCACAAAATGCATTTTCAAAACCAAAGGTCTGACTGCTGTACAGCTTCATTTGTAAATTAGGTTGTCCCTGTACTATTGGCCAGCTTTTATTCACCTAGTGCAACTTGATAGGTACTTGTGGGTCACAGCAATTAATTTCTTTTCTCTTTGCCTATTCCTTGAAAGCACTTCAGGCTAGCCTTTTAGTCTGAGAGGGAATTTCTAAGTGTAAAATAGGATTTGGACTTTTTTTAGCTGTACTCTATTTAATTATGTACATTTTCTGTGGTTCAGTTTTCTAATTGTTTCTATTATCCATTGAATCTGTTACAGGAGACTGTAGGAGCACCTCAGATAGACAGATACATTTAGGCAGGGACAAAAAGGACCAACCTGAGAATAAAATCTTGTGATATAAATAGAATTTCTCTTTTTCTCCCCATCACTTCCAAAGAAAAGCTAATTGTTATCACAGCCTGCTCCACATGAGAGACAGCACACAGCAAGCTGCCCATACCAACAAAGATGCTTCTCCGTCTCCCAGTGCTGCTGGTACCACCATCCTTCTCTGGGTATGAAGTCCCCCTTCACGGCTACTTTAGGGCTACTGAAGGGTAAATCGCAACTTTCTCCTTTAGGTAGGGACTGTTCTCCATCCCTTGCTGCTGCTCACAGATGGACATGCTGGCCCTCTAAGAAGGCAGCAGAATCAGCTGGTCCAGCTCTGTAATGAAAAATGCTCAGATGCTGGGAATTCACCCAAGGGCATGGGTCCCAGAGGAAAGATGCAAATAGGTAGGAGTAGATGTGGTGTTTCAGAAGGGGATGGGCAGAGAGACCAGTCCAAGGGTTCAACACAAAGGCAGCCCTTCCCCTGGGCTGAAGCACGACAGGGATTTTTCCTATTTGATGAGTTGATTTGTTCCTTTCCTTTGATTCATTATGGGAGAAAAAGCTCAAATTGAGATGCTTTCAGGCGAGTGGCTGTCGTTTTCATTATCATAAGCTGGCAGGAAGCAAGACTGTCCTGTGATGGTAAAGAGCAGAACCTTCCTCCATCAGCATCTCTCCATCCAAACTGCTTGTAAAGCTATTCTGCTTTCTTCACGCCCTTTTTGCCTTCTTCGATGCCAACAGCTTTCAGCAATGAGGGAAAACATCTGCTTGTGATGTTTCAAATCAGGGAACAGGTAGTGAAGGCTCAGAGCCTCTGTCTGATGGTGACTGGAATAACATACCATTTTCTAAGGGTGCTGGTTTTGTTTGGGTTGCTGGTGCTGTCCGACAGGAAAAAATCTAAACCAAGGAAGAACTGCTCCTGAAACAGTAATTCTACTATAAAAAGAGAGAGAAAAAGAGATGGAGTTTGATAGTTATAAATAATGGATTTTGGAAGTCCTGATTCAGGCACCTATAAGCACGATGGTTCCCTTATCACACCAACTCATAATAATATGCTTTGTGTTTGCTATGGATTATATACTGGGAAAAAACTATGATCTTCCTGTGCCTGTTTAGGTCACAGTGTCCTTGTAACTCCTACACAATGGGCAGTCACAGATGCCTGATATAATCATGTATCATGGTCAGCATTTCCACGAGATTGGTGATGTTTGTGAGAGATGCTTTTGTTATCATATTTCTTGGCTCACACAGCCCAGGCTTTTTTGCAAAAACAAAGCAAAACAAAACAAGCCAAAACACTCCCCCTCCCCTCCCTTCATTTTAGTTAATGGGCATTTGAAAAAATAAAACTATTTTCCTTTGGGAGCAATTTTTTTCTAGCATAATGACAAATTCCACTAGGAGAGAAGTTCTATTTGTTCCAAAACAATCTGTTAGCATTCTAAATGATTTCTGTGGGTTTCTATCTATTATAATCTAATCAGAACTATTTTTAGACAGCACTGATCTCTGAGACAATTTGAGACTCCTAGTTGAGTTTCTGCTAGAGAAGCGTATCATAAAAAACACCATCACAAATTTGTCCCTTTGTTACAGAGGCTGGCAGACACATCAAGGACTTAGAGGGGCTGCCATTTGAAGTCTCTTCAGTTTGAAGATGTACTGTCAGGGATCAGTATGGAGAAGGCTTTTGTTCTGCTGCTGGAGTAAGTGTTTGTAGATGAAAGGAGAACGCCTGTGCCTGGGCCATCAACCTGACACTTCAAGACACAAAATTCACTTAGAACTAAGCATGGGATGGTGGACTGAAAAATAACATATATTTATTTTCCCTGGGCTTACTACCTTGAGGAGCTTCCCAGTCATTTTGTAAAGGAATACCGACACATAATTAACCTACTGGAATGGAGGATTTACAGCATAAAGAGCAAACACTTGAAATGGCACAAGCATGGTAGCAGAACCAAAAGTTCTGGCGCTACACTGGGGATGTTTCCATTACCTTCAGTGTATTCGGATCAAGTCCTTAAATTTTCCGGAGCACAGGTATTCTGGAGTGATGGGTATAGTCACCTGTCACTAAATTCCATGTCACAGAATCACCCTAGGAGACTGTTTTAAACATGAACATAGGTACAATGTTGTGTCTTATTCTTTGGACAATCCCTTCACACCCCAGAGGAAATACATGGGGTAAAGGAGTGGAAAGGGGAAGTATTTTTAAAGGCACAGAGATTATTTATTTTTCAATGTCTTTGATGCCTTTTACTTATGCAATAGAAAATTCTTTTAAAATGCACTTTCTTTTGTAACACTGGAAAACTAGGTATGAAAAGAGGAGAAAGGAGGGCTTACTGCTTACGTTGTTAGATTTTCAACACTCCTGGCCTTCTCACTTTACCTATCAACCAGAGACTACATGTGCTCCTGCCAAGGAGTGACTGACTTTATATGCTGTATCCTCTGTCCAAAGATCTCCAAGTACCTAACAACATTCACCACTCGACTATTTACTCTATAGACAAAGAGCGTTTTGCTCAGCATTGCCATTCAGCCACCTTAGCCTTAAGATGAAAGACAGCATTTCAGGCAGAGAGCATATGTTACCTGAGGGATCCAAGCATAAAGTGCTGAATATGCTGTTCTTAATAAAACTAAGAGGGGAATATTAGACAGAAATTAATTAATTGCCCATCAAGGATGTTATCTGGATAAGAGAGATTTACACAGAAAGTGATACGGTATTTTAATTGATTCAATTAGTTAAGTCCCTGGTTTTATTTCTGAGCTGAAAGCCACTACCATATAAAATACTCTGACTGCTAAATAACATGTTGGAGATTGGCTCAGGAGAAAGTACTGGCAACACTGTTTTCTAGAAAAATTTGTGCCTGTAGAAACAGACATAATTAAATGACCATTCTGGTGTAATCCCACTGGTAGGTGTCTGCCACAGGATCGCTGCTATCTGCCAGAGGATCTGAGTCAGTTACAGATTCACAGGAAGCAAGGCTGGTATCAAGGGTAGCACCTTTTTCCCCTCTCTTTTGTTTTGACAGATCGCTACTTCATGGCTCCACCAGGACAGAAACACTCACTCAGAAATACCTATATTTTTATTTATACATATGCATGGAAAGGTTTGATCGTGCTCCTATTGCTTGATTTCAGTGTGATTTACTGGGTGCAGCAGAAAGTAGATCTCACTGGAGTAGATTCTGGCATCATTTTTTAATTTGAGGCAAGTTTCTGCTATCAAGATCACCTCTAAATATACTGCAGCATAAATGGGAACAAAACATGACTCTAAAGTACTAAATTTACTGTTGCTGCCTGCATGACTGTCAATGCATTAAGAAGGATTTCAAAACATTTATCATCCCAAAAGACTAATTTAGCAACAGCTCACCCTTACAAACTGAAAATTAATTTCTGATGGGATACACAGGAGAATGTTGTTAATGCTCTCTGGTTGTTTTTGGGGTTTTTTTCCCATTCGTTCACTTCTTTTACCTGCAGCCAGGTCTTCAGTGGCAGTAGTGAATGACTGACCTCAAGATGGGAAGTTACAATTCCCTGTAACGTCCATATCAGGGAAGGCACTGCAGACCTTTTAAGCAGGTGACTTTGTGAGTAGCTTGCTATAGCCTGGCTACAGTAGCCAGGTCTCAAGTTCAAGCACAAAATAGTGCAGGTGATTACACAAAGCCTTGGCTTCCCTGTTCACACAGGGCTTGGCTGTGCAGGTTTAAGAGCAGATGCGTTGTTGGCCACATTACTCATTCAACTAAAGCTCAGTACTTTGTTCTGTAAGACTGGAGTGGCCAGCACTCTGCAGATTTGAATCTGTTCTTCCTACCATATCAAAGGAATCCAGAATGTGGGGCAAATTTGGATCTCCCACCAGTTTTAATGGGTATAAACTATGTGACGGCTGGTACGAACTATCTGTAAAAACTATACCACTTAAGATTTCCAAGTACCTAATATGAGCACTGACCTAGCCTATAGTGTAAGAGCAACAAAGCCCATAATACTTTGAAACCAGTAAGTAATATAGCAATTGTGATTTGGAACACAGAATTTGTACAAAAGCTGTGGCCAATGTTGTATCAGTCATTATACAAGCTAATAGTGAGCATAGCACAGTGATCCTGTTAAGGAGAAACTGTAACAAAAGTACTTATCCTAGGAAGGATTTGTAACTTCATTTCCAAACAGTAATCAGAAACAGGCCTGTAAAAATAAATGCAGTTATGCCAGTGTAAAAGCCCAGGATTCAGACTATGGGATCAGAAGATCATGTGTTGTTTAGTGATTTTTCTTTTTTCCTTTTTTCTTTTTTCTTTTTTTTTTTGCCATATTCCCTCATCTCACAAGCACATCTGGTGTTTTAGGAACATTGTATTCAACAGTGGTAAAAGGACACTATGGCCAAGAATAACAAATGAAAAATGAAAACACTGGGGCCTAATGCTGATCTCATATGGGTGTAAATAAGAGGGATTCCAGCAAAGCCTTTGGAAACGCACCAGTGAAATACTTGTGTCTGATTCAGAACCAAAACTGTAGAGACTAGTGATTTTCATCAAGTAAGACTCACTGTCGGGCCTGAAATTCTCCCATCCCCCTGGGAAATTTTGCTGCAAAAAGATCTTTAAAAGGGCTTCTCACAAATATCACAAATGCTGAGGGAGTGACAGAGCTAAAGCAAAAACGCTTTAGCCTATCTCCAGTCTGCACCACATAACGTAAAATACCCATCAAACCAGATTAAGCAGAGATTTTTGATTTGTAATTTGCAGCACAAAAAGGGAGTTTGACAGCAAATAAATATCTGTTTTGCACATAGTTACTGGATTAGTACATGGTTGCTCTTAAGCCCGTTAGAGACAAAGTCTATCCCTGACCTCACGGTGGGTTGTCCTCAGTACCATGACCTGAATAATATGCATTAATGCACTCTGTGTTTCTGGTCTTGACCTGAGGCCCTGCCATAACCACAGTACTTGTAACACTTGGCAATTTAACTAAATAGACTGCCTTTAAAAATGTAAACAGATGTCAGCTGCTTGTTGACAAAATTGTTTGAAGACACCAGACATTAAAACTTCTTAGTCCCCATGTGTTGTAGGGAGATCCTAGCAGGAAGGAACAACATATCCATAAATGTCTGTACAGAAACCACTTTTGAGCCTGAAAATTCTGTTTTCCCTTGGAACCCTGCAGCAAGAAAGCGAAAGAACATTCAAGACACAGATCCAATAACTGCATTACATTTCCTAATCCCACCTTCCACCATAAAAATCAATTATTTTGCCTTGTTGCTGCACAGTTCTCAGAACTGAATCAGTTCAAATTAGAACCCTCATAAAAAAAAATGGGTCTTCCTCTTCCTGGAGACATGATGCCAAAACATCAATAAATTTTGTATGATTGTCAGGTGCTGCTGTTTTAATTTAATCCCATTGTGCCTGTATTTTTACCTCCTTAAATAACTTCCCTCCTCCTCTCCTGTTTCAGGTATCGGTGGAATCTCCCCCTCCCCTGCTGTCTCCCTCCAGGGCTGCTGTAAAGCTAACTGTAAACAAGAGGACTTTCTGTGGATTTAAAGGGGCTTTGTAGGAGGAACTGACTTTAGCTATCCCCCAGATGTTTTCCTTTTGAAACATTTCTTTGCAAATTATGTCTTTCACTGTCTCGCTGTCATCGCTGCCTGAATTGTCTGCAGTTCATCAATACCAGGGGGGACAAAAGCAGCTGACTGAGAACAACACATCAGGTCCTGCCATACAAAATCTCTCCCTATTTCTCTCCATTGTCCTTTAGGTGAAGATGCCCTTTTAATGTCCAGTTTGCTAGAAGTCAGTATGCTGCTTGCTTTGTAAACAGAGGAATAACCTACTGGGGCTTGCCCCTTGTTTGACTTTGTATTCAATGAACATCAAGCCAAACAGCCACTAGAATGCCTGACCTTAAAGACTAAAGTTCAGAAAGAAACACTAAGATCTTGAGGCAAAGGGTTTCACATTACTGGCTCCCCTGTCTTTCATTGATCAGAGGTTTTACAACTGATAGCGGGTTTCAGGGTTTATTTGGAAACTTTGTCAGGAGGGCAGGAATGGAGGAAGGGAAAGAGTAAGCAAGGCTGAGGGTCTCTTCTATTTAGTGTGTGGCATGAAGATAAACAAAGGTGGCAGAAGGGAATGCCATTAACATACAATTTCCAGATCAACTCCTCAGCTTATCGTTGGGTCAGTAGATGGGGAGATGGGGGTGGACGCTGGAAAGAAGGAGGGTACAAGAGAGGGAATTTGGGAGTTGTTCATTGTAAAGGATTGGTTTGCTTTCTGCAAAACTTACACAACTCCTGCTGAAGTGAATGGGAGTGATCTGAATATTCTGAATTAGTCTGTACAAGTAATCCATGATTGTCTTTGAGCTTCAAATTCTAGGTCCTTGGGAAAACCTCACACAGGTGAAATCCCACATAGGGAGCTTTGCAGCATTCGTTCACAGCATGCAAAATCTGCCCATGACAAGATTTACTGCCAGGGTCAGATTCAGGAAGGACTCAGTTCAAGCAGTGAGGAACACCAGGAAAAGTTCCAACCCAGAAAGGAGAAAGAAGGGGAGATCTTATTTTGCACAGTTCCCAGGGGCCAGATTCAGAGTAGGCTTCCAAAAGAAAAGCAAAGGAACATGTAAGAGGGAGTGTTTTGGGGATTAGCTTTACAAGCTTTACCCTGCAAAATAGCTTTCAAAGCTGCCAGGCTCAGCAAGGCTGGGAAACACAGCTGAGGCCAAAGTCAGATATAGACCAAGGCCGTGACCACTGAAGTCAGTAGAAATATTCACAAGGAAATTCAGATACCAGGGAGTTTTAGGTATCACAGAAGATGTTTTGGTAGTCATTGGAGGACTCAGGAAAAAAGTATGTATTATGACTCTCTAAAAGACCTTGCAATGTTAACAGCAATCATGCAGTGGGGGTGTGCTGATGTTTGTGTGTGCGTGTGGGCACGCATGTGTGTGCCTCCTGACCCAGTGGTGTTGAACAAGCTTCAAGTATCAGTCTGTCTTGAGCTAATGAGATGAAAAGAGAGCATGAAGCAACCTGTAATTTCTGTAGGCTGTGGCTGAGGTGTTAGAGGGGGTGTATGCTGGAATGCACATAACCCTTTTCTAACCTCTCACGCCTTCCCGTGTAAAAGATAAGGATCGACACAGGAGTTATTTGTCCACTCAAGCTGTCAAAGCACTTAAAAAACTGCCAGTCAGGCTGTAGTCAGATGGAGCTCTCTGTTCCCTAAATGATATCTTCTCCTGCCAGGCCTGTGGTTAATTAATGTTCTTAATCTGCCTTACCAGAGCAAGTTTTTGACTAAGGAAGACAAAATCCAACTGTCTAGCACCCAGGAAAGAGCATTCAAGCTCTGAGACAAAGCAACTCCGGGCTGCTAGGATTTCTGAGAATTGTCAACAGCCAGTAATGTGAGCTTCAGGAGGTGACCTTGGACTTTCTACAGCCTGATCCACCTTTACTCTATTCTCACTCTGACTGTGGCTTACCACAACATTTTTACAAGTTGAAGAGTGCTAAAAGAATCTTTCTTGTCTACCATCCGTCCTGGTCTTCTAGTGGGAAGTAGTGATTTTTTTCTCAAGGACAGACAGAAAACTTGCACTTAGACCCCACAAAAATTACATTCTGTACTTCAGACTCCCATTGTCAATCCCAATATGCAGAAGATACTGTCCCTCTATTATTTCTCTCACTTGCACCCCTATGACCATTTTCACCTGTGCTAATGCAGACTGCCAACAGTTCAACACTCTCCAATGATTCAACAGGAAAGAGTTCAGAGAGCAACAGGAGCACTCAGAGATCCATGAAATACAACCCATGAGGAAACCGCAAAGGAATTTTTGTTTTCTCAAACATAAGGAAGACTGAACAGAGACATGATAACAGTCCTCAAAAATGTAAACGACTGCAGCAGAGGAAGGAAATAATCTCTCCCGTGTGGAGAGGATAAGAATAACAGGCTAAAGTTGCAGCAGGGACATTTTTTGATTAGATATTAGCAAACTCACTTCTAGCTGTTAGGATGGTGTTACTGAAGCACTACGATAGGCTGTCTTGGAAATCTCCACATTTCAAAGCAGGCTGGAGCAACCTCTGTGCTAACAGCACAGGTACCATTGATCTGCTCTGCTCTTGGAGAAGGAATTGGTGACTCCTTAAAAATCCCTTCTACACTTGCTTTCATATAATTTAATGATTCATTGCATAAGTATATGTTCGTTTATGGGCCTCTGGGAGAATTTTTGAAGTATCACTTGCATCTTTGTGTTGTCTCCAGAGCCTTCCTTAAGATTATTGCTCTCCCAAACACTAGGCTATGCTCTGTGGTTCTCTCATATAAAAGGTGAAACTACTCCTGCCAACCAGGAGCTCTATGCCTACCATTCATTGAAAGACAATAGGCCTAATGCACCTAAAGAAATTATAAAAAACAGGCCTTTGGCTACATAGTCACTTGCCTTCACGTTTCAGCAGCATGCACTCCAGCATTGCTGAGATTCGCTTTTCAAAGAACCACCAGTGAAACACAGAAAATGAATGGTTAGTAGGGTCAGGCTCTGGCTGTCACAGGCAGCTGTATCAGGTAATCCTTCTGATAAACTCAGCAAACTGCATCTCCAAACCAGTTCAGTTGCGTGCCCGTGCTGCTCTTACTGGCTGGCTTCTCCAGAACATCAGCACTTAGGCCGCCAAGAACCTTCCTCTAATTTCTAACCTAGCATTTTTTCTTGGCCTGTTTGTTAATTAGTTCCAGTGCTAATGTTGCATTTCCTTCTCCCTAGAGTTTTCCAGTTTAGAGGATTTGTAGTTGGCATCGGTATCCCTTTTGGGTTTAATTCTGTAAGGCTAGACAGGTCAAGTTACTTTCATATTCTCTCAGAGAATCAGGTGAGTGCACCTGTAATAGATGAGCAGCACGCTTCTTTCATGATACAGTGACGAGGTGGCCCAAAATTACAGGGTGGAGAAAGGGTGTCTCAAAACCAAAACCAGGTGGTTACCTTTGTAACACAAAATCAAGGCCTGGGAAGGGTAAGAAGTGAAGTTGCCCTGTTATTTGCTCTCTTAGAAGTGTAGTTGTCCTACAGAAACTCTCACAGTCTTGGTCACAGTTCTCTCTTGAGTATCACAACAAATCTGAGAGTGGTGGGGCAAAGCATCAAACAGCATCGCCTACTTTCTGCTGCCAGCAGTCTCTGCTGGCTAGTGCTGAAGCCCAAGAACTGCAGCTCTTCTTCCCATGTCCCCTTTGCAGAGGCCAGCCCCACTGGTGGCACCAACACTGCAACGCTGTGGTTACACATTGAGCAGCAATGCTGCTTGAACCGGCTTGTCCCCACCCTTCTCCACTCCCAGCTGCTTTTTCCATTTCCCGCCGGGCGCCCTCATTACTGCCAGCAGAAGTGTTTGTGCAGTTATGTGCAGAACCAAGTCAGGCATCTGATCTCAGCCAAAAAAATAGCCTGCAAATGTGTTTGGTGGCTTGTTGGGTTTGGTTTTGCTTTTTTTTTTTCCCAGCTGGAGGAAGTTCTCCGGTCTGGTTTCTTGGGTGGCTGCACAAGCACTTTGGCTGGCATAAGGGAGGGATGAGGATGGGGGTGGAAATAAGTAACTTTGCCATGCATGCTCCTCCCAAGGGAATGTTGCTGATCTATGGAGCCGCCCCTCCACTCAGCTAGCGTGGGCTGATCTTGCAAGGAAAATCACGTACTTGTTCCTTGTCATGCCCCAGATGCTCCCCACCCTCCTTTCAAGGAAGACTGCTCTTTCCCCATGTCTCTAGTATGCCTTACCAGAAAGACTCTTTAATCAATCAACATCCATTAGAACAGACAGGTTTTGGAGGTCTCCCGCTTGTCTTGTGTTGTAAAAACAGACTGGAAAAGAGTTACAAGGGCTGTTGAGTCTAAAACCTGTGAATGCTGCTACTCATGTCCCACAATGCCTTTTAGAAGTTAGGCTGCATTTTCTATGCCTTAATCTTTGGACCATTACAGTGGTACATTCTTGCATCATAATTACCAGTTAGTAGAAAGATAGTTTGAAAAATGTAGTTCTTTGTAATTGCATTTAGTAACAAGTAAATCTTAGTTCTAACTGTGTTCAGTGAGGCATTCCTTCCTTGGGCAGCTATTACAATTCAGGTTAAAATAAACCCACTCCCCTCTCTTCTCATGTATTTTGGCCCTGAACAATGCTATTAATGACATAGACAAATAATTTCTAAGAGAAATTATATTATTTGAAGTTTTCTTATTCTAACATGCTTGGCTCCAGACACTTCAGGAGTGGCTGATACAACCCTTACTGCTGATACGCTTTGCAGAAAGACTCTTTCACGTTACCCTGGAAGAGGGCATTGGGAACCTGGTTTGATTGAAGTGTCTACAAGGACACAAGGGTTACTGTAAGTTTTAAATTATTCCTGTAGGTATTTCAAGGACATAGTGCAAGGGTATTACTTTTTGCAATACCTCTCTGGAGACTATGTTTAAAAATAAATAAATTTAAAAGCCCCTAGCATAGCATTTAGATATACTAAGAAAAAATAGTTTTCAAAAGGCACATTGCTATATATCACGCAGTCTTGTCTGAAATTTATGCACTGGTATTTGTTTATCTACTAAATATGATAGATATGTCATTCCTGTCTGACCACTAGAAGATATTTTGGACTTGTTTTTGTGCTTATGGCACATATAGGAACTCAAATAACTTTGACCAGACTTCACAAGTCATTTGCTGGAAGCTCGTTCACAAAGGACCTGCACAACATGAAGTCCTTTTAACTCCCAGGAGTGCCTCAAAAAACACAGTGAACACTCACTCAGTGTAAATTACCTATTAATAAACAATGTTTATTTATAAACCAATCAACCATAGCATCTTTTTATAGACTACACCAAGAAAAGTAAATTAAAACAGGTAAATATCTATCTTAATATTGTGCAATGGTATTCTTAGAGGGAGTTTTTAGTTAATGTGCAGATTCCCATCAGGGGAGCAAGCCAACAGCAGCAGCAGATGACTGCGTTTTGGGTTAAATGCTCTTTACATTAAAAAAAACCCAAAAGCCAACAGGTGTTGAAGAGCAGCAATGAGTAGCCTCTTTCTCCTCACCTCCATTTCCATGTAGGATTCAAACAATCCCTTCAGTGATTACAAGATACAGGGATCTTCATTTTCATTCAGAAGTAGGAACCACAAGGGTGGCTTTTGATTGTAGAATCAGCCTCAGGCCAAGCCCTAAAGGATGAAATGACCTGTATCCTACCTCTGCTTTCCTGTGTGACACTAGCCCTGTCTCTAAACACATCTTACTGCTTTAGTTTGTACAACTGTAAGTTTAAAAAAAAAAAAGTAAAAAGAAAAAAAAATAGCTGTTTGAGAGGAATGCAGAGCGGTTAAATTCATCAGTACTTTGAAATGAACTTGCAGTACTAAGCTCTGGTATTTTCATTGCAAAATGAGGCCTTTTGCTGGGAAACATCAATACAACAGGATCGTCTACTGACAGACTTGTCAGCACTTTTAGTCGGGCTGGATAACCAGGACATGCGTTTGGCTAAACTGTTCAAACAGAATATATTACTTACAATAAATTTTCTATGCTGCTGGAACTACAGAAATTATCCTTCAAAAGCCAAACATGCCTACCTGATCTGCAGGTAGTACAGAGTAGTGGAGTCTCTCTAAAATCTAGAGAATTACACTGATTTTTCTGCCTGAGGATTCCACCTAATAAGAACATATTTTTGTGCACTGTGACTTGTCTCTGGCTGTGTATGTTTCCATTCCAGTGTCATTCATAGCTGCTTTTAACTTAAGTAAAAAGCAAGATCTGATTTCAGCCATGGCCAGACATATCAAATTCAACTAAAAACAAGTGTTGGGGAGGGGAAAGGAAGGGCATTTTGGCTACGGAGGAAAAGGAGAAGGTCCTATAAAGAGACGAAAGTGCAAATTTTATCTGAGAGGTAACAGTATCTCTGCGGCAGCAGCCGCAGCCAGCAGGCACAGCTTTCTGCACCTCATCTCTTCAGCCGTTAGCTTTTCATCCCCACACTCTGCTGTGAGAGAGGGAGAGATCGGGACTGCTGCTGGGGCTGCACAGCCCATGCCAGGAACCTCTTGGTACACTGACTGCATCACGGCGTCCTAGCCCAAGTGAGCTCATGAGGCTCAGCTGGCCTCGGAGAGGTAGCACAGGCACGTAATGAACACGACTGTCATGGAAAGTCTAAGAGGGACGCTTGTTCCATGGGCTGGCCAGACAATGAAGAATTGGCGTGCCACCCCCTCTCTCGCCCCCCAGCTGATGCCAAGGCAGGCGGCCGGCCGCCGACAGATGAATAGCAGGTCTGTTCCAGCAGCTGTGCGTCCCGGTCCAGCGAAGAGAGAGTCTCTGGGAGCACGGAGTGCACCGCTCTGTGCACAGTCTGCAGAGGAAGGAACCTGGGGGGAAAAGGATGGCCTCGGAAGGGGAGAGCATCAATCTGCAAGTGAGTCCATCTCAGGGAAATGCCCGTGGGAGGGAGAAGTGGGAGGAAAGATCCCTGGTTTGGAGGAAATAGCCATTGCTCCTGTCATTCACCCCTTAGCTTTGGCAACCAATTTCCTTTGAAAACTCGGTGCTGGTTTTATCCCCCTCCCAGTCTCCTTTGAAGAAAAGCTAAAGGTAGGATCTCTGCCCTGTTCTGCAGGAGCCACTATGAGCCTTTTTCCAAAAGCGTGAGGGTAAGAAGGAGGGTATTACTAAAAAGAACTGCTTTTTGGGGAAGGAGGGGCAGTAGGGGCAGAAGGTAGCCTTCAGCTCTCAGAGGAGGCAGCACATACTTTACAAGCTGCAAAAATCTGAGCTGTTCCTCATCTCACAAAGCCTTTCTCTGTTTGGCAGAAAATGCTCCCAATCTGGAGATGAGGAAAAGAAATAAATACAGTAAATGCTGAGGGAGCACAGAGCCCAGGGTTTCCTACGTAGGGTTTATAGAGAAACAAAACTTCTTGGTAAAGTTCTTTCAGTTCTCTGTGTTCTTTTTCTCAGTGTTTGTGTTTTTTAAGAAGGGTGTTTCTTGTGCTCAGCGTGCGTTCTAGGAAAGGGCAACTACCCAAGGGTTTGGAAAAAGAAACTATTAGAGATGAAATGGAATCAAAACCCCAGATCACAAACACCCATCAAACTTCAGAAGTTCAAGTCTAGATCTGCACTTCAGACAACTCTGGAGAAGGGGAGACTACAGAGTACTGCCCCAGCATGCAGTTTCCAGCCCTGGGAGGGTCAGCAGCAGGGTCCAAATTTTGCAGCTGATTTTTCTGTCTGTAATGGTCTTAATCATCCTCAGACCTGGAAATGGGAAAGTCCATCCAGGGTCTCAATTTTTATTTATTTGGTTGAAGAAACTTCAACAGAAAGGCTTTAGCCCTTGAAAATAATCAGGACAATTACCTTTAACTGGAAAGAAGGAGCAAGTCTTCCTGATCCCGCAGAACATAACTCCACTGAGGTATGAGGTGCAGAACAGTTTTTTAAGATCTGGGAGCAGTTACTGTCACATAAGAGATGATGTAACTGAGGAAGATACTCAGGTAGCTGTGACGGTGAAAATGTACTCTATTTAGGACTGGGGATTAGGTTAGGCTTTCTTAACTAGGTAATAAGGGAGAAAATACAGAAATCAGTAAGCCAGGAACTGGGGGCAAAGAGCAAAGGGGACAAGAAAATTATGTTAAGTCAAATTGACTCCTTGCATATTAATTCATTCCACCTAATGGAAAGTTTCAGGTCTATTGTGGATTTGAAGCCTGGGTTTCATAGATGAAAAAAATCAGCTTCATTGATGAAAATGCTGGTACACATCTGAAAAAACTGGTGCTTAGATTTTTGTCTTTCAACCCATCTTGAGATTAAGTGAAGAACGAAAAATGATACTCAGTATCTCCAGCCTTTGCAATACACAAATAAGAAGTAAGCCCCGAAAGTCAGAAGTTCCTTGAGTTACAAAACTGAAAAGAGAATACCTGTCTGTTTCTAGAGCAGGAAGGTGTGGAGTGTTTCCATACACTTCTACTCAGGCTGCCACAAGATAAATCATGCTACTGAGATTTTCTTTGTGACACTTTAACAGGATTTCATTAAGACAAAATACAGGTGAATGCTTGCGCATTCCTACTTGGTTATGACCAGGAAATATACAGTGCTAGCAGGCAAGGGAAAGAGTGTTACATACAATCACATAGCTGAGACAAGCAGAAGGTCCTGGCAACGGCGTGAGTTGACATGTGTGAGGTAAGGAAAGGAGTGATTGGTGGTGGAGGAAAAAAAAGAAGTCTTTCAGCTGAAAGTACATCTAAAAGCCTCTTTTGGGTCCTTGCTCTGTGCACCAAAAGCAGAGCAGGTGTCTTCTTGGAAGTTTCTGTGGGTTTATGAAGACCTTGTGGGAATATGCACTGCATGGTCTGGGGTGGTAACGCATGACTCATTTCTCCTCAAAATGCTCCTGGATGGAGTATCAGGAACAGTCATGAAAGTTACATGTGGCACAATCCAGAAGTATGGAGTTTTATTTACAGAGAGAGGGTCCTGTACCTGAAGCAGTTGTACAGTACCTACTAGCATTTCTGATACAACTTTTACATACCAGGCTCAACAGGTAACAGGAGAATGCAAACATTTGTGGCCTAGCACAGGAGAGACCTAGAAGAGGCAATCGAGATTTAAGAAGGCTCTAAGGGCAACTGATAACCCCCAACAATTTCACTCATCCTAACGCATGGGAACGAGAGCTCACTCAGCAAAATTAAAAGTCTCCATAACAGAAAACACTGCCTCACCCAATGTGTCATCAGCTTGCGGAATTTGCCATCTCCTGGAGCCAGTCAAAAGGTCAAATATTGGAGCAAGCATTGAGAGGTTGGGATGTCCAGTAACAATATTTACAGTTATGCAAGCTAAAAAAGGTACTTTCAAACCCCATAAGCCAATAGCAAGATAAAAATAAATACCCCTTTTGGTTCCCTATGGGCAATGGCATAATTGCAGACCAGCCTGCAAGTGGTATCTTGTGTTAGAGAAGTCCATAAGCGAGACCCAGGACTGCTTTTTAACAGCAAGAAGTATCTCCCATTAAACCACTTTCTCCCTCACAAATATCCTCTTGTTCTCTGTTCTATGCCAGCCAGCCAGCCAAGTGCTAAGACAAAAGGTGCAACTTGAACTGAAACCTTTTAATTAAAAAGATTAATTTGAATGATGCATTTTTTTTTCCCCTGGACATCTCCATTTGTGGCTTCCAAGTGAAACTTTCACCATCCCCTATTAAGCATCTGCTATTGACAGGAAACTGGGAAGACAGACCAGCAGCCCAATGAGTTATAACAGTATATCCTGAGATAGCTGGAATCAGAAAAACACATTTGGGATAGAAACAAATAAAACAACCCAACACAGTCACATCACTGATTTCTTTTTACTTCAGGAAACAAAGGTTTATAAATTACAAGTATGGCTTTGATAGTCACACTGGCTGATGTATCTGCGCTTCTTTATTCTATTATTCTCTGTGACTCTCACCTCCAACCCTTCCATAGAGATTTGCAGGAGTGGAAAGAGGGGGAGGGAGACATACGGGATGGTTCTTTTCAGCAGCAAAAGACCCATTAAATCTGTTTAGTTGTGTACCTCGGCTGCTGCAATCCCCGATCTGGCATCTTAACACAACCCTGTTTCATCAGTGATTTAAGCTAATCCACCAGGCTTTGAATGGGAGTGAGTGAGACAACATCCACTCCAGCACTCCCACCACAGCAGCAGTAACCAGGGGAAATCTGTGGACAGCTAAAATCAGTAACGCTCACGCATTATTGCCACAGCTACATCTGTCAGAGCCCCAGATTAATATTGCAGAATGGAGCAAAGAATTGGGCTCGTACTAAATGGCTCTGGAGTTTTATTTGGCTTGTATTTTTATATTTTCTTATCCATGACAGGTGTTATGTTTGGTACAAATGGGTGTTTCAGGGATGTGCACTGGATGAATGTCATCCATGTTCGTGTTGCAAAAGGGGACATATATTGTATGTTGTGTCTGTCTTTATATAGTTTCTCACTCTTCAGTTTTAAAAAAATTACAATCCTCTGGGACAAGGAGAAATAATACTCACCATTTAGGGAATCACTCATACATCAAAAGCAAAAAAGAATAAACAGATAAAATATCATTCTAGAAAACAGACCCTACACTGAAATTTTTTGGCAGGAGCTGTTTGGTGAATACTTTGAATGTAAAAACACATCTGTGGAAATAAGGACAAGTTTACAAGCAACTTGTGAGGAAAGGAGATTTTAAATACTTGGATGATTTACTTCCAGTGCTCAGTTTTTGACCAGCTCTCCAGCAGGAAGATTTTAGGCAGGCAGATAAATAGAATTAGCTGTAGGCATGACAGTGTGGACTTTTCCAAAATGCCCACGAAACAAATGGAAAGTCCCACTTACTGCTGTAAATCCCATCTCCCACACACCACTTTCAGCCTAGGCCTGATGAGGAGATGCAGGGACTGTGTTCACAACTGGGTTAAACTTTTGGGTTTGTGTTTTTCTTTGATGTGTATCATGTGGCTGCAGTATGCTTACAAGTTTTCAGTTTGGACACATATTTGCAGGCTTCTGCAGCAAGAGGCAGCTTGTGCTTCCTAGTGTCATAGGATCTTTACTCTCCTTCCGTAAATTCCTAGAGTGATGGCAATGTGACGTCACCAGCTGAGCAGTGTTCCTACCCCACCAGACTTCAGTAGCATTATTTGGGTTCTCTAATTTAGGTTTGGATAATGACAGTCTGCATTGAGAAAGAACCTTTCAGAAAGCAAAACTGCATGTGTTTCAGAAAGAGCCATCCCTGTGCATTTCATCCATGGAGAGTTTGAGGAACTTACCTGTTTTTAACTCAACTAACTCAATTACTACTACCCCTCAAACAGGATCCCACTCCCCACTTCCAGAGGTGCACTCCACCACCTGTGCCATTCATTTGATCCTGGGAAAGTTGTTTCAGAGTGCTAAACTCAGAGCAAAGCTAAACCACTTTTTGGCAGGGTGTGTTCTGGTTTGCTGCCCTGTCCAGAACAGGATCCCAGGAGGATCAAACAAATGCCAGCACCCAGGAGGGGTAGGACTGCATGACCAGGAGAGTGGCAACTACTCCTCAATTCAGATAATCAGCTGAAGGTCCAAGTCTAAGTGTAGCCAGCGGTAGAAGCAGAGAAGGCCGAAATAGTAGCAATAATTGGTCACTAGTGGATATCACTTGGTCAAACCATGAGATTTAGGACTGCTACTTGAGACTAAAGCCTTTATAAGGCTAGCTAGAGGATTAGGCAAAGATTTACCATGCCTTTGTCAAACAAAAGACAGGTGTGAAATAGGATCCCACTGTGTAGCATTAACCATTCTGGTCCGGGAAACAGTAGCACTCAAACTAGAAGACAGACAGCATGATTACAGCACACAGAGAAGAAGGAGACATTTTCTAACAGCTAGTACTAATTCGTCCTTTGTTTCACAGTAGGATGTAGCATTTCTCCTCTCCCCTATACATTCCTCCTGCTTGCCTTACCCAGACACTCAGGGTGAATGTCCATTCATACCCTTCCCAAATATGGAGATGGCATTTCCTTGTCTTGAGAAACTGATCCCCAGGTTTTAGGGTATGTGGGGAAAACAAGGCAAATGTGGAGTCAAATATATCTGTGGAATATATATATATATCAAGTATATCCCATTGAAATCAGCGGCATTATACTAGACGCTGATCTGGTCTGTTGCACTCCATTTTGTTGAGGGATAGTGCTGTGCACTGGGCAGGCCCTATCAATCCTGAAATCGTGCACGTGAAGGCAGAGAAAAGAAAGGAGAAAAAGGGGCTGTTGACAGAGAGCATATCAAATAGTGAATCAACCTGACTGACCCCTGCTTGGACCCCAGGCCCACTGTGCCTGTCTACAACATGTGGCCCTAGTCATATGAGTTTCACTCAGATCTGGGGCTGCTCCCACTGCCTTGTAGGCTTGGTTTGTTGCAGACCAGAGTATGCAGAATCTTGCCTCCAAGTCTGATAACCACAGCTGAGCTGAAGCTGAGGTCACAGCTAGAAATGGCCAAAGTTGTGAGGGAGGGGAAATGGGCTGTATAAAAGTAATCTGAGGAAGCCCAGACATTTCTGAACAGGAGACTGGACGGAAGGATTCTTTTAAATCAGGGGGTGCTGCCACCTCCCCTGAGGTAAGGGGAGAAGACCCCAGGGTTGACAGCTCCAAAAGTTTAATAATATTAACAAGATTACCATGCCTACTTTATAAAGCTCGTACACCTGAAGCAGGGGGAGCAAGGCTCTGGCAGCATGGGGTCTCTCTGCGAGAGGTGGGAAGGGGATGAAGCAGCACAGGACGTGAGGTGACAAGATGGTGCCTGTGCAGCACCAGGGGCCAACGAGACATGCTCAGGGCTTTCTGTGGTAGGGACCCTGTGCCCTACCGAGAGCAGCAGCAAGTCAGTGTGGCTATACCCCATACAGAGGATGAGGTGAGCCAGCTGCTGCACCAAACCAGCCAGGGACAACCTTCCCACTTCCCCCTGTGCTGTACCACCAGCCCAGCCTGGCCTGCTCACAATGCCTGCATATCCGCCATCAGCAAGATCCCTTTCCTCTCTTTCCACCACCTTTTCCTCAGCCACAGCCTTTAGGGGCACCATCTCTCACCATGTATCTGTTCCACACACTAAGATATAGATAGATCTCACCCATGCTTGCACCTTGCAGTTGTGAGCACCCAAGTAGTGGGTTTTATTTAGTGAGTAGTCATAAACTCTGTCATGGTGGTGGCAACACATGATTCTCCTTGCTGGTCAAGAGCAAAACCTCCTACTGAGACATATTTGCAGGTGTAGATCCTCTTCAACAACAAATACCTATGAAATTACAGCCAAATCATTTTTCATGTCTTTTGCCTAAAGTTGCGTTCCTCAGCTTCATACCAGCCCATGCCTGATAGCTGAACCATGCACTTGCTTCTCTGTTAACCCTCAGTCAACAAACAGGTACAGCTCCTCTGCTCATTTAGGCACTAAGAATGGAAGCTTTTAGCCCAAGTTACCATTTCTCAGCCCTTCCTGAAAAATATGTATTCATTTGTTATGTTTCTCTTCCAAGAACCAAGAATGGACAGCACTACATGCATACAATAGCCACAGAGAGAAACGTGAGCTTCTCCAAGTACAAAGGGGTGCATGGGCATTTTCACTGCTGTTCCCCATCCCTGTCTTATGAATCAAATGTTTATAAAACTCACTCTCACTGAGAAAAAGCAGTACAAGAGTACTGTAATCTAGACTGCCTCAGGTATGTAAACACATAACAGAAACATTTGAGTTGAACACCAGAATGATAGAAGAACTCATGTGCAGATGCAGCAAGATTCACATCACCAGTTACCATACACCTTGACACACTCCTTTGAACCAGGCAAGTTATAATTCCTTGTCAAATTACATGAATCAGATGTGTGGCTCTATAATTACAGCTGTGAAAACCATTATACTCAGGATCTTAGAACTTTCCAAAATAACCCTTGGGGAAGAAATTTCTTACAAAGCTGCTTGGGTCAAGGTTCAGCAGGTGCTGGAAATTCTGGGGGAATCCTGTCAGCAGGTTTAGAGAAATGAGAACAAGAAAATGAGATGATGCGCTGGTTTGTGGGTTTTTAAGCCTCTTTGTTTTTTCCTTTAGTTTTGAATTTTTTGCAAATTTTTATGCATATTAGCAGGAGTTTTCTCTTTGCATTCACACAACTCCAAATGATATATTGGGGGTTAAAAAACACAAACCCTTAATTCACCGCAAATCTTAGTTACATGAGAAAAACAATGGCTCCTACTGATCCTACCGAACAAAACCCAAGGGACGACCAACCATTCTTCTGCAACCTATGTTTTACAAAGGACTGTTTCTCCAGAAAATAACAATAGAGCAATACTCTGTGCCCTCACAGGACTTCTGTGAGAACCAACTCCTGTCGTCCCTGGTTCTCCAAGTGTTTTGAAAAGAGCAGTGAGTTTAATTTCACAGTCCCCACGTGGAACAAGAGGTATTTCCCTGCCTGTTTTATAGATATTAAGTCAAGGCAGAGATGGCTAAATGACCACTGATATACGCAAGGACACACAAGTAGAAAGTGACAGAAGCAGGAGGGAAAGACTCACCATCTCTGTGTGGATGGATTGCCATGCACTACTTCTCACTAGTTAAATTCTTCATCTCTGCTATTTTTTGAAGACATTGTTAACGACTGTTTTATTTAGTTATCAGAGACCACTCTGCTACTTCATACAATGTAAAGTAAAACATTAATAGGAGCTGTCAATAAGAGACCAAACACAGTTCCCTGCTGTATGTAACTTCAATATCAGTTGGAAGCACATTTCGTTGACACACTTTTAAAAGCCCAGGCACACAGCTGTGTTTGCACCTCTATCTTGGAGGAGTCATGCTCAACCATGTTGGTGGAGGAAACAAACCCCAAAGCCAAAGTGAAGCAAGCTAAATTATATTAAACATAAATTCTGACTCAGAATGACCATACAGGTTCTTGATGCAACTATTCTACTTTAAATTTGCACCTGTCTTTAGCCGATTCAAGGTGAAATGTTCCTGCATGTCCCTGTGTGACTCCAGGCTGTAGCCATGCATTTTTTGCTGACTAAAGCTGAAGGGGGAAGGTTCATCCTCACCACCACCATCAATTATTGTTTCTCTCTCAATGCAACTGCTCAAAGTAATCACTTTATCAAGACTGCCTGGGCTAGGAAATTTCCATTACTAAGTATCTAATCTAACTCAGATCATTGTGAAAGAAGTTGTTTGGGGAAGATGCATTTATGTCTTCTAAGGAAGAATTAAGTGCCCTGTCCTCACAAGTCTGGACAGAGACAGAAATAGCAGGTCCTTTAGATGGGCTGTCATCTGTCTTACTGCAACGGGATAATTTATTGCATTCTTGGATATTTCTTGGCTGGACATGTTATCTGGGATGATCAGAAGATCATAACATGTACAATCTGGGCTAAAGAATATGTACAATCTGAGGTAAAGAATAAGGAAAGCAGATACAAACACAAATACAACAAAATATATTCCTGTATAATATGAACAACTGGGGTTTTTTTTCATCTTCCCCATGATCAGAGGAACAGTCAGACAGTATTAATATGCTACAAGAAAACATAATATGTCACTGCTTTCTTCCCTTTTAACAGATTTGAACTCCATCTTCATGTGCTAGATTCTTGAGAGCTGATTCTGGACCAATTCCTTAGCCCCCATTTTTGACATGTGGCTATGAAAAAGTTGCCAAAGGGAGTTGTGTCAGAGGGCTTTTACTGTTAATGGCTCCACATACTGTCTGAAGAAATCTGAAGTGGTCACGAAATGTGGTTTCCCCTCTGGTGTTTGCTGTTCAGCTGGCTCAGCAGCTCAACCATTTAAAACCATTTTGAGTGGATTTAGCACTTGTGAAATAATGCTGGCCTATTCAGATCCAGAGATGGATGGGCAAAGTCCACCAGCACAATACAAGCCCCTCTTCCCTCTTCCTCCTCAGATGAGGAGCCAGAGTGTGACGGAGTTTGAGGGCGAAAACTATTCATATACAGATGCAGTTACATAGATTTTGGGAGAAAGAGATATGGGCCTACCTAAATAAAGAAGCTAACGCACAGTCAGAAGAGGCAATATTTTAAAAAAAAAGAGAGAAAGAAAGAGAGCAGGAGAGAGAACAAGAGAGAGAGTGAAAGAGAGCAAAAGAATGAAAGAGAGAAAGAGAAAGAGGGAGAAAGGGAGGAAGGGGAGAAAGGAAGGGACAAAGATAAAGAGTGAGAGAGTGAAAGAAAGAGAGAGAGAGAAAGAGCAAGAGGGGAGAAAGGGAGAGAGAAAGAGCAAGAGGGGAGAAAGGGAGAGAGAAAGAGAGGGAAGAGGGAGGAAAGAAATCCCAAACATAGAAAAAAACCTTGCTACTTAAGTACAGGAAGCAAATAATGAAGAAGAGGGGTTGAGGGGGGGAAAAAGGAGGAGTGCAGCACCAGAAGAGAGCTCCTGTGGGGTGTAGTCCACAAAATGACAGATCATAGAGTAAGCCAAATGGGGGGAAGAGATACAGAAAACTGGGAGTCCTGGAGGTGTCTCTCCCCAGAAACCAGAGAAGATGGAGCTCCCCGTTTCATCCTGGCCTAAGCTACTAAGTATAGCAAGAGGTGTGTTTCATCTCTGGGCTGATCTAATGCTCAGTTATTCTGCTGAGACCATGAAAAAAAATTAAAGATAACTAAAGCCGTCTCTGATGTGGACAGTGTTGCAGGCATGCTAGAGATCTCTATCTTTATACAGAGATTTGAACTCAGGACCAGGCTCAGACAGGCAACTCAAAAGCAGATGGCAACAGGCCTCCATGTCTACTAATTAGGTTACCTTTTGGTTAGCAATGCTCAGCTCAGTAGCCCTCTGATTCATGTCCAACCCCCTCCATGCCACCTGCAGCCACAAGCCTCCAGGCATCATCTTGAGTTGACCTAGGTTGGTCTTACGGTGTTCACTTTTTTTGGGCCATGGCAAAATGGCTCAGCTCCCCAGGTGGGGGAATGGGCTCAGGGTTTGGATGTGGGCCAGCATAGTGGTGAACTCAGGTGTTTAAAGCCAAGGTGGAGCAGGGTCATTTTAAAGCTCTTCCTATTGCCTCACTTGCACAATGTACAAACAGGGACATTGTATCTCCTCTGGGAGCAACTGACTCAGATGCTTGGCCAGCTGCAGGGAAAGGTGTCCCCATAGCTGCCAAGAGCAAAGAATAGCTAAAAAACAAAAAGATGCATCACTCTGTGGCTGCAAATGGTAGCAATACTTTCCTCTTTATTCTGATCCAAAACCACTTTTTTTTTTCTTCCATTGTTCCACTCCCTGTTTTTTCCTATCTGATGAGAACTTGTTTCTCAGCTAGGAGCCCAAACTGTCTGCTATTGGTCTGCCTGCCTAATGTAATTTTTTTATATTCATTCCATTTTTTTATTTTACATATTATCAAATGACTTATGAAAAGGCAAGTTCAGCCAACTAAACCTCAAAGGAGTTATGCAAGAGCAACTTGCACTGCGCTTTACTATGAGCCCTGTACAATTAACCATGTATGTCCATGGACTCGATAAATTTGTTTGTGAAGTATGTTGTGGGTCTATGCTGTTGCAAATCTGGCTGGAGCAGTCTGAAGCGATACCATTCCCAGTACCTACCTGTGGAATCCATGACCTCTCTGAGAAGCAAGGGACAGACAGTATCTGGCTGAGTAACTCCTCTAGCTGTATCAGGCATTTCCATACACATGGCACATATGCAGCCTGCAGAGGATGGTACATCCCACAGCCTACATCTGCAGTCCTTCTTCATTTGGTATCATCTGCTCAGTGGGCATAATTGTTAAGGCTGATTCAGCAGAAATGAGAGCAACACTTGTGGGAAGTTTGTCTTAGGACCAGCAAAATACTCAGGCTAAGCAAAGGTTGTGATTTACTGATCACAATCTTTGCATGGAAATACCTACGTACTCTGCAGGCCCTTGTCTCCTCCCAGTGCATTGTGAAGGGGAGGTAGGACTCCTCTTCGTTGTGCTATAGAAAATATCCTGTGGGCCCAAAACTGTGGGAATATTGTAACTGTTACCAAGCAGAATTCAGTCTGCCTTTTGCCCAAGGCACCTGCATTATGTACACAATCAACACTAACATGTCGATACCTGTGAGCAGAGGGAAATTCACATTCTGTACTCAAATGCTGCAGAAGCTGAGGTAGTAGGAGGATATATAGAATTACAGTAGGGAGGACGGGGAAGGAGAGGAAAGACTTTGCAGCAATATTAAAATGTAATAGGTGTAGCTGAGTGAAGACCTTCGAGATGGAAGATCGAAGAGTTATCCTTTGAGGCAGTGTTTCTTCAGAAGGTAGATTACAAAGCAAAACATCTTCAAAAGGTGTTCAAAAAATTGAAACAAGACTATTTGGTGCCAAGGTCAAGAACTGAGGTGAACAATTGTAACGATTTCATTAAATATTTATCTTCCTGGCAGGCAAGGTAAAATATAGATTAAGAGTCACTGGTCATGATAATCATATTAATAGGTGGAAAGAAATTTCTTTTACTCATCTTCTCTGCTTATGTCAGCAGCAGCAAACAGAGTATGAGAGTGCCCAAACAGGATACAAAAAACTGTGAATAAAGAAGGGGCAGATTGGCATTTGTTTGTTTTGGGGTTTGGTTTGTTTTTTCAGGAAAAAAAAAAGACTAGCAAGTGCACAGAAAGGCACTGCAAAACCCCTTCGCACGCTGACATTGAAGTTGAGCTAGTCCAATCATAGTGAGCTCTCCTGGGAGAGGCAGAAACCAGAAAAGGAAGAGTGTGATCAAAAGTGAATAAACTACAGGGATAAACTCCTCCCTCACTTTGTGCTAGGTCTGTGTAAGTGTTTCAATGCACAACTAAAATTGGAAGCTTACTATGAGCTACTTCTCTGAGCCCACGCCAATTAATGACCATCACAACCACATTGGCTTTCCAAACACAGACATCCAGCACCTACTCTGCTCCTTCTGGTCCAGGGTTGGGGTTTTTTTCCTCCTTCTCCTTACTTTTTCCATCCATGCTCAAACATTTAGGAGTTCATTTGGACATAACGTTTTGGCTACCCCTTTGTAAGAAACCAGTTCCAGTACAAAACACATGCTGAGTAAACCCCACTTGAAATGCAGAGCCTTTGTTCTTCATCAGTGGTTCCCACTTCTTTTGTCCCTCAGCCATCTTTAAGTGAGAAACTACCAGATAAACACCAGATACAGTGACAAAGGAATCACAAGAAACTTCAGTCCCTGCAAAATTTTGTTTCCCACTCCAGAAACTTACATGTCCATGGCTGAACGTGAATGCATTTCAGAGGATGACTGCATTTGCAGATTTGGGGCATTCAATTGTCAGAGAAATGGTTATTCTGCTTTAATCTCCTTCCATTCCTATTCTGGCCCAGAGGCATTTGCTTCCCCAGTGCAGTCTCCTAGCAAGGCCTCATTTGCTATACCCCTTCCCAAAGGTCTCTCAAAGCAACATCTACCCAGGAGATCTCTGAAAAACACAATTGTCACTAAGGGGATTTGGGCCTCCCTTTAATTTCTGCCATGCTGTACTACAGCTCCTCATTATAAAGTTAGCTCTTAAAGGTTCTTTGTCTCTGCAGGGTTGAAAGTTGCTGACTGAATGTCTGGGTCCAATTTTCCACCAGTCTTCCTTTAACTGGCCATTCTCAGCGATGCAGAGTGTCCGCGTAATGCTACAAGATCGTTCACATCAATCTTATTTAACATTTTGAACCTTTTTGCAAAGGGGTTGACTAGAAAACAAAACACAACCTGAATAATAAGTCATCAGAAAAAACTACTAGCCTAATCTTTTAATATAGAGCCTGGACAGCAGTTCTTTTCACAGAGGACTGACATTTTTCCTAATCTGAGAATGTAGTTCCCAGGGATGATATACGAGAAAACAGCAGTAATCTACAGAACACCCAGGAACAGTTGTTGAAAGATTCCCAGGGTGTTACTTTTGGCAGGACATTGTGTTCCAATAAAACCCACCGAAAACACTAGACTAACAACAAGAATAACAATATTTTATGCAGATGAAGTGTCTTTCATCTACGGATCACAAAAGACTTTGGCAAATGGTGAACGAGCTCCTTGAGGATGGGTAAAAGAAATTGATGCTCCATAGATGTTGCCACTGATTCACTGACCTAGAAGATAGGTTATTGTGTGCAGTCTTTGAGAGGGTACAGAAAGAAAAGAGTTAACATGTATAGGCAAGCTTAGGAGCATTCTATAGTGAACTTGCATAGACATAGTAACCTATTTTTTAATGCTTTCAGTAAATCAATTGCTGACATTCCACAGACACAATTTGAGCACCTGTACACAAATCAGGTAACCGAAGATCACCTTGTGCAAATAGACAAAGTACTGGGTGAGTTCATGCACAGCTACTTGGCTCTAATGTGAAATCCTATATACTCTGCTTGCAATTCCTGTTTGGCACGTTCTTGTGTGATTTCTGAAATATATGTATATATATCTAAATATATACAAGAATATAAAAAGTTAGGGATTGAAATCAGCAGTTGGTGTAGGCCACTTCTGAACTGCTACAAGTTTTGGATCCAAACCCACATTTTGCACTGTTGGCCTATCTCCGTGGGGGAACCACTCCACAGTGTGGCTACCTTTCACTAAACCCAAGATGTGGCTTCACTCTGGGCCATATATAAATGTCAGCCTTTGTTTCATATACTATACTGTGAAGATGTTGCTGGTGGTGTTACCGTGGCAAAACTTCCAGTGGAAATACAGATTCTACCGCATCATTAACAGTTTTTATGGCTTCATTGGATTGCTTAGGGCTTTTTAGCACAAGAATACCATCAACTGTTGCTGCACTGACCTGGTCAGTGTTGCTACACTGGTCTAAGTGACCTTAAGAGGACAACATGTATTGAGATAAGTGGTTCCTTTCCTCAGGGTCTCTCAGTGTATGTTTCACATGTGGATTACATCTTTCTCTTTGTAGCCGGTTCCAGAGTCAACACAACCCTTATTTCCCAGTCCAGCACTCTCATCAGACAGCAAATGCTGTTGAGAAGTCATTGTCTGCCTCAAGCACACAGAGACATGAAATTCCTACTCACTGTTTACATGAAGGAAATTATGCAAAACAAGTCATGTTTCCTCTGTGTCATAAGGGTTGCAACAACAGCAACGAAGGTTTTGTTATGACACCCCCAGTCTAAGGTAATGCCTAACAAACAGAAAGATTAGATATCAAGATGATCTAACAGTGTGCAGCTCCTAAAAGGGGGAGTTCCTGCTCCTCTTCAGCCCACCACCCTTTGCTCTCTCTTTATCTCCTGCTCCCAGAGACATATGCCACCCTGCCCTTGTGCTGGCATTTGCCAAACCCTTCTCACATACAAGTCAGCTCATTAAAGTTAGAGAAAATGGTTTATTTTTCTTGTCTTTTGTCTTTTTTTTTTTTTTTTTTTTAATTTAGCTTGGCTTTATGAGCTGAATTGGCTCAGAACAGAGTCTTATGAAAGCAAGAGTGCAAAAGAGCACAAGAGTCATAGCATGAGCATTTGCTCTGGACTCTTAGATCACCATAGCTACAAGGTGTAGCCTCATGCATGTAAATACCCCTCCTCCCCCAGATTTATGCAGAAGACACTCTCTTGCTGGTATTTTCACTTCTTTGTATAGATGACCATAGCTACTTTCGGAGATGATTTTGACAAGTTAGAAAGGGGATTAGCAGAATAATTGCTGTAATTCAGGAGTTGTATTCAGCCACAAATGCAGAAGAGAGAATAATTCCGGCCTCTTAGACCTGTACCATATGTTACCACAAAGGAATGAAGACAGGCAATTAGAACTGATGACACACAACTGGAGTAGCTTTTATGGGTTGAACATACCACGATGGCAAGGCATCACCGCCACCAAGAGCTGTGTTATGCTTTACTCACTGTCAGATATTCCCATGTCTTCCCTGTGGCTTGAAGTGGTAGCTATCACTAGGCTAAAACACACAGAAACACACCAAGTGTCATGAGTCACTGCAGACTTCAAGTCCACTTCTCTGTTAGGTTTTGCTTGCCCTGGACCTGCATGGCACCTTGTCAGAATCCTTAAAGCAGCTTCAGCCCCTCCCCCTGCCCCATCTCCCTGAAGTGTTTTCACCTCCCCACAAACACATGTGTGTTCATTCCTTTTGGCACTCAATCTCAGCACAGAGGTGGCAGAGGTCCCTGTGTAACTGCTATTGTTTGGACACCGGTTGAAAGTCTACAAATTGGTCTTAGTGGCTCTGTATTTGGAAGCTAAGTTCTGAGAAAGTGAACTGTTCTCATCTCTCCAGATTTTGGTTTTGAAGAACCCTGTAGTTATGGTCAGAGATTAGAGAGATTTTTGTGGTGTTAAAAGAATGGTTTGAAATTTCTGGTCCAGCCATCTGCCCTCGAAACTTAGCAGATGACTCACTAGCACTCACCTCCATTTGTTACTGAGCTGAAATTTTTTATCTCCTCAGCTTCTTGTAAAGTTCCACTCTGTATCTCTTCCGAAGCAGAGCCTGTACTAATATGAAAGAACAAACAACGTGGGAAGCACAACTCAGAATTCAAGTTTTTAAAAGCGCTCAAGTTAAAATCCTGGCTGAGCTAATATGCACGTATGCACAGAGGCATTTGCACACATAAATCACAGCTTGCTTACATCTGGCACATGCAAAGAGCACACCGCTTGGCACACTGTTTAAATGTGCTGCAGCTACTGGACTGCATTCAGGTCTGCAGACCGTTTTGAAACAGTTTCTTTGTAGTTAGGAGATGCAAAATCTGACGGAGTATTTTGCAGATATTTCAAGGTATCAAAGGTGCTCACTGTTGCCTGTTGTTTCCTAACAAAGTTTCTGCAACCTTGCATCTATAGGATTGTATAGATAAGCGCTTTTCATCCTTAGGAAGTAAAAAAAAAAAAGCTATCTCCATATCCCAGAAGTTAGAAGCAATGCCTATAAGCAATCACAGTTCCTAAGCTAATTGCATAGCTTGATCAATCCCCACTTCCAAGTAAAGCACCTATATATTGTATATTCAGCCCTAACTATAGAAGATATGGCCAGAGAAGTCCAAGATAAAAATACCTAACTGGTGTCGCACCTAGATTGCTCTGACACCACCTCATACCAGATTAAATGCACATCAAGTGAATTTTCCAGAGTGATTTGTGAAAACCCATTAGTCAGTACAGAATCAATCACAGTTCTTTAAACTCTACTTGTTTTCCCCTGGAAGTGGGTCAGGTTTCTTCTGGGTCCTACATGATACCTTTTGAGAAGGGAATATTTCTTTTAACTTGGAAATGCACAATCTGCTCAGAACTGCTTTTGAGTTATGCAAGTCCAGATCTGTACTTCTTTCATAATTGTCTACCATGGTAACAAATAGGACAGCGCCATGTCTGGTCCCTCAAGCTCTGTACTTGTGCCAAAGATAACCAGTTATACTGGCATAATTCATTAATTTTGATGCATTAATAACACAAAAGTTTTTGTCTTTACCAGTCAGCATATTTGCCAGTAAGATTTGGCAAACATATTTTAGCAAAGTCCTTTCTACTGTTAAGAGGGAGAACAATGTCTCAGTTTAAAGAACAGGGGAGGAATCCTCATTTAAGAATTAATCATCACTTTATAACTCCTGAAAGTTTCACACTCCAGGCTGTGATTTAGTTATACACAACTCTGGCTTGCTAATTAAGAACAACATGGATATTAGCCTTTCTTCTTTTCATTTCTGAAGTTGCTGATTTAAAACTCCTCCTTTAGAGAAGTGTAAGAAGTATTTCTAAATATCTGAAGTATGAAATAACAGGGACATTTATATCTCTAGCCAGGCCAAAGAGGTTTGGAAAGAAAGGCATGATTTATATCCAATACCTCAATGTATAACCTGGAGGACATCTGAAACCAACCTCTATTCTATGCAACACCAACCTCTATTCTATGAAAGAGAGGCTCCTCTCCTGTGACTACAAAGCAGATTCACCTTCTGACTCTATTTGCTGTCACGGTGTCCTGGGACTTTTACAGGAGACAGAGCAAGAAGTGCTCCAAAGACAAGTGAAGCTCACACTTACAAAGTCTTTCTGAACTCCTTTGAAATCTTGTCTCGGTCTTTCACTTGAGTATCTAAGATGCAAGTTTTGCCAAAGATCCTGAGATACTCTATTTAAGGTGAACTGAGATGAAAATATTTTCTCCATCTTATTTAAGAAAGAAAAAAAAAAAAACAGGTTTCAGTTTTGTATTCCAAAGTATATTGCAATTCATCCCATTTATCAGTCTTAATAAAGCCATGTTTATGGTAGAAAGAAGGTAATATACAAGTGTCCGTCCACCACATCTGCTGGATATTGGTCTGGTCTTTTACAAGTGGATTGTGATAGTGCTTCTGAATGGCTGAGATCATAGGATGATAGCTCATCTTAGTTTGATAAGACAACATTTCTTCTGATCATGTATTATTAGGAAAGATGTGATTAGCTTTAACTGCAGAACTTTGTAGAACTCTTTTATTTTCCTTTAAGCCAGAACTGGATTTGATAGCAGTTTTCAATTATGAAATTTGATGCCAACTTTGATTCAATTGCATCAATAGCCTTGACATTTCTTCCCCCAATCTTTCACTTTGTTTACTCCTTTATGCTACCAAGACTTGGTAATCCCTAATGCAAAATTTATTTATTTCTTTAAAAAAAAATTAAAAATTAAAGATTTAAAGCAGACAAGATCACTTGCTGTACCAAATCAAAACTTCCAAGAATACATGGAAAAGGCGTGGAGATGTGAGTAAGAGGAGATGAATGGTAACCCAGGAGGCAACAGCAGAATGCAGCATATGCAGGGAAGCACAACAGCAGGGGCAGGCCTGGAGGCAGACATTAGGCAAATCAGCCACGTTCAACTATGTCCCCATCATGAGGGGTTCCACAGTGAAGCACGTCACCCTTTTCCTATTGACTTTGATGAAGGGATTCTGACAGGAGATAGTTAAGTCATTTCAGCTGGGGGATCTTCCTTCTGGAGCGGTCTGCTCCTTCTGTTTCCTCTGTGTCAAGAAGCAAAAGAAGGTTGACTGAAAACCCTTTCTAAAGATGATTGTGGTATGTAGTGATGATGGGGGGAAATGGTGGTGGGGCAGAATCTATACTGTATTACTCAGTGACTTTCAAATACATTTTCAAGGCAAGCACATTGCATGCCCCCACTGGGGCAGCAGAAACAGTTTTGGGGGGATGTCTTTGTGATGGAAACAAGTGAATAGAATTAAAATCATTTGTACTGGACCCTAACTACTGTTAGATTTCATTATGGTCTTTCTTTCTATGGGATCATGGATGCCCAGAGGAAAAGAATTGCCAGGAAGGTCCTTTCTCTGCATTTTCCAGTTAGCTGCAATAATTTCTTTCATACGGAGATGTCATTTCCACAATGCAGTGATTTCTCAGTCAGTTCAAGGATATATTCCAGAGAGTACAGACTTGCAATCTGTCCAGAAACACTAGCTAGTCCAAATGGGGCTGCTTGTTCGTTTAACTGTCAAACATATAGCTGCTCTAAGAAGTGCTTTCTCTGTTTTCCTCTCCATTTCTAGATGTACTCCAAGGGATTAAAGACAGACTTAAAAGCACTTGTGATCTGTTTGCAGTAGTAGCCATCTCTTACCCTAGCTGTAACTGGAAAAACTCAGACCCGCTGCAGTGATTTTTCTAACATTCCAGTGACCTGACTATTCACAGGGACAGGGTATTTTTGATAGCAAGCTCTTAATTCCTCATCCTTGTAGACCCAGCTGGTCCACAGAGGCTGACATCATTTGACCACAAAATATGAGATACTGACCACTTGAACTTTTGCCAGAGTAGAATTTGATAGCTGAGCACCAATTAAAATTTCTTTTGGAACCAGTGTCCACTATATATGCTATTATTCACCCATGGCATGCATTCAATGTCTCTGTGCAATCAGCCAGTAGGGGTTTTTTCTCTATGGATATGTTTGCCAAGATGAAAAACCAGAAAAAAATTAAACCATTACCAATGTGATTCCAACTGCTGAACTATGTTTTCTGAACCACATTGTTGAGTCATGATCTAAACTTAAAGAATATTCCCCTGGGCAGCTGCTATTCAAACAATGATTCTCCATTTTCTTTTTCAATTATGATCGGTAAATCATTGAATATTAACATTATCAAGTGGGGCTACACATATGCACAATCCAGATTCATTACAAAGCAAGTTATAATGGACAGCTATTTCTTCCTCTCCAGGTTTAAAAATCTAGTCTGGAATGATACTAGAGTCTTCTCTGGAACAAGGAATACTCTTGAGACAAAAAATGTCCATCTTTCCAAGTATATGCTTATGTTGATATTGCTGGTTTGACAACTGTGACATATGCCTATTTCACTGGAAAGTTTTGGTTTGGGTTTTTTGTTTCCCCCACGCACCCCACAGGCCCCGGGCAGTTCAGTGTTCTGAAAGAGCTGATGATGAAATATTGGACAAGCATTGTTAAGATTTACTTGAAACAATATAACAGCTTAGCCATAAGTTTTAGTCAGAAAAAAAAAATCTTGATATGGAATTGTTTTCCGCTGGAAAGAAAAACTGTTCTAATAAATCTTTTCAAAATTGTGCTGATTACTTGAAAATATGTGAAAGCTTTCAACCTAAACTTTTCAGAATGAAACAATTCCTCTTTTTACTTTGAAATAGCTCTTGATTTTGGATTTGATTGTCCTGCTATTTTATGTTCCAAAACACTTAAAATATTGTTCGATTAGTTAAAACAATATAGATTAAAAGCAATATGGAACTTTTTTTCCCCTTTGACTTTTCCTTCCCTGACAATTTTGAAACAGTTCGCACCATCCTTCCAGATCAGAACAAAATAAACTGGATGTAACCAAGTAATGAGTGCATATTACGCACTCTGCTCTGGATCCGAGCCACGCAAGATCTGGATCAGTTACAGCTTTCTGCTGAAAAGCTTGGCTCTTCACCTCAGGCTGCAGGGACTCTCATGCTCAGCTCTGGACGTTCTTTAGTTAAGACTTCAGTGTCAAAGCATTGGCTATCACAACAGTATCTATACTTGCTGGATTCTGTAATCCTAGAGCTGTAAAACCCACCGAGTGTGTGGTCTTAGTAAACACAGAGCAAATTCCAAACTCTGTAGCAAGATATCTTGAACAAACACTTCGTCCTTATAATACACTGATTAATAAAATAGGAGGTTTCAGGTTTTATGAGACTCTTGCATGGAGAACTGAGATTTTTCTCTATTAAATGTTTCCCTTTCTTTATCTTGGAAGCAAAGGAAGAACAAAAAGCAGTTACCTGCTATGTATTTATTGATTATATGTAACAATTGGTTGAGATATAAATTTTCTCCAGCTGAATACAGCAATCTTAAGTACACTACAGGAAATTCAATAATGGCTGCGAGTGCATGTAATTGGGGTTGTTACGGGTAAACCCTGGGAAGAGTTGGAAGTTTACCAGCCAAAACCAGCTGGTACTCACACTGTTCCAGCATATACTGAGAATCAACCCCTTTCAAATCTGTTCTCAAAAGGTTAACCTATTCATGCATTACTTCAGGTGGCTTTGGTGTAGAAGAGTGAAGCAGAAGATTGTTGTGCTCATTATATAAAATACTATGTTCACAGAGCCACACACATGACACCCCATTGGTACTCCTGGTTATTCACATACTTGACAGATCCTGCAGAAGTTCATGCAATGCTGAGGCCAAGCACTGTGGACCTAACCACACCTTCAGGTGCTGTTCCATAGCTTTGTTCCATCAAAGCAGTCATTACAGGGAAAGACAAAACAGGAAGATCTTTCAGATGGAGAATCCTTCAATACCTGCCCCTCCTGTCACACAACTGCAATAGTTTTAGAACAGTTCCACAGCCTTTTCAAGGGACGTAAATCTATTTGAGCCTCGCATAAACCTACCAAGCAACCATTTACATCTTCAGGATTTCATTAGAGCTAGGTGAATCAACTCAGTAAAAGAAATATTTGATGCCAGAGCATAGCCAAATCCAAAATGATACACAGCCTTCACTGCCCATTTAATTCTGTAGGTGTCTTTTCAAGTCATGCTAGGTTATTTATAGAGAGGAAAATAATGAAAGATACAGATACATGTGAGAGATTTTAGAATGTGTGCTATTCTCTGCCAGGAAGCTAAGCTAAAGCAGAGAAGTAATTTCAAGGAAAATGCAGCTTCCTTAAAAAATAAAATTCAGTAGTAAGAGAAATGTACTGTATTGACATCACACAGCAAGGTCCTTATGAGCACCTTTGGGTTTGGTATTTCTTAAACTTACACTTTTTGGCATGAACACCCCGATCCCACAGAGCTGTCTGGATGAAGATGTCACACAGGTTACTTGACTAAACTAAAGAATTGATGAAGTCTAACTTTATCCCCAGTGCAATGGATTGATAGAATAACAGTGATATCAGCACCAAGCCTGACTCGAGTTTACCAGTGTACAGCTATACACTCAAATGTTTAGGAAGAGTAATAGATACTCATGAGTCTTTGGGGATCACCAAATTATTCGGTGTCACCTTCTGTGTAAGGCTGATGCTGTATCACTTTGCTACTCCTGTACCGAGTCCAGTAACTGGTATGTGACTAGAGCATATAAGGTGTCACATCTTGATTTGAAGGTTTCAGGAGCTGGAGAATTCACTCCCTCTCTTGGCAAGATATCTCACTGCCTTCATTCCTATTTTAAACTTAGCTTAATTCAGCTTCCCGTTACAGGATTTTTCATATGCTTTTTCCAGCAATAATACAATGTTGGTTTAATACCAGCTAGAGTCTATGCTACTTATTAAGTTTGAATCTAGTCTTCAGGGCGGCTGGACCTCTTTCAGTTTCCCATTGGAAGGCATTTTTTAATGTCCTCATAATTTGTATGGCTCTCTTCTTGTGCAGTCTCTAGATTTTATGGGTTTCTCAGCTGTGAGAGAGTTTCTCATGTTATTCTGATATTAAACTAATGAATCTTATGAACACAGCCCTGGTCTTGTCATCACTGTAGAACTGCCATGTCCCACAGCAAGCTCATGTTCAGCTCTATTTCTATTAGGACCCTTAAATCCATTTCCGAATCACTGCCTTCCAGTTGTATGCTCATAAGCTGTACTTTGCTTGTACCTAGCAATTAATAAAAAGACTATATATGAAACTGATTATAGTTACCCTTATCTATTATTTCATGCCAAATCAATGCAAATTGGCCCAACAAACTACCTGGCATATGACCATGTAGATTAGAGTCAAGTTACCTGTACTGGTTCAACTGAGGCAGGTTTCGCTTTGTGACACACAAAGTTAAATTATCTCTTCTTGCCTTCCCTATCTCCACAAATAAAGATGACTTGATTTTTGTTTAAAAAAAATTAGTCTTATATGCTCCCTTAGCCTTATTTATAGCCTCATTGCCCACATGCCTTCCATCACAGGCTACTTCTCACATGGTCTATTCCACAGGCATGCAAGGGTGTTTTATAACACCCTTTTTAAGACAGCTTTGGGGTCAAGAAACAACATAGATAAAAACTACTGAACTATCTCAGTCAACACGTTGTTCCCTGTTTGGATGGTTCAAGCTCTAGCACTCAATAGCTGTCCGAAATCCAGCTACAGCACTGGGGCTGATAAAGGGCTGCAAATGTCAATAAATCTGGTGGGGTATCATATAACACAATGAATGTTTTTTTAAAATATTTTCTGAAATAAAAAATCATGCCAAATATTCCAAATCTCACTTTATACCAGGCACAATATGGTATATCCCATTTCCTCTAGTTGAATCCCATATCAAGTTTTCTCAATATTTGCTGTCAACTGTCAAACAAGCTGGGCCAGGATTATCCAAGTTGTCTTGCTTTGCCTTTCTTTAACTCTCCTCTAGACTCCTTATTGCTCAAATACTTACTACAAGTTAGCAAGAGAAGGCTATGCATCTCACACAATTCTCTTGCTTACCTGGTGCTAGCTAGCCATGCTGAGTTTTATTTTTGAATTCTTCATGGTTGTTGTTTATCATCTTTCATAGTTATTTGTGAGGGTTGGAAAGTACTTTTGCATTCTCATGACACAGGATTACATCATCCTGCTTCATTCTAAACACAAAAGACAACTATTGAGTATTACTGCCTTCATGAATCATTAAGACTTTCACCATCTGTTAGCAAGCAAGCTAAACTATTGTTAGGAATTATTTTATTGCTATTATCCTTTAAAATGCTTAGGTGTCCTTAGGCTGCAAGGTAGAGGTTTCTTTTGCTCCCTCTCAAGTCTTTCCCCTCTTTATATTTCCACAGTCTCTAATTTACACAATTGCTACCTCCTTCCTCTTTCTCCTCCTCTTCTCCGTTTATTTGATGTATTTTTAATAACTGCCTTTACTTTATCACTTAATAAGGAGGTACCACTAGCCAAAGATGTCCTTGTTCACAATTATGAAATTGTGGGGTTTAGACAGCTAGTAAATTTTCCTAGAACAATTTCCGGTTTTCATTCACATGTTCCTGTCTAAGTGTTGCTATTTCTGTCCAAGTTTCTCTTCCCAACCACTTTCTTTCATCATTTTCCTGGTTGCTTTGGAGTACAAAAAACATGGCTAAACAGAGATATAGTAAACAGAACAGAAAGTAAGCGTTGCATCTTTGCTTAGGCGGGTTAGAAGCATTACAGCAAGGTCTTGGCTTAATATCTGAATAAGAAAAAAGGAGATTCTTTTCAATTTTCCTTCAGAATATGCTGGGACTAGGGTTCAGTTCCTCTTCTAATTTAGTCTAATTACTTAGTCATTAGCAGGAGTTACTAGCCTTTCCCGGGCAGTCTCTTTTCTAGGAACTAACCAGCTCTACCCAGTTTGAAAATTATTGGAAAGCTGTTAGGTATTATTACCAAAGAAATGAGAGGCTATTGCGAAAATTAGATTAAAAAGTCTAGAAGTTCAAAGAAGCACTAAAATACTGAGTACTTACTCCTTACATAAGCTTGTACTTTATTAACAATAATGATGATTCAATGTGCTGTTGGACTGGGAAGTCCTGGGGGAAAAACACTAGGGCATAGCATTGGTTTGCTAGATTTTTAATTTTTTTTTAGCACATTGGTGATACCCAAAAAACTAAGAACAGGTGAATGAAGTTGTCTAGTTGATGCTTTTCCTTCCTATTAAATGCTGCTGTGTGAGAATTATAGGGAAGCAAAGAGCAAGAGTTCCTGATAGTACAGAAGTCTACTAAAAGCAAAAGGGCTAATGAATATTAATTAGAGTCTTAATTACAATTGAGTGTTGATTTAGCAAAGATGTAGTATGAATATAAAGCAAATTTTTCATAGACTTTTTTTGTTTGAGGTGAAGTATGATAACAGACAACAAAAGGAATATCTAACCATGCATAAACAGAACTACTAAGTAGCTTTTCTGGTTTGTGTTGTTGGGTTTTTTTAAGTCAGATCTACTGCAGTAGCTAGAGGGAAGGGAAAAAGAGCAAAAATAAAAAGTTTTGGGAAAATAGTCTTCCTAATAAACATTATTTTTTATGTACTTTAGTACTGTTATTTGTGAGGAAAATAAAATAACAGAAACAGGTAAAAATGTCTGGCAGCAGGGAAAAAAATAACTATATAGCAAGAAGAAACCAGGGTTTTGAGGTATACAGAAGTCAGGGCTCTGTCGAAGAAAATTATAATTGTTGACCTTAAGAAAAGTCTGATTAACCCCAGGCATGTCTGCAGTTTTACTGTTACTTCAGGCAATATAACTGATGCAAGGGCTGAGTTGTTTGTTTTATTTATATTATCAGAGAGGAAGCAATTCCAGTAGAGGAATAAAAGAAGCAGATTTTTCCACACCAAAAATCAGCTTCCTCATTTAACTCATTTTAACTTTAAAATCTAGGATAAGAAAAGGTTCAGAAATTTCTGATTTTATTGGCTTCCTTAGCTGGCAAAAATTAACATAAAGAATTAGTCTCCACTTGCCAGGCTAAAATAAACCACATAGCGTTCTATATCCACTGGAGTTCAATTTACTTATCTTGAAAACACAATGATGAAATAATGCTGTAGCTATTTCTCAGTTATGGTGAAACCAAGAAAGCTTTATCAAAAACAAACAAAACAAAAAAACCCCACACGGAAAAAAATGTTTAACTGGGGCAGAGAACAGAACTAGGTACTAAATATTTTACTACAGAAAAAGATCTGGAACACAGACAGTTTGGTGCAGCAGATTCAGTTTTCCATGCTATTGGTAATTCTTTTCTAAAAGTAAGGGTTTGTTTGTTTTTGATGTTTTAAGAAACATCAGTAAGTGGCATATGTGGAGATTATACACAAATTAGATTTCAAATTCTACAAAAATTTCTTTTCAACATACAACAGAATATTTGTCAAATTGGAGTGGCCATGTTCAGTCTTATGTTTACATTTCTCTGCAGTTGAACGCTAAATTAGAGCCAGCACGTTGTCATCATTCTCTAAGACACTCTTGCTTGGTGCTTCCCACCTTCCCCCACCCCACCGCCACTATTGCTTTATACATTCCTTCAAATCATAGGAAAATTTATTGTCAACATAGGTGTTTGATTTCTGTTTTGCTGGGAAAGGGTCTCTTCTGCTTTAGAAACATAGCTCATAAATATAAAAAAACCCAAACCAAAACCAGGTACTTTAGATGACTATACAATGCTATTTCTCTATCTAGACTAATATAGATTTATCCTTACTTAACCTTTGACATCCAATTTTAAAAGATACCTTTGAATCCTTTAAGGAAAAAAAGAAAAGGAAACCTCTGTGATGGCAATGCAACATTGCAATAGGCTGCTCAGAGGTTTTGGCCACTCCATTCATTTAACGCTTTAGACCCTGAGCAACCTCATGTGTCTTAACAACTGGCCTAGCTTTGAGCAGAGAGTTGGATTTACTTCTCTAATAGTGCCAGCAAATGATGATACGATGCTTCTTTAGTAACAGGAGCAACACAATATCTCATCTGGATTTGAGTCCCACCGGCAAACACAAAGCAGCAGCCTCTCAGTGCCAGGATGCAGCACTCCGGACCCGCTGGTGCTGATGTCTGGAGCAACAGTGAAGCTTGGCAAGGTCAGGACTAACAGCAAAGTGCAATGAGAGCTCATGTGGAAGGCAGTGCTGATGGTGCTGATGCTGAAAGCGTCAAATATGCATGCTGTTGCTTTGAGTGGAGGATTGTTCTTCCATAAGACTGGACACAGAAGCATCTTCCCCTTGACAGAAGTGCTGTTCTTCAGTATGTAAAATAATTATGAGATGAATATGAATTGAAAGTGCACTTCCTCTTGACCTACTTCCCAGGCAGGAAAGCACAGCTTGATGCCCTCCTGTTTGGAAAGGTAAAATTATCTCTCCGCATTCCCCAGGCTCTGCATAAGCCTCTATTGTTTGGTACCAACCACATGGCTAATTATCATACCTACTATGCAGTCTCTTTTAATGATTTCCTTCCATCTCCTGTCAACACCCATGCTGACTAACCAAACTGGTTCCTTTGGAGAGAAGTGTACCTGTTTACCCTGTCAATAAATACACCTCTTTTTTGTTTGTACTGTGAAGGTAGACAGTCAAAACGATAGTGTAAGCTGGTTTTGGGAAAGTGGCGATCATTTTGAGGTGCTCCAGGACTACGTGCATCTGAATCCTGCCTCATTAACTGAATAGACCTTTAGTCACAAGGTTGCAGGATGTATCTTTTTACTTCACCACAAAATCAATTACATGTTCCATTAATGCCGACAGTTTGGCTGGGGCTCTCAGCCTTCACCTATAAGTCCGACTGCAGCTCAAAGCTTAGAGCACGACAGTAATGCCACTTCAGTGACAACCTCCTTGCATTTATAACGTAAGCTCCAGAACTAGTGCTTTTGATACCTTGACCTTCCTGTCCCTTCATGGAGGTCTGTGGCTCTCATTCTGGTGTCTGTAAGAAAATAAAGAGGATACCCCAGCACAGCTCTTACCAGCATTTCAAAGCCACCAGTTGTGCTGGCATTCTGAAAACTGATGAGAGGCTTTCTTGGATTTGGCCCTTGCATTGACAGGCAATGATTATTGGAGGCCATTTCCTCCTCCTGTGGAACCAAAAGTAACTACTTGAAGAGCTGCTGGGATTTTCTGACCTGGATAGGTTTCCCACAAGGAGGAAAAAAAAAAAAGGAAAATAAAAAGAAAAAGAGGACGCAGAAAATAAATCTGTTTGATGATACATTCAATTTGTGATTTTCTAGGTAGCTGTTACAACTGATGTTTTGCTGTAGGAGGGCATTACTGTGTCCAGGCTGTGAGAGCAAGCACCAAAAGTATAAGGGAGAAAAGAAAGCTCAGCAAACAGCAGACAGCAGGCTCTGGAGATTCGTAAGTTAGCACTGAGCCAAGCCAGTAAGTCTCTGCAGCCCCATGTAATATCATGCAGCTGTACCAAGCTGGATTGGAAGCAGTAGAGAGCAGGGTGTTGCTAAATGATTGTTCAGTTAATCCATAACCTGGATAAACTACCCAGAGATAAGCAAGAGATGATGGTGTGTAAGTTGCTAGAGCAAAATCTTGATTCTAACTTCACAGGCGTAAGTCTGCAGGTCACAGCAAAGACAATTTATACTAGCAAAGAATCTGATCACAAGAGGTGTTTTTTCCCCGCCTATATATTTAACACCAAAGATAAAGCCTTTTGTTGCAAACTTCACCCAGGATGAATTGTGAATCAGTGTATATGAATCACCTACCAAACCCTCAAGTGCGTCAGCGATAAGAGAATATAAATTCAAAAGTGCAGGTGCCATATCAGCAGCTGGAGCGGAGCTGACAACACAGCTAGAGACAATGACCGTTCCTGGATTTCTTCTTGGCTATGGTTTGCATTTTTCATCTCACTTTCCATGTTAAGATATGATACATCTGGATGATGTAACCTTGATGACAAATCTGGCTGTCCATCTGAGTTGTCTTGGCTTGTCAGGAATGCTAATGTCGTTCTCTGTTTGCGCATCCGCAATAGCTGCTAGAATCTTCTAAGTCACTAACTAAACTTCCCATAACCACCAGGTGTGTCCCGTGACCAAGTTACACTTCTAGATTTGTTTAGTCTCATGGGATTCAGGGTTTTGTTTTGGGTTGTGGTTTTGGTTTTTAGGGGGGAGAGGGGTTTGGGGGGGGGGGGGGCAGGGGTGTTTGGGGTTTTTTTTAAACGTACTGATGCAACACTCTTCTACCCAGATGACGGTTCTGTTGTCAGCAAGGATACTTAACAGAGAAACTCTTTGATGAGATTAATTCACAGGAAACTGTTTCAAAGTAATTGTTTTGGTTGTCAAAGCAAGCACATCTTCCACTGAATTGGGTTCCGATTTTCTTAATTTATTTCTGCAGCCTAATTAAATGCATTTTAATTAATTAATTAATTATACTAGAGAAGACACCCTAGCACAGCCCACTGAATACCTGCTCCTGTTTTCCCTGTGAGGACAGTGGAAGCTTCTCCCCACCTCCCCAGCTTTCAATTGAAACACAGCTGGCCATCAAATCAGGTACATGTCGAACAGGTCCCTGGCTGAAGACAGGTCCCTGGTTGAAGGGTGGTTTCAGTCAAAAGGCCATTCCACAGCCATTTGTTTAAATGTTGCTTTGACTTCCCTGATGCAAAACACTTCCTGTGACACTTTAGATACACCAGCATAATGAAGCTCAGGGTTTATTTCCTTCCACCTCCCTTCAAGTGATTAGAAAGACTTCAGACCATGTAATTTTCAGAGAGTGGTATTTTGCTCTTCTGCTGCCTGAGCAAAGTATTATGGCTGAGAAATTCCCACTGGTTATACTAGAAATTCCAGCCCTGTTTGGCTCGTTAAAAGGAACAACAGCACTTAGCTTAATGGTTAGGAGAGACCACTATTAATTTTGAAGCGGAGGATTTACAAATCAGTTATTGCTTGTCTGAGACAGAATGCTGGACTGGATGGGTAACAACAACAAGGTCTGATCAGAGACAAACCCATTCAGGACACCTTGTCTCCACTAGCTAGGCAGGAATTGGCAATCTGATCTTCCTCCCCACACACGCTTGCTGTTTGCAGAGCCCTCTCACAAGCACAGCTTTAGCCACATGAGCTTTCTTGGTACCTCGTGAATGCTTACTAACTCATTTCTATTCCATTATCCAAGCCCTTGCTTCTGGAAGCACCAAAGCCTATACTCTGCGATGCTTAAACAGTCTCTTTTTGAGATACTCTTCCCTAAACCTTGTCATCTCTGTCTTAGGGTACAAAAGCGATGGTGTACATTCCTTCTCCTGCCAGATTTCAGACAGGTAGACCACCACTTAAGGATATACTGGAACACTCCCTTCAGAGCATGATTGCCCTACATCATTGTTTTTAAAACTGAAACAGGAGAACGAAGTCTGTGCTTGCTTGCATTCTGTGCACTATCAGTAAGTGGGGTTGCATGGGATTTAGGTCAAGGCCAATTCTATTTCTAAAACACCATCAAATCTGACCTTTAGTATCGCTTTTACATAAAGCTGAACAGCCACAGCAACAGCTGTGCAAGGAACTGAGCCCAAAACATAATACTTCTCCAACTCTGCTGCAGTGTCCTTTCTGTGGTGCAAGGAAATTTAAGACTTCAGGAGGCTACTATTGACATTCACATAGTGTTAAAGCAGGAGAGACAGTTTTAACTGAGAAGAAATTTTATTGGAAGAGTGTGTGTCAGGTGGTTGGTATTCAATATTCCAAAGAATAGAGTCCAGGGCTACAGCAACCATTTAAAAAAACACATCAAATTTAATAAGAGGTAGTTTTACATGCATGACCAACTTCTTAAGTAGCTCTTTTTACAGAGCTCCCCTCTGAGCTTTGTTGTAAACATTACTCACTATGATCTTCCAGTCACAATTTAGTCCAGGGTCTGTCTTATGCGTTATCTTAACACAACATAAAAGCACAAAAAAGAACTCTAAACCAGATGATTAATAGAGGGGAAAGGAAGGAGAGCGCACTCTACAGTTGCTGCACATTTATTGTGTGGATTTCTGCAGCACTCTATTGTAAGTAAGCTGTATCAGGCATCTACCAAGCAATTATGGTTTCTGAACTCTTTGACCTTAGACTTCAGTCCCTAATTTGCAGCTGGTCAGAGGCGTTTCCAAATTATATGACACACTTTTGCAATTCTCCATGACCTAAGACTCTATCTAGGTAGCATACAACCCCATTCAGTCATCATCATTATATTTAAATTCATAATCCACAGGAAACAACGCTAGGGTATGAACAGAAACACAGGATAACCAAGAGCACTGCGAAAATTCTTGCTACCATCTTAAGAGTGGAGGAACGCTTTGCATTTACAACTGAGCACCACCTGCTGGTTACCTCACCTAATCCAGCTATTGCTCCTGGCACCCTCCTCCCAGTTAATCCTGGGATCACAAACTAGACTTTGGTAAAACTGCACAGATGTAGATGTTACAGCTGGGTGCTGTGACACAGGACATGAGACTTCCAAGCCGAGCTGCTTAACTCCCAAGAGGAGAAGGTGGAGGCAGCTGTGAGGCCACCGGTGGGGCACCCACCAGAGGGAGACAAAGCTCTGTGGCCCCCTGACGTGGAGGGCAGCGGAGCCATACCCCTCCCCGCTGGGTTCACTTCCCACTCAGTCTCAGAGACCACCACAAAGCAAATAACTCGCAAATAAAGAGCAAAAGCAGCGAAGGTCCTTTCTCCTTTTCTACTGAATTCCCACATGCTTCATCCTCCTCGTTTTAACTGACTTCTCCTGAAACATACAATTTCATCTTAATCTCTCCAGCATCCCCTAACAATGGAATGCAAGTTGCTGGCTTTCTCACCTAGTTCCCCTGTTGTGACAGTGACCTAGTGATCTCAGTTTAACATTAACTACTTAACCCAGTTTGCCAAGAAGAACAGGCCTGTTACTTGCCAGCAGGAAAAAATACATAAATGTATATCCTAGCACTTCAATTCTGCCACTTCACTCTTATAAAGTATTTTAATGGAGATGCTTTCATAACCACACTGTTGGAGTATAATTTAATTTAACATTACAAACTTAAGAAGAGACAGCCAAAGAGAAGTGTTTTAATTGTTTAACTTTCATTGAACTCATCGTAAGCTGGACAGGGAAATCCCAGTACTGTTTTTCAGAAATGCAAGATATTACTGGCCACCAGCTGTTCACTTCTGATCAGGAGTAACTCACAATTTATGTCTAACATACTGATCTACCAATGGCCATTTTTCTAGCCCGTTATATCGCTGCCCTGAACTTAGCATGGCTAGCTGTTGCAGCACCATCAAGCTGCACTGAAGGATGGAAAGGAAAAGGAAAAACAACCTCATTCTATGAAGCCTTCTGTCAACACAGCAAGCTATAAATCCAAACAACAGGATCACCCCACCCTTGAAATTCCTCCAGGAAGACAAGGGAAAGCCAAACCTAATATTTCTAATTACCAAGGAAAACCTTCCACTCTATAACCACCTTAAACCCCCTCCCTGAGCTTTACTGTACTTCTTAAGGCAGGGCCTTGGCCTAGCTTTCAATCAAATTATTAATAGGAACAATAGAGTCAAAGTTTCCCAACTCAGATGCCTTAAGTTGTTAAACCCATCTAAAGCAACACGACACCAGATATGCCGATTTCAGATTTTCCCCCATACCCAGGGTTTTGTAAGGATGTTGTGTTGGATCTTTCCTTTGCTCAAACGTCAGAAGGGCTCCCTTGACAAGCCAGTTAGCTGTGTACCTTGGCCCTTGTCCTCTCTAGTGACAACAACTTGGCTGGGAATGCTGGGTCACCTGCAAGAGCTGAGCCTCTTTGGGGGCTTGGACCTTGTGTGACATACTTCAAAATCTCATTAGGTCTGTAGGGTTTGGGAAAATATGCCCCAGGAAAAAAAATATATAATTGCTCCTTGTGATCCTTGCAATCTTTTTGCTGTCCCCAGCTCCTTCTCTCCCACTGTTAGGGTCAGACTGCTGAAGGAGCTGCCTCCATGGGAGTTGTATTAGAATATGAGTTGTATAAGAATATAAGAATATCCCACAGAACCTGGTGCTGCTGCCTTTCCGCAAGGAGACTCACCATGCAGGCTGGTATGCAGGCTTCAGTGAGGGAGCTGGGTCTTGCACAGGGATAATTTCTTCCAGAACAAAGTTCCACAAAGACTAATTGCAGCAGCTGACATAACTGCTTAGCTTGTTCGCGTCCAATTTACTATACAGACAAAGTAAGTTGCTTACTCCAGTAAAAAGGTCATGGCTGGGACACACATCCCCACCTGGGGATGGTCTGGGAAGACAACTGCCCATTTGCCCTGTGCCAGTTGTTCTCTCCTTGGCCATCAGAAGGCCCTAGAAGAATGGGAAGAGCACCCACCATGGGGCTAGGCAGGGGAAAGGGCAAGTAACTTGGCAAGTATCAGTGAGAAGTCTGGCTGGGGGCCTTTAAGGAGACCAGCAGGTTTATACACACCACGTAGTGGAAGTTGCTGGGACAGAAACCAAGACTGAAGGAATAGACTCACCATACAAAAGACACTTTGTTTTAAAAGTCAGTATGTCTCACCCAACAATTTCCCTAATTAAAGAATTAAGAATTACCCTTTTTTAAGCTTAATAGAGTGTACTCATAACTCCAGTTTTACAGACTAGAGGCTATTATTTTAATTTCTTTCTTGCTTTTTCATGTGAGATGATTCTACTTCGAGGTTCCGGCGGCTTCAGGTTTCTGTCACATATGGCCAAAAAAACAGGTTCTGGCACAAAACTCATGCTGACCCCATCTGGATTTTCCTGTCGGTTCAGATTCGTGTAACTTCAGTAACAGCAGCAAGACTGCAGAGAAACCTGAGCATTTTCTTTGCAATATGGTCCTCAAAACAATGATCGAATCTCCCCAAATGACACTAGATGTGCCCATGAAAGAGGAAAATTGGAGAAGAGCAAAAGGGTGGGATTACTTGGTTCCAGCAGTGGTCAAGGACTCAGCAAGCTGCAGTCTGAAGAAAGGGAGGTAATGGTGCATCTGTCAGAAAAGTAGATCAGGTTCTGGGTTACTTCTATTACAGGCTGCCTGTGCACTCCTAAGCAAGTTTATTTGTGGCTGTCGTAACAGGACACCCACGTGTGATGAGGTGTCTGGGTGCTTGAATCAGAAAATAATAGCATCCCCTCTTCATGGGATAGTTCCCCTGCTTCTGCAATTGAGGTGTCTCCTTCCTGACTTGAACTACAGTGACAATTTTTTTTCCAGAAAATGAGTGGAACAAAGTGCTGTTGTATTCAACATCTTACCTGCTCGCAGGTTTCAGAGGGGCAAAAAAGTAATCATAGTTGCTTAGAAGATAATAATACCTCTAGGCCTCTCTAAAGCATTTCACCAAGTGTTTTCAACTGCTTTAAAAGTCTGAACTTGTAAATGTTTCCCAACAGATCACTTCAGAGCTATGCAAGACACCTCTTGAACATACAAGTTCATTTTCTTAGCTGCCTTTTGAGGATGCCTAAGCAGCAGGCATCTCCAATGGTGAAAAACAGCTGTCTTCACTAGTGAGAATTTGTTTCAAGTACCTTCTTGACTCAGTCTTGCTGACCCTTTCCGAAGCAAGCCGTACTTAACAATTGTTTCATGTTGCCACTCAAAGGAGAAATTAAGTTTAAGCCAGTGAATCCATATTCAATTAAGAATCTTGAATGTACATCTTGAAGGGCTAAGGTAGCACGTGTAAGAGAAAGGAAGGCCCCTTCCTGGGAACGTTAGAAATCATCTATGTTCACATCTTGTCATGAAAAAGTAGTGCTTCTTGTTGTTGGTAGCTATCTTCTGCCAGGTAGGTGAATCATAGAACAGTTTGGATTGGAAGGGACCTCAAAGATCATCTAGTTCCATCCCCCTGCCATGGGCAGGAACACCTCTCACTAGAGCAGGCTGCCCAAGGCTCCATCCCACCTGGCACTGAACACTGCCAGGGAGGGAGCATCCACTGCTTCCCTGGGCAACCTGTGCCAGGGCCTCAGCACCCTTACAGTGAAGAATCTCTTCCTAATATCCAATCTAAGTCTACTCCCTTCCAATTGAAAACCATTCCCCCTCATCCTATCACTCCATGCCCTTCTAAAAAGTCCCTCCCCACCTTTCCCACAAGCCCCCTTTAGGTACTGGAAGGCAACTAGAAGCTCTCCCTGGATCCTTCTCTTCTCCAGGCTGAACAAGCCAACCTCTCTCAGCCTGTCTTCATAGGAAAGGCTTTGTAGTGAAAGTAGGAGACTAAGAGGCAGGACACCGGTCTCACTCTGTACTCTGCCACCCTTTACTGATCACCCCTTTTGGCTCCTCAGCTGGTTCACTTATTAAAACGTGAGTAATAATTACATGTGAAAATACTCTGCACAAGCTAACAATCAATCCTATTAAAATTCAGATTAAACTTTAAGGAACTCTCTACCTTTTTATCTCTAATATAATTCAGATAAGAGGTTCTGACTGAGACCAGAGCTCTGTTGTGGTAGTTACTGCACACACACACACAAAAAGGAGGCATTTTCTTGTGCTGGAAGGCTCTTTAAAAATGAGAATAGAAATAGCTTATCCCCATTTTTACCAAGAATCCAAAACAGAAATTGCACAACAGCTCAGAGCCAAGCTCAGACCTCTCCAGCTCCTAGAAGTGTCTTCATCCACACAGTCCCATTCTTGTCCATTTTAGCCACCGCAGCAGTGACACCCTCTAAAGCATAGCTCAACTACTTGCCATAATTGATCCAAGAACAGGAGCCATAGCCTCAGTCAGACAGCAACCAAACCACAAGCAGAAATAATAATGCATTCACCCCACACGAAGCGATACTAAACCCACGGCAAGCACACACGACAGTTCTTCAGCCAGGCTGAGACAGATGCCATGGATGTGCTCAGTGGTACTAGGAGGTGCTCCTACACACGGTCCTCTCAAGCGTGGCCCCTTGTGTCCTCTCCAGGATACCCATGACGCCAGCCCTGGCTGGGCGGTAGCCGCTTTCCTTGGCACAGTGGGTTCCCAAGCAAGAGACAGACCTGCAAGCCAGAGCTTAATGGAAGGGTGTTACCGCTAATTGAATCTGAATAGCCATAGCCATACATCACTTTGCATCTTCTCACGTTAAAACACAAGAGCCATTTGTTGGAGCACTCTAATGTGTTTAAAAACCTTCCCAGCGAAGGCTGATGTTGTTTCTAAGCTGACATTCCCAAGGAGGCTGGCACAGACCTGAGATACCACTCTGTGTACTACCCTGAAGTCCAGTGTAACTGCAAACGCCTGCCCCCGTAACCCTGGTTACTGCCTCACTAGTGTCTATATACAATACCTAGTTGGGCCAACCTTGGGTAGAAAGAAAGAAAAAAACCCAAACCAACAAGAAACAATATAAAAAAAATGTGGTTAAGATTTTATGAAAGTTTAGATCATCAACAGCACCTTTTTTTTTTTTTTTAAAACATCTGATGGCATGAGGCCAGCTGTGATCTGACACAACTCAGAGTGTGTCAGTCCTGGACAAAACCATCAGATTTAACCTTTTTAAACCCAGAGATCAGCTCAGTTTCCTCCAGAGAAGGACACTAAGCCTGGCAGCTTTTTAAGAAAGAGAATACGATGCATCCAGGTGAGATTAAACCAGCAGAGTCTGTTTGGACATGCTGGTGAGCACGGCAACAGGAGACAGACACTGACCCACAGGACAAAGACATTGTGAGTGGTAGCACAAATGAAACTGGAAATAATGCTCTGTGGCTGAAAGGCCTTATAAATAATAGAGTTTCACTGTTTCTGGATATGATTTCATCAGCTCTGCCTCCATTGAAACCCTCAGTTGTGTTCTCCACTTTTTCCACCTGGATTTTCACTTCCTTTCTGTGGAGAGCTCTGAGCACTCAGAGAGCAACTGGGGGCACATACATATAAAAATCTGCAGATGAACCTTAACTCCCTGTCTGGAGTGATGTTTAGCTGGGAAATACTGCAAGAGGTAAAGCCTCCTGGGAATAAGAAAATCACCTACCTGATATCATCAGCTTCAGTGCATGATGAATTCAGCCCACGTGTATTATGTGCCCAACACAGGTACATACCACATGTCTACTGTAGATCTGAGCCATCTCTCTGCTTTCACATCACCTACATGAGCATTCTCATTCTTTCACAGATGGGAAAACTGAGATCCAAGGAGGGGAAGTAGGATGCCCTAAGTCACACAGCAAATGACAAAATAGCCTTGGGCTTCCTCATGTGAAAAGCGACATCGGGCCAGGGCTGGGATGGTTCTGTGTACAGAGTTGCAGGTCACTATGTGAACAGACCACAAGGGACAATTGCGATATGCTTGTCCCATTCTAAGATTTTATTATTTATACCCTACACAGCTGCTACAAGCCACAGTCAAAGGAGAACTGGACCTTTGGTCTGATCCAGTACAGCTATTAATGTGTTCCCTTGATTTTGGAAATCAACCTGACCCCTCAGCATTTAGATGCAAACACCCTTGGTCTTGGAAGAAATTCAGATTTAGGACCTTGCTTTAGGAATGTTTTGTATTAAAGTGATTTATATGAACACATTTGCTCTTTGGATCTGGCAGCAGCTGCGATCAGGCCCAGCTTTTCTTAATATTTTGGGCCATAAGCCATCCAGCTTGGGGATTTATTCATCTTAACGTGTTTAGCTTTGTAAGCACAATGCAGTAGTTACTGTTGTGCCTCCCGGCTGCTCTTCCATTTTTTATAAACTCATTTTCTCTGCTAACCTACTTTTAATTTTTTCCTGTAAAGCTGTTTTTAGTCCTTCCTTGCTTCCCTCCTCCCCACCCCCTCTCCCTCCCCCTCCCACAAACACTGGGATAAAACTGCTCTAGGTGCTAAACACTAGTGACTTGAATAGGCTCCAGCTTCTATATCCTGGCTTTGGAAATAATTGTTCCCACTAATCCTTTTGAGTGCACTCCCAATTCCATACATTCAAAGAGCTGTGTCCCACTCCCTCCCCCAATTGCTTCTGTTCAACAAGCAGAGATCATGCATCAGCACATTGTAATTGCTGGTCCCAAGCAGTTCTTGAGCCCCCAAACCCACTGTTTCTGAGCTATGGATAGAGGCTCCTCCACCAGCACCACTCCTCTTCCCACCTCATCCTCATCCCAGCTACCTGGAAAAGAAAAATTATCTTCTATTCCAGCTCAGGCCTGCAGCGTGCCAGTCAATTCCTGGATCCCTTCAATTCGGTATCATAAATACGCTTAACGAGGGAGTTTAATATAGATTTGGCAAGACAGTTATTTGAACAATACATAATTTATGTTGCCCTGTAGCATGGGAAGCCGTGAGTGGCATCTGAGAGCGAACAGATTCAAGAAACTCACCATACAGCAGTGCAAAGTGCCGAGGGGGAAAACAAGGAGGGGTGGGGGGTGGGGAGGAGGAAAAAGGAGACAGCAACCCAAGGAAGGGGGTGCATGAAGGAGCAGAAGAGCTTCATAGCAGGAAAAAGCATGAAAGAAAGACAAGGCGAAAGGCACAGGGTGAAGAGTGGAGAAGGAGAGAAGAGGATGAAAGGAGACAGGAGTAGCTGAATAGAAGATGCAGACAAGGGCAGAGAGGGTCTGCAGGATGAGCCAGAGACGAGAAGCAGCATGGAAAGGGAGAAATGGAGGGCAGAGCACGCACACTTGCTGTGACAAGCAGGGCTCTGCAGGCTGCAAGCGCTGCAGCCAGCCAGCAAGTGGAACCAACTGCTATGCCAGCCGGAGGGCAAGCATGAGGAGAGGCACCCCAGCTCTCATGGGGCTCTGCTACCTCGTGACTCACACCCACCCCTCTGCTCCCCCCTGCCAGCCACAGCCAGGGGACTGCTCCACTTCCCTGCCCGCTTCAAACCCTTCAGCTCTATGCAGTGTTATGTCTGTGGCTGTTATGTCTCCTGCACAGCCTTGATTTAGGGAGTTGCAGTGAGAATTTGAGGCCAGCATTTCAGCTGGGTAACCAAGCAAGGCTCTACTGGCAGTCTCACCTGACCGCACTTTCATCCCTCTATCAATATCACCCCTTAGCTCAAGGATGGGAGTCGTAAGTGCTGCACCACAGTGACATCTCTGCCCAAGAGAGCTCACCAAATTTGCCTGTCTGTGTGAAATGAGACACATAGGAGGTGGATGAAGCAAGTGGAGAGTGGGAATTTGGCAAGACTAAAGAACACAAACAGCAAGCACACAGGAGCTGTGCCTGCCCTTTGCTTGGGCTTCCATTTCTGAGAGGTTCTGGCCCTCTGTTCCTGGAAGTTACTTTTCGGTTGTAGAGCTCTCATCCAAACAGTTGGTGTCAGCAAGCCCTCTGCTACCCATCACAGAAGTGGAGGAACACCTCATAGAAAGACCTCCATCAGGACCACTTTCATGCACAGGGAGAGCCCAAGTTACCAGGAGAGAATCCCTGATTTATTTTCTGGGGTTTACCCAACAGGAATTGAAGGCAACACGAGCACTTGGCTCTGAACAGGACCCCTGGCGAGCAGAACAGATGGCTATGTTAAAAGGAACAAGCCCTAAGCACAACAACTGGACTAACTTCCACAGAGTCCAAAGAGGGGGGCTGGCCCTGAACACTCAGTTTTCCTTTTGCCTGCAACATCCATGACGAGGTTTACTATTAGTTTTGTTCATGAAATGCTGCCAAGACGCTTGCTGTTGTGCCAAGCAGGAGAAAGCCAGCCTTTGCCTCGCAGAGCTCCTAACATAGTTGGTATTGACTAAAGGGTTCCCTGGGTGTCCCTTCTCTTGCACGCAGGAGGCTGTGCACAAACGCGCTTCCTCACCTGCGAGCTGAGGTGTACAGCTCTGTGAGGGACACCTGACCTGCGGGTGGGCACACCTCTGGTAATTGCTGCCGCTCCCAGTGCCGCCATGGACACCGGCTGCACCCAGGCAGGGCACATAGGCCAGAAGTATTCAAATTGGCTCCGTTCATCCCAAGGAACATGGTCAGGAGCTGCAGGGACCGAGCTTCTCGCGAAAAGCAGAGCAGCTAATAACCAGGCACTCTGAGTGTTGACGGAGAGTGGGGCCTTGAATCTCTCCACTTCCTGTGTGTAGGAAGGGAACTGTGCTCCTCTCCTACCCTGCAAGCTGATGACTCTGCATGCTTAAACCTTCATCAACTGATGTTTACAAAGTACTTCTAAAGCTGCCAACTGGCAAATACTGTGGAAAAACACACCAGATTTTCCCTGGTGCCTGATGTTCTGTGTGTGTGTGTGTGTGTGTGTGTGTGCACGCGCGCCTGTATGGCTGGCTGTTTATCCTCTGAGATCCCCCCTGTCAGGCAGCTCCGCACCTACCCTCCCCGTGCACAGCCTGCATTCATGTCTGTTTTCTTTGGCGTCCTCCAGCATTTCCCTCGGAACTAAATGGCCAATAATACAGTGTCTCCTCAGATATCCCCCACTGCCAGAGTGCTCCCATGAAGAGGATTATCATTCCCATACTCGGGAGCCTCACACTGTTCCACTATCTCTTTCAGGCTGTTCTCCCCTGGGGATAGGGCTACAAAACCCACAAAGCACTCACAGATTTGCAATTAGATCTTTGCTGTAGGTTTTTGGGGTGGGGTTTTTTTAATTATTATTTTTTGGCCCTAAAAAATACAAGAAGAGAAACCAAAGAAGTTGCCCATGTAGCTTTAAGAAAGCTCTGTGCTTCCCTCGGCCCAAAGCCTGGAAGCTTTAGAAAGAAGCATTCAGACAAACCTCCTCCAGAAGTTTTCAGAAGAAACTAGCTATTTCTTGTAAAAATAAATGCGTAGTAGAAAGCAAAGAATTTCCCATGAAAACTAATTTCAGTGGAAATTTTTCAGGTAGCTCCAGTGAGCTGTGAATGTCAGGATGCCCTCTGGTGCCAGAGACAGGTTTCACAGACCCTGGGACCTGCCAGCTCCCTACAGCAAAACTAGAGATTAAGTTTTAAAAGAAAAAAAAAAAAACCCAAAAGAAACCAAAACAACCCCCAAAACAAAATCCAAACAAAAACAAACGAACTCCACACCACAAGGGAAAAAACCCAGACGCCACCCTACTTGTGCTGATATTAATGCATCCTTCTATAAGCATTCCAACAATTAAAAATATCAATAGAAGTGAGAGTTAAATATTTGTATGAGAGCTTTGAGTAAGAATAAAGCCTCTGGTTTACAGGACATAGACGGGTGCCGCACTCAGTCCCTGTAGCTATCTCTATTGCTGTGCCACGTTTACACAAAAGGAAGCAGAAAGGGGATTTGCAAAGACTCTGCTGGCTTCAGCCTGACCTCAAGCAAGGAAAGAGGCTGCCTCATACAGAAAACCAAAACATCTGGAAATCGGAATCGGGAGCCAAGCTTCAGCACCAGTTCAGTCAGCGCTATCGTGTGACTGGACTGTACTTTTTCAAGTTCTAATTTCCCTACCCTTAAGAAGTGGGCAATAATGACAAAGCCCCATATTTGGAAAATGCTGCATATTGGTAAGCACTTTTTTCCCAGCAGATGTGCTGGCTCCGCAACAACCCTTACAAGATAAACTTGATGTCTGACTGCCAAATCCAGGTTTCTTCTCCTTGGCCAGTGGGGAAAAGAGAAAGCAGCAATCCTGACTCTCAGAAGGGGAGCACTGTTGAAGTAAAAAGAGAGAAAGACACCAGCTCCAGCCTGGTGACATAAATCCTTCTGATGACCTTTGACATATGCCCTGTAACTTGACTTAGGGCTCTGTTCTCCAAGCAGGAGTAATTTAATCTCCCCAGTGATCCTCTGTAACTGCCCACAGCTGACTGGGCAATCCTGCTGCAAAGAAACCTGTGTTGCTTCAGAATCGGCTCCTAAACCACAACAGTTTATGGGGCTGAACTTTAAGGAAAAAGCAGAAACTTTTTGAAAGACTGGAAATGCATTGTGACAGCTCGAAAACGCACAAGGATGGCTGCATCATAAGGACTTAGAAACAGAAATTATGGGGGTTTTATTGCTCAGTGCACGGGTTTTCCAGATCCCGTGACTCCACATCCGAGAACTGTGGTGGTCGCTACCTATGGCACCAGAGAGGGGAACGTGCCTTTGCGCTTATCCCCAGGACAGACGCCCATCCGAAAGCCTTCTGTTTTCACTGGGACACAGAGTTCAGCACGTTGCAACTCTGCCCCCTTTCACATCCCACTGGAGAGGGGTGTGGGGTCAGCTCAGAAGGAGGATGTGTTTGTGTTCAGCGAGGGCGCCTCCCAACGTGTTTTATTTGTCTCCACACTAGGACTGCGAACAGATGTCTCCGCCTCCTTGTACCAGTCACTCATTTAACAAAAGCTCTGCCTTGTTTGTGCAGTGCCCTTGTTCTCACACCCTTAACTCATCCTTACGCAGAGATAAACCGTGAATGCACAGCCTTGTGAGGCTGCAGGGTGGAGGGCTGACTCTTCAGGAATAAACATGTAAGGACAAGAAAGGGGTCAAACATCAAACCTTGCACCACTTGGTATGGGCACGCTCTGTTGCAACAGGGTCACAGGCTTTTAAGCCAGCTGAGTGGGGGAAAATACCTAAATGTAGGTTTTTAAGACCCATGCCCAGCACCAGACCTTTTGCTGGCCTCCTTTCCCAAGACAGAAGACCTCTGTCAGAGTCCTTACCAGCTTTCGAGACTTCTACTTTTATCTTCTTCCAGTATCTTGTAACTTCTACAGCAAGAAATACAGGCTTTGCAAAGGAGCCTCTTAACCACAGTAACTTTAGTGTTAGAAACCACAAGAATTACATACTTTAAGCTATCAAAAAAAAAAACCAAAAGAAGCCCCAAAAGCACTTTCTTACACCAAGCCAGCCCTTTCTTAGGGATCCCGATTCACCAATACTTCAAACTGCCACATGCAGCAAGGGGGATTGCAGGCACAGGCCACAACCCCCTTCCGAAGTGCAGCCCCAGTTTCAGCATTTCAGCATCAGACGTACAGCCACATGCAGCGAGCACTTCCCCAGCACCAGCAGCTTTGCTCACACTCCCACCCCCACTCAGAAAAAGGGGGTGCACAGGGACCAGAGACAGCCACTTCAAGCACTAGCTGTAACCTTTCCCACACAATACCCAGAGCGCAGAGGAAAGATTACATTGGTACTTTATCCAGTAGAAAAAGACCAAAAAATAAAGGACTTACTATTTAATGCCAGCTCAGCCCTACCTCCAGCATGCCCACAGAGAAATCTGTTCTACCACTCTGAGCAAACAATGGCACCTCAGCCTCACAAGCAGCACTTACCTCCAGATTTAAAGGGTTGTCCATCAGGCACCGCTGAGGACAAGGCTGCCAGCCTTCACTACAGTGGACAGGAGTCTGGATACCCAGAATTGAAGCCTGTCTGCCACATGGAAGTGTTGTTGTTCTTTCTTTTTAAGACAGGTAATCACAGCTGGCTGCAGATATATCTAAATCTTTGGTAATTGTTGCCTTTACTAGTGGTTTATTACTAATTGATGACACTGGGTGAATTGTAAACTAGCATCCCCTTTTCTACCTTTTTTTTTTTTCCTCCCATCATTTGGGTCAAGATAGCTGACAGAGGACCTCACTTAACAAGAGAGAGAAAAAGCGGATGTTTATGCTGACAAAAAGCGTGCCTCAATGAGTGGGTAAGGTTAGGTGTGATGGACCCTGTGCCTTGTCTCAGACTGTTTCAGTGCCTGGCATTCTGAAGAAATAGTGCCCCTTGTTTCAGAAACAAAAATCTGGATTATTCTATCTGCTCCCACCTCTTGTCTATTGATGATACTATTCCTGGAGTAGTATCCAGGAATAAGTGTTTGGAGGAGACATTGACAGTCCTTCGAACACTCAACCTGAAGAGCTCTCAATCCCCTGTAAGTTTAAGGCTTGTCTGCGCCCTGAAGGAAGAGAATTTAATATTCCTTGAAAAAGCCCTGGCTTGGGGTAATCTACATTATTGTAACTCTGGTCAAGCTTTGCTTTCCACAAAAACACCCAGTATTTTTTTAACCCTGCTGAGCTCTTGATCCCTGCAAGTATCTTGTGCCTCAATATCATGAGGTGACTGTGAGGGGAAGCTAAGTGCTCTCAACACATTTAAAGCATGCAACTTTGACTCTTTCTCAGCCTTTCTGGATAAACCCTGTGGGGAGGCAGTAGCCCGTTTGACATGGATGGGTCTGTCGGCTTAGCAATTACACCAGTTCAGGCTGTCTCTCCTGTCTCCCCAGGGCATGAATCCTCGGCTCCAGATTAACGGGCCCATGAACATCAACCACTACGCGACGAAGAAGAGCGTGGCGGAAAGCATGCTGGACGTGGCACTGTTCATGGCGAACGTCACACAGCTCAAAGCAGTGCTGGAGCAGGGGACGTCCTTCCAGTACTACACCACCCTCATCGTACTCATCAGCATCTCCCTCTTCTTCCAGGTGATGATCGGGATTCTCCTCATCATCACTGGTAAGGTGGCCACTGAGACATATGCATGCTTGCTGCAGGGGCAGGACTCCCCATAGCTTGTCTGGCAGAGGGGTGGGAAGGGAGAAACCTCTTCCCCCCAATCATTCCCCCTGGCACCAACCAGAGCTGGGGGAGGGTTGAAGACAGCTTGACATGGGTTGTGGGGAGGTCTGTGTTGCTGCTTTTCAAAGTGGGGAGTGGGTTGTTGTGGTTTTTTTCTGCACCACAGCTCTGAGCACTAGTCTTCCTTCACTTCCCCACTGCTGAATCACTGTCACAGGGAGAGCACTGGGATTTGGGCCTCCTGCAGCCCATCCTGTACCATGCCCCTTCTTGCAGCTCCTGCACACACCAGATTTTAGCTGTATCTTTCACCTCATTCAATCTGGGACCTAACCAAACAATTTAAGCAGCAGTATTCCCTGTATCAACCTCTCATTTAACCAACCCCACAGTTCTCCTACTGCCACACAGACAGTACATTGACATCAGCATTTCAGAGACAGTTGCCTGGTGCTACATTGGATACAGGAGTTGCTATGTTTCAGCCTCCAACACATGCCCAGCATTAAAAGTCTGTGGAATGCTGCGTTTTCCTGCATATCCTACACGGGGTTTTATGTGGCACATAGGATCTGAGGCTATGGGAAACCCTGTGGCACGTTCCTTCCCCTGCCCCATGTGGCACAGCCCTTCCCAGCGGCAGACGTGGTGGCTGGAGCCAACTGTAAGGAGAAGGGGAGCAGGGGACCACAACTGAGGGCAAGGGTCCCCAGTAACCAGAGCATTCCCAAGTCTGAACTATCAATGCTCGTCAGCTAGGGCTGATCCCATTCATGTACCCAGGTATCTCTTGGTCTGCGGGCGAAGAGAGGGTTGATAGCTGTGTCAGCACATACATGAGATTTGTGTGTTAAGGAGGAACTGGCCTCCCAACCCCTGTATAATGTTGCTGACCTTGTCCCCTGTGTCACCCAGGCTTCCCTTGCCATGTCCAATGGCCATTCCATGCGCGGGGGGACACATGGCACCTGCCTGGCCAGCATACAGCAGTTAGTTATTTAGGTTTGGTCCATTGGAGGGTCATGGCATCCCCATGGCAAAAAAACCACAAACACACAGCATAATTTAAAAAAGGTATTTTTCCTTTTATCTGTCCTCCCATGTCATACTAAGGCAAGCTGTGGCTGTTGTAAAGTTCCTGGGACTGTTCCTCCAGCTCTGTGGCTGTAGTGCCCAGGGGCACCATGGACATTTGCCAGACAGGGAGGGCTTGCAGGAGGACTTGGAGTCAAGCTAAAAATCTCCCTTTCTTTTTGTATTGTGTCACACAGCTCGTTTGAACCTGAATGATGTTGCAAAGCAACCCCGCCTGAATATACTCAACAACGCTGCCACAGCTCTCATCTTCATCACGGTCATCCTCAACATCTTCATCACTGCCTTTGGGGTTCAGAAGACTGGCCTCTACCCTACCAGGAATTTTCGACCTTATTAAGTCATGGGACAATGGAGTCAGCTAAGAAAGGGGTGAGTTCCCATCACTGCCAGCCCCTGGCAGGGGTCTCTGCCTCACAAAACATCACTGCAAGATGGAAAAAGCAAAGCTGCACAAATTAACTCAGGCTTTCCAGAGTCACATTGCTGTCCCGTTGGCATCCAGGACCACTGGACAAAATCCCCCTTGAGGAAGATGATTTCCTTGCTTAGTCTTTTAAAGCAAGAACACCAAACATCCCAACTGCTGGGATTCAGCAGCAGCAAGTGCTTTTCAGAAGAGTGCAAACCTGACCCTAGATAGGGATAGCAGTTTTACATGGGAGCTATATTTGGGGAAGAAAACTAGGTGCCTTCTGGGAGGTATCCAAAGATGGAAGGGTTATCTGGGCAAAAGAAATGGAAGGTGCTGGGGAGGTGGGGTTGAAAGAGGTCTTCACAACAGCCAGTGTAGTCTGGCAAGGGCTGTTTTAAGATTTTAACTCTCATTTTCAAGAGAGAGTCTTGTGAATAAGAACCCAACCAAATGCTTGTGCTCCCATTTCAGGTGAGATGAGAGAATGACATGGTCTTTAGGTCAAAAGTGCTTGAAGTCAAGAAGCAAAGTTCACACCTCTTGCTTACATGACCTGCAACACGTAAACATAGTTTAAATGCAATATAATGGGACAGCAGCCAGCAAGAAAACTTGACAGACACATGATGCAAAGGCCAAAAGCCTCTTTAAAAACACTGTGGACTAGCACTCCAGATGAATGCAGGTGTTAAAGAGCAGCACCCCATACCCACAGGGGTGGCCATGGTACCAAGTGACCTGGTACACCGTGACGGCTCCTCTCTGCCCGTGCAGCGCAGAGGAGCCTGCTGCAACCTCACTGGCATTTCCTGTCTTCCCTGCAGGGTCTTTTCCCAGTGCTATGGGCAGGGAAGGCTCTCCTCTGCATTTATACTGGCCAAAGCAGCAGCCCATCCATGAATCCAGAGAACTGGTTGAACTTCGCGTGTGTCTCATCGTGCGCCAGCCCCTTACCATAACGCTCCTGCAGTTCTGAAGGGGTGAAAATCTTCCTCTGCCTTCTGAAGCTCCAGCAAACTTTGGTAGAGAAAGCTGCAGGAACAGCAGCAGGTACACAATTTCAAAGTGCTGTTCTTTAAATTCTATCTCTTATCTTAGTTGCCTGCTTCACATATTCAAGATTGGCTCCCTTTGTAGAAAAGACCAAACTATTTACTTTGTAAGCTAAATAAACAAACAAACAAAAAAGTTCAGCTTGTGTGTCTCAAGCATGATTTGCTATACTTAAAGCAACACTGTCTAGTGGTTTATCTCCCAAATGTTGGAATGGATTTCTCAAACAAAATAAATAAAAAAGAAAGAAAAAGATTAAAAAAGAAAGGGAAAATAGAACTTCTTGTGAGAGGATAGTAAAGTATGTGTATCTCAATGTAGCTAAAGCCACTTCAAATGTTTTCCTAGTTGTTTAAAAATGAAATTAAATGTGAAACAGTTAAGAAAACAATCAGGTATTTCCAGCATTAAGAAAATTAACAATGACAAAAAATAGATAATATGGTCTGATATCATCACCAGGGACCAATCAATCAGGAATGGTATGAGAGTACTCTGACAATACGTAGGAGAAAACGAAGAAACATTATATATAAGGAGACACCTTAGGCTTATTGCCACAATGAGAAATGGCAGATGCATTGTGTATTACTTTATTTTAAAAAATCACCATTATAATCTAAGGTGTTATCATTAACATAAATGTTTTTTAAATAATGTAATTTTTACACTGACAATGCTGGGAACTCTCTTGTACTAGAACAATTTGTTTCCTTTTAAAAAAAGTCTTTGAATTAATGATTTTTCAGACTTTTTTTGGAAAGAGTAAAGATTTCGGAGATTAAACTTTGTAACCCTGTAGTCACACTAAAAAATGTATGTAAGCCTACTTAAACAATTACATGTTTTTCTGATTATGAAGTGATTTTTTTCATTGTACAGCAGAATCAGAGTTCAATATGGATTTTTCACTCTGCATACTTTTCCCAACACTGAGAAAGAACTGTCATGGAAATGTCCACCTATTTGTCTTCAGGAGCCGCTGGGAGTGACTGACACTTCAGAAACCAGATACAGATCTGATTAGCGCTCCATTGCTGACTTTACAGACCTGAATTTCTGTCTGAGTCACAGGGGGTGTTTGTCCTGGAGAGCACGTGAGTGATCTTGCCTGTGATGGCTGGTGAGGCAGGACTATGGGCCAACACCAGCAGGTCCCCACAAGTGACAGTGGCTTTTTTGCAGCTGAATGAAAGCTGTAGAGAAAGAGTAGGGTGGAAAATGCCAGTTACGTATTTACCAGTATATGAATTAACAAACTCAATGCAGTCTGGGAGCTGTTTGGTGAAGCAGGTAAAGACTTGACCCCCACTTTCTCTGGGAAGAGGCAGGTCTGGGTGACACTGCTGCTATCTCTGTCCTCAGTCTCTCCTGAGATGGACAGCAAAGAGGGGTGACTTGGAAGCCTCTGCTACCCAGCTCTCCTCTAGCAAAAGGCTTCACTTGTAGAGGCAGCAAAACTAGTTCCAGCCAACACAAACCCACCAGCGAAGGGCTTTCAGCCACTGCTGGCTGGCCGAGTTCAGGAAAAGGTAAAACATGATGCATCCCGTGTGCAGATCCCAAATCTGGGAGTCATTGCTTCACAGAGCAGGAGGCAAAGCCATTAGCATTGATGGCTGAAGGTAAAGAGAGAGGGAAAATTAAGTAAAGGTACATCTGGGAAAGCAGCAGTGAGGGGAATTTCATTACCAAGTCTTAACTACAGCATCATCAACTCGGAGAGCTGCCAGGTCAGATACAGCAGCGTACGAGGGCTGCCCAAGTGGAGAGAGCTTCCCGTCACCCAGCCCCAGCAAGCAGAAGACCAGAAGCACACTGGAATGCTTTTCCCCTGTCACCTTTAATAATTGTTTTTCATTATAATGGAATCAGCCTTATTAGCAACCTTGGCTGCCTTTTTCCTTCTCCATGTCTGACTCCCATTCCTGCCAAGCTTTTTATACTCAAAGGAGGCAGAGTCGAAGGTAAAAGGGGCCAAGTTTGAATCTAAATGAGCAGCTGCCACAAAAGAGCTGCCCCCCCCCCCATTTGTGTAGGCTGTGCCAAGCACCAAGCTCAGGTCTAGTCTTTCACCTGTGGTCTTCTCCAGGTTTTCTCCCCCCTGCTTGTGAGAGGGACTGCTTCGTTCTCTGCATTCTTTCTCCAAGATCACGTAACCTTTCTGCTTTCCTGGGATGGGTATTTGCCCAATGTTTCTACCTTGTTTCACATGATAAACCCAGGAAGACATGAGACAAGCTGATTTCTTTCCATCCCACTTTCTACAGCCCTAAAGGGGACCAAAACAGGTCTTGCTCCTGGCTAACTGTGCTCGCTGCATCACCTGCCCACCTCTTTCTGCAGAGCTCTCACTGGCTTGGGCAGAGAGGACCCATCTCTCTGGTACTGACTACGCCTTCCGTTAAGTGATGCCAGGAGAAACATCTGGTTTCTAATCCCCACTGCATGGCGATGCAGCGGTGAGTAACACAGAGACAGAACCAAGCTCTAGTAGGAAGATGATGTATTTATAAAACGTATATCCCCCAGCTCTAACAGAGTGGTGGCCCAGGAGTGGTATTAAAGGCACAGAGCCACTTTAAGGCAGATAATTCAAAGGTACAACTGAGATTTTTAACACAAGGCATCAGCATCTAAAAAACAATCAGCTTCAGACATTTGTAGGCAACGAGAATAGGTGAGATGTTCGTACTGGGCAAACACTAAAGACAATGACAAAACAAATCACATTAGAATTTTCACACAATACATTTATCAGGAAAAAAGCCAGCCCTTCATTTTCTTCACTGGTTTGAAAAACAAGCCCCAGCCCCACAATTCACGGTCCTGAGGACAGAACTGGCACATGTGGGTAGAGCCACCTTGCTGTGCACCCCATGCTTGGGGGCCCAGGGTCCCCAGCCTGGCCACATCCTGCCACAGGGAAGGTCTCTTCTGCAGCACGGCCCGTCACCTCCCCAGCTGCCTACTGCCAGAGAGCTGCCGGAGCAGCTTGCTCCTGCCTGCCTGGTACGTGGGAAATCTCGTGCGACTGATTTCCTCCTGCCATCAAGGCAGGACACAGTCAGGATGCACAAGGCCAAAACCACAGGGTAAACGTCACCACAAACCCAGGCACAACTTCCTAAAAATTCCCTTGTGACAAATGAGTTTAACCGCCAGGGGAGTCACCTTCACAGCCATGGTGAAGCCAGATTCCCTCTTGGTCTCTGTGAGCTGTGCTGGACCCAGAGATGAGCCCTCCTTGCACTGGCAGTGCATGCCATGTAACACTAGTGATGGGGTGAAACAACTGCTGATCAGGGACTGTGGTGGCCTGGCCACTGCCCTGGATGGCCACATCCTTTCACTGCATGGCTGTGGGACCTCCTGCTCCTGCCGTGCTCCCTGCTCTGCCCCTCTTCATGGCTCTAGAGAGAAACACTGCAGGTTGCTTTGGAAGAGGGACAACAGCGTCAGAGCAAAGCCTGGTGTTGCTCCTGCAAGATCTGCTGCTGTCAGGCAAGCCTAGGATCATGTAGCCCGTTCTCTCCCTACAACTCACAGAGGTCTCTTGACTGGGTGTGCTGGAAGATAGCTTTTGTCCCCAGGGGCTCTCTCCAAGCTCCTCCATGGAGGCTGCTAACTAGCACCAATTAGTACTAATCAATCATGTTTATACCACAGTGCTTAAATACCAACTAAGAATCTCCACTGGGCTAAAAAGGGAAGAACATTTGTGGTGGCAACTTTGACAGTGGGGATACCGGCCATTGGGAAACTGGACTGGAACCCACTAACTCCTTACATCTCCACCAAGGAGTCCTCACAAACTGAACAGTTCTGCTTGCTGCTTGCCTGGGTTACAAGGCGTGAAGGAATGAGCACAGTCACAGCTGATGCATGGGCGCAAAGTCCTCAAATTCTGCTGGCAGTACTGCAGTGAGGGCTGCACCCTACTTTCCAGTCCACTGCTTGCTGACTGTCTTCTCTGGTGAGGAAGCAGAGTTACTCATATTGCTTAAGTCAAGTGAGTTACCTTCTGGATGCACCTGATTCTTACCAGTGACTGCAGATGAACTCCAGCTGCTAACTTTAGGTGCTGCAGACCACAGCTGGCACCCTTCCTCCCTGTGCCTGACATAAGGGCTGCCACCAAATCCATCCGCTCTCCATCTGCCAAATGGGCATCATGCCATTCTCTGCTTGATGGGGCCAAATAACTGGGTCCTGCTTACACCTCTCCACACAGAATCACAGAATCGCATCCCAGGGCTCAACCCTTCCCACCAGCCTCTCCCCATTCCACAGGGATTGCGTGACAGAGCCAGCCTGGACAGGCTACAGAGGCGAAGTCCCGGAGCCTGGAGAGCAGTTCACCTGCACACTCGCAGGGTTGTGCCTGTGTTTGAGTGTAGCACATGCTCCGACACGCACCAAGAGCACGACTGACACTGCACATTCCAGGCAGAAACAGAGATCACTGCAACACTGTGTCACAGGGCTCTGGCCTCCTAAACTCCTGTAATACATTTTGAAAAAAGTAATAGCACTGACTGTTGTCAGCTTCTTCCCTCTCACCCCAACTGCCGTGTTTGATTTCTTTTTCTCTACATGGGTAAAGTACTTTCCCTCAACAAAGAGACCGATCCGGCCTGGGCAGAAGGCTAAGCCTGCCTCTTCTGAGAGACTGAGTGCCTGCATTCTGGCAAAGGCTCTGTGAACTCAGAGACACAGCCATCTCTTGTCTGCTTCCCACCCTAGCTGCACACTGCACTGTGACACTTTCTGAAATCTGGCTGACTTTTTTTGACTCCATCAGTGACAAAACCCAGGCTGAGGCAAGCAGATGATCTGACAAGATTCCTACCTCGCCTTCCAGAACTTGCATGTTCAGTTTTCTACTGCAATAGTGGAACTTGACTCATCAAGCACCACAGAATTAATAATAGATGAATGCCTATTCTTAATTGGCATCTGTTCCATCAGCGTAAAAAGTGAACAGCTCTAGTACCATGTCAGCACGGTGTGTATCCTGCCTACCGCCCTTACTCGCTTCTCAACAGCTCCCGCAGAGCTGGGCACCATAAGCAGCATCCTATGCCACACTCCTCCCTGAAGCCTGAAACCAGCAGCAGCCTTTGCAGCACCGTATGGGGACACTGAAGCTCCAGCGTAGAGCACCAAACATGCTGGGGTTTCTGGGTTTCTACAGTCTTGTAAAATGGTTATAGGGGTAAAAAAATCTTTAATGGGAGTTTTAGGGGATGAGAATTCCCTGTAGCATCAGGACAGCTGTAGATGGAGATTCTTTCCACGGTTTTTGTATCAATGCCCACATGGGTCTGCCCATCCTTTCATTTGCTCAACGCTCTTCTGTCCTCAACTGTTCTTTGTGCACAGTGTGCATGCCACGGCCTGAGGCCACCTCCTCCATACTGGGCTGGAGCTCCCAGGACTGTTCCAGAGATGAAGCACCAACAGCTGGTTCTTCAACCAAGAAGCTGGCTCTTTACATTAAAGTCAAACTATGACAAGACATAACTGTGAGGCCATAACTTATTAAATTAACCTTTAGATGCTGCATAAATGTACAGGATTTAGAGAGCAGAATACCCTGTCTCCTCTTTTTCTGACAAAATCACAATATTTCGAGTAATAAAATATTGCCACTTCTTCCCTGCTAGGGTTTCCCTGATATCGTTAGGACAAACACATGTGTCTGTCAGATAAGGCTGCAAAGTTCCCCCTGAGATGCCCTCCTAGCTTCTCTGTACAACCCCTCCACTATCCTCAGGCAGTGGATTGATCAGCCCCTGCCACCCTGCCCAGCTGTGGGCAAATGTGGCTCTCATAAGGGAAGTGTACTTGCATCTCCATCCATGCCCCACAATTTGCTGAATACGAACAGTTCTTTATAATGGCTAAAGTCAAAAGCACAGAGAAACATCTAAGCACCAGCAGCCTGAAGTGCCTATCAGCTCCTCTGCATCCAGATTCCTCGGGTCAGCAGACCATAGGCATGTAGACACAATACACTTCTGAGAACTTACTTTGGTCCCCTGTCCAAAAGCATGGATATTGGAGTGATGGGGAAGGAAGGGAAACAGGCAGGGGGTGTGTGTGGGGGGGTTGTTTGTTTGTTTTCATTCAAGTATTGAACGAGAATCTGCATTACTCTAAATAAACCAGAATGGTGTGGGATGTGTGTTTGTTTGGTTTGCACTATGCAAGACTCAACGAGAAATATGGCACCTCTCCCACTGTACCATCCGCCAGACTGCATGGCAGGATATAGAGTACTTCACTTGTCGACAGCTCCCCCAGGCACCTTCCCAGCAAGACACAGATCCCACATCCTGGATACAATGACTCACAAAGGAAGCTCCCACTCCCCTAGTGTGACCATCCCTTCCTTGGCTGTACCATCCCATCGGAGGGTCTGGAGACAGAGGAAGAGTTTGTGTGCTCGGCTACGAGCCTCGGTAAAGTGCACATCGAGAGGGTGGACAGGGCTGCTGAGCAGCTTCGGGGTTGAAGGCTACAGTGTTTTCAGCTGGCGCCGGTTCCACATGCCCCGCTTCGAGTGAAACCAGTGGAAGAAGTTTCTCAGGGAGAGACGCTCCACTTCCAGCCCGGCCTGCAAGATCCTAGTGGAAAGGAGAAGGGTACATTCAGAGAGGAGAAAGCTTGATCACAAAGGTGGGGAGGAAGGGGGAGGGTGTCAGTTCATTTCCATAAGCAGGCATCTAATGACCCTGAGTGCTTATGTACTGGTCAGGAGCAGCCTGCACACACCAGGCTAGGAGGAAAGACAGCTGACAACATGGGACTGCTCAGGATGTTAGTCCTTCTGCAGTCATCTGACAGAAAAGACAGGAGAGGCCCCAAACCTAGAACTACAAACCTAAAGGCAGAGATCTCTCATCATAAACTCAAAGGTAATTGTAACTGTACTTCATGATCTTTAAATGTCTCTCTGGCAGTTGTTCTTCTGGGTAATTGCTCTATGTGGTAAGGGAAGTCTGAGGGACCCAAACTGAACCCACTCTGCGCTGCACTCTGCTGCTTGAAGAGAACAAAGTCTTCATGATCACCAGTGCATGATCTGCCCATGGCCAATCTGCAGCGTGGCTGGGAAATGGCTCCTCTCTTCTTTTAGCAGTGACTGTAGTTGGGTATTTTGGGTCTATTTGCCTACTAGGTCAGGATATGCTCAAAGACTCTCCCGCTCTGACCAAGCTCATAGTGGCATTAGTCACCTTAATCTCCTCAGATCCCCACTCCCCTAAGTCATTGGTCCTCGAGGATTTAGTGGGTCTTCCCTCCTGAGCAGAACAACGATGGAATAGATGCCTACCTGTCCAGGAGTTCCCAGTCCTCTCCTCCCCAGCGGTCCCGAAACTCTTTTGTGTTCATGCCTCCAATCTTGTCCAGGTCAGACTTATATATGCCCAGAAGACCAAACCCATTCACCTCCCAGTAGCCTGAGGACAGCACAAAAGAGACATAGGTATGTTGGTGCTTTGAACCAATGATGACTCCAGCAGCCCTGCTGGAATGAGACTCAAGCTACTTTTAGCACAACGCTGACACCAGAGAATCAAATCAGCATGAGCAAGCCCTCTTAAAGCTTTAGGAAGTGAGAAAGGCTTGTGGACAGACAGCAAGGGCTGTCCTGTGAACCAGCTAGCAGAGCCTCTCACATCTCCTGTCTAGCAGCATAGTACCTAATGTACCTGGACCATTCCAGCTTCAAAATGTCCCTGTGCCCAGACAGCCACCACTGTCTAAGGGAAATCCTATGCTCAGATGATCTGTGCCAATTTCCTCTCTCTGACTTAGGTTAGTTTCCCTCACTCCTGAGCTACCAGCTCTCCTCAGGACAGGCTGTGCTCCCTAAGAAAAGAGAGAAATGGACAGAAAGGAATAAAGGATGGGCTTTCCAAGGTCTTCAAATCCATAAAGAGCCCTAGGAGATGAACAGGAGAGACATCATATAAAGGGCTCTGCTGCCTCTTTGATCCCAAATTCCAGGTACCTGACACCATTAAACCCCATCCTGTGTCTAATGCACTCTTGCCTGGTGGCCCTGGAAGTAACTTAAGGTACAGAACTCGACAGCACCAGTGGAACAAATGTAGAGGTGCCACACACCCTGCCTTCTTTCCCCATTCCCCAAGGTCTGAGCCAAAGTGGCTCCACTCCCTCTTACCGTCAGGCCACTGTGGGGACATGCCACAGTGCAGCCTCATGACCATGGGTGCAAAGGCCATCTTTCCTTCCACACAGTGCTTCCGGATTGAATCAATGACTCCAGCTGGGAAGTGGATGTGGAGGTCACACAGGAAAATGATACTGTGTGGGTCCTGGAACCGACCACACCGGTTGGGGAAGAAAAAAAATAGGTTGACTTTAAGTCTTTCTTGAGGGGCAGGAAGACAGAGACAGGGGAGTGAATTAGAGTGCCATTTGTTGCTATATCAGAAACAGAGATCTCAGAGGCTGGAAAAATGGGCACTGAATGGCTGTTCAATGATGGGTGTGAAATACTATGACTATGACCTGGCAGAGCCAGTATCACAAAGCTCCTCCTGCTGATTTCCCTCCTGGTAGTCCCAGCAGGCAGACCAAGGACTGCAGGCTCCTCAGAATGAAAGGTGAGACCCTTACCCTGGAAGGACAGAAAGCACACCTACATTTGATCCTTCTGCTTGGCTATCCCTTCTCTAAAGAACAGTGTGTTCAGTATGAAAGGCAGAGGTAGTGCCAGACACATACTAGTAACTTCCCTGTCCACCCCGAGGCCCTCCCAGGCTTACCTTCACGAGGTCTATCCCCGCCTGCAGCCCAGCAGAACGCTCGAAATTCCCTGTCAGCTTCAAGTACTGATGGCTGGGGGTCAGATGGGAAAGAGATGTTCAGTGCATGCATGCCAGAGAGCACAGAAAGCACTGCTACAGCAGTATATGCTGTGGAGCTGCCCTTGCCCCCATGCATTCTCTCAAGGAGCAGAAAAGCCTTTGCTGTGTGCATTTACCAGCTCAGGACTGCTCCAGGTCCCAGGGTGCCCTGAGGGTCTTCCCCCTTGTGTAGCCAGGACAGGGCATGTCCTAGTAAAAGTCTTTTCAGGTCTAGCCCAGCTCTATCCTAGGACCAGACCTCTTACTGGTAACCCCAGCATGTAAATGAAATGACAAGCCAAGGCTGATTCAGATCAGAGCCAGATGGCTATTCCAGCAAGTGGGGTCCCCACACTCTCTGTCCCATTTCTCACAGCCTTTTTGTCTCTTGGACTCCCCCTGCCCCATCACTGCAAGACCTGCTTTCTCTTCTTTCTTGCAAACTTGACCAAAAGCCAGGAGAAAAGAGATGCATCTGGATGGACAACTACAACAGATACTGCCTTGCAGCTTTGTAACACTACTACATGCAGTGTGCATGCATGTACATGATAACAATACATTCATGTACATGTGCAAGGTCTGGATGGATGTTCTCTTTGGGTTTCCAGCAGCAGGAGGCTGTGGCTGGTCAATACACAGATATTGGCAGGTACGCTGCATTTGCAGGCATGTACATGTGCACAGGGTTTTATGACCAAACAGTACTCTCACCGGTGCAAGGTAGACCTTTCCAGAGCCTTCTCTACATCCATGTCATCGCTGCTGTAGTCCGTGATGATGACGTTGAAGTACGGATCCTTAGTGACTCGGAACAGCTCTTCCATGTCGGAGATAAACTGCAGCACCCAACGTGCCTGGTTTTTCACTGGTTGTATTGCAATGGGGAGAGAATCAAAGCAAAACTGACTGCAAAGACTGTGTGGCTTCACAACAGGCAAAGCTTCTTGCCTCCCCTCACACCCAGCTAACATTGCAGCGATGCTGAAATAGGCCCAGGCTGAAAACCTGGACCAATGAGACTGCGAATAGGTGTGGGTTCTTCCCCAGTGTGTGATGGGAGTTTTCTTTGATCTTACAAACCACAGGAGTTTGGGTCCTATCATATTTCTGAGGGGGGTTTAACTAGGAGAGGGCAGAAATTAGAAGTGTCACAAATAAGACAAGAGGAGATGGCATCACGTTGTGTCAGGGGAGGTTTAGATTGGATATTAGGAAAAGATTCTTCACCAAAAGGGTTGTAGTGGAGTCACCATCCCCGGAGGTGTTAAAAAAATGTGTAGATCTGGCACTTTGGGACACGGTTTAGTATGTATGGTGGTGAGCTGACGGCTGGACTTGATCTTAGAGTTTTTTTCCAATCTTAAAGATTCTAAGAAGGTTGAGGCTGGCCCTGACCCACTGTTCAGGACTGCCCTTGCAGGACTCCCCATCCCAGGGAGCCAGGTCCTCCTTACCTGGCACCACAAAGTGAACCATGGCACGGTGGTTCCAGGAAAAGCCCTGGGGCCAGCACAGCTCTGGCTCATTTGCCACAGTCATCAGGTGCCGCCGGCGACCCCATGCCAGGTTCCTCATCTTCCTCTCCTCCTCATCATCACTGCCAACGCCGTGCCAGCCCCGCGCAAAGATGTACTCAGAGAAGCGAACGAGGCGCCCTCCCTGCTCCAGCAGCTCCAGCTCCAGCAGGTAGCGGCTGCCCCGCATGCGGTCCTGGCGCTTCTCCACATTCACAATACGCTGCAGCTGGAACCTCCTGTGGGAGATACAGCTGGGGTGGACATGACCCCCATACATCATCCCCTCTCCCACAGCCAGCCCATTCAGCTCTGCCAGGCCCTTTCCTCCTGGCTAGCACAAACCTTTTTGTCCCCAGCTTCCCCTCCTCTTTGCTGCACTGCTTCCAAAGTCCCCTGGGAAGGTTTAGCACCTGTTTCCTAAATCCACAAGCATGTGGGATTAGATCTGGGATTCCAGCCAAGAGAAAATAGTTGGCAAGGGAAATGAAATAAAGGTGACACAGAAAATAACAAATGTGTCTGAATGATTGTAGGGCTGGTAATAGTGTGTGTATTCAACACCTCCTACAACGAACTTGGCACAACGAATATGTTTGGGCTAGTGAAACTGGCTGATGACAGTTTATCAGCCAATAACATGGAGCAAGACTGAGCAAGCGTACAGCAAAACCTGGGGTGAGCTGTACATTCAGAATGGTCAAAACAGGATGAAATGCCAGGTCATGTCCTGGTCATAACAAGGATTTTCTGCTGTAAAACGGACACTCATCAGTTAAAAATGATGAGAAAAACTTGCTTGTACGCATCCATTAGACCATGACTGTGACTGATGTGGCCCTGAAAAAACAAAAGATATCTTAAGATGTAGCATGACAGCTACTTCCTGCAGGGACTGGTAACTAGTAACACCCATTCTACAAAACATTGAGGATATGGGTCATTTATCTACAGGAAAATTAACCCAAACTGAAGCCAGGCCGGAGGAGGACATACAGGAAAGTTACAGAAATAGAGGCCATCTCATCCAAAGCCTCAGGAGTTAGATTGTTGGGCTTATAGAGGGTTGGAGGAGGTATTGCAAAGGTATCTTTGCAACAAAGGCAATCAACATGGTATACCTTTAGAAGAAAAAGAACCATATGAAGACCATGTCAAAACAGAGTATCAGCAAAAGCTGATCTCCAGTGGGCCATCAAAGAAGTGAGGAGCTGAAGCATCTTCCCACATTGGTACTAGGATCTAGAAACATAGCTATTTTTAAGATGGAGGTGCACACATTGAGATGACAGTGTAGGGTTCCTGCTTGTCCCTGAGGTCAGTGTACTGATCCACATTATCTGACAGGTCCCTTCTGGTTCTATATCCTAAATGATTCACAAGCTGAGATGTGGCAGACATCAAACCACAAGCACAAGGAGTTTCATTCCTGCAGGGTTTCTTAATCTTCAGCAGGTGAAACACTCTTAAGCGCTCTCAGTGCCGACACTGCACAAGGAGTGAGCCAGAGAATGGCCAGTGACAGCAGCTGGATGGAAACCTCGAATCTTCCACGTTTACTACCACCAGCTGTTGGAGGGTGATATTTAACCCCCCGCCCCGTCATGGTCTGGTGACCAATAATTTCCATTTCTCAGCCAAAAGATATATTTAAAGTCCAGGTTTTTACACAGATTCCTTGCCTGAAGTCCTATTTCCCACATCTAGTTTATACTCTTATTCCCACTAGCTCCTCACACAACACTTGTGCAGTGTGGCACACCACCTCCAGGACACTACCCATTGGTTTTTACACTGTGCCTTACCCTTTACTCCTCTGGTTGAGCTTCTTCAGGAAGACACGTGTGACTTCCAGGGCCTCCCTTTCTCTTAGCAGCAAGTTCCCTGACGTGTTGCACTTCAGGTCAATCCAGTCTGTACGCAGCATATGGAAGTCCAGGTTGCTTGTGCTGAAAGTCTGTTGCCAGTTCACCACCTGGTCAAACACTGGTACATAATCAAAATCTTCCTCATCTTCGTCCTCTGGCTCCCCATCTGCCTCTTCCTCTTCTGCTGCCACAGGTCCAGACTTGCCCTTCACAGGAGATGCCACCTGCACCTCTCCTTCATCCATGTCCCTACTCCTGCCCACCTTCTGCTCAGCAATGTAGGACTCCACTTTATTCAGCCACTGTGGCAGCCCAGGCTGCTGGCTGGGGCTGGCAGCACTCACGGTGTGCCTGCCAGCTTTGCCAGAGACTGGGATTCCTTTCCCAGCTGGCATAGTGCCCCCTGGATGCAGTCTGTCCTTGGTGGCACTAAGATCTCCTTGAGCTCTCACCCCTGAGTCCCTGGGGCTGCTGAGAGTCTGCTCCCTTTGAGACATGGTCTTAGGACGAGGGTTCATCTTTTTGACAAGCACTCTCCCCTGGACGGCCCTAGTGTGCTGTGGAGGGCTCCTGGAGTTGTCTTTGACACCAGCTTTTAAACGGGGTCTCTTTGTTACTGGGTTTCTCTCTAGGCCAGCCTGGCTGAGGCTTTGGTTGGCAGAGGCCAGCATGGCTGATTTGACACCAGACCTCTTTGTCCCTCTCCTCTGTAGGCCCTCTTCTATGTCACCACCTGTCACCGACAGCAGACGACGCCGCTCGCGGAAGGAATAGTCCTCGTGAACATTACTGTTGCCCACCATGCTGCTGGGAGCTTTGCCTGCTGGCTCTGCCCTCCCCATGCCAGGGTGCTCTGAGGGGCTGGTACTCTCCACCTCCTGCTCCATGTACTGCAGGTCCTCCAGCTTCCCCTCCTGGGAGCCTGCAGGAGTAATCACAGTTAGACCACTGGCATCACCTTGCTGCCTTCCCTGCTCTGAGCCAGTCACCCCCCTGGGGGCAGCTACTTCTCACTTATCTCAGCATTGTCTCTTCTGCTCTGAGGCACATGGATGCTCCCACACACAGAAGCAGTGCTCTTGCTGGTACTAACCTCCTCAACACGCATCAGCCAGCATTGCCAAAGGCTGTGGAGGGACTTCGCCTTTAGCTGTTGGTCTGACCACAGCTTTACAGGGCAGATGTGAGCGTAGGCTGCCATGCTGCACACCTTTGGTGCTCTTCTGCCCATATTTTTGCTGAAATTTGGCACCTCAGCTAAGCTGCAGGCCCGAGAGATAGCTGTCACATAGTCCACTAAATCCTACTGTTTGGTGACCTCCCAGCCTGCCCTTAAGAGAAATGAAAGTGGCAGCAAAAATCTTTTCCCAGCCACAGCTCTCTGGCAGGGAAGGGTCATGAATTTCTGGGCATGGAAAGTCAGTAGCTTCTTTCAGCTGGAGTTGGAGGATCACACACACAAAAGTGACAAAAAAAAGGACTCCCCAGCTCTGTGTTAGGGTCCCTACCTGGCTGTTCTGTCTTTTCTCCAGAGTCCAGGTTCTTCTCTGGCTGGTCCAGTTTCATGTACTTGTAGAATCCAAATCTGCAGAGCAAAGGGCAAAACACAAGTTTGATGATCTTAATCACCATCTTTCATATCTTTGGGCAATCAGATCTTACTCTGCACTGTCAGAGGTGTCAAATTCCCTCACTTACCATCCCAGTCTCTCAGGTATTTCTCATAAGCATGGGAGAAAATCCCAATATAAGCACCATGAAACAATTCTTCAGCCTCCCTTAAAGCTCACTTACAATGTACTGCTCACAAATGCAAGTCATTGTGCTGCAAAAGTGGCTCAGGCACGTAAATGCAACGATCTCCCTATCTCTCCTCTCATACCACTACTGTCTGTGTGCTGTCCTCACATGCCTGTGCTTCAAGCTTTTGGGAGGGATCTCCAGGACTGTGTTCCCTCCATGTGTGCTTGATACATATCAAGACAGGCCCCTGGTTCCCAAATTCTGCCACAGTACAAAAGAAGTGACAAAGCAGTAAACCTGGGTGACAAATTCCAGCCCATGGCAGCCTTCACTATGAACCCAGGAGTTCCCTCCCAAACCTACGATATGATCTGTTGTTCCAGCCTTCAAAATAGTCCCCTAGGGAGGAAAAAGATCCTGAGCCCGGGGAGGATATCAGTCATCCTGCTGGAAAAGTGACTCTCCTTCTTCTGCAAAAAAAAGTCCTGCTGAATGGAGGGGAGTCCTCAGGCAAGGTGCCTGCCTCCTGCAGGCAGTGTGTGTGTGAGTGGCGGCTCCCTGGTGGGGCCAACACTGGGAGCTGGACCCCAGTGAAGATGCACAACACGCATCTCTTCCCCCAGAGAGATGCCTGGCGGTGAGCACAGCTTGGCTTTCACAACAACAGCCATCAGGAGGCTCCAGCTGCCAGCAGGCAAAGATTGCTGGGAATACACTCCTGATGTAGTGGAACAAACATGCTCTGACCCAGCTACTGGGTTAACAGAGCAAGAAAAGCAGCGTCAGTTTCCCCTTAAGACCTGTGCATATTTTCACTTAAAGGGAGAGTAAGTTATCGAAGGAAACTATAAAGGCTTTAATGTTCTGCAAAGCTTAGGGGATCTTTAAGAATTAAGAGTTCTACAGAAGTGAGCATGCAGTCCTCCTCAATTCCAGGCCTCAAACCATCTCCCCCCCTCCCTGTGAGTAAACCTGCACTTGCAGCACCTTACCTTTCCAGGTAGTAAGGGTTTTCCTGATAGAAGCATTTGTTGTCTTTCTCCATGTGGCTTAGGCGGCTGTAATCATTTGGGTAAACGAAGGATAAATGAACCTGGGAAAAAGGGAGGAAAATAAAGTAAGACCCTCATAAGTGCCAGGTATCAATCACAAGGTGATCCAGACACAGCTGCAAGGTGACCTGCTCATTTGGGAGGGAGCAGGGATTGCTCAGTATTTGCCTCTCCAAGGCACCCAGTAGCAGGCTGTGTGAACAGAAAATAGAGGGATGTGTGTGTCCTTTTCTCTCTCTCAGCATCTGCCCATCTACATTAACTGTTTGCTTAAGTCCTGTAACAAAGAAAGAACTAGCTGGGAGAGAAGTAGGCAAGTCCTCCTGAAGAGATGCAGGGGATCATAGGAAGCCAGAAGGCATGTGGGGAGACCTCCCAAGGCTAAGAGAGCTGGGACCGCCCAGGATGCGAGTCCCTCTGGGAGTGTAGGTTTGCACTGACATCCAGAGGGGGCAAACCATGCTGGTGACCTGACCCCAGCAGACCTCAGAATCTGCTCTGCTCTGAAGGGGATTAATCCCTGCTATGCTGCATGTCCCGCAAATGTGAGCTCCTCCTCAAGACCAGTTTTAAGCCAGTCAGGGGCCTTAATCCACACTGTTCACCCCATGAAGAATAAAATCCTTGGCCATTATGCGGCTCAGGACTTTGGTTTGAGGTTTGAGGGGCTCTGTAAGACACCTTGTACACAGGTGACACCCGTGAGCAGTGCGTAGCACACATCTCCCTTCTCTTGGTGTTGCCCTTTGGCACATACTGAGATGCTCAGATCTGAAGAGCGGATGGTCAAATCTGCCCAGCAGCTTTAGTTCAGTGGAGAGGCACCACTGTTAAAGGTATCTCTCTCCTTGTGTTCCCCTGGGTAAGTACCTGCTCAAGGAATAACACTTACAAACTGGAGCCCCTGGTAGCGCTGCAGAGGAAATCCATTCACCAGGTAGCTGGGCTTGTATGGGCAGTCTGGCAAGGCTTGGTGCACACGAGACTTGCTGAGCAGAGGCACTGAGAACAAGAAACAGGTAGGCAAGCATTACTAGAGGAGCCCTGCTGCAACCGATGCACCAGCTTAGTTACTTCTGTGCCTGGTTCCCATTTATCCACGTGAAATAACAACAGATACATAAAGCAAACTATCTGTCAGAGTTCACCTCTTTATACTGCTCTACAGCACTGTAATGCTAAAATATTATGCCTGGGGACATTGTGCGAGCTGGAGGCCAAGAAAGAGGAGCTGGGTTTAGCCTGTGCTTTGTCTCCTACAGTGACTGGTACTGCATGCTGACCCCCCGCCTTCTGCAGGAGAAGAAAGTGTGGCCTTTGATAACCATGGCGTAGGAGGACAGTCTTTCTCAGCTATGCCACTGCTGCACGTGCTGTGACAGGCTGCAGCTACCTCCTCAACCGCTTTGCAAGTCTCACCTTTGTAAAGGGTGTCCCGCGGGTCAGGCTTCAACATGTCGGCTGGGTGCACCTTGCTGCCTGCGCTGTCGGTAGGCCAGCGCCTGTGACTGGCCAGTGTCTGTGGGATATGGCCGACCTCATCCATCTTTAAAAGCGTCTCATCTAGAAACCAGAGAGAGAACAGACAGGGAAGGAAGGGTTATTTCCCCCCCGGCTCAAAAAGCACCCTCCCTCAGTGTCAGCCCTTTCTAAATGGCCTTGCATCCAGGGCACTAATGCTGTTTCTGGCACAGAGATGCCTAAATGGTGCTGATCAGGAGCTTCACTGCAAAGACAGTGTGGGAAGGAAAGACTTTGACTCAGAAAGGTGGGAATACAGACGCTGTAGGGTAGGAACATGGCTATCATTGAAAGCAAAAAACACCGTGATAAGTAACAGGAAAAGGACCTCCTGCCTTGGACACACCACCAGTGGTGTGCTGAAAAAGCCCCACTCTGGAAGGAATTACTGGACATATCTGAATTACTAGTATTAAATTTCTTTTAAAAGGAGATAGGAAAGATGAACCTGAGGAGCAGAGCTTTCTCCTGTGCTGGAAAAGGAGCAGGACTCTGGGGTGAGGCCTTCAGTGGCCAAGGAAGATGGTGCTCCAGCAGGGGAAAGGAGATCCACAGCAAGGCAGGAGCAATGGGAAGCTTAAACTCAACACTGGGCATTGGTTATGGTTTTTTCTTGGGTGCCACTTCCAGAGGACTTCTCCTGGGATTTTACAGAGTTGAGTGGAACTGAATCAATATCCAGGAGGGAAAGACAACATGCTGCCAAGAGCACTGGGGTTTGTGTTAGCAACTATTGAACAATGTGGGAACCCAGAAGGAATGGGATAATGTGTGATACAGCCAAAGGCTCATAGGGAAGAGGGAAACACTGTATGGGCAGAATGGGCCAGTTAAAGATGAGACTGCAGCACTGTGTCCAACCACGAAGACATGGGTTGTGAGTCTTCCCTGTAACAGGGAATCAATAAGAAAGAAAGAGCAGAAGGAAAAAAGGATGGGGATGGAAAACCTAACTGAAAGCCTAGCCCTGGCCAAATATGACAGCAGACTGCAATCCAAGACACCGCAAACATATCTTGATTACATCAGGGAGTCTTCCATGGGCAAAAGTGTTTGTATGGAAAAAAGCCCAGAGATGTTGGAAGGAAACAGTCGTAGATACGGAAAGGGGGAATGCTGGCAGAGGAAAGTGATGCTGACAAAACTAATTAAAAGTAAACAGGACTAAGGAGCTCCTTTACTGATAAAGTCATCACTTGATGTGCTAAGAAGGGCTTACAAAACAGGAGGAAGCAGGCTGATATACTTGCCACAATCTCACAGCAACTTGAAGAGACTTGAGGCTGATATAGAAGAAAGCAGCATCGTCCAGTATCACTGGTGTACCCCACTGTGTCCAGCACACAAAGTGGAATCTCCTGGAAGTGCTACAGCAGCTCCTTCCCCCTGGTCATGTTCAGCTGTCAGCACACCTGAAAAGGCTCCCATGTCATGGAACCTATATTCCCCGCTATTGCTCTGCACAGTGGGTGGGCAGCCTCCATCCTATGTTACTCCTTCATCTCAAACAGTTTCCCTCACCCTTGCAGACCCTCTTCTTTGTCCTTCCTTGCTGACTCTAGATTTCCCTCAAATCATGTTCTAATCCTACTTCAAATTCTCCAATGTGTAATAATGAGTCACACTCTTGTCCGAAGGTCTCCACTTCTTTCTTGTTACCATCTGCACACATGGTATTTGCCTGGCTAGACTATGATTCATGGTGAAACACCAATGATATGTTTTGGAAGATTGGGGAGGTGCTCAGGGAAACCTGTGGTGAAGATACTTACTAGCAAAAAGGGAGAGGTATGGGGAGTCAATGACTTTGAACTTCGCTTCTGGGTCATTCAGTCTCCACTGGAACAGAGAAATACATTACAATGACATGTTTAAAACACACTACAATGAAGTGTTTATGGAGTTAAGCAAGCCTGAACAAAAAGAACAGCCACAAGATGGTTTTTTTCACCAGGTGATCTTGCAGCTTCCTCTTTCTCCTTACTGTGACCAAGTTTATCTAGCAGCAAAAGACTGGAAATGAGCTAAGATTCCCCAGGACACATCCAGAGCAAGAAAGGACAAAGCACTGAAACAGATCAGAGAAAGCAGAAGTATCCCAAGCAAGCAGAGAAAAATGTCCTGACACGTGGCCAGGACTATCCCACACAGAAGTGGGTAAGGGGCCCAGAAGGAGTTAGGTGCATCTCATGCAAAGAGGAGCTGGGACCTGGGAAAGGAGGGAAGTCATTACAAACAGCATTCCCGAGCAATGTGGGGACACATATACAGCACAGCCATCTGCACAGACTCACTGCTACTTCCACGTGGTCTGTTCCTCTGTCGTCCTGCTTGTGCAGCACCTCAAAATAATACCTGCCTGCTGCTGACAACCTGCGAAGAACAAGGTGTCTGTCACCAAGAGCATTAAGGAACTTGTCTGCTTGTCAGCGACAATGAGTGGAGAGCAACCGCGCCCACCAACCTAATTCTCAGGGTGAGCAGGGTTAGGACTGCCAAGAAAATCTAGATGCTGACAGCGAGATAGGTAGCTTCCCTTGTACACCTGGAGCGCTCCAGACCCTTTTCAGTTAATTCTGAGTAACTCCCTTTCAGTCTTGCCAGCTGGGTTTTGGCCTCTAGGAAATCTGGCCAGTTCCAAGGCAGGAAGCTTGGAATACAGTTCATACAGAGGAGTCTGGATTTGCTGGTGGCTGCTTCCTCCAGGGAGGACAAATTCAGTGCTGGATTCCTGCAGTAAATCAGTAAAGCAACTAGCACAAGTGTGGGTATGTCACTTCACCTTTGGCTATATCCCAGAGTAATCCCTTTCTCTACATTGCTAAACACCTCAGAACAAGTCTGGGTTCTTTTTCTTCGTCCTTCTGATTTCCTGGCCATATACAGAGGTGTCTGGGAGCAAGGGGGTCTGCTCACTCACCTCACCATCTTTGACTGCTGACTCTGAAACTTCCCAAACTCCCCTGGCGCAGTCCACTCCTTCCCAGTCTGTGAAGAGACAGAAAACACTCTAGTTAAGATGAGTTTCTTGCTGGTTACTGTGTTGAAGCAATGGAGAGAAAAAACTGAGCTGCTACTCCTAGTAAAAATCAACCTGGGCCTCTCAACACCAGTGCCAACATGTAACTGGCTTAGGGTTTGTTGTGTGGTGCCTGTTGGGCATCTGTGGTGGTGGTGGTTGTTGTGTCTGTGGTTGGGCAGAAGAAACTAAGCTAGTCCAAGGAATTATGTGAAACAGGAAGGTCTCCATCCACACACAGACATTAAAGCCTTGATGGAAGAAGCCATGCAGCATGCACTGTACCTTGCCTACACTGGCCAGCAGCTGGAGACCAGAGGTCTTTTCATCTGGACTCAGCCAGAACTCAGCATTGTCATCCGCAGCAATGGCAAACTGAAACTCCCCTGTTGAGAGATGGAAGGGGTAAGTAGTGTCCTGGGGCAGTAAGGGCTTCTGCACAGAATTGATTCTGACCCTCTTAAAAGCTGCCTTCACGCTTTTTCCTGGTGAGACCATACTTTCCCTTTTGATACTGTGCCCCCCTCCTCCATCCATTTCAACCTGTCTGAATTATCTAATTCTGCTGTGACTGAAACCAAAACATTACAAATGCAACTGGTTCACTGGACTGGCCTCACCTAACATCTGCACTGGAAAGCCAAGAAGTCCATGCAAAGTCTCCCTGCCTCCCCTTTAGTTTCCAGAGCAAATCTTTGTGTGAGAAGCTCCGTTTAGATGGAGGAACGTGCACGTGGAGCCACAAAAGGAGACAGAGGTGCTTGAGTCTTGCTGTTTTGGCTGGTGTTATAGGGATGGCAGTCAAGGGCCAGGGGATGAAGAGATGTGGGTAAGCACTAGCAGGCTGCTCCAGGCAGCAGCATGCAGCTGGCAATACAGCTGTCAGCTGCTGTCAGTATTCATGCGCAGGAACATAAATGATGTCATGTACAGTCCTGTACACGGGAAGGAGGGAAGAAAAGCTCAGGGATTGCTTGTGCCCACGTACACGCCATGGGGATGTACATTCACAGCACCACTGTTTCTTATCTAACACTTCCCATCTGCTTGCTGCTCTGCTTTTCCTTTCCCACCCTAGGGGGAGGCAGATGTGTTTCACCCATGCCAAGGCCATGGCCAGGCACATGCATTTCGCTGAGCTGCCCACATGAAAGATCTCATGTTGGGCTTGCTGGGAGGAGGGTACCAGTGGTTCAACAGCAGGAAGGGAGGGAGAGGCTGGTGATCAGTGGCACAGCGGTCTCAGAGCTCTCACCACTGGTGAAAGGATGCAGGTAGCCAAATATCCGGAGACCATAGTTGGTCCATTTTGGGGACACGGCCAGCTTCTTCACCGTAGTTCGTGTCTGAAATAAAAGATAAAAATAATAAAAAACAATGGACAAGGAACAGGAAAAAGGGCGGGATACAAAAACCCTGGGACAGGTGGGCAGAAGGAACCACAAGGTTTCATTTGGGAAAAAGATAGGGCATGGTGTATGATGGAGACAGTGGGAAAGAGCAGGTGAGATGAGACACAGATTGAAGCAAATGCTGCTGCACAGAGGGGAGAGCTCCTGGGAGGATGCTGGTGGGATGTTGGGAATGGGACATGGCATTTGCTAGCCATTTGGAGGGACAGCACCATACACAGGGCTCCTTCACCCCATGTCTGATACCTGGCAGACCAGCAGGAGTAAAATGAGCCTCCTACCCACAGTGGAACAGCTGCCACCATTGAACCCTTGCAAAAGCTTCCCGCTCCAGGAGCAGGAGGACAGAGGAGGTGATGGAGAGGGATGGAGATGGAATGCATGGAAGGCAAGGGTAACCCATCTGGGAAGCATGGGACAGAGGGCATCAAGGTCTTACTTACATGAGGGAAGAGGGGGAAGTGGAGGTTTTTCCTCAGCTGCTCAGTGGAGCTGCCGCACCAGTCCTCGAACACATGTAGATTGGCCTGGCCCTGAAACTGGGGGGCAGAAGTAGGACACCATGAATTGCTGCATCTCTCCCCTGCATCCCTCCCCATCCTGCTGACTTCAATCATGGACCCTGGCACTGGACAGTTTGTGAAACCAAAGGAAGTTGCCATTGCCACAAGGGGCTGGTCTCTGGGAGACCTGTGTTCAGACCTGCATCTCATCAGCTGAGGGTTTGGAGCTGGGCCAGGTGAAGTCTGAATGGCACCAGGGAAGTGTGATAACACCCAGGACAGCTCAGTTAGGTGGCTGGGGTTCACTCCATTTTGCTCCATCATGGAGGATTTTAACAATAAGGCTGTACTCTGAGGCCACGATATGGGACATGCTATGGGGTGACAGCAGCTCCCCCCGCCCAATCCAGCAAAGAGAGAATAGGGTCTTAAGTCATTGAAGAGGGTATTTTGGGCTATCCTACCATTTCAGGGCTGTTTTCCTGACCTCAGGAAGAAGCGACACCCTAGGAAGGGGAGATGGCAGATCCCTTTCTTTAGGAATGTCTGCAAGGCGAAACTCATGGAGGATGGCAAGAACAGGGAGACTGGGGAGCGGCAGCACAGGTGAGTCAGTGTGGCAGAGCTGACTCCGCATGCCCACAGAGACACAGAAACACGGGGGGGGGGCAGTGGGGTCTTACGGGTGGCTGTCTGCAGTACCCATCCAGCCCCACCAAGAGAGGCTGTTTGGTGCCCAGCAGAGACCTGGAACACAACTTTGCTGGGAAAAGCTTGCTGGCCACAGTGGGATTGCAGTGATACACTCCTCAAAGGACAGACTTTCTTTCTGTCGGAGCCATTCAGAAGGGAGGAGCTGGCTGCCCCCAGCAAAGTTCAAGCTCTCTGCCCACAGCCAGTGGAGCTGGATGCTGAAACCCTGCTCGCAGGGCCAGCGGAGAATGAATAACCTGGAGACAGTAGAAGCTACCTTAGATGGGGAAATGCTGAAAAAAGGAATAGTTTGCGTTGGGATCGGGGAGGCGTTGCCACGGCTGCCTTTCCTATATAAGGGCTGTGCGAGCAGGGCTGAGCAGCACCCAAATGTCTACAGGTGGCAGCAAATTCCTAGTTTTTGCTGGGGAGTCTCTAGCAGGGCTGAAGCGACAGGATAGCAGGTTGGGGGTTTGTTTTGTAATAAACCGTGGCATGAAGGAGAGACGCGGGGCGGACTCAGCCTGGCACCAGCTTGTGCAGGAGTTAGTGCTCCTTGCGAGCTGCGCACTTTAGTGACACAGGTTAAAAACCAACTCTGTGTGCCAGGCAAAACGCATTCACAGCCACGACTGCTCTTGAATGGTCTCTCATCAGTCCTCTCTCGCTGGTGTCTGCACTGCCAGGGCTTGGCTGATGCCTGCAAACCCATGTCGTTCCCCACGACTATCTCCTCTTCTTTCCTCCTCTGCTGATATCCCTCAGACTGGATTCTGTCCATCAGGCAAGAGAAAATGCAGGAAGACAAAGTGGATGCAGTTCCCCAGAGTGATGCTGCACAAAATCAGAGAGGAACTACAGAGAGGGCTCGGGGTGATTGATATAGCCAAGAGAAACCCAGGACTCTGCAGGGACTTGTGACACAAATAAATCACTGCAAATGTGACAAACACTGAACTGTACAAAATTACTGGGCAGTCCCAGACCCCTTAGCCAAATCCAGGCTCACACCCAAGGGTCTTACACTGCTTTTCTCAGCCAAATCAAATAGTGAAAAATTAATGATATTCCATGAGTGATGCTGGTTTCCTTCTTGGAGAATTGTTTGCACACTGCAGACAGCAGGATCTCTATCAAATGTAGCACAACACTCCCACACTGTGGAGAGGCTGGTACTGCAGTCCCCTCCTGGCAGACTGTGGGGATGCTCCCGAGGCTTGGGACTGCAAGGGAGATGGACCGGCTTTGGCACTGGGTAACCCAAATACCAAAACAGATCTTTACGGGAGAAGTCCCAAAAGAGTGGCTAGACTTGCTCAAATGTTTGCAGAAGAAACTTGGACCAATTTCATTCTAATACAATATTTTACTGCAAAGTTTGGCAGTTGTTAGGGGGAGGGCAGCCTACCAAAAAATAAGGCAGACATCACTGGATCACAGGAGCTCCATCAGTGCTGCAAGAGACAATCCCTGAAATTTCTAGCCCAACAACCCTGTTTCCTAAGTCTTTACAAAGCCACTGGAGAGGAGATTTTGGCAGAAGCTAATGAGACCGCTCCACTTTCTTGTGCTCACAGTTATTAGAAGTAACTAACTGGTAAATAATAAGCATTTCTTGATGTGGTTTGCGAGTCTTCTCTAAAGCAACAAATTTTCTCCAGAGCTACAGCAGCCTGACTTACTCTGTGCTTCCTCTGAAAGGGAAAAGAAGAACATTACTGATAGATAAGTGCTGGCTGCCCAAAGTGCTGCTCTGGGACTGAAAACTGAACTGGGCTTTAATTTTAGGCCCCCAGAAGTCATCAGGGCAGCAGCTGTTTTGAAACCTGATCGCCTCTGTCCCTCCAACTCAACTCATGGCTGCCCATTTTGGGCAGCTGACAAATTCCTCTGCTTGCTATTTGTGTCTCTTCTGCGACATGCAGTAAAAATCTCCTGCTTGGGGCTTTTGCAGAGCACAGCAATAGATAAATGGCACCATCATTCCCAATTCATGCACATGGCTCTTAAGAAATGTCAGTGGAATTTCTAGAACAAAATGAGTTTGACTTCCCATCTTGGAACTACCTGGCCCTGGTTTTCAAAAGGCTGGAAATTTAGGACCTTGTAAGCAACAAGTTAAGTTCCCCTTCTCCCTTTAAAAATACCGGTTTTGAAAATTTTGGATTTGGCCAAAACCAGGACTAGAATCCAAGAGTCTAGGCTTTCAGTGGCAACTGGTATCACATGGTCTGTGCCTTCCCATTCAGAGGGCTCCTCCTGCCCCTCAGCTTCCTCCCTGTCCCAACTCCACCTCACAGTTGCCTATCTCCACCTTACGCACACTGGATCCAAAGCGGGCAGAGATCACACACCAAGGGCACCATCAGCACAGCCCAAGTATGCCTGGGAGCACATGCACAAGAGCTGTTCTTCCCAAGGAGGTCTAGGCAGGCTGATACCCTCCTGAGCATACCACCATGAGCACAAAGTGAGTGAAGGGAGAGCCTGAACCTTAGTGCAGAGGCAAGAGCTGGGACAGGCCCTTGCTTCTCTGCAGCTTCTGGAGTGCAGCAGGGCTCCGAGCCCCAGCACCAACCCTTCGCGCTGAGGGTGCTGAATTAACACCCGCCTGCAGCCCTGGTTTTGTATGAAGAGACTTTGGTGTTTCTGCTTCCTTCCAGCAAGGAATTTTGGATTATCAGCCCCTCCTGGGAAAACAGACTGTAAAGGAGGATCAGGCACACAGACAGCACAGATGTCCCTTCTGAACCCAAATCCTATCGTGTGTCACCCAGCAACTCCTGGTGAACAAGGAGCCCCAGGGAGGAAAGGCGAAGCAGCAGCAGAAGCCAGGCCAAGCAGCCAAGCTGTGAGGATTGTGGCAGTGGAGATGTGACCTGGTGCACTGTAACTGGAGCAGGATGGAGAAGAAGGGTCTTTCCTAATTTAATCCCCGGCGGCTGTGGCATCACGGAGGCAAATCAGCTGCATAGCTGCGTGCAGCCCAGGGAACACGCAGCACCGGGAATGATAAACAGGGCACAGAGAGGGCCTGAGCCAGGGAAGAAAGGCGACATTGTGCTGCCAACTGGAAACTCCCAAGTTCATAAGACTCTTCTGTCTCCACAGAGCGGCTGCAGCCCCTCCTCCTGCCTGGCCCAGCTCCCCTAACTAGGTGACACTCAGCAGCCAGCAGCTGGGCTTCACTGCAAGCTCTGCAGTGCCTGGCACTTGCGGAAATCCATCAAGACAAGTTAGCAACAAAACCCCCTGTCCCACTGAGCCCTGACATGCATGAGCAAGCGAGCACAGGACGTGGGCAGGGACAGACAGAGTAGTAATAACTGTCTTTTAGACCTCTAAAGAATGGATGCTTCCTCACAGGGCAAGTTTTGTAGCAGGACATCCTAGAACAATGCTGTGGTTTCATGGAGCACCTATGCACCCACGCAGGCACTGCCTGCAAGCGGCTGTGCCCCTGGACATCCCTCACACCTCCTTCCAGTGAGAACAAAGTCCTATGCTTGCGCAGACATTAAAGGGTACACACACATTTTAAATACCCCCCAGTACTGCCCAGAGTCTTCTCCCCTCAGAGCTGAACAGAGGCATTTGAAGATGTAAATGAGAAAGATCGGGATAACTGGGCATGTTTCTAAAACTCCTTCCCTCACACCTACAGCAGTGCCAAATGGTGACACTCAAGGTTCCACAGCACAGCCTTGTGTGGCGATAGCCCAGCACCTTTTTGAATTAATGAAACAAAACACCCCACATCTCTACAGCCTGAGTGGGCAGTGAGTGATGCTGGAGCTGGAAGACTTTGCTCTGGTACCTGGAAGGGACAGCGAGAGTAGGGATAATGTGCACAGTCACCTTGAGGAACCCAGGAGTGAGGCCGAACCTTGCTTTCCCCCATACACGGGGTGTTAACTTCATTAAGGATTTCCTACACACACACTTTCCCACCACATTATACAAGGCTGAAGACTTAAGCCACCAATTTCATCTCCTGAAACTGAAAGAGGAAAATTGAAACCTGTCTTTTCTTTTTAGCCATACTGGCTGCCAGCTCACCCTGCAACCCTGTTAATTATGTATGTTTGTCAGGAATATACCTCTTTATTCAAGCAAAGCCCAGCTCCCCCACCTGTGGGAGGCAACCTGCCACCCCTGGCCCCAGGAATCAGGCAGCAATTAAGTTCTTAGAAATGCTGTAGGGAGGGCACAATGGGATCATACATCCTGGGTAATTAATTTGGGCAGAGTTACAGAAAAACTTAATCCCCAGACCAGGAGAAATTTCAGCTGGTGGTTAAGAGGACAGAGTTATGCCTGCGGGTCCATGTCCCTCTCCTGTAGCTGGTGACAACCGGCCTCTGCCTGACCCTCTGGGTACAGACAGTGCTGCAGCAAGTGCAGGAAATTTTGCCTTATAGAGGCAAAGTGAAAACTGCCCTTGGCTAGAAGACGTCTCTACTCACTCATCCCTGCCTTGGCAGGGCCACACAGGGAGTGAGTAGGACAGGTTTGCAGGCTGGTGGGTGCTCTGCCCAGTGCCACAGCACGCAAGGTCATGAAGTCGCCCCACCAGCAGAGGGCTTTGCAAACTGGCCCCGTGCTAAACGTGTACCTTCACCCAAGCCGCAGCACATACCCCGCCAGCTGCATTTCAAACCCAGTGAAAGCTCATTGTGCACCACAGCCCGCAGCTTTGAAGATTAACATGCGTTTGAGAAGTCACCAGGGAGAGTATCACAGAGGCTGGGCAAAGGCTCGGGGAAGCTGAGGAGTCGCCACGCAAAGCTGGCATTTCGGGGTGCCATGGGAGAAGGGAGGGGTAAATGATCCATGCCATCTCCACCCACACCAGCAGTCTTGGCCCTGACATCCCACTGGCTCTTCGCCAGGAGCTGCTCATCCGGGAGGCGGCCCTGCCCGCATGCTGCCTGCAAGGCCCTGCGGCCAGAGAAAGCCCGCAGGCTCCAGCTGGGACTGGCACTCACCAGAGCTGATGCAGCTGAACAGATCAATGGTCTGGTCTGGCTGCGGGCACTGGGGGGTGGCTGGGGCTGGGTGCTCCCAGGAAACCTTCAGCTTATGCTGCAGGGACCTAAACTGCTCGGTGCAATGGCCGGAGGGAGGCACCTTCGCTGCTGGTGATCAACTCCTGCCCCAGACTCAGGGGTAGCAGCCTGCTCCCTCCCCAGGGGAGCCACAGAGGCCCTCCTAATTTGTGCAGGTCTCTAATCGCCTTGAGGAATTTAGTGAGCTGACTCCATTAGCTAAATGCCCCCTGGCTGGTGTCTCTCATTATCAGTAGGCCGCATTGCTTCCTTATCTAAAGAGGAATGGCAAGATAAGGGAACATGGGAGGAAAGAATAAACGAGGCATGAAGGAAACAAAAGGAACGTTTACCCCAGTCTTCAGGGGTCACCAGAGAAGGTCTCTGTTCATCAGAAGTGTCAGTGAAGTGGAGAAATCTCTAGTATGACACACAGGGGTTGGACAGCAAACAAATGCCAGAGAAAAAGCAGAGTGCGTGCCCCAGTCGTGTATTTGCTTGTTGAATACTTGGCCCTACACACTCCTAGCCCTGAATAAACTTCATCTTTCCAGAAGGTAGAGGGCTGCCTGCTCTCAGGGAATTGTGGGTGAGTGCTTGATGTCTTGAAGGCTGGTGGAGACGCCAAATTATCAGGAATCTGGATACTCTTGCCTTTCCAGATGATTACTCAGGTCTGTAAGTGTCATTAAGCCAGGAGGGGGTGATAAGGAATGGACTTGTAGTGAAGCAAATGGGTGTCCAGGAAGAGGTCCCTGCCTTCCATTCTTGATTCACAGGTCCCTAGCTACAGCACCCTAATGCAAAGCAATGGAGAAAGGCACCCACCTCTGGCATCCATGGGACAGGGTTGTCCACTGCTGCATAACTCGATTTATTCCTCCCACCTCTTTGCAGGTCTTGGTTCTGAAATACAAGTAGAAGAAAGTCAAAATAATCTGATAAATGACCTGGCAATGATGCCTACACAAGAGGGCTCAAGTCTGGTCACAAGAACATGTGAGAAAAAAGCAAGTTCCCAAGTTCCTTTTCCAAAGTGCAGGCCAACTATCATCGCCATAGCAGAGTGAAAATGCTCCCTGCTTTTTTTGACAGCAAATTTCCATGGTGAGCTACCGAGGGGAAAGAACACTAGCACTTTACAACTGTTTGCTAGCAGAGAGTTAAAATTTAGATCATTCTCCCTTATTTATTCCCCATCCTTGGTTCAAACAGGTCCAAGCAATAGCTCTTCCAACAGTTTATTTGAGTAACAGTACTGACATGTGCTTTGTTAGAGAGCTACAAACTCTCTCCTGACCTTTCATTTCTGCTTCCGTCTTGCTTAGCGCTACCTTCCTGTGCCGCATACCCAGCCAGCTTCAGCCCATCACTGCGGCTTAGTGCATCTGAAATAACTTAGATGACTACAGTGGAGTCATTGTACATTCACACTGCTATAAGTCAGCTCAGGTTTTGCCCTGTGGCATGCTCCTTCCTGTGAGAAGAGAGCACACTGTCTCTTTGGGCCAGCATCAGAAAGGGAAGCCTGCCCTTCTGAACGTTCAGAAGAAGTCCCAAGGTTCCTCACCCGGTGTCCCAGCTTCTGTGGGTAATAAAGCTGAAGGTTTGGGTCCCCGTTTGGGTCATTTTTGTCTGCCAGAGCCTTAGCCAGCTCCCTCCAGCTTTCGTATCCTGCACGGAGGAAAAAGAAAGAGATGTCAGAGTACAGGCTAAAAAAAGAAGCTGCAGCAGTTACCAGAATAAACTGGTCCTTTACAAGGCTGAGAGACCTCTAACACTCTGGAACAGTCCAGCAGAGACCAGGAGTTGTTTACATTCCTTAGAGTTGGCAGACTGGCACAGAAAAAGAAATTGTCTTTCTTAAAAGCTCTTCCCTACTTCTTATTAATTTTCTACATTAAAGATTCATCATGCTTCTAAAGTACATGTCAGAGATTTCATTAATCACCATAGAACTGGGAACATCTTTGTAGATCCCTCAGATAATCCCACTGGTCAAACTAAAGAACATCAATCGTTTAATTAGCAATCCCAAAGAAAAATAAGCAAGACAATAACCAGATTAATAACTGGTTTAACCATCAAAAGAGTATTATTCTGTATATGCACCTATTTGCACAATAAAAGCTTCAATGTTGAATGAAATAACAGCAAAAATGCACCTGATGGGATGTTCAGCTGTAATGCCTAAAATGCTAGCAGTGATGCAGTTAAGGATGTTGCTATTTAAGTGAAGTCACCTTCCAGGTTCAAAGCAACCTCATTTGACAATCCCTCCCAGTCTGCTTGATCCACCAGCCAGGATCAATTCTGGTTTCCTTCTGCAACTCTGTTGACCTCCTTAGGAGGTTTAGGAAGGACAAAAACAAGCAGATGCAGCTTAACCTTTCTGTCACTAGTGTCCCTAGCACTAATGTGACATTGCTGGTGAGGAATGCTCACGCCTCCCAGCAGCGTTACAGCAGCTCACACTGTGTGGTTTTCAGATCTGCTAAACATTTTGGCAACTAACCAACCTGCCAGTAGCTCAGCGCTGTGCCTGCACCACACGGTAGCTTAATTGTGAAAAGTGCAAGTGCCAAAATCTCCACAAGCACCTGCTTCTCCCAGGCTGGTGGAGGGCCAGCGCAATATCCAAATACCAAGGAGTGGAGCCAGACTCTCTGTCCGTTTTCTTTAAAAACAGAAATCATTCCCAAAGCTCTAGGAAGTCTAGAGAAGTTGGCTTCCTTTGTATATAAAGGGAACCACCCCACCAGCTTAAAGTCTGAGCATTTGAGACCAAGGGTCAGAGCCCTCTGTTCTGCTCCTGCCACCAGGATGGCAGGGATGTCCTCTGAGGGGGCAGCAGACCCCACCACAGGGGAAACCTCTGCTGTTTTGGAGCCAGCAGACCTGTCTTCACCCTGCCCACCCATCTCAGCAGCCTGGGACACACACTGTGGCTTAAGTAGGAGCATGCTCCATCAGTTTGCTTTGGATGGGGCATATACAAACCATGTGACTTAGATGAGCTTCAAAACACCTCTGAGGCCAAGGTAAACCCAAATCAACACCAGGAACTTGAATTCACAACCAACGCTTTTACAGATCCCCCTCCCTGACAGTGCTAAGCTCTTGGCCTATTATTGCACCTACAAACAGGGTTACAAAACTGCCACTACTTGCTCCCGAACCTGGGTGCTGCAGGGTCTGGCAGAGGCAAGCAGAAAGCAAACTCTCTTTCATGATGTGGTGGAAAAAGGGCACAAATAATGAAATTAACGAAAAGAAAGTGCAAGAACTGTGGAAAATGTGAAAGTAAGTTGAGATGTAACTGAGAGACAAGACTCAGAGGCAACTATGGTGTTGCCTGACATGAGTGTTGGCTTACACATGTGGGTTTCATTCAGGCCCTGTTAGATGCTGAAGAGCCACAAATTTCTGAACTATGTCTTTCCACTCCCAGATTCTGATCTCAAGCTACAGGTTTAAGTCTATGACTAAAAATATCAACATCAATATTTATCTTCTGCAGAAGATTTTGCAGTCAGACCCTCTGGGTGAGTAATCTACTGATGAATGTAGCTAAGGGTATCTCATGCTTCAGGGACTGTCATGGGAAAGGAGGAGAAATTCTTTCACATAACATATAAATGGTAAGCTTCCACCTTGTCCAGAGCCATGAGACAGGAACAACTGTTTCTGAGTGTCCTGAAGCTGGACCCATGGCCCCACTGGCAATGGGGCTGAAACAAACTTTGTACTAAGTGCTGAACTTCATGTGTACTACATCAAGGGTTCATTATACTACTAGGAGAGGGAACCTCAGTTTTTTCGGAGGAGAGTCCCAGAAGAGTGGGACTGCCTAAATTAAAGAGGAATCAAGTAAAACAGGAATAAAATTTTTAAAATACAACAGAAGTCAGTTCAAGTCCTGAACACTCACAGAGAGAGGCCACCAAAAAAAGCTGCTTTTTTAATTTTTTCCTTCTTTTGTGAAGAAAAAAGAGAGATTAATTGTTTTCATTGTTAAACTCAGATCTTTACTGCCCTGCAGAAAAAGCTCAGGATGAAGTGTCAGGAACCCGCCTCTCTTGGGAAGGGGATGCTGGCCACCACAGCCAGACGCTTCAGCGTGGTGACTCCTGAGCTTGTCTGTGCTGTGGTTCCTATGCAGGGCTGGCATGGAGCCTGCCTCGCAGCAAACACAGAAGCCCGGCTGCACATAAGTGCCAACAGCTGACATTTTTCTGACCCTTGGAAAAGAGAAGAAAGGGGGGTGATTCCGTGTGTTGTACAAATATTTACCTAACACTCACATCAGCCAAATTGGGAAGAGACAAAGCAGCTAGGAATTAATCTGGAGGTATTGATTTTCTTCTTGGGTAATTTGTACTTTGCCAAGCTAATTCCCCAAAGAGGTAGGAAATGCCTTTCAGAAAGTAACAGGATAAACACTCTCTTGGCACTCCAGTTCCTTCTCAAAAGACTGGCTTTTCTCTGGGGATCTCCATGGGGCACCCTTGGAGAAGGACCTGGCTCTGCCCATTCTTTCCTCACTAAGAGCTATAGAAATGACATATAACTCCTCCAGCTTCCTGCAGCCAGAAGACCTGCCAAGGCCAACAGCTGACCAAGGTTTTTTCCCCAGCACAGGCCACAGGATTCGAGACACTGCCTTGCAGGTATCCCTTCTACTGCTCTGTCTCAAGAACACCAGAGCGTGGTGGTCTACCACAGGTGCAGCCTGTCCTCGAGTTCCCCAATGAGCACTTTCTGGATGGCTATTTAAAGTCAACAGGAATACGCCTGGAAAAAAGCAGTAGGCAGGAACTAAATACGTCAGCAAACGCTTCAGTATTACTAAGAGGTCATGCCAGAACTATTAGTTTTGATGGTTTTGCTCCAGACCCTCTACAAAACTGGTGCTGGCTAGGATGGGAAAAGGAAAAAACATTAAAGGCAGAAATCAAAGGGTTGGAAAGAGCTTGTCCCACAGCCAGGTGAATAGCTGAAGAATTTGGGCCAGCTTTTGTTGCCATTAGCCCGTCAGACACACAGACTAGCCAGCTCCTGGCCTTTCTCTTTTCTGGGCATCACTTCCCAAAGCATACTGGTTATTTTTCCAAGGCTATTTTCCAAACACCTCCAAGGAAGGCAACCCCGATGCAGGCATAGCTTTCCAGAAACAGCAGCCAGCCTTGCTGCCACATACTCCCCCTCCTTGGCATCAGGACCAGCCTCACCACAGCCACAACGGATGGTTCAGGGCAGTGATTCACCCAAAATCCAGCCCAGAGGAAAGAAAGGCACACAGCTTTCTGGTGGGCCAACTTGCCCAACCAAGTTGGCTGGTGGCCATAAAGCAGACACCAGTGAGGGGGCTACCACTGTAGCAAGGGTAGAACAGCATCCACACTTCAGCAACCTCCAGTTACACGATGATGCATAGTGTGACATCAGAGCTGCCCCTTCAACCATCCCTGCCTGTGACGGTGCAGCTCGCACCAGAGCATGGTGGACAGAGAGATTTATAGAGTTTTGTGCTGAAAGGGACAAGGAGATGTTCTCAAAGGCACTGCAGAGGAGCAGAAGGGCAGACAGATTCATGGCAATGAAAGGGTTTTGCACAGAGCACACCCAAACTGCACTTTTTATTCTCACTCCATCCTCCAGAACATTATCCCTGTGTCTACAACCTCCTCCTTCAATAAGCAGAGATCCACCTTTCTTGCTACTTTTGTGCACTGGTGGTCCAAGGTTCAAGCTTCACAGGGATCAGCCACTGCCCAGAAACATGATGTTGGCTCTTCTTCAGAGAAAGTGTTCCTTTTTCTCCCTGTTCCCATCAGACAAGCTGGCAGCTGCCTACTGAGGACTCCAGTGCTCACTGGGGCTGAACCTCAGCTACCCCTCTGAATTGGAGATGGGAAGCCTCAGGACTTGTGCTTGCTTCTGGAAATAGATTCAGGTGGATACAAAGCAAAGGAAAAGAGGCTCAAGAGGAGGCTGAGACACGTGCTACCTCTGCATCCTCCAGCAGAAACCCTCCCAAGAGGCAGGTCTGGAGCCAGCTGCCTGCAGAGCCAGTGGAACAGTCATTAAGGGACAGAAAAGCTGTAACAAGCGGAAATAAGATGAAGATGTTTCTTGCCTTACGTCCAGTCAGGGCCCAGGGCCATGTCTGCCTCTTCTCAGCTATGCTTATTACAGCTCTCGGGTTAAAAGTCAGTGGAGGAAGATGCAGGAACAGCAAGGGGAGATGAGATCACATCCAGCAGTCATGATTCTGCCAGAGCAATGCACTTGAAGTCCAGCTCAAGAGTTAAAAAAAAATAAAATTGAAAAGCAGAAAGTTGAAGCCAGAGGTAACAGATAGCAGTACCAGGGGAGCTATCAGGCCCCAAGGCAGGAGTGTGGCCAGAGCTGCTCTGTTTGGAGATTAGATTCATCAAGCCACTGTCATGCCCCTGGCCCCAGCCAGCACTCCATGTTTCAATTAGCCTGTGAAGGTACCTCGCAATGGTGCAAGGTGGAAATCCCAGACCCACTCAGGTGATCAGCTTCCCCTCTGAAGGATGAGATTTGATTACTCTGCTGTTGTTACTGATGCTTGCATAGCTGCAAATGCTATTAATGCCCACATGCGATCCAGCCCTCTTGTAACCCTGCTAAATGATTTCGCTCAGCAGCCCTGGAAACAGCAGCTCCACAGGCTGCTTTGCACAAAACCCATTTTTCTTTTGATCCGAGACCATCTTCTTCCTCTTCTGTTACAGGGACAGGGCAAGAAAAAAATCTGGCATGTATGAAGCCGGGGTTTTCTGCAGTACCCAATACCCCTAAATATTCCCATTACATGCCTTGCACACGTACCGGTCCAAAAGAAGCTGGGGAAGGTTGCTTGAAACTGAACATGACATAAGAGCTCAACTCAGGGAGCTATCTGCAGTTTCTCACACACATATGCATCAAGCCTCCTGCCCTGAACATGCAACTCCATCTCCTGCACCGGTTAATCTCATCTAGATTAAACCACACACACACAGGCTGAGCACTAGCAGCACCTTCACCCTGCCACATGACGCTGGGAATCACGGCAGTGAGGCTGTGGTCCAGTGACCAAATCCTTCTGGCCGCTGAGATCATGGGCACAAGCTGGCACACTGTGCTGTGCACCCCAGGCACCATGGTCTCGTGGCTGCAGCCTGGTAGTGGCCATCTCCTTGTCACATGGCCAAGTCAGTGCTGCATCACGCTCTGGAGAAGAGGGTATTCAGAGAGTTTAACATACCTTTAACACACCCTGGCCAGAGCCAAGCCCTGCTGCTAGTGCCTCCTGCTGCAGAAGTAACACCCACCTCCTTGCCCTCCAGCCGTGCACACATATATGCAGCCACAAAACACCAAGGTACAAAGCATAAAGATGAGGTGTAAAGTGACCTCCTAAAAATAGAGATGCAGAGGAAGGATAAAGTGAAAGGGAACAGCCAGTGGTTTCTGGCTGTAGGGGTGAGTGAAGGTCAGGTCAAGTCATGAATCACAGACAGAGGGCCAGAGAAACTACCCAAAAAAAATTCATTCAAGGGTAGAGCCAGGCCAAGAGAGTCTCTCTGGTTACTTATTAAGTCAATAAAAGGCATAGGTGGAAAAGAGTGAACTCCTTGCCCTCAGATCAGGATCAGAACAACGTTCTTGGAGTTAAAAGGATTCAAGAAGTTATGAAACCTGATGTCACAGCGGGAGCCCTGAAAACCTTTCGCTTTCTGGTTAACACAAACCCCTGTAAATACGATTTCTCACTTCTTCCAGAGATAAATCACAGGTTGGAGACCATGTGTGCAGACATAAATTACACCATTCTTCCTCTGATTCACTGCTTTGTGAAACTGCATGGCTTTTTTGTCTGCGAGTCTGCAGAACAATACAAAATACATCAAGTGTGATGGAGGAAAAGGCAGGCTGCTCCACTCACAAATGAGAGGAAAATGAGCAGACGTAGCTACTCAGAGCACTCAGGCAGCCTCACTTCCAGGCTCACCCACCAAATACTACCTGGCTGCTCTTGCCCTTTAGGTACAGGAAATGTATTTCACATAGGAAGGCTGGGGCACCAACCTGCTTTGTGGAAGAGAAAATTCAAATATTGCTTCTGCCACTAAAATTTTCTATTGCCCTACTTAAATCATGAAATCCACCTATGCCACGAGATTATCTGGCCAATACTGCCTCCCTCCTGAAAGTTCTCAAGGATATACACTTGCATATGTATTGCTGGATCTGTGTGAGGAAGGGCATGATGTTGCTGCCAGTTGCACTATCTATGCAATCAAAATTATGGGGCTAAGCCCATAAATCAGCTCCAGAAATGCCTCTGTTTCAACCTGGTGTGTGCTAGAGTAAAACAATTTCAAACTCTTGCCTACCTGCACATGCCAAACTGAAGGCAGAGGAGGTTCAGGCGCTAGTGCCAGTGTGGAAGGACCGCAATGACCTGCAACCAGCTGAGGTGCGAGGCCATAGAGGCCTGGATTTAGCAGCACAGCTGTAACTCCCTGCCTGGGGCAATGACAGCCAGTAAGGGCCCTGAGCAATGGAGACAAGTCCTCTTCTGCCTGTCCCTCACAGCTCCAACCATGTGGCTTAATCCCTCACCGTCCTCTCTGCCTCTGCATAGCTGCACTAAGGAGGCCTTAAGGATTAGCTTGGGGGAAGGGAAAGAGAAGGGCATCTTGTTTTTCAGGGGGAGGAGGCAATGTTGACCTAAATGAAGCCTGAGAGGAAGAGCACCTACTGCCGCTGTTGGGAACATACAATACAGACCATGATTTGGGCACTGCTAACTTCCACAGCAAAGCGGGGAGAAATGCTTCCTATTCTGCTACTCTTTCTCAATAATCAACGGGTCACCACCGCACAAAACACATGTAGAAGCTTTCAAATAATAAAGTAACTTTCCAGCAGCACGGCTGTAATCGCTGTGCAGTTAAAATCATTAACTGTTGGCAAGTTCAAGACTTTAATTTACAGAAGGCGCCGCAGCTGCCCTGCGGTTACAGTGCACTTTCCCCAAGCCGCTGTGCTGCACACGGGCTGGCTCTGTACCTGCCTCCTCGTAAGGTACAGCCACCAGAAGCAAACAGCATCTCTCTTCTTACATTCTTCATGCACAACAATGGATCTCTCAAAGCAGCCACAGCCAGTGTTGTTAAGAAAAGCTTCTTCCAGTCGTACCAAGATTTAGGGTATTTGAGCTATTCACGGAATGGTTCGGCGCTTACCACGCCAGGCTTTTGCCAGTCATTGTCTCTAAAACCTGGGATTTGCATCAAACCGTTTACTGATGGGAGAACAAGATGTCTGGCTTACAATACTTACAGCCCTTGGAAAAATTGGCAGGTTGACAGAAGAGCGAAATATCAGGTGTTTCAATACAAGTCTAAGTTTTTATTATTATTCGTGCTTTGAAGATCAAAATAATGTGCTACTTCATGGACTCCAGCTTCATGCTTGTCCTTTTTCCCCCCATTTTTTTTCCAGTAAATGGTAACATCTGGCATTATTTTTGGAACAAAAACACCTTTAATCCTGGAACATCTATGTGAGTTTCTACCAACTCGCTCCCAGTGACCGCCATCCCCAACTGCTGACTCACACTCTGCAGCTCTGCATATAATCTGCTGCTTTTTTTTTAAATAAAAATAGTAACAACCATTTAAATTCCTCTCTGGTCCTTAATGTGACTTTCATAAGCATGAAAAGCAGATGTTCCACCTGGTTACGATCACTTAAAGTGGTATTCCTGGCACTCTCCCCTTTGTCTGGAGGCATCAGCGAAGAGGTGCCCTTAGAGACTCAAAGGGCAATAAAGGCCTGTTCTGCTGTGGTGACAGGTACCTGGTAACAGGTTAATTAGCTGTTAATGTTTGCTTCCATACATCACCATGATTTGCAGTGCAGCAAACCATACGCACGGACCCAGCAGAGGCTTCCAGCCTAAGTCTGTTCACACACACGACATAATCAATAACAGCAGTAGAGAGTTCTTGCAAAAAGAAGCACACATCTAAATGCATTTCTAAATGCAACATCTGTTGCTCCGAAGCACACAGTACCTGAATAAATTCAATTAACAAGAGGCAATGTGTGCATGCAGCTTCCCTTCCCTGAGCATAGAGAGGTAGAAATAAATACCAGATCTGGCAATTTTACGCTCAGCAGTCTTTGCCATCTGTTTTTCTTTTTGCAACAAGCCCGTGCCCGGGAAAGTTCAGTAAGGTTATCCACGCAGCTCTTGAAAAGGTTTGGTAAGTGCATTTTTCCCAACTGATCCAAACACTGCAGCGCAGACTGCTCAAAGAGCTTTCCAAGAGAACTTCCTTTTTTTAATATACAGGAGCTCTATAGGATGTGAAGCTCACTGTCAACTGTTCAATAGACCTTCAAGTCAGAATTTGTTACTGCTTTACCAAACAGAGCTAACGCATTATTTCTTTTATCTCAGATGGGGATTTTCCTAAAGACTCAACAGCTTGCCACGTCCACACAGACACAGCATTCTCAAAATATCTGCCTGCAGCTTGATTCTCCATCAAGTTCTGTGGAACTCTGTGCTGTAGAAAATGTCATCTGCTGCTTCCATGACAAAAAATCCCACACCTTATTTATTTCTTTACTTGCCATTTCTATTTGCCATTTCAGTGGAAACTGCCATGGTGGCCGTTTTCTTCCCCTGAATTCACCAAAAGGCAGCAATCCACCCCTGCTGAAATGTATTACGTTGCCATGGTCTCTGTGAGCATCATGACAAAATTATTACCCTACATGATCACTTTCAGCAGTGACTGGAGGCAGCCAAGAGACGAGACTAAAGGAAAAGAGGAATTAAGATAAAGAACAGGCTGGACAAACAGCCGCCAGAAATAGTGCAGGTAGGGCTGACCCAACCTTGAGGCAAGGAAACGAGCTAAACTGACGCTCTTGAAGGCCACTCCAGAAATACCTTATGATTTGTTTTGAATTATTTTCATTTGCTTATGTTCTTGAGAGTAATAGAATGACTGGTCTTCCTAGGGCTCTGTCCTGCTCTGCCAGGAGCAAAGCTCTGAACACAGGGATACCTCTGAATGTGGGATAACACAAGAGTTACCAGACAGCTACACTGAGGGGCATACAAAAGCAGGCATGCTGATAAATATCAACACCAGGGGCATATAACAAGTCTTCAAAATAACAAAAGAGGAATGGACAGTGCAGTGGTTGAGGTACAGCTTTGGAATTGCTTTCTAGGTACTTCAAATTAGAAACAATTTGATGACTGAACTTTGAGTCAGATTAAGTCCTTCTATTAATGCTAATGAGGTTTGAATGAAGCTCTAAAACTACTCCAAGAATTTTAGGAACTTGGATGCAATCCCTGCGTACAAATTTACTTCTACAAGTCTGATTCAAAATTCAAAACTACAGGTTTACACAGGATCAAATTAATAAAATGGTAGCAAAAAGCAACAGGAATTTCAGGATATTCTTCAAGAACACCTGAATTTTCTCATCAGATGCTGACAACACCAAATCTAAGCCCAAAGCTTCACCTGGCCTCTAACCCTAAATGCCAGCCCTCATCTCTCTTTGCGGAGGAACTGCACGTGCACCTCTCAACCAAACACCACCACCACTATTTCGCAAAAGGGCTATCTGTAACACTGATTCCCTCTGAATCATCATCAATTACCAACTGCTAGTCAGGGCAAATGAACACGCATGATGGACTAACAGCTTGGTATGTTATGGAAAATCCTACATACCTGCATCTTAAAAACCTTATCATGCCTCAGAGTACTACGGGGACAAGAACATGCTGGAGCTGGAAGGGCTGCAAAGCACAGACTCTTGCTTCTACACTGGCTTTATTTACACAACATGGGTTGCTATGGGGAAGAATTAGGGTTGTGTAAATTCTCTTTATAGAGCTCTTACCCAATGACATAATTCCAAAATACCAACTTCTGAAACACTGTTTCTCCTCCTTCTTGACTAATCCCACATCAACGGCCTGCTTTGGGTCCCAAACCGGCCTATGCAACACGCTTGACAAAAATCACGAAGAAAGCAGGAACCAGGAGGAATTCACAGAAACCACTCCATCCCGAAGAGAACAAACCTGGAGCCACTCACAAACTGAGACACGGATCGACTTTTCGAAGCCTAGGCTGCAGGGGCCAGCCAAACGCTGCTGTGGGGCCCCCATTCTCCACAAGCAAACCTTGCCACCAGCAGGCATTCCTCAGGGCTGCTGGGAGGCGATCCTTCACCCAGGAGACAGCTGGGTTAGTCACCTTGGAGCTGGGCCAGCATGCCTGACAGAGCTCTCCCGTTTCAGTGGAATATTTAGCTGTAATACAGCCTTCTACCACAGCATTAAAATCGTCCTGCCAACCGCCTAAAGTGGCTTGTGAGGACTGATCACATTTTCTTTCCAATGTGTTGGAAATTTCTCTAAGTCAACGATGAGAGGGTCCTACTTCCCAGCAGTCATCCTGCAAGTGCCTAATGAACTAAAGGGATAAACGAAACCCTAACAACTGCCCAGTCCACCTCTTGTGTAATTCAGTACAGGAAACTCACACAGTAATTCCTGCACTTGCTCCAGAATAAATATCCAATGAATACACCATCTGATGTTGGTTATTTACATGCTGACCTGAGATTTCATTCAAACTCTCTTCTCAGTTTCTTTGCTAAATTTTACTGACCTTTTCCACAGGCTCCTGGTGTGATTCCTACAGAGCTCTACTGACTGTTCAATTTCATTCCCTTTCCATGATGGTATGAGTCTACCGCCTTATACAACTTAACCACATATATCAAAATACCTGCTTTTAGTGTGTTCTGCCAAAACTGAAGGCGAATGAAAACAGCTGGCCTCTCTACTGCATTTTGCCAGAGGACTGGATGCTCATCATCTGTCCTTTGTATGCTTCTGACCCCAGTAACTCACAGAGCTCCACATTCTACATAGCTAGGAGAGCATCAGACCTCAGCTCTGGTACCCTGAAACTCTACAGTACAGTTTATGTGTTACACACTAGTTTATGGGAAAAGTTCCTAACATGGTGTCTCATGGGATGGAGATGAGGACCGTGTGTGCCTTCCCAGACTCCACAAACAGCCCAGGGCAGTCCATTCTTGATTACTCTTTCAATCTATTTTTTTCTGCATGCTAATAGAAAGTCACAGAATTGCTGATGTTGGAAGGCACCTCTGGAAATCATCTAGTCTAAACTCCTGCTCAGAGTAGAGCTACCATCACCTAGAACAAGTTGTGGAAGGCCACGTCCAGTCAGGTGTTGAATACCTCCAAGGACAGAGACTCCACAACTTCTTTGAGCAATCTGTTCCCATGTCTGACTACCTCTAGAATAAAAGAAAAAATTAAATTCTTATGTTTAATCAGATGTCCTGTTTTTTGGCTGGGATAGATTTAATTCTTACAAGAAGCTGGGAGGGAACACAGCCGGAACAGGTGACCCAGACTAGCCAAAGGGATATTCCATACTGTGACATCATGTGAGGAGGAAGAATGCCAGCTGAGAAGTCACTGCTTAGGAAGGGCCTGTGCATTGGGCTCTGGTGGAGAGCAAACTGCATTGCACATCACCCGCTTCATACATTTTAAGTCCTGTTGTTGGTATTTTCCTCCTCCTTTGCCATACCAGTAAACTGTCCTTATCCCAACCCAAGAGTTTTACCTTTTCCTTCTGACTCTCTTCCCCATCACACTGGTGGGGAGAGTAGGGGGGGAAGGGGCAAGTGAGGGGCTACGCAGTGCTCAGTTGCTGAACTACGACAGTCCTTTTTAGTGCCGAATGTGGGGCTGGAAGGGCTGAGATAATGACATATCTGACCAGTGTGTGTTAAAACAAAGTTGTTATATGCATTTATTATTTTAGTTGAATAGTCACTGGTGACAATGGCGTTTTGTTTGTTCACATGGCTGCGGTATGTAAATCCTCATTTGCCGTACATATTCTCTGCGGCACTGTGTATCACCTCTGGAGAGGGATTAGGGTTCTTATTTTCCTATACTGTGTAGTATCAGCTTATGATACGATAACATCAACAGCCATGATGTTAAGTTGGCATTTGCATGTACCATTGCTGTCATATCTGTACTTGGGACAACATCTCTCAGAACTGATTAATAAATCACACCTAATGTATGGGGAAGACAGCTGGAGAAGGTATCCTCCCTTCTTTCCCCTCCCTTTTCCCTTCAGGCTGGTTACAACAGTCTTTGAGAAGTCTGAATCCCCCTGGGATGTTCAAGCCATCGTGCTCTTGTTGCTGCGTCTCCTGAATGCGTTCCAGGTCTTGCTTACGGTTACAAACAACTGTATTAAGAATACCACCCAGAGATCTGCCTGAGGCTGGACAGTCATGGGTGGCACGGCATGTGGGAGAACATGGGCAGGTACCGAGAGAACTTCTCGCCTCCAATGGTTTGGAACAGCAATGCCCAACCACTGCGGGACCCTGATAAAGGGATAGGGTATTTGAACAGAAAACACCGTGGATATTCCGAAGAGGCAAAACGTGCCACACTGTGCTGGGCCTGGCCAGTATCTGCCAAATGCTGCTCAGTGTCAGGCAGCACCCTCAGGGGGAAGAGAGGGAAAACAGACCCACAGGCCTACTCAGACCCTAGTGGCAGGTACTGCAGCTGAACCAAAAAACTTATCAGTTGCCCCTATACAGAAGAAGAAATACACACAAAAATCAGTCAGTTTAGTAAGGGATGGTGATGACCCAGGACCATTGTGAGAACAGGAGGGAGAGGCAGAACCAGAGGTCATCCCTCAAACCCTTTCCCTGAGTGAGCTTCAAGATATGCAAAAAGATTTCAGCCGCCATCCAGTCGAGCCCATTGTAATTTGGCTGCTCCAATGCTGTGATAATGGGACCAGTAGCCTGGAATTAAGAGGGTAAGGATGCCACATGGCTGGGATCTCTGTCTAGGGAAGGGGGCATTGACAAGGTGATTGAAAAAAGGAAATGAGCCCTCCGCCTCTGGAGGCAATACCTGTAAGGCATGAGGGAAAAGTACCCCTTCAGTGATGATGATGATGTGTGTCACCCAGGCAAGTGGACCACTATGGAGATACCTGCAGGAATTAACTGTGCAGGAGATGGTTTCTTATGATAGAGAAAACATGCAGTTACCCACAGATCTTGATGAAGTCCAATGTACCCAACCCAGAGGGTGAAAGTTTGCACAGAGTGCATCATCATCATACACCAACTCACTGGAAGTAATGGACTGGAAAGATGAAGAGGTGGATGAACTGGTTGACCAGCTCCATCAATATGGAGAAAGTCTCTTTCCTCCCTCGTCTCAGCTGTGGAGAAACTGTCCTGGAAGGTCTAGCAACACAAAGAGAATATATCCTATTCCCCAGCAGCACCTCTGCTATTGGGAGGAAGCATTCCTGTGCTCAAGAGAGAGGAAGTAGAAGGTACACACCACAAGGCACACTGGGATTTTACCTACATGACCACAGAGAAGACATGAGGAAGTTGAATGGAAATCCTACAGGCATGAGAACATGAGTTGCAAGGAAAAACAGTCACAAAAAAGGATTCTTCCAGGAAAAATTCTGCTCCAGTTTCCAGCGGGCAGTTCCTCAGACCTGACTGCACTTATGATCCTATTGAGGGGACTTCTAAGTCATTTTTACAAGCAACAAATACTATAAGCAGGATTAGAGGGGCCCTGCCTCCAGGTTTAAGAGGGGGACAACTGGGCTTACTGGATTGCATGGATTTGATGGTCTGGTGTATCAGATCCACAAGAGTACAAGGCTCTAGTAGACACCACTGCATGGCGTACCCTAATGCCATCAAGCTATAAAGGGGCAGAACACATCAATTATTTCTGGAGTGACAGAGGGATCCCAAAAGGTAACTGTGCCAGAGGCTGAAGTGAGCCTAACTGGGAATGAGTGGCAAAAGCACCCCATCCCATCTGGCCCAGAGGCTCCATGCAGCCTTGAATCCTGACTACCTCAGGAGAGGGTATTTCAAGGACAGAGGAGCGAGTAAGTAGCTGCGTAGTGCTTAGATGCCAGCTGGAGCTAAAACACAACAATGGAATTTCCTCTGGCTTGGTTTGTTGCTATTGCCACTGAGAAGCGTCTGCTTCCTTACTCCCTCCCATCAGGTACTTATACACATGGATAAGATCTCCCTGAGCTCTCTCTCCAGGCTGAGCAGCCTCAGCTCTCTCAGTCTCTCCTTCTACGTCAGGTGTTCCAGTAATCTTCACAGCCCTTGTCAGGACCCCACTCCAGCATGTCCACATCTCTCATTTGCAGAGTCCAGAACTGGACAGAGCACTACAGAGTCACATGTGCTAAGCAGAGTCTCCCTCAATCTGACGTCATGCAGCCCAGGAGGCTGTTGGCCTTTGCTGCATGGGCACATCGCTGCCTCTTGTTCAACTTGTTGTCCAGATGGATCACAAAGTCCTTTACTTGCCAAGCTGCCTGTACGGGGACACGGGGCTGTTCTTCTGCTGTTTCCCATGTGGTCCTTTGCATCAGGGCCCTGAACATGGCAAAGCCTGCTCTCCTGAAGTTCAGGGCTGTTACTTGCCTTGTTCCAATTTAACTCCAGTCTGTTCACCACATGAGGCAAAAAAGATTTGTGAAAGTAGTTTTAAACCAGCCATCTAAGTACACTGATAACTCTGAAGCCCGTAACTCTCCAACTTTGTTGCTTTCAAAAGATATCCTCGTAAGTATCTTTAAAGCAGAAGTCCCAAGGGAAAGTGCTGGGATGTGAGCCAGGCCACAAATGTGCCTCCCACAGAGCCCACCCTAAAATGGTAATACAATTTACTACTTCAAAGTTAGCAAAATCACTGTGAGCCTTCCTCTGCCTCTCTGTGCTCTTTCTCCCATTAGAAATCCACCTTCTTCCCAGTGAGTTTCAAGTCTGTAATCAGAAATCTTTGTGACCCTGAAAAATGAGAATAGAGGGACAGAAGATATTGAATGCTAGGAGGAAGAAAGAGAGGTCTTGTAGGCCAAGTTTATTATTCATGTCCTACTACATTTTTTTTTCATTCAAATAAAGCAACCACAGAGCAATATCCAGGCTACGGCATCAGCCCTTCACAGGACTTACAAAACTGGGAGCAGAACGTAAAGCCTGTTTGGTGCAGGATGTTAGGGCTTTGTCTATTGTATTTCATAATCACATAACTGCCACTGTTAGACATGCTCTTCCAAGAGGAGAATCGATGTCAAAATGATGCAATGGGATTGTCAGCAGCCTATTGTCTGCGAGCTTACCCTATTTTTTGGATAGCCTTATCCAAAAAGATCCTGCTGTGATGCAATACGCTAACAGATAAACTGGCAAACAAACAAAACCACTCACCTCTGCTAGGTTCATTTCTTGGCTGCTCTGCCCTAGGTCTCAGCAAGAGTTTAGCCAGGAAGAAGACCTGGCGTAGCGCACAAAATGGAGACAACGCCATTTCAAAATGGCCCAACAAGACTCCTGGATGCTGACGTGCCCTTCTTGGCTGCTTTTTGGTCACCATTTGATAGTGAGAGTAACGCAAATCTGTTTGCTTCCCAGGAATACTGGGGGGCTTGATTATTTCAGTTTATAAACCACCAAAAATGACAAGAATTTGCAGGGTCTGTGCACTCAGGCTCACATGGGCTTCTTACAGAAATGCTGCTGGTCCCTTCTGAAAAATTAGGCCCCCAGGCACTCTGATCCTCATTAGAAATATGAAAGAAAAGAAAAAGCTTTCTAGTGAGAAAAAGAAACCATCTCATCTAGGAGCCTCTGCATCTCTCCAGCTCTGAAGCTGGCAGCATAAGCCTCACTGGATTTAGGTTCAAATGCTTATATCTTTGCATAATTAGGAAATGTCTGAGTAACATCTTTTATGCATCTTTGCATATGATCAAAAGCATGACTGCCACAAAGCCAGATGAGACACACAGCATGTCCCAGACCCTTGATGAAATCTGGTCACTACAGCAATCATCTGCTGTAAGCGGCCATTGCAGAGGGACATTCTTTATGAGCATCTCTATTTTGGGCCATCTCAAATGAAGGAAGAGTTGAATCAGCATCTTGCTACAAACTGTTAGAGAAAGTTACAAGAAACACATAGAGCATGCATAACTTTCCACCAAACTCTACAGAAATTTTTAGGATGTTTCTAAATTTGAGCTCCACAGCTAGCCGTAGTAACTCCTGTGGGTCATCTTCACTCATAAGCCTGAGTTCGCTTATGTGAGCAACATGGTAAAGTCTCTGTATAGATAAACTGTCATCCAGCAACAGCTCAAATGACAGGAAGAGACACCCCAGGCATAACTCTTATCTTAAAATTATTAGCAAACAGGAAACATCACAGAAGTGGGAGAAATAAATAAATAAATGGGTTTTCTTCTACCAACTCTGCAATAGCAAGATGACTGTCCTGTAACTTCTCAGTTGGTCTCCCCATGCTTTTTACTTGTTTTTTCCCCCCTCATCATTCCATTGCCCTCTCAGACTTTTCCAGCCTCTGACAGTTTTTGGGCAGCACCCAGACCTTCCCATCTCTCAGTGACCCTCCTAAGACTCCTCCTTAAAGTTCTCTCATGTTTCTTGATGAGCTCCATCTCCTCTTTCATCAGCTGCCTGCAAGTTCTGCCCCAGTCTTACAGCACTGGAAAGAAACACAACCCAATAGCATTAATAAATGATAGCTAGTCTCTTCTCTCCCTTTCATCTCCTCTTTTCTGGCCATAAACAATCCCCCTTGCTGCTGAGGCAATGAGCAAGCACCCACCCGGGCCAGGCTGTAGTGCTATCACATTGAGCCTCAGGGCTGATTCCAGGCCAGGATGCCATCTGAGGAGGTTGGTGAGCAAGCCAAGACATCATTCTTCTCACCTGCCCCAGCATCTTGAGTGGACAAGACTTGATGGGTCCAGCTTAAGGGAGAACATCCAGCCCAGGACCCGCTGGGGGACACATCCACCAAGGGGGCTTCCTCAGCAGCCTGCCACACCATTGGAGCTCGAGGCACCACTGCATTTTGTCTGGAGGCCATGGACAGCTTGTGCCTCTATTATAGCCCTCGAGAAATCAGCCGCCACTCCCTGGTCCTTCCCTGTTTGGTGCCCAAGGCTCTTCTCATGAAAACCCATTAGATTTCCTGACTCATCATCCCTCACCTGAGGATAAAGCTAAGAAAACAAGCAATGACAAGACAAAGAGTAATTGTCATATGAGAAAAATTTAGAAGTTATTCTTCCTGCCCGGGACTTCCCCATCTCAGAGATGAGAAAAGCACCAAGGAAACCATTCCAGCAGAATCCCAGAGCCTCGGCAAGGGCTGGGTGCAATGGACACCTAACTGCCCTGCTGACTCCTGGCCAGAGGGAACCCTTAATTCTACTGTCTTACAGTGTATGGTCACATTAGTTACAGCAAAGGAAGCTCTTTCTCCACCCCAGTCTGACAAGACATAGCAATAATCTCAAATGGATTGGTGGGAGCAGGATCTGGGGAGACCCCAGTACTTGTGGACCTGTGACTAAATCCCTTGTGAAGTCCTGACTGCTTCAACACCATGAGCAAGACAGGAACCACAGTGGAGTGCAGTTGCTCAGTGACCCAATGTGCAGGCTTTAATCACGACCCATGAGACACCAAACGCAATCACAGTCAGAGAGGGGGTACAGGACAGCATCTCAGTATCCCATAATTTCTCTTTTAGTAGCTTGCTCCAGTTTGCTCAGTTTTTAATTCAAAAGGATGTTTTTTAACCGATGGAGCTGCAAGCCACAAGCTGAACAAACAAGCCAGGTTATTTTTTGCCCTTTAAAAAAACCACCACCCACCAGGGATCTTGCCCAGTGGTCAGAACTGCCCAGCTGTTCCTTTGTGTGCAGAGCTGTACACAATTTGTATGGAGCTGCACGGCTACAGGCATGGAGGGAACAGAATGAAAACAACTTGCCACAACCAACAAGGTTAAAAAGAGTCTTCTTACCACTCATCTTCCCAGTAATTAAGGTAGCTTTCTCCCAGTTTTCTGGGCCATCGAACCACCACCCTGGAAGAATCAAGCCCAACCTATTTTCAGCTGGTGGTTTTTGTTTACTCAGAGAGGGCCAATTTTAAGTTCACTTCTTGCAAGCATTCACAACGAGGGGGATGATGGGGGAGGAAGCAATGCCCATGTAACGAGCTGTTGCTAAACAACATCAAATACATGTGAGGAGATTTTGATCTGCTTCTGGAAGTTCCAAGAGCAAACATACAAAGTGAAATAAATATGGTAGATTATTTATTGCAATTTCTTCCCTCCACTCTAAGAGCTTCTGCCAGAAATACAGTTCCCGTGCATGGAACCGAAACCACAGAGGCCCGCCTAGGGCTACTCAGCATGCAGATGTGATCCAAACTTAGTGAAGGCGGCTGGTTTCAATTAGGGACAAGAGCTGGTGCTTTAATACCATCTTAAAAAAAAAAAAAAAAAAAAAGGTCTCTCTGAAAAGGCAGAGCTTATGCACAGTACCTCCCTGTGCAGGAAATAAAAGCCTTACGTAGGAATTTAGCAATTAGAAGATCAGACCATTGGTTCATCCCATCAGATAATCTACCTTTGACCAGTGGCCAACGTCTCATGTTTAAAAGACAGAAGAAAACAACCTTCAAAAGTACCTTTAGTACTTTAGAGAGGAGGAAAAAAAAAAAAAAGAAGTCCTCATGACCTATGCAAACAGCTTATGCCCTGCAGCACAAATTGTCATTACTCTTCTCTTACCATGCATAGTTGAAAGTGTTACTATTAGTCATAAAATTATCCAACCCTTAAAAAAATAAAAATTAAAAACCCAGACACACTACTTGCATCATTGGCTCCTGCAGCACTGAACTAACTGCTGTAATTACCCAGCACATACACGACAGACGTATGTTACATATAATGCTTTTTAATTTAATGGTGTAACTTCCTTATACCATGGGGCCGAAGGAAACCAAGAAACCAATTTCATTTCTAGATCCACTTTGATTTCTACAGTAGGACAAGTTTTAACCCTTCTGTCTTCATGGGTGAAAAAAAGAAAGGTAGATCTAGGTATGCTACACAAGTAAATCATGTCACAAGTAAAACTCTTTCGCGGCAGTCACCTTTGCTGTTCCTACCCCTTGGTCCTTCTCAGACCTCATGATATCCCTGAGGCACACAGAGCTAGCTCCTCTGCTCCATAAGGCAAGTGTCTGGGTTCAAGTGAACATCAGAGCTCAGTTGTGCCAGTTTATGTCGTCTTCTCTTTTTAAAATAAAGCTGCTCTGGACCACACTGGTTTACAACCCACTGGCTCATGTGAGCTTAGATCCAGCCCTTGGCCCCCATTCTACTTATGTTTTGATTAGTTGCAGCAAGCAAGGCAGACAGCTTTGTTGCTTAGCCAGTTTTTACTATGCAGCCTAGCAAGTAACTCCTGGGTTGCTTGCCCTCTTGAGCAGGGCCCTGCATGACAATTTTTCAAAGAGGTTTGCTTGGATTTTTCACTTTCAGGTAAATGGTGTCTGGTTTCACTGTGGCCTTTCCAGAGAGCTCGAGTAACTCAAGAGGGATCCAGTTATGCAGATGAAAGATGTATTGGTTTGACCATACCAAATCTCATACTAGACTGGATTTAACTAGCTTCCTATGGCCTGGTTTTGATCTCAGAAATGCTGTGGTAAATCTGGAGTAACTCCCCTGAGGAAGAGAGTTTTGAGAACAGCGTTTGGCCCCTGTGGTGAAGTTCTGACCACCTTTTATGCTCCTGCAAAGACTCACCAGTAAACAGCCATGAGAGCAGCTCCGGGAAAACCAGATTTCCAGGGCCCAGCTTTCAAACACAGGTGCCCCCAAACCAGCAAGTCTGTCCATGTCAAGCAGAGCACTTCTTGCAGCTGGGACCTTGTTGTGGCATTCCATGCTCCCCTCCCATAGGAACTCTTGGGAATGAGACCAGTTCGTCTAAAGCCTGGGGAGACCCCGGCGTTTCAGCCTGGCTTGACAACAGCACAAAGGACAGGAGGGGTAAAGGCTGTCCTGCTGAGAGTAGCTGAAGCTGGGTGCAGCCAAAGGGCTGTTACTCCTCCCACGTTCAGTTCAGTACTAGCCCATACATGAGGAAGTTCACCTCCTCAAGTCAGAGCTGTGCTTGGCCCACAGCCTTACAGGATCCATGAACCTTCATGTCCTTGCAGCGCACAACGCTGCCAAATGCTGCTGCTGCATGCACATCTTCTTACCACTCCAGTGGACAATCTCCTGCCCCTCCACTGCTGTCTTCACCTAGATACCCAAACAGTGTGGGCTGCTTTACTTTTACCAAGTCCTTGTGCACCACAAATAGCCTGGCTGAGGCACAGGCCTGCAGAAGGTCTGGAAACTACATGAGGATCTTGGAAGTAGACGATAGCATTTGGCTACTCATATGGGAAATACACTTGTACAAACATGCTTGCAGACAGTTCCTCATCAGCTTCCGAACCCAAAAGAGATGCCAGAGGTTAGTTCATCCACCTCAGGGATGATGTTGACCTGCTGGCTTTGACTGTCTCCCCACCCAGCTGCCCCTGTCCTAGTCTTTTCCATTACCCACTAATCCTGACCAATCTGCGGTTGTTTCCTTGGATACTTACCCATAAAACTAATCCTAGCTCATGCTATGGCAATTTCCAATTGATCCCTGGCCTCCCTGTGTCTTGCTCCTTTTGCAACCCTTCTAGGGGACACAGTCTGTGCATGGCAGCCTTCTCCTCTCTGACTTCCCTAGCAGCACTCCTAGCCCTTTCACTTGTTTGAGACCTGCATCACCTACAGCTCTTTTCCCCAAACCACCCAACTCCAACAGTGTCAGACTGAAACATCCAAATACAGGTTTCATTCAAAGTAACCAGCACTGAAATGCTCCTATTAGGCCTCCATGGTGGACAGGCATAACTTTTGCAGGTGTGGTGTTCTGTGCTAGCAGCAGCCAAGGGTCCTGCGGGGGAAGAGGAGATCTCCATTTTCCTTTAACAGCCACCTCACCCTCACACAAGGCACCAAAGAATCAGCTGCAGTAAGCTGCATCTTGCTGTACTTGAGGTGAGTAGGATTTTTGCCACTGATGCCCAAAGAAAAAGCATTTGGCTTCTACCTTCTTGCTGAAGGATACATATAGGTGCCTGGAAATGCCTGAATATTATTTATGCTGGCACTCAAGTCCAGCTGTAACCCTTTCTTGTACCATACTCTCGCTGTATATATTTGAGTCCTTCCTGATTACCTGGTTTCTTACTCCACTGTTGCCAGACCCCCAAGCACAACACACACGATTGTTACCTGAGTTCCAGCCGGCCTTTGCCCAGCAGTGTTGGGGCACAGGCAGTGATTTTCTCAGACCAGGTACATAGTAGGGTACATCTGAGTTACTGTTGCTTACTGCCACCAATAGCCCATAGCTTCTAAGAGTCACCAAGAAGCCCAGAAGATGTGATAGCGACAGCATCTGCCCTCCAGTTGATTAGATAGCTAAAAGCAACCACATGAGGGTGACCACAAGGAAGCATCCTAAATTATGGCGCTGCCCACGTGACTGTTATTTGCGACAGGAGTAGCTCAACTCCATGTGCATCTGGCCCAGGAGGCAAGACAAGTTGGGTGGGAACAGTGGCAGAAAAACTGGGGACTGGATAAGAGCAGATGACAATAGTCTTTTGGTAACAAGGTTTATCATCCACTTGCACTTCTGTCTGGTCATTACAAGACCCAGGTAGGTGCCCAGAGACCAGCAGCGCCCTGCGCCAGGGGTTTGGCAGAGGTCTGGATTCATTCCCCTAATTTCCCCATTTCCACCCACTTCATATCCAGTTCCTTTGGCCATGACCTCCCAGCCTCCTCCCTGCACCACCTCCAGCAGCACAGGGAAAGGCAGAGGGGTTTTGACATCATGCATTTTGAAAGATTTACAAACACTCCTTCTTCTTTTTATCCTCAATTCCTAAAGCTAAATTTCTCAGGTGAGGCAGAGAAGGTCCATAAGCTAAAGCCGGGAGAAGGCAGAAAAGCTCCTTGTGACACCCTGCTCTTGGAAGCTGGTACAGCCTTCCCTGGTGAGTGGAGGGGCAACATTCAGCAACTGACACCATATCCCAGGAGAGACCTTCACACCAAAGCCTTCCTGCAGGAGAGGTACCCAGTCAGGCACTGACAGGCTACGCCAGGACAGGGAATCTGGAGAATGCCACAAAGCACACAGGCTGCCAAGGAGACCCTCTGCACAAGTTCCCTTTAGGTGCCACCCAGGGAGATCAGGGCCCATCATGTGCATCACTCAGGCAGGACACAATTCAGTTGTGAAGTTTTATATAGAAACACAGGGAGAATTTGTTACAGGATTGAAATTTTAAGATCCCTACAGACTGCCTTGGTGCTGCTGTGCCCTGTTAACCTTGAAGAAAGTCCTGCAGTGACCAGACAACTAGTAATAATATCTATTATCTTGGCTAACTGGAGCACAAACAAGACTCTCAGAAATTAAGAAAGATTTATCAGAATTTTAATTTTTTTTTTCTTTAGCAACAATATTCTTTTCATCTCTAGTAATCTATAAGTGACAACCCTTTGCTCCAAGATCTCTGCCTGCCTCCTTCATATTTTCTTTATGAAGATGTCCAGCACCTTCAGGTAGCTGCATACCTGCAACATTCAAAAACTAAAGTACCTGGCGAGGAGAGAAGCAGGAAGATCCTGTAGCTTTGGTTAAGCAAAATGAGATTAAGAAAACCTTTGTAAAGCAACTGAAGAACAGGATGCTAAAAACAACATGAGTATACTCCCTGATTGACTACAGGCACTAAATACAGGCATGTCTCCAGGTATAGTTAGGTCTGCAGAGGCACATGCATGGTGCAGAAAGCCCCAAGGTGGGGCAAGCAAGGAATGTTGCCGGCCAAGGTGAGGAAAATCCATGTGAAAGTTCTGAGCAAGCTGCACAGAGTAGCTGAGTGGTACCCCAAAAAATGGCAAATGATTTGTATGCTGGCAATATGTTGCTTGAATTCTGCTGTGCCTTCCTTAGAGGCCCTCTTCCAGCTCTGCTCCTTCGGCTCAGTTAGCTCACTGCAGCCAAAACATAAGCTGAGGTTACCCCATGCAGCACTACAGGCTTGGGGGAGACTGGCTGGAGAGCTGCCAGGCAGAGAAGGACCTGGGGGTGTTGTCTGACTGCAGACTGAATATGAGTCAGCAGTGTGTCCAGGTGGCCAGGAAAGCCAATGGCATCCTGGCTTGTATCAAAAACAGTGTGGCCAGTAGGTCTAGGGAGGTGATTGTGCCCCTGTACTCGGCATTGGTGAGGCCACACCTCGAGTACTGTGTCCAGTTCTGGGCTCCTCACCACAAGAAGGACATGGAGGTCCTGGAGCGAGTCCAGAGAAGGGCAACCAGGCTGGTGAAGGGGCTGGAGGGCAAATCCTATGAGGAGCGGCTGAGGGAGCTGGGGATGTTTAGCCCAGAGAAGAGGAGGTTGAGGGGAGACCTTATCACCACCTACAACTACCTGAAGGGAGGTTGTAGAGAGCTGGGCGATGGTCTCTTCAGCCAGGTGACAAGAGATAGGACAAGGGGGAATGGCATGAAGCTGTGCCAGGGCAGGTTTAGATTAGATATTAGAAAAAAATTTTTCACTGAAAGAGTTGTTGGGGCCTGGAACAGGCTGCCCAGGGAGGGGGTTGAGTCACCTTCCCTGGGTGTGTTTAAAAAAAGGGTAGATGAGGTACTTAGGGATATGGTTTAGCATAGGACAGGAACGGTTGGACTTGATGATCTTTACGGTCTTTTCCAACCTTGTCATTCTGTGATTCTGCGAGGTGCAAGCAGGCACATGCATTAGTAGCCACGGACATGGTGGGAAAGGGCAGGGCTGGATTGAGGGGCCTGTATGGATGAGGAGGAGAGGGGGCAGGTGTGCAACAGCAGAGGGGACCACTGCTTGCACTGGTGGAGCGGTGGTGGGAGAGGATAGTGTTCCCCTCCGTGGCAGACAGAAGAAGTCAGCGAGGATCCGGTGTGGAATGGTGTCTGAATTTGAAATGGAAATGCACAGTTGTAACCCTAGAAAGGAAACTTGGAAGTGCCATTGCCATGTCATGTCTTATTTATTCCAGGATCTGACCTACCACGTTTGTGAACATTGCTGTCCACCTTGAAGGAATCTAGAAGGGAAAAACTATGTAATATACAGCAAGCTGTGCAGTCCCAGGAGCATGGCAGGAGACAGCAAGGTTTTCAAGGTCATGAGAACATGCAGGGGAACACTGTGAAAGAGCACTAAGTAGGTGAGGTCAGCAACATGCAGGTACCCGCATACTGGGGTGGTCAGGTACGTATGAAGAGGAGTGAATACGTAGGAAGCACATCTAGACTCCTGGAGAACAGACACAAGTGTGCAGCTGTGAGATGAGGTGAACGGATAGCCTGGGGGATGAAGGGATGGAGCCTTTCGGCAGGAAGACAGATGTTTTGCAGGGAAAAGCAGAGTAATGCATGGCTTTGGATGCCTCTCCATGCTGGTGCAGGTGGGGAAGGCAGAAGGTGAGGAACACTGGTGCGGTAGCAAAGAAGACTGAGTATACGCTGCAAGTACTGACACACATGCTGGGGTTATCCAGGTGCTAGTGACCTCCCTCGGGCAGGCAGCAGGTACAGAAACAGCAGCCCACACCCATGAGGCGCCTATGTATGCACAATGGTTCCTTAGGACACACGTGTGTCGGAGACAGCAGCACCTAACCCCTTGCCCCTCTGGTTGACAGCAAGTGCATAACACAGCCTGCATCACTTGGGGTGTTTTAACACAGCATCCAAGCCTGTGATCTCACAAATCCCAAGCTGGGTCTGAGCAGTAACCTTAATGTTAAAACATTAGGATAGAGCGTAATAGTGACCCTGTGCCCCAGCTCTGTACAAATGAAACCACTGCAGCCCACAATCCTGTTATGCAGAACAGTAATGCTGCATGGCAGATGTGCCTCTGGTCTACAAAACAATGCAGCAAGCATTGTCAGCAGGTCCTTTAAGAGCAGCAGCACACTACTTAGGTGCTAAAAGCCTCACCTCCACTTCACAGCATGGTTACCTCAGGCTCAGAGGGAGGAGGGAAGAGCTGCAACTAGGTGATCAATACAGATCAGCTCCACCTTGGGTCAAGGAAGTGTGTGTAAAACTGCCCTGGCACTAGCCCAGCCGTCTGCCATGCAATAAACTCAGCATCAAATTCCCTGGCCACTCAAAACAACCCAACGTGAAGTGCAGGTGCTGCAGTTGTGCTGCTGTGAAATAATCACTCTCAACCAGGAGCAGACAGGTTTGGTTAGATGTGCTCAGCAAACCTGAGGTGCCATCAGAGGACAGGTCACTGAAAAGGCACTATTGTGAGACGCTACCTTAGCACATGATTCAAGGTTAGGTCAGACCTTTGTATTCTTGAGAGATTTGATTGCTAGATTGTGGCTGATTTGGCAGTACTTGGAGCATACAGAGAACCTCTGTATGTAGAAAATGCTGCACATGGAAGTGCCTTTAGAACCCAAGATACACACATCTGCAGAGAGTAAAGTTACAGCCACTTCTTTACAAAGCTACAGATCCAGATAATACCATCACATACATTTGAAATAATAATTTAAAAAAAGGGAATTATTGAAAAGAAAGAATGGAAAGAAACACTCATGGGGATCTGTATAGTTTCATTTAAGCCATATAGTGAAATGACAAATCCCAAGCACCCACAACAGACATAGCTGGTAAATCCAAAGATGGGAAAGAAGAATCATAGCCTACGTGGCTGAAACTGTATAAACATATCTACTACATTCATGAGAAAAACTAGCAACGCCTCATGCCTCTGCATTGCCCACAGAGCTGCTCTGCTGGAACTGCCAAGATGGCCAGGGCTGGGAAAGGGTTTTCCTGAGCATTTGCTACCAGCACAAGAGGTGGCTCGAATACTTTTCTCCCTGCTATCATGGCTTTCTCTTATCCATTGGTTTTTTTGTTCTTTTACTTGAACATGCCTGCTCTAGGAGACCCCTCCAAGCACTGCCCAGTTCAAGGACCATTCACCTAAGGTGTTCTCTCCCAGGACCCTCAAACCTGGCTCAGCAATATGAAAAGCTGCATTCTCTTGATAAACAAAGCAACTTTCCAGTAACTAAAACATTAAGCTGCCTTTGCACTGCATCAGTCAGCAATGGAGAAACACACCTACATACACCACCATACAGGGGTTCTGCTCAGCCTGGTAACCAACCAAGCAGGGGAAAGAGTGGCAGGTCACCCCACTTGACCCGTTTCACCAGTTTCAGGGGCTGAGAAGAATTAAAAGCAGTCTGCAGACCTGCAGAGCTCAAGAAAGGCACCTCTCTAGATGTTAGCAGTTTGACTTTGAGGTCTCAGCAGAGCTTGCAAAGGCTCAGCTCTGCAGATGAGAGGCAGCAGAATATTTCAATGGCACACTTTAAACACACTGGCTGCAAAAATAAATGTGGCACAGGGACATGGGGGCACACCCCAAGTCATATTCCAGCCCTCTTTCCTTTCCCAGAGTACTGTCAATGCGTGATGTTCTGGCTTCAGGGGAGCGCCAGCCTCTTCCCAATGCCTGTTCTAGGGCGGTGGGGGACCCTCCCTGTTGCTTAGCACCTACAGCACTTACTGTCATGTAACATCTTCCCAGCAGCTCTGCAGGGCCTCAGGCAGGGATGCTGACAGCCTGCATGGCAAGGACAGAGGAGCCCAGCACTGCAACTGACACTCTTCCTGGATAGTCTCAGACAGCAAAGGCAGGCCATTTTGAGTGGCTGGCTGGTTAGAAATCAGTATTTTTGCAGCAGTCAATGCCAGAACCAAGTTCAGAGAAGGGAACACTGAAGAACAATTTCCCCTCCAGCCCCTGTCCTCAGTAAGTGATGATTATTAAGAGCGAGGAGGTCCCTCTCATTGTTACCAACAAGTGCAGGAAAAAGCCACTTGCCCGTCACAAAACAGCATTCCAAAGGGAAAAGACAAGTCCGTCCTTGCAGGATTGTGACCCGAAGTGACACAACTGGCTTAAGCCCCCAGCTGCATCTGCTGACCCTGTTGGGTGACTCCAAGCCCCGGTCCTTGTGCTCTCCTGGTGCCAGCAGCGCGATCCAGGAGCTGCAGGAGTGCAGGCTGCCAGCATCAGGAAGAGATCTTCTACTAGAAGACTCGTCAGATTTGTGTAAAGGGTCAAAACCAGGACACAGCCACCTTCTCACCCAGCCTCCCAGTAAGTCTGCAGCTGGTGGTGCTTCCTTCACCTTGCTGGTTTCCAGGCAAATAAACCCTTCCCAGCGAAAACAGCAGCCCTGAGCTGGCCTGACACGGAGTGCCATTCCTCTCACAGCTGCAGGAGGCACATTTTCCCATACATTTTGCCTTTCTTTCCTCATGCTAAAAATACCTTGATGTCCTTCAACATAGACACTCCTTATTCTACCTCCGGCAGGAAAAAGGAAAGGGAAGCCGGGGACTCACTTGAAAAGATTTATTTCCTTTACTTCACTGGAATGAAACTGCAAAGCGATATTCACAGGAGGGAGGCACCTGTGCCTGGAGCCCAGACAAGAGAAAGGACGGGCCCTGCCACTACCGCATCCCCTCCAGTTCCTGGAGCTCTCTCCTTCCTGTACACCTAACGTAATGGAGACCTGGCAGTGGACTAGCACATATCCTCTGTACACACCTCCAGAAGTAGAGAGGCCGCTTTCCAAGTTAGCTGGTTGAGTGCCTGACACGGTATGGCCATCCCAGCTGCTCTTGTTGCTCTGCTACCTGCGGGGAAAGGCAACTTTCACCCCCCTTCCAGCAGAAACAGTTGTCAGGCCGACTATGAACATACCTTCTGGGTTTGGTTTTTTTCTTCTTCCTGCAGTTGGCCCAGCTTTCCCCATGAGTAGTGCACACAAATCCTTGCTGAAAAACCATAAATCCCAATGCAAACTTTGTTTACATTTACTCTGCCCTTTATTAGGCCATCAAGGGGTGCTTATTTTGCTCCATCACACCCATGGTGTCCCTCAGACTGCCTCATCCTGAACTGTCAGGACCAATAACATCAAAAATCCATGTCTGTTCTCCCTGCAATGGTCACAGTTTGCCATTGTGCTGCCCCTGCACATACTGCAAACGGGTCTTTCCAAAGGCCAAGGATAAAAGGAACAGGGTTTAAGGACCGAGTCCCCACCTCAGCTGCATCCTTCCACACATTTCTTCCCCTGGGCTGTGCAATTCACGTAAGTGCAAGATGAATGAGAAAGGTCAGAGGTGAGACCTCTACTCTAGAGATCCAGATTAGTTCATGCCGCTGCGTTACACACAATAGCAATGTTGGTTCTTGAAAGAGAGCGTAGCAGCATGCCTGGGGCAGCCAAACCAGCAAGACTGTACCAGCAGGGTAGGCTGGGTCCCACAGAACAGTCAATAATGAAATAACAGGCTTTTCCCTTGCACTGAAGTCATTTGGAGCCAAATTAATGCTCTTCCTTTCACAGACATTAAGTATTTCAAAAGGATGAATAACAATTATCATCACCATCTTTGCTGTAGAGGCTAATTGAGGCACAGGCTGCTGAAGCAGCTGATCCTGAAGCTTCGGCTGCTCAGCAGCACAGACAGGCACGGCACACATCCCCCTTCACCCAGATTCGTGCTGTAATCACCAGACCTCAGCCCCTCCTGGAGCCCTCCCTGTAATCAAAAGTGAACAAGGGCTCATTTAGGGTGGGCAGCTACTGGGGGCAGCTAAATCTTGTTCTAGCAGGGTTGGAGCCATGAATACACTCTGGTTTTCTAAGGGCAGCCAAACCCCACATCTGCCCAGAAAACCTCTCCCTAAACAGGGAGACGCCTGCAGCTCTGAAGACATCCAGGAGCAAGAATTGGCCTCCCTCATTGTTTATACGATATTCAAAAGGAGACTGAGAAGGAAGCAAAGCTCTGAGAACCAGGATTTCCTACTATGTCCTGAGACCATCCTGGCAATGCCCTACTCTTCCCACTGCTTCAGCATCCTTCCCCCTCCCAGCACACCCCAGTGGCGCATCCCCACCCCTCACAACAAGACCCCAAGAAGCCATCAGGCACGCTGGGTGCTCCTCGTGGAGAGATTTAAGGCCATTTTCCTCTCCCCCTTGCCAGGCCCAGCTGGGTCAGACGCAGCATTTGGCAAGAGAAGAGCTCCCTGCTAATTTCAGCCTCCAGCTCTCCACCCAGGCAGCAGCAACTCAACCGCTATGGAAAGCTGGGCAGCACAGAGGTAAGGGCCAGGAGATGCTGCCTTCAAACAGCCCGCATGACTGCATGCTGCCAGCTAAATATAAACTGGTGGCAGGCAAGGGGGGAAACCACACTGGCTCTGGCTGAAGCAAATCCTTCCCCACTGCCCAGAGACACAGCAAGGGGATCCACTCCCAGGACCCAGGCAGTGCTCACTGGACTCGCTTTCTTCACAGAGGGATAGTTTAGGCTGCAAACTCAAAATAGGATATCATGTTTTTTACATATTTTCAGACAGCTCTGGAGCTGGTGCATCTTGTACCCCAGCACAGCCACGTCAAGCATGCATCACCTTGTCCAGCTCCTTCCCATAATGGTCCCTTCTTCACCACACTGCCTACTACAAAACGGTTATCTGGGGTCAAGATTCTGTCGCTTTTGAGGCTGAAAGCTGTAACATCATCACAGCCTTTGCTGTGGGAGTCAGTGCTTGGAGTGGGAGTCAAGTGGGGAGAGTTTTCACTTGTGCCTGGATGCAAACTTGCTCTGGTTCCAGCAAGCAACACCTGTCCCTTCATGTAAAAGAAAAAGCCCAGAAGGGCACAGAAAGACACACAGAAAGGGAGCCCCGAGAATTAGGAAAGAAGCAGATTTAGCATGAACCTCAGCAAGCCCAAAGAGTTTCTGCATTAATGCTGCCTGGCCACGGACCATAGGATTACACAAAAACCAAGCATCTTTGCTTTTTCACTGTCCCTAAAGAAAAGAGACTTCAGCTTCCTCATAAAGAAAGATGGACATGTGAAAAATTTCTGACTACATTAGCAGATCCTTCTTCTACCGAAACAGCCAGCAAAGTGCTGAGCACTTGTGAGGCACACAGGACAAAACAGGTAGCCATGCTCTGCAAATCAGGCACAGCAGCTGCAGGCCTGAGTGCAACACTCTAGGCAGGGAAACCAGATGTCTTTGCAGACACCAGTTACAGTAAAAAGCCACTATGGTTCTAATTTTCAAGGCACCAAACACATTTTTAACCACCTCAGTAGAGCTGCTTATGGTCCCCACCTGCTTCTGTAATTATTATTCCTGCACTTTCCTCCACCCATTGTAAAACTCTTAGTGGTTTGCTCTGTGTGCTCTGACTCCTTTCTCTATCGCCTCTCCTTTTGATCTCTGCGCCCAAGACTGTCGATTCCAACCTCTGCTCCACTAAATTCCCAAGTATTCACTTCTAATTTCACCTTTAGCTCCTCCCCCCCCCCCCCCAACTTTTTAGTGGTCACTGTCATCTTCTGATCACTCTGCTCCAACACTCACCTCACTATGCCCCATTTTTTGCCTGCTTCTTACTTTTGTTAAATAATCCCAGTTATTTGTATTCCCAAATCCTGCCTCTTCTCTCCTGCTTGCCTTGTCTTACACTTTTCTTTTTCCCACTGCTTCTCCAGGAGCTGCAAGCCTTGCTAAAGTAGTTCTCTCCCCTCCTTGGTGTACCCATGTAAGATACCTAATTCTAACAGAGAGTTACAAGAAAAGGGTGAAAACAGAATTTACAAAGGATCTAAGCTTTGGGACAAAGCGCTTGAAAGAGTACTGGCAGGCCCAGAGTTAATTGGCAAAGCAATTACAATTTGCAAAGCAAAGGAAATCAACCGTATGGCTGGAGCTAATGGAATGCAGACAGCAATCAGACAGTACAGACAAACTGAAATAATACTAGCCAGACTGGGGCAGGAGGACAGTAGGAGTTCAGAGCAGACACACATCCTCCCCTGCCCCACCTGGACACACAGAAGACCCTCTTCCCCACTGCATCAAGTGGTAAGTCAGTGAGACATACCTGGAAACACCTTGCGATACCCGCAAGTAACAGCAGCACGTTCGGAGGAGCTGCAAGCACAGAGCATGACTATAGGGCATCATCAAGACTTCTGCAGGGGAGCAGCAGGGACAAAGACCAGGACTCAATGAAAGAGTAAGGGAACATGAAAGGTGAAGGCATTTATTAGCTGGAGACAAGGTGCAGGTAAGCAGCACCATGCTGGCAACAGAGAAACTGCCAGTGGATGAAAAGGCACTGGCAGGAAAAGCAAATTAAATTCAGGATGATTTGCCATGTTTTTAGCTCCACTACTGGAGCAGGTGAACACCATGGACTTAGTAAATACAGATGATCAGCTACAGACGGTAACTTCAGTGGAAAGGAAAGCACCCATTATCAAGGTTAAAGTCTGTCAAACCATGGTGTCACAAAGTGCATCCAATTCCCTGAACAGGCAGGAGATCAAAGCAGCAGAAACAGAATTAGAATACATCTATCCAAGTATAAGTAAGTTCCCAACATAGCACAACCCAGAGCAGTACAACTGTCCTTCAACTTGCGCACCTTACAAAGCTCTTCCTGCCCTAAGGAAGCAACTGCAAACAGTCCTGGGGATCAGTGAATGAGCTGGAGTAGCCCAGGAGCCTCAGCAGAAAGAAATTAAGCAATCCCTGCCACACTCCTCCTCCCACAAACCTGATAGCTTAGGCCCTGGAAAATTAAACAACTTTTTAAAAGAGCGTTTCCTCCCCCTCTGTGAGGGGAGAGAAGAATGATACAACACCAATTCTGGTGCTTGAGGTGCTCACAGCTGGTGGTCTGGCCAGTGTGTGTGGAAAAACCAAGCACCAACTTGGCAAAACCTTTTTCCACAGACCACCATTCAGGCTGTGTTTGGCACTGAAGCTCTTTCTAGGACCGATGTGAACTTTGATCCATGCAGATGTGTACTTGAGGCAGGGGGACTGTCTTGGAGGATCATCACCCAAACAACTGGTAAAAGCTACACGTGCTAGGTTTAAGCAAAAGGTTCTACATAAGCTGTTCGTGTCAAAAAGAAAAATAAACATTGTAAGGTGAAGTGATTTGCAACAGTAACACTGAGGCTGCTGTCAGGGTCCCCTGTCAAAATCAGTGAGAAGGGACACAACGATTTTTGGAATAATGAATCATATAAATGCTTGAAAAAAGCCTGTCAGAGCATCCTACAGGGCTTGAGTTTCAGCTGAGAAACTGAAAAAAAGAAATTATGCAGGCTTAGTGGTTTGAGAATAAGCAGGAATTCAGTGATCCACAGCTGATACGTTGGTTGTTTTGCTGCACTAGCCTGTTTTAAGAACTGAACATAAGCCAAGTAGACACAGCAGACACTTGCTAGCACAGGCCACAAAAACACAGAGAAACAGAGAGCAGCACCACATTACACCATAGCTGGCCTCATAAACTCATAGAATGGTTTGGGTGGGAGGGGACCTTTAAAGATCATCTAGTCCAAACCCCGTGCCATGGGTAGGGACATCTTTCACTAGATCTGGTTGCTCAAAGTCCCATAAAATATATCCTTGAATGTTTCTAGCATTGAAGCATGTACAGCTTCTGGGGACAAGCTGTTCCAGTGCCTCACCACCCAAGTACAGAAGCAGTTCCCTCAGCCTGCCATGGTGTGCCCAGCCACTCACCTCCCAGGCGCTGGGCTGAGCCCACACCCCTGGCCTGATGGCCAGGCATGGAGGCTAGGCCTCCCAGCTAATGCTAAGTGTGGAGGCTGGGCTGATGGCTAGGCACTCCTGTGACACCACTGCCATGACATCATGAAGGGGAGCCCTTACATGGTGTAACAATGCCAGGTGAGCCATGCTGGAGGTGGATCCACTTCCGTTAGTTCTTCTTGAACATGAGCAATTGCCATCACTAACATGCCATTCACCTTGATGCTGTGGGGCCTCTTCTTCCAATCATCCTTGGAACCAGAGGGGCTTGAAGCTCAGGAAATCATGGGCCAGCAGCCATTGTCCCTTTATGTATAGGACCCAGAACAGAAGGCAGTGAGGTGGCTTGTAATGTCAGGAGGCCACTGCAGTGGTGATGTACATGGCCAAAGATGGCTGCTCTGGGAGATGAGTGGCCTGAACAATCCCCTACTGTGGGAGATGGAGGAGGGTCAGGGTGGGAGCGGGCCTCATCCTGTTACTGGGCACCATTGAAAAGAGTCTAGCTACATCTTTTAGACATCAGTCTCTTAGATATTTATAAGCATTCATAAGGTCCCCTCTCAGTCTTCTGCACGCTAACGAGACGCAACTCTCACAGCCTTTCCTCATACAAGACACGCTCCAGTCCCCTCATCATCTTTGTAGCCCTCCCCTGGACTCTCTTCAGTAGTTCTCTGTCCTTTTCGAACTGAGGAGCCCAGACCTGGACACAGTACTCCAGATGTGGTGTCACCTCGACCAGCTGGACAGAGTCTTCTTAACACACCCCAGGATACCATTGGCCTTCTTGACCATGAGGGCACACTGCTGGCTCGTGGAGAGCTTGTCTGTCCTCAGTAACTTCCCCCTCTCCAACCCAGCTCCCTGCCAGCGACTCAGCCCCTCATGCTCAACAGTTGCTGCAGGGGATGAAGCATACAGACATCTCAGTGGTGGGAAGGGAGGCACAGCCAGCCTGCGTAAGGTCTGCCAGGACTCCATAAAGTCACTGCTGATTGGGAAGTGTTGCATGGACCCTTCTTTCACATCCCCTGGCCCTGCCCCTGGAGTGTGGAGGAGTGCCATCTCCTCCATGTGGAACCCCCAGGGAAAGCAAAGGAGAGGACCCTGTGCTGGCACAATGCAAGCAATCTGTCAGAGGCCACTTGGGGAGGTCTGTGGGGCCTGGACATGTGTCCTGGTTCCAGCCAGGACAGTATTAACTTCCCCAAGTAGCCAGCACAGGCAAGCCAAGTTGTCCTGGACTGTTTTGTACACCACAGGACATCATGGCCCCACATAAAACACGCTGGCTGGGGAGGGGCCTAGGACAGTCTGAGTACAGACAGTCCAAGTGTGGATAGGCATCCAGTCAGTCATGGCATCAATCACTGCCCTGTGCTATCACCTCATTGGGTCAGTAAAGGGCCCTGTGTTATCACCACGTGTGTGTATTCTGCCACAGGCTTTGCTGCCGCTCCCCTTGCACAGTGCTGTGTCAGTGACCTGTCCTTATCTCAACCCATGGGGCTGCATCTGTTTCTCCTCCAGTGGAGGGGTGAGCGAGTGGTGCATGGCATGGCAGGATTTCTTTCCACTCCAAGATTCACTGTTGCTCTATTCTCTAGTTTTAAGGACAAACCTTCTCACTGCTTTTTATTTTTTTTTCCTAATAAGAAAGGGGCAACACATGACCTTGGAAAGACTTGAATATTGCATTAATTCTTAATACCTCAGCTTGGGTGTTATTTTGAATCCTAGATAGATGCAACTACTTGCTCCTATTGCTATGAGAGTACAGGCTATGGGTCATGATTGCTGTTCACAAAGATTCCTCTGAGGTAGGCATGCATTGATGTTTTTAAAACATGGCAATTGCAGAATGAGTCATCTTTACTCCTGTTAGGCAGACAATGCATTTCCAAGGTACACCTCTGGAAATTACAGTTCGGTCAGGTTTGATAGGAAAACTTGGTTTTGGCAGATAGCATGTTTGCTTTGCATTTCTGATTTTAAAACAAATAAACCCCTCCCAATCTGCCTGCTTACAACAAAACACAGACTGTGGCAGCTAACACCGAGTGAGCTGCTGCAGCAGGTAATTGAGACTATTAGTACAGGGTGGTCTGGACAAGATACTCTGCCCATTATGAATTTTGTTCTGCAGCTTAGATGGGGTTAATAGCACCTAGACATGACTACTGCAGTTTTACAGAAAATAACATTACAAAATCTAAATAAAACTAATTTAGGAATTGAAGTATTTATGAGAAGGGCTGGAGAGATTTTAACTAGGCTCGAATGAACGGCAGCACTGAGGAAGCTGGCGGAGTTGCCAACACCAAATATACGGGCCAAGTCAAACAGCCCACGCTAATGGCATGGAAATAAGTGGCCTCTTGAAGCAAAGCAGAAACAGATTTATTTAGAATGGCAGGAAAAAATACACATATCATTAGTGTAGATTATCCTCACTTCAAGAGAGCTCTACTAGGCAACTCTGCAGCCTAACAGGTGGTGATGCAGATGAAGTATTTTTTTATGGTAAACGGGATATAACAGTATCTAACAATTAACTACTGTCTAATGTGCAGGAATTTACACAATTTGAGTGAAACACAGGCCTCCATATAAGCCTACTAGTTCCTCATACTCACAGTCAGACGGCTAGCGGAAAAAGAAAGTCAAAAAGATAAACCATGCCTGTTACAGAAGGCCCCATAATCAAGTCTTTGATCCGAGTTCAGTGCTTTTACATTACTGAGTAACACTGGCTGTCAATTGCTCATATTTGGCTCAACTGGAAAAAAAACCCCAAGAATATTTAGACTGCTTGAAATCAATATCTAGGTCATAGAGATGGAAACCAGGAAGGAGGAAAACCCCCACAAATGATGCAAAGGCCCGGAACTTTGCATTTGCGTCTCTGGTGGAAAACAGTGACACAGAATAGCAAAAATAACACAAGATGAGATACCCCTATGTGGCAAAAGTATCAGATAGACATACATGTGAAGCAATAGGTTACAGCTTTTCCAACTTCTAAAAACAAGGGGGATGAATCTGATTTCGTGGCCTGTTGAGAGGGCCACTGATGCTTCAGGGGGACTCACGGGTCTACCCAGCAATCTTTTAATTGTCTGAAATGATCCAACACCTTAAAGACTAATTGTAACTGAATCTCACTATTCTGTGTAGTTGATTTTAAATTCTTTATTATGCCAACATGAATTATTGTTCTGAGGTGTTTTTGGAGAAGGATGGCCCCAGACCATCTTAGCATCTTAAAGTGTAGGGGACTCTTTCCAGATCAAGAATATCAAAGCCTTTGTGCTTTGGCACATGAAATTCTTTTCAGGAAAGCAGAAGTACAGAGGATCTCTATTCAGGATTCCAGTATATTTTGGCCTGGCTGACTGCAAACACAGACTATGAATTTCTAACATCATGAAAAGCATAAGTATCTGAAGACCAGCTTCACATCTGTTTCCACCCAAGGCGCTATATGGATTTTTCTTAAATATCACACTACATCTAAATAAGACAACTTATTTCCTTTTCTGGAAAGCCCTGCTCAGTTTCTACTGCAAGCCTGAAAAAAATCAATTGAATTGGGAAGTGACTGGAAAAGGGAACATCAATACACAGTGAGAGCAAATGGGAAAAGGAAAGAAAATACAACATAACATATATATAACCCCACCAATTCTTGAGACTAAAGTCATAAACAGTGGAGAAAGAACACCATCATCACTCCATTCCCCACTGCCATGACCTACAGGGCAACCTTTGTCTTCTGGGAAGGCTCCTGCCCTTTACCATATTGCTGACATTGGTAATTCCAAACCACCTGATGAAAGACAACGTCTGTCATCCCTCCCAGCACCACTCTTCCGTCACATCTGCCTGAGCTTGGAGGTGCTAGAAGGCAGAGCCTTCATGTTACTACACCATTTCTCTGCCAACCTCACAGCACGGAGGAAATGCAGATGAGGGCACCACTCTGTGACATCCAGGCCATCCTAATCAAGTCCCAAAACAGGAAGGTGTGGTGTGGGAATGCATGCTGTGTTGCCACAGCACTACACAAATCCGTCACAGGTAACGTGCATAATGGGATGGTGCAAGAGTTTTATTTATAATGGTACTATTTAATCTTTGCAAATTATTTTGGGATCTTCTTGGGGCCAGGCAAACTGTGGGCCAGGTTCCAAGAAAACACACACTTGCCACTCTCACTTAGTGCACAGAGACCCAGGCAACTGGTGCTGCTCCTCAAAAAAAAGGTTATTTAAGAAACAGATCCCTATGTAACTTCAAGTCAAAAGGTGAAAAAAAGACAGGTTTGCCAACTACCTGCAGTATGTGTCCGAGCAGCAGTGAAAGGGTACTGGCCCGAACAATTACAGCACAGCTAACTTGAGGTCCAGGCATCCTCTGGCTGCTGTGTCAGTGAACCTCACAACCAAGTTAGAGTACAATTCAAAATGCTCTCAGTGGCCCTGGCTTCTCTGCAGTCTGTGTTGTGAGCATGGGTCTGAGGGTGCTGACTCACGTAGCTATACCAGCGCAGAGCAAGATGTGACAGCACTTCTGGTCATCCTCCGGGGAGACTGAACTGACCGCCTGGAAGCAACAAATCTGCCCCAGCTGCAGTGCCCGTCCTTGCCCCCCACAGCTGCAGCAGCCCACGATATGCTTTGGGGAACAGCATCCCTTGTGAACAGGTCCTTGTGAACAAGGGTCTCGTTACCGCCTTCAAAAGCACAGACGTATCGCATGCAGCGTTCACAGTATGAACGTTCCCCTGCTGCCAACACCTCTTCAGTCAGGACCAGGTGCTTCGGGGGCCTGGTTTAACTTTTCCTCTGCGTTAACAGTTTCCAGAGAGAAGAAACAGATCCTTCAGCCACCCCTGAGAGCCACGTGGTCCAGTCTCTCCTCAGGGGCACTCAGTAACCTTCTGTGCAATTAGCTATGCAAAAGAGCGATGCTGTGCAGGTTCAGGCAGGTAACCCTGTGTGTGAGCGGCTGCAGAAGCCATCCCGCCTGCACGTACATGGACCGGCATGTGTAGGTGTACTCACCCTGATGCATAGCTGCTGCTCAGGCTGCCTGGGCAGGGAGGCTGGAGAAGTGGTCCATGCACTGTGTTAAATGAGCAACTTGGCTTTCTGCCAGCTGCTTTTCACACACACACGCTACCTGCCTATTTGCACCAGCACTTGGGTCAGTTTTTGAGCAGCTCGCGTTGCTTGGTAGTAGCCTTGATGTCTGAAGATCAGAGAGCCCACCATGGGGCGGGGGCAAGAAACCAGTTTTCTGAGGAAGGAGAAGGGCAGGATGTACATACTGGGGGGATGGAAGTCTTGCCATAACAACTTTTTTATTCATGCATCTCTACAGTTTCTTCTGAACCCCTCCTACTTCTCATTTAGGAGAGTGGGACTGAGTTAGAAAAGCAGCAGTCTGAGATGCTAGAAGTGAGGCAGAAACCCCTTGTCACAGTCCAAGATAGGAAGAAAACACACTCCCAGTTTTACTTGCACACAAGGAAACTTGTGTGCAATGTGGAGGAACAGGGGTAGGTTGAAACAATTGGGAGAGGTGGGTTAAAGAAGGAACTCCCTATCACTTGTTCCTACAGGCTGCACCTCCCCACAATCTAATCTACTCCTGCACATCCTGCTTGTACCTGGCTCAGTGTGACACTCACACCTGCAATGAAAGCAATTATCGTAAGTGTTTTATAGTCTCCTGAGAGACCATGGTCTTTGCAGCAGAAAAAACAGAGTTTGCACAGCAACAGTTAAGAATGACCTCACCTCCAAGTATCTTCAGGGATCGGGATTTGCTTTTACTATGTCGGCACAAGGTCAAAGGGGGATCGTTGCACGTCCTTATTGCCTACAAACACAGCTCGCTGACACCAGCCTTGCTCCCTCAGAGTTATACCTCTATGGGAGGGCAAGACAAGGAACAAAAGAGAAAAACAGGTAGATCACCCCCCTGACCCACCAGCCTTTCAATCGAAACAGAGCATTGCAGCAGCTCTGGGAAGAGGCAGTGTCTTAGGGTAGGCTTCTTTCTGGAGGAAGACCCATCCTTGCCCCTTCCAGCCATGCTACCAAGCCAGCAGGATTACAGCATTCACAGAATCACAGAAAGTTAGGGGTTGGAAGAGACCTCAAAAGATCATCTAGTCCAACCCCCCTGCCAGGGCAGGATCAGCTAGACTAAATCACACAGGAACACATCCAGGCGGATTTTGAATGTCTGCAGAGAAGGAGACTCCACAGCCTCTCTGGGCAGCCTGTGCCGGTGCTCTGTCACCCTCACAGTGAAAAAGTTGCTCCTTATATTCACATGGAACTTCCTATGCACCAGCTTGCACCCCTTGCCCCTTGCGCTATCGCTGGCCATCACCCACCAATAAAGGCAGGGTGTAAGACTCACTTTCCAGACCTGGCTTCACTGTGCTGTACTAGTATTTTCTCCCTCCCCAACACCTCATCCTTATTTCTTTGAAATAAGAACGTTTCCCCATCTCCAGCATTCACGTGTAGGAGCAAAGTGTGCTGGGTAGCACCTTCTAGACAAGACAAACATTGCTGCTGGAGAGCACACTTGACAGAGGTTGGTACCTGTCAGCCCCAGAAGTAAACAGACTGTCTCCAACTCCTCGGGTTCCTCGGTAGGGAGGCAGTGTCCTGCCTGTTGCAACTTGTTTTAGATGACAACAGGGCATATTTAACATGAGGAGAGTTGTAGTTGTACCCATCTTCAACTCACATCAGCCTGCTCAGCTGTAAACATGTTTAAGATTCTTATAAATACCTACAGGGCAGCAGGGGGGGTGGGGAAGAAGAGGGGGAAAGAAAGAAAGGAGGAAAGAAGGGCGAGGGGGGGAGGTAGAAAGAAAGAGGCACAACAGGAACAGAAACACAGAAACACCCTCCTGCCTGTGAGAGAGCAGTCCTGCCAGCAAGGCTTCCTGGGAAGAACCTTTAGGAATGCCTTCACGCAGTCACAACACAAGAAAAAAAAGAATTTCTTTACCAGATCAACTGCTGATTTCAGATCCCCTTCAAAGGAAAGCTATTACCCCTGAAAGCCCATGCTATCATCCATCCCTGTCCAGTCCATCCCAAACCTCCCAGACAGCTAGAAAAAGGCCCAGATCAACACAGGCATGAGTCAACCCCACAGTACCCATGGTGTGTACCAAGCACAAATTCTGCACCTCAGGCTGGTCCCTCAACCTTCAACGTGAGCATAGCAGCAAAATGGACCTCACGTACAGAGCTTCTCCCAGCACATGGTGATACAGCGCCATGGAAGCCAATGGGTACTGATGATTACAGCATATTCTCCTAGGCCCTTTATTGTCTTACATCCAAACTAATTTATATGCTTAACTTTGTTGCATAATAGAGCTGCATATACGTCAGGGGAGGACCGTCAGGGCCTTGATTTTTAAGCATCTCTTACTCATACACCCACACCCAGGCCATCTGATGTTTGTTTCCTCAACCACGCACTGATCTGGTGGGGAAAGAGGAAGAGGAGAGCTTAAAGCGGGGGAGGATCCATTGTGTCTGAAAACTTGCTCTAAGGTGCTGATCCAGGAGCAGGGGTGGCATGGGGGCAACCCAGCGGCTTGTGCTCCATCCCACACGTGGCTGAGAGGAAAGGGAGTATTTTCTGTGACTCCTTACAGCCTTGCAAGAAGAGGGCTCACTTCTGTGCAAAGAGAAAACCGACTTGGCTTTCCATACACAGGCTGTCCAGCGGTGCCTTTCAGGGGGTAAGAAGAAAGTCTGTTACAGACATCAGAGATGGAAAGAGCAATCGCCTGTAGGTCTCCTTCCACCCCAGCAGCTCTTCAGCTCTCTGGTCCCAGTGGAGGAACCCTCTTAGCCTTTTGCCCAGAAAAATTACCCAATTAACAGCCTTTGTAACAGCAGTAACTGGGGAGATTGTTGCATCAGAAAAGTTGAGGTGGAAGCTCTGGGCTGGCCCCAGGTGTGATTTACAGTAGGGTGCCCACCTGGGACACAGAACTTAAAGCAATGCAGAGAATGAGAGTGCAGAAGTATTAATTGCTCCAAGCGTCAGTCCCTCCTACACCAGCTCCCTGGGATCTCTGGAAAGAGTCACCACGTGGAGTCACAAATGCTCCAGTCCTCAGAGAAGGAAGTATTACTTAGTTTTAACAGCCAAGAGAAAACAAATACTATTTGTCTTTCACTCCAACTTCTGATTTCTCTTAAAACAAAACAGGGTTTTAGAGGCACAGGGGCAAGAGGGGAGGGTCACAGGTTAACATTCCTCCTGTTTGTTAGCAGGATCCAGGATACTGGCCACGAAGCCAGGAAAACATGATGCCAAGTGCCCAGCACACCCACAGAGCCTTAGCTCTCCAGGCACAGCTGCTTTCCATCCATGATGCTGCAGAGCCTGCAAAGAGGTGCCTACCAGAGAGTTTCACCCTACCCACCCCACCCAGCAGCATTTAAATACCTTCCACATGCAATGAGTGGCAACATCTCTGGGGGATTTGGGAGAATCTTGACTTTTATATAACTGAACTTTAATATAAAGTCACTCTTTTCCTCATCTTCTGTTTTAGTTGGTAGTGACCACAGTCACGTCACCATTTCCAGTTTCAATCTTAAACCAGAATGACTTACAACAAAGAAGTAAAAATAACCCCATCTAAAAGTGAAACGGTAGGACCCAGCTCATCAGAAGAGCTGTTTGCTCCCGCACATCTCTTCCATCCTCATGCTCTCTGCCTGTTTCTCCCAGCCCCTCGCTCTCCCTTCACATGGCTGCTGGCAGCAAAAGGACTGTCAGCTGCACGGCTGCAAACACCTGACTCGGCCCCTCTCTCCTTATAAACACTACTTTAAATACCTCTGAGTGGTTGGTTTGCTCCCTTGCTGCACACCACACAAGTCCTCTGCAGCCTTCTCTAAGGATCTTTGGGGGGATCTGGCAAAGCAGTGTACAGTGAGATGCTTGGCTAGACTACATGGAAGGTGTAACCTAGACTCCTACTGCAACCCATCTTCTCATATCCCAACTAATCCCCCAGGCATAAAAAGCAGCGGGATTTATCCTAGCCAAAGAAATCAGATCTCTCCCACTGTTGGAACAATAAATAGGTGGTTTTAGTCCTAGTGTTACATATAATACAGGACAAGCTGAAGTCCTGTAATGGACTCTGTGGGAGTACATGTTCACAGAGCAACTTGAGCATCCGCTGTGTAAAGCTCTAAGACTGAAACCAAGCCTGCCCCACGTGAGTAAGAATTGAGGGGGTTTACAACATGTAATGAAGGGACCAAGATGCTGTTTAGTATTAATAGTTAGATGCTCACCTGTATTCGGAAAACTGCTACTCAGTTACATTGTCACTAAGCATGGATGCTATTTTTAAAAGAGCAACAGCTTTTATAAAACCTTGGGTCATTCAAAACTTCCTGTAACTGTAAGAAAGAAGCACAAAGCCCCACATGATACGGACGGAAAGAACTGGTGTACCCCTCGCAGGGGAGCAAGCAGCTAGATGCACCCCGTGTCAGCCCTGCCCTACTCTCAGCTGAAAGTTCGCACAGAACGAGCCCATTACCAGGCGAGCGGCGCGCATCTCCAGGGTACGCATTTCCCTCCTCCTCTGCATGCGCTTCTCTCATCAAAGCGACATTCAAAGCATCCCTGCTGCCTTCCAGGTTAGCGCCAGAGCACCGAGAGCAAGACGCACCTGAAAGCCGTGACTCCGGGCGCTGCACTCCCAGCAAGCTCACGTTTTGACAGCTCTCCTGGGAGAGAGGAGGGCGGCAGCCGACAGGCCAAAGGCGGAAAAGCGAACACCCCCACCCCAAACGTCCGTCTCCTTCCCGGGGGACAGACCCCACCTCCGTCCCCGAGAGCTCCCCAGGGAGCAGCTCCCGCTCGCCGGCAGCGGGCTGCGCTCATCCACCCTTCCCCGGCCGGCCTGGGACCGGGGCACCGCACCAGGCTCCCGAGCGGGACGGAGCGCCCGGCACAGCTCGGCTCGGCACCGCGCCGGCCTGCGCGGGACGGAACGGGAGTCTCCCGCCCTGCCTTGCCCTCCCCTAGCACCCCGCGGGGTAACTCACTGCCGTCCAGGGGAGCCCCGCCGCCGGCCGCCGTGGCCACCAGCTCCAGGTAGGCAGCCCAGAGCCCCAGGGCCAGCGCGCCCAGGGCCAGCAGCAACCGCAGCAGCCGCCGCCGCCGCCGCCGCGCCAGCAGCCAGCCCCGCATGGCGCCGCTCAGGGCGCCCAGCCGCCGCCCCAGGGCATACTCCCGCCGCCGCGCCGCACCGGCACGGCACGGCGCCGCTGACTCGGACCCCCCTCCTCCGCGGGGCGGGCCCAGGTACGGGGCGGCGCCGCGCCCCCGCGGGGGCAGCTCCCGGGCGGGCTCTGCCGCCCGGCCCCGCACCTGCCTCCGCCCCGCGGGGGGTCGAGCCGGGGGCTCCGTGGCGGCGGGGCTGACGCTGATGCCGTCGTCCCCTCCGGCCGCTCTAGGGGCTGGCGGGCGCCGGAGCCCCGAGCCGTGCCCGCCCGGGCCGCGGGTCGATGGATCCCTCCAGTGCGAGGATCGGAGATAACTCATCGGCGCGGAGGGAAGCGGGTGAGAACCGGGCGATTCGCACCCGCAGGTACACGCAACTGAATCCATTTTGAAGTGGCTTTTACCTGATGCAACAGGCACGTTTACTTCAAAGTGCTTTGCTCAGTCTGAAGCAAAGGGGCTTAAAGTCTCCAAACCTGCTTCCTGAAGCAGCCGACTAGGTGCCATGTTACACTACTCGTGCCCACTTAGGGGAGGATGCTGGAGGCCCACAGGCAGACCAGGACCTGCATTAGGTGTGCTTTGTTTCACATCTCCCACGCTTTTGAAGTGACTCTCCCAGATGCCCCTGCCAGGCTGTTGGTTTGCTTCCCATGTCCAGGTGGGCTCAGAGGATACAAACTAGAATCCTCCTGGGTGAAACTACAATGGAAGATGCTTTCTGGGATGTGCATGCATGTAATGCATCCAGCTGGGGAGCTAGTCCAGAATAACCCCTTTCCAGGCATGCATGATACAGGTCATTGGCACCCACTGTTCCCCCCATAGCTCTGCTGGTGCAGAGCCACTCTTGCACAGATGCAGCCCCTGTGCTGCATGCAGCTGTGAAGAGAAGCCCTTGCACTGAAGTTAATTTTTAAAATGCATGCAACAACAGTAGACTTTTTTTTTTTAAGGCCTAGCTTGCTTTCACAGCAGCCTTCTGAAGCAGGAGGCTGAGCAAAACAACACTTGCACTATTTAGCCTTATAAAATGTGCCCAAGGCCTTTTAAATGGCACCGAGGGCCATGGAAAAGTGGTGGAAGTCCCAGAGGGGACACACTTGCAGTGAGAGAGCGCTGGCCCCCCAAGTGTTGTGCTAGTTGAGGGCAGAAGCCACATCTTTTAACCTCTGTAGTTCCTGGCATCAGGTGCTGAACACTCTGTTCCCAGTGTCCAGGCAGCACCTAGAGACTCCACTATTAGTGGTCATGCATTGGGATGGACAGGCAGACAATAGGGTTCCTTTCTCTGAACATCTTACAAAGGTTTCAGAGCCCTTCAGGTCTGAGTTGGAGAGATTTCTCTTCTCATGAAAGCACATTCAGAGGGTTTTATACCTTATTGTGGAAGTGAAAAGACAGGCCATTTCTCAAGATGGAAACAAATCCTGCTGAGGGGGAGGCTGGTGAGCAGCTCTGCCCTTGGGTTCCCCTGCCCTCCTCAAGAGGGACAAGGCCCATGCTGCAGCTTTGGGGACACAAGGCTCATGTTCCTCCCTCCTACCCTGCTGAAGAGGCTGCGGATGCATATGGCACCAGTGCAAGTCTGAATCACAGTGCTGCAATCAGTGCTTTTGGTGCAAACGAAAAGGGCTGCCAACACCCCTCCACACACACACCCCAGTATCCATACAACTACAAAACTTGAAGCCATGCGCAGGTTTAGTCATTGCAAGGTGCAAGTCTCACAAGAGGGCATGACACTGCTGAGGTTTTCAGTTGTGTGTTGGTTTGGTTTTCTGGCATAAGAGAAAAACGAAGATTTTCCAATTTGTTTTTAAAAAAAGAGAAAATACACGTTTTTTCCTAGTATTAATTATGGATATAAGTTAATTTACCACTTCAAGAATGAGAACTGAATTATGTATTCTTAGCAGAAGGCTGCATTTCTTAAACGATCAACCTTAAATTTGAAAAATGGCAACCTCACTTTGTTGAAACTTTGTTGCATATTAAAAGAAGGAACCATGTTTTTCTCACCTGAACATGGCACTAAAATGAAGGGGAAAGTGAAATTATAGGCTAAAACTAGTGGTGTTGACTTGCAAATAAATATTTTTCCTGACAGAACTGTGCTATAATATAGTTACAGAAAATCTTGTCTCTGGAGAAAGAGCTCATGTTGATGTCTGTCTATTACAAGATAGCTACAATGGAACAATATTAAAGAACAAAACTAATCTGGATGTGCAATAAAGAACAAGGAATTTGAATATCCCTATGCTGTATTTAAAGTACTTTTGGACCACGTATCGCAGAAAGGACAGATGCCCAGAGGTAAGATCATAACTTTCAGCGGTGCTTTAAATACACCCCACATAGATGTTTTTACCCCAAGTCTACCAGCAGTCCTGTATTTCTGATGTCTCAAGCATCCCAAGTCACACAAGTGCCTGCCGAGACCGCCACATCTCGTCTTCACCAGGTGCAGTACAGTAGTGGTGGAAACCCCACAGCTCAGGGTAACACCATATGCTGGGGAAAGAAACTGCAAGTGAGCTGGGAGCCAGTGATACAGGAGTGGGGGCTGTGGTGTATTTGGATAACTGAGACGAGGAGCTGACACTTCTGATTGCCCTGACCAATTGTCCTTGAACACAGGGTGGATCGCTGCTCCCTTCAGGATATACCTCTCCCGGCCGGGATACTTGCTTCAAAGAAACTGATGATTTGCCAGATGAGCCAACTGGAGTAGTTTTTGCTTTGTTTGGGCTTTTTCTGTTTGTTTTCTATTTTGGCTATGTTTCCTCAGGATAAAAGCAGCCTTTGATACAAGTGGGGCACTTAACAACACGCACCTCCTGTTCCTCCCAGCTCCCCTCTCTAGCTCCGTCTCTGTGCATCCCTGCCTCTTCTTGTTATGCTTTTGCTTCTAGTTCTCTAACAACAGTTTCTCTGTTCTGTAAATTACTCTTAGCTCTGTGCCAACATCCTTTCTCTGTAGGGTCCCCAAAGGTTCAATGATCTGCCACTTAGTCCTTTCCCTTCTTTCTTCTTGTGTAATTTTCATTTTAACACTAATTACCCGCTCCACACTGAGGATACCCAACTGTCCCGAGTTTTCACCACTCTGGTGGCTCCATGCCCCTCTTCCTGACCTCAGCCGTGTTCTTGAAACACAAACAATGACTTCGTCTCAACAGTCAGAATCAAAAGGGCTTGAAGGCAGAAATGTTTCCAAGAGGAAAAAGCAGTCTCTGAAGATACAGTTCCCCAGTTTACCTTTTTGGCTCCTCAGGATCAGACTGGGCTCTAAAAGGCGTTACTGGTGCAACTACCCCAGTAAAATCTGCATTGACGCTGCAGTTTCACATCACAGTAAGGGAAGTGTCATGGTCCCACAGTTAACAAACCCCTGGCAGAAGGCCCTTCTTGCCCAGCTAATCTGCACTGATACAGCAGGTTTTGCTAGCACAGTTATAGCGACCAGCCACGTGATTTTTACCAATAGCTACGCTACCAACATTCACATGAATCGGCCTGAGCCCGGGTTTGAGACTTCCTCTCACTTCCACTGTTCACATGGCTATGCTCCCTCTGTTCCGACTTTGACAGCAGTTACCGCAGTCACACTGCTGCTCTCCTACAACTTGCCTGTCAGGGTGGAATGCCTCATTCATGCTTCTGTCTGGTTCACCTCCTAATTTGTCACAGATCTCAAGCCCTACCTGTTGAGATCACAGTACGTGGAAGTGGCCTGCCCTTCCATTTCAGCTGTAAAGAGGACACGTTTTTACATGAGCTTCACCCAGCACCTCCAGGAGCACCTCCTTATCGCAGGTCCTGCTTCATGAATTGTCCTGCATTACTTTCCACATGAGAACAATCTCTCAGTATCTACAGCAGGCATTTTACTTCAAGTATATAAAAGCACTTTTTTTTCCTGGAAGTGGAGAATTTTCAAAAAACTTTTCAGAGTTTGGACATTTACCATAATGACATATATATATATCCACCTTCATTTTGGAAGTCCACATTTTCAAATCTGACTCAAGTCTTGCCAAAATTTCCTCCATCATCTTAAAAGTACCAGTACTTGTTTTATCTTTTAAGTGAGTGTGCTCATCATCCTTACGTTTCAGGAAGTTCCAGAGATGCGTCACAGCCATTTCATTAGGGACGTTACAGAACACAACTCAGTAGTTTTTCCTTGTGACAACACCAGACAGACTTCTATCCACCCAAACTAGTGCTAAAGAGGGAAGAAAAAAACAAGTAGTTTTACTGGACGCTGAGGAGCGACTCACTTCTGAGATAAATGTTACAGTGAAAGGAAGGCAATTTCATCTCTGAATCAATATGAGAGAACCCGGCACATCCTGGACATGTTTCACCAGGGTAAATCCAGGCATTTTTACTCAACTCACACCCATATCAACAATGCCTTCATGCCTGCATAGTTAATCATTGTTTTGCTTTAACATTTAAACACTTCTGTGTTGAAAGCCTCTCTGGGTTTTCTAAATAAACCCAAATAATCTGTATTTACAGATTTCTAATTTGTCACACTATCCAACAGCGATTCTTAAAATATGCAGTTTAGCCAGTGTAAGCGAATAATCAACCCCACTGAGGGCTCTGTTTATAAAGTTTTCCTTTGGAGCTTACTTGAAGTGCAGCCACTCTAACCCAGTGAAAGATGCCCTTTCTCCAAATAGTTCCTATGGTGCTAAAGGGGAAATATGACAAGCCCACCCCACTATTCTTAAATACTTCAGCCATAGCATCAAAGTTTCCTGCCAGTGAGTTAAATTCCACTTACCTACAAATCCTCTCTTTTAGAAAGTCCTGAACTTTTAATGCAACATTAAGAATTGAAACAAACCTTGTTCTTTGTGTTTAAACCCTGTGAACACAGCAGCCAAAAGGAATTATCACAGCTTTCACCTCTCACACCTTCTACTCTGTATTCAGGTGTGTTTTGGACCATAATCCCAGTCCAAATGCTAAAAACCATGTGCACTTCTACAGCTAGACTTGTAAATTTAAGAATAACTGTTTAGGGGTTAGGGAGGGTATTTCTTCCTTGGGATTATAAAAGCAAAAAGTTGCAGAAAAATTAGAAAGAAAAATCTTCAAGGATCTTTCACAAATGAGCCATGATGCTGCTTTGGGGATAAATTAGACATCGTTATTAGGATTTTGACTGAGCAGGCACAAATACACTTGAGTGTAGTAGAATTAAATGTCTTTGGGAGCTGTAATTAAACGTCTGAACAACGTAGCTTTTCACAAATACGAAGACATGTACCAGAACCAAGTGCACAGGGACATTGCCCCCAGCTGGTCTCAAAAAAAGTATCTGATTATCAAACAATTACTTCCTATGAACATCCAGACATTGCAATTCCAGAATATTAGGCTGCCCACAGAGTCCATCCACACTGGCAAAAACATGCATGTTTCTGAACTGATACTGCTACTACTTACATAAGCAATTTAAGTACAGCCCTTGCATACAAGTATATACTGTACGTAGATTTATTCTGAGATCTCAGAACCGTGGCTGCTGTTAATCTGCCTTTCTAAGCACAGTCACAGCATCAATTAATTTGGGAATTACTGCAAGTTGTGCTACAGGAAGATCATGGGGTGGGGTTTTATTTCTTTGCTTTGGTTTTTTGACCTCATGTAATCTTGCTGTGTAGGGTGAGCTGACACAGCATATATTCCTATAATGAAGGCAACTGCATGAATGCTGTAAAACTCCTACAAATATTGCATATAAATAAATCATAGGTTTAAAGCCAGAAGGAACCATTAAATGATTTCCTGTTAGTTCATGTCATTATATTTCATTAAGTTGTAATGTGTTAAACCCAGTAACTTATTAAAACATGCTACCTTCTCCAGAGGTGCAATAATTTTTTGGTTTGAAGACAGAGACTTTGTTACCTCCACAGTTTATTATAATGACAGGAAAAGTGCAATTTTCCTGTCAAAAATGTGGGCCTTTTTAAAAGTTAGCTTCAGGTTCAGACTGCTTGTTATTGCCCAGCTTTTCTCTGCTGGGATAGAGGTGCCTTTGGTAGTTTTTAATCTTCAAGATACAGGTATATTAATAAGTCTTCTTAATGTAATACGAGTTCTTGCACAACCTTTTCTCTTCTGCTGAATCATCTGTGGTTCTGTGCCTAACCCAGTATTTCAACATCCTTTCTAAAATGTATTCACTCCTCCATTACCTAAATAGGGCTACACAACAATGAAGTTTTCCTCTACTTCTCAAGTTTCTCCTATTTATGCAAGGAACATTTTAGCATCTTGGCTTACAATAAGAACATTTGTCCAGTTCTAACCTTTAATCCTCTGTAGGATAGTCTCCAGATTCCTAGAATCAGCCATTTTGGAGATCTTTCAAGTTCTGTGCTCCTATATAAATAACCTGTACTGCAATGATACAAGTCACATATTACTAACTTAAATTAGCAAAAGAAAGCTAATAATTTTTCGGAGTAAATGCTGATTTTAGTTTTCTACCCAAAAACTGGAAGAAAATTGACTAATACAGGTTTTGGAATATTTCCCAGGAAAGCCTTTTGGAAATACCAGTAATTCTTTACTGACATTTTAACGGATAGTTGTCAGTGGCACAACACACTTGGCTTTTTAAAGCAGTTCTTGGCTTGAAGGTTCACATTTGTTTTGACAACGTAAAACAACATTTCACATGATCTCGTGTCGTCACACAGAAAGAGCAGGTACAGTACTTTTTACTTCCTGCCCTTGGACAAATATTCAAGCTTCTAAATACAACGGATTTACAGATCAGCACTACTGTAATTTCCCACACACACCTCCCCCACCTCAGATAGGAAGGGTTCATAGCCTAGTGGAAAATTAAGAATCAAGTCCAATCTGCACTCACACTTGCTTCCAGTCTTACAAACCTGAATGTCAAAGCCTACAGTCCTTATCCAGACACGCTTCATTGCTTTCAAGTGAGGAAGATGTCATTTCTTTGGCAATTCTTTAGCTTGGAAGAGTTGAAAATAATTAGAAACCCATTTATTTCTACAGGTTCAAGAGTCCTTTTTGCTAGTTTCCCATCAGCTGAATTTAAGTGCTACGTGCACCGAATGCCCCTCACAGCCAGCATGCTGTATCAGTGGTGAATATTTCATTACATAGCAATTTTCAGCAGCAGCCTTGCAGGACCTATGATAGCTTTGATATCTTATCTGCAAGCCAGTACCATGTTATTTCACATACAAACTCGCTTTAATTAACTAGACTTACCTGAGACAGTACTAGTCAATGAAGAAAGAGTGAGACTGTATGATGGATAGCATTATTTAATAACCTTCCTCAACTGTCCAGGTAGCATGAGCACCCAAATTGTCCATGAATCACTTTTGGAATCAACTCAGCATTTTCAGCTAACCTAATCAGTGAAAGATACAAGACAGCCACTTGCAAGCTGTAGTAGTAGTTGAGCATCCAGGTACAGGCTGTCAGCCACCCACACTAAAGTCTGGTCTGTGATGAATTTGACCTCAAGAACACATACGCAACTGAAGTGGGCCTTGACTAAAGGGAATTTCCCCCCCTCTCCTGGCACTGATTAGCTGGTGCTATAAAAACAAGTCTTTCTCCAAGTCTTGAATGCACACAAACATCTTCTGCATATCTACCTTTCCCAAACACTGAATGAGCAATTCCATGGCCACAACCATGTCCAAAATAAACTGCTTTAACACATTAAGTACTTTTCAACAGGAAAGGAAGCACTGGTAGCCTAGGTGTATACTTCAGAAGGATACCATTTTTTTTTTTCCTGTTGCATTTAACAAGGTAGTAAAGGTACAGTAGGAAACGGGGCATTGCAATTTATTTCCCAACACAGATCTGTTCTCAGTCTACAAAGTGGACAAGATTTGCTGATGCTACTGTATAAGCGCAAATATCTGGAATTATAAATTGGCCTGAAGCTGTGTTGCAGCCCTTCTCATAATTTCATTGTTTCCTAGAATTGCAATGTACTGATGACTGTTGTGAAGATAACCATCACACAACTAGAGTAAAATTTACCCTGTACCAACTCAGCACTGGCCCTTCCACCTCAGTTGCAGTCACAGTTCAATAGCTACAACTATTGTAGCTAAAGCTGACTGTGATGTGTTGGTAGATGACCACAATACTGTTTAAAGCTGCCAAGGTAGATAATGGGGTGGTCAAGGCAGGTACTGGATGGGCTTCCTCTGTGTGTTGGAATAAGCTTGGAGGAAGGGGATGAGAAAGTGACACTCAAAAGAGTAGTATTTTCCCTCTTCCCAAAACACTCAAAAGCGTAGATGTTGCTGGTTCTGTAACAGGTTATCTTTTCCCACCATATTAAATCAGTCAGGTCTGTCCCAATTAGGTTTGAATCAAGAGGAAACTATTTTAAAACAGATATACTGTCAAGGGGAGAGTCAGATGTAATACACTTTAGTATTTACTTTCCATACATGGTCTTTTTCAAAGAAAATTTCCAGAGACATCCTGAAGTGCCTAAGCACCAAAAAAGTGATCACTGAAACCATTTTAAAAGCTGCTTCTCGCACAAGAAAAGGTCAGTCAAACAATTCAGATCTCAAACTGGACCCTTCCATGATTATTAGTTACAAACACAGTTTATAAAATATTCCAAATAAAGCTGAAGACCAGTATACTGACCCCTATCACAGATACGAAGGTACAATAAAGTCAATCATATTCTTGATGCATCAGTTATCATCTACTTTCTATGTCAGTCTTATTGGGTGCCTCAGCTGAAACAGCAATATAATCTGGCATGTTTGGAATGAACATCATAACATTGTAGATTTTCAAGTCTTCTGTCACTGGATGCCAAGAAACAGACAGGAGCTCGGAGACTATTCCAGCCTAGCAATGTCCCAATTCCTAGAACTAGGATGCCAGCTAATACCTAGGTTTCAGCAGACTCGTAGTTCATTTTCTAAGCAATAGATTTTTGCTTTTAAGTTTTTTAGTTCTCCTTGAATTTTACGGGTTAGTCTGTTTCCTTGGCGAACCTCATGTAGAATTGCAAGATCCTGATCTGGTCCAATATTCAGAGTCACCTAAAAAGGAAAAGAAAACATTTTAAGAAAACCAAATTTAGAGTGTATTATGATGAGTGTATGAGGGAAAGAATTTTAAAGGAGACCCTTTGTAGCTAAGCGAAGAGGATGCCTAAGCTAATGTCACTAGACTAATGCCTATCACCCAAGGTGCTCCAGAACCAAAACCAAAGATCAAACCTTTCATACATTATGTTGTTACATCACTGGTGAGGAAGAAATCTGGGTAAAATATAGCCAAGTTCACCCAAAACCTGTTGACTCCTTTCTACTCCCTGTGTTAGAGACGCACAAAAAGAGGCAAGTTAAAATATTTACCACCTTTTATCTAATTCTAAGTACCTCGTCTGATATGATGACATCGTGTCATCTTTTACTACTAGAACTAGAGGTGATTTAACTCCTGTAACCAACCCACTGCCTTCTGAACTGCATGCCATTCAAGAGCAGTTCAAGTATGACACCTCATCTCAGGCCACGCCGTACAGCTCATACCAAGCTGAACAAAGGCTGCTGGATAATCAGAATTCCCGATAGCAAGCTAGCCAGGGCTGCATTTCCTCTCAGCCTGGAACCAGACAGCATGCCAGCCCACTCACTTCCAACAGAAGAGCAGCACAGCCTTGGAAGCTGCTCGCAAAAGCCCCTCTTTTCTCCACCTATAGGGTGTCATCATGTAGTTCTTGGTCAAAGATTTTAATATGCAAATCAGGAAATTTAGTCATCTATAGTCATTTTGACTTCAAGTGATCAGAAGGATTTAAAAGATCACGCTGGTGACTTCCAGCAAGTATTTTGTTTCTCTGCCCTCTTGTGGTTGAGAGTGTAAAGACTCTAGGAATACAAATAAGAGCACACCCACAGCAACAAAACATACATGCCTGCAATAAAGGTATCATATGCAATTTTTCCCCCATTTACATGCTGTTTAATCCTTAAAGAATAAAGTTTAAAGAATTACAGCCCCCCCAAAAACAAAAATCAAAACCCTTAGTGAAGACAAATCCATTAGTTTAAGTAAACAGAACTGTGTGCCCAAATTACAGAAAACAAATGAACCAGTGGCACTGGCAGACTCCTGAAAGTCAGCTGGACAAAAGCTACACCTGGATCATCCTCTCAAATACACCTTAGATAAATATCTCATCCTAAACTCCAAGCGATATCAAGGCTGTGGTTTCCCTTCTAAGCAGATCTGGAAGCTACTACAGAATATACTATAGAAGGCACAGCTTCAACTTTCAGCCATTGTTTCCGCAGTGATTTTTGCAGAGTTAAAAATGACATACTGACAAAGGAATAAATAGAATATTCACAATATTTGAGTCAATGATCTACCTCTTACTGGACAAAACGAAACACTATGGCCCCCAGAGAGAAAACCAATCATCATTTTCTTTGCAGGATATACTTCTGAAACAAGCTACTTAGCTGTCTGAAAACTGCAAGACGGTAAAGTGAGCTACAGGTATCAGATAACTTTCAGAGCTGTAACAAAAATACCTGCTAATGTATAATCAGGACAGTTCCTGGCAAGCTTGATGCCTAACAAAAGCAAATCTTTTTTGCTACATAAAATACACGAGGACAAGTTTTGTCCATTATCTAAAGGAACCCTTAGGAAAGAAATTATTTCCTTAAACACTGCATTTCCCTAGAGTTAAGCACTGAGAACACACCTCTACTGTTAGGGGTAAGCCCCTAACAGTCTGCCTCAGAAATGCTTAGCCATTACCATAAAAAGCTGCTTCTCTACGTCTTTCAGCTTCTGACGAAGCTGTTTAACGTCATTCTTGAAGCCTTCCACTTCCATATGATGACGTTTTTCCAAGGCCTCGTATCGCTGAGTTACCAGCTTCAGGCGCTTTCCCATTTTTTCTGAGCGTTCCTATGGAGATGAAAACTCAATAGGGTATATAAAATAGAGGTTGCAAGATCATCACACATTGCTAGCAGATGATTACAGACTAATTACCTTAAAGAGTTCTCTGCGAGCATCTCCCTCCTCACGAGTCCTAGCCAGCTCACCTTCCAGGGTGACACACTGCTCTCTATACATGTTTGATAGGTGCTGTTCCTGCATTAGCTGTTCTTGCAGTGACTAGGACATAGGAGAAACAGAAAGTCAGTGCTCACAAAATGTCCCCTGCTCTGAAAAAGTAAGCGTGATAGACCAACAATATGACAGGCAAATAAAAATTAACAACTGGAGATACAGCTAATGGAATACATAGGTAAGGACAATATTCTATCACCACTTTAATTACCCAAACCTTTTCATTAGGTTCTCAGTTCTGCATGACTGCTCATCATCAGTTAAAGAACTGCCTCCTCTTCCCCTTAAAAATAATATTCAACTAATGCTGTAATTCCCCTTTTCACAGCTGCTTGCCCAGTACTGCTTTTCAGAAGCGTTTGCATTCAGTGGTAGATTAAAACAATTCCTTATTGCCTGTTAACCTACTTCAGATCTCCCAGCTCCTCACTGGAAGCATACAAGAAGCAGAAGAAAAATCCTGACTACTGTAGAAGAGCTGGGGGCCAGCAATTGAAAGGACTTACTCTCCCCTGACAGCAGTAAGGAAGATACAGACAGTGAATTCCAAGTCCATTACCTAAGAGCATTTACACGAAGAGAAAGGCATGTGCAAAAAGCAGGTTAAGAACTGTTGGCCCACACATCACATGGCTTGCAGGAGTCAGGATTTGTTCTGGGCATAAAAACCCGACAGTGAAGCGCAACCACAAATATAGCATACATTTTATCTGAAATTTGCAAGTGATGCTCATTTTGAGGCAGGTTTGGTTTTTTACATTAATGCCAACAGCAACTTAACTTACAGCAAGCCAGAACAGCTTTGAAGTAGCTGCTAGCTACTGCCTATCTTGGCAAAGCCCAGATGCTTGCGATTTTCTAGTCAAAAAACTGTTAAGAAGTCTCTGTCTAGGCCAAAGAAATTACTTTTATTTCTCTGCTGTGGAGTTTCCAAGCTCCATCATCTGCTCGAAGCATCTTCTTGGGATCTCTCTGTTTCTTTGCTCTTCCTGGCTCCCCACTGATACGCTGACTCAGATCTTTGTCAAGTTTCCTTAACAGGCTGTCCTTCTCTGCCATCCACGCTTTCTCCTTGGCACGGGCATCAGACTTGAGCTGGAGAAAGTCACGAGTACTCTCATATAAGAGATTTTGGGTCTTATGGAGTCTGCAAAAAGGGATCTCAATTAATTTCTTCCCTAGTTCCTACCTTAATTTCATCAGTCATCACCACATGTGGGAAGAAGCAGGGAAAAGATAGGTGCTTTCCTAATGAGTTTAGCTGTTCTCATCTAATGAAAGAAGTTATATTCTTTCAAAGTGAAATAGGAATTTTAGTATGTAGATTACTCCATTCATCTTCTTCCACACACACTACCAAACAGATGGCTGCATAATTTGTTTTTCTGCGTGCTGCAGGAAGCAACATACTGAAAGCCAAAATATTTCTATTGTTCCCCTCTCTTCTCATCTCATGACTACATCACAGTCATTCTCTTGCACTCACTTATCTGTTATAGTTTTGATCTTGTCCTGGTCTCTCTGATGCTGAACCTGGGCTTCCTCCACGTGAATCCGCCTGTCCTCTAGCAGTGCCTCAACCTGTTCCTTGGATAATCGTGTCTGTTCTTCTATCTGAGCTTGCAGGGCCTCCACCTGATTAAGCAAAGACATTTTTGAGTAAGATCACACAGCAGCTCTACTCGTGTCCTAACAAGCCTCTCAAATTCAAAGATTCAGATCAAAGACTCTGCCAGTAATGCCTTTAAGAGTCCTAATTTCTCTATTTTTAATTTTGTTTTAATGTTAAGTATTACAAACAACTAAAACATTTATGAAAAAAATCATGCCATAAGCAAGACAGGCATATTACAAGCAACAACAACACAAAAATATTGCAAAGATTTAAATTGCATGTGTGACAAATCCTGTGGAATATACAGAGACAATTCTGTCTCTATGCTACCATCTCCCAGTGAAACAGTGATACAAAAATACCTAAATCCTAGGAAGGCAGCAAGTCCACATACCTTGAACAAAATAAATTACTCAACCAAATGACTCATTAAATGTAAACAAGATAATGACTGGAGGGATGCAAACAATCTTGATCTAGAGCAGAGTCAGAGACAAATTGGAGCACATAATTGAAAAACATGCATCTGGCCTATATGTAAGAAACTATCTGAAAAAACTTGTCAGGTATTTAGATCACTTATTTTTATCATAATTTTGCTTTATGCTTTTGCTCCAAAATAACTGGCCACTAGGTCAGTCACCACTGCCCTTGAACAACAACAACTTTTAAAAACAAACCTATTTGCTGTACAAATTTGCTTTTCTTGACTCATCCTTCCTCATGCTTTACATGCAGCTTCTGTTATGTTCCCTAATTCATGATTCTGTACATTTTCCCCTTCATTCTGTCATGCTATCTACGCCCTGTCTTTCAATGAAGCCTAGCAAAGGGAACATTTCACTGTATAGCAAAACTTATCAGGGTTGCCCAATTCTGTCTCAGACTTCCACAAAATGCCCAACTCTGCAGATCTTTTGTGTGTTTAATGTAAATTCATATTCAAATTCTGGAAGATAACATCAATTACACATTCTATATTTAAGGGTAACACATTCCAGTTTACACCACAGAATATCTGCTTATGTAAAGCTTCCAAAATCAGACCCAAGTTCTTATATCTAAGCCTATGCTCATCGCAAAGAAGTGGTTAAACTGCTAGGAAGTTGGAATCTGTAGTAAGATGAGGGGACTGATAAAATTGGTATGTCTACATCTTATCTAAGCAGATAGAACATTTGTCTTAATTTCCTGGACAGCCAAGAATTATGTCTGTTGATTAGCAAGTGCTTTTACCTGAAGTAGAAGCATTTGATTATCTCTCTGATCTCTCTCAGGACCTTCTGGTTTCTCCCCTTTTGCCGCTGATTTTGAAGTGCTTCTCTTCGTGCCTACTGCAGAAATTCAACAGAAGCAGAAAAGGGTTTTTCTATCTGCCTGCAGTACTTTTTGAAGCATGAAATAACCTATGTTCTGGCAGGTCAACAAGAACAGGAAGAAGCCTGCCACTGTTAGACTCACAAGGACTTCTAGAAGTGGTAGCTGGAAGAAAAGGGTTTCAGGATTTATTGATGGCATAACTTTATCCCACTCTATTGTACCACAATATGTAGGCAACCTACTAACTTTCTTGGTTACAAAGCAGATAACACAGCTGCATGGGTATCACACCTTGAATGACTTTTAAGCTTACTTACTAGATTTCTGTCTATTTGAAAGAAGCAGTTCTTTCAAAACAGAAAATCAGTAAGTAGGCATACAGACCAACACTACTGCCTATGCTAACGGCAGGCAGAACCTCACACCCTGGAGTAGCAGTGGCTAAGGGTGCATGTCCAGTTGGCACTCGTATAGTTTCACAGCAGCCATTCCATGGTCATGCCAGCCTCTTCCTTAGCTGAGCAGATCATGGACAGGAGAGCCAGCTCAGGTTATTTTCAGAGACTCTGAAGGGAAGCTGAGAGTACTGCGTGTATCTGTGTGGATACACAGATGGATGCACACAGGGAAGTTAATGGAGGTATAACCAGAGTATTAAACAGTAAGGAATTATTCCAGTATACTTAACACAAACACTTGAAGAAACACATATCAATAGCTGAGCTGCTGTGTGGTACCTGTTCTAGAAGTATCATCTCGTTCATGTGACTCTCTGGATTTAGCTGGCCTTTGCAGAATAGTAACCTATGGAAACAAGATCAAATATCTGCATTGAGCATCTGACTTGTCTGGAGTTGTAATGGTCAGGAACAAGTCTTAGAGTAAAATGAGATATCCAAAAGAACAGCATTACCCAACTTCTACCACAAGACAAGACATTCACAAGTGTAACGTCCATGTTGGAAAGCTTCCTTTATCATGGCTGAGTTTTGCCAATTCTGCCTCTTTTTTTTTTTTTTTCACTGAAACAACTGGAAAGTAATCTTGCCTTTACTGGCTTCATTAGGATGAAAATCAGCAGCCTCAGCAGGAAAAGGAACATTTTCGGGACAGAGAGGAGAGGAAGGTGAATATGAAGATTATGTTATTTCCTTCTTTCATATTCCTTCTTGTTTTAGCAAGACAGACAAAACATGAGTCTTGATTTATCAGCACGTTCACTTAAGATACTGAACAAACCTGGGATAAAAGCTAACTTATAAAACTACTGAAAACAACTGTTGAACTGAAGCCCACTTAAAAACAGGAGGCCATGAGAGAGCAGTTTACAGCCCCAATGTTTATCTTGGTGTCATTGCTATATAATAGCCCTAATTTTAGAACTACCTTGTATCAGGGACTTTTAACGCTTCTGCGAGATTTTTGAACTGCTTGAGCAGCGCAGAGCAACGACAAACAATGCACTTATTTCAGCCTTTTTCTGCCCCTTATTCCAAGATAAATCCTATATTCCATCATAGTCTCTGCATGTCCAATTCATTCATGATACATGACTTCACCTAATTTCAACTATGCACTGCCATTTGACAATATTTCTGAAATATGCTATATAATATTGCCTTGGGGGGGGGAGGGTTGCTGCAGCAACCTCAACACTGCTTTATTCTTAACTGAGGCCCAAAGAGATAGGCACTCTGAGACAGCTGACCTTCAAACACCACACCTGGTAATTTTCTGCACTTCCTTTTTTTCTTTTTCTCTCTCTCATGCTCTCTCCAACTTCTCAATGATCACTTGCCAGATAGCTTCAAACTCCTAAATGACATTTAGGAGGCTGATCTTCAGGTATGTTTTGAAGGTAGAAAGGGACTGATGCTAAGCAGACCTACTTCCCAGTGTGCTTGTTCCTACTTATCTGTCAGCAGTTATACTACAGCCTGATATTCTAGCTACAGAGCTGCCAATCCCTCCTGCTTTGGGCTCATTTAGCAGCTTTTGACTTGCTGGACAGATCTGGTTGGTGGTCAGACTTTCACATTATAATCAAAAGGAGAGTTCTACAGAAGAATGGAACTTGCCTTATGCGGAGGCTCCTTGTGAAAATATGTAACTTCTCCTTTGTCTGTTCCCAGTAAAGTCAGGAGATGTTGAATTTTTTTCCTATCCTCCAATTCCCTGGAATACAAAGAAAGCAGTCATCACACTGCTATTTTTAAGTACATCAAAACATTTTGACACAATCTGTTAGCTTATTGTTAGTGCTTACAAATTTCCCAAACCATTGCAGTTCTTGAGAATGCCACTTCAAAAACAAACTCCTAAAGATATCACTGATGTTGCTGATGTAAGACCACCACCACTACCAATTCTGCTGGCATTGGGGAGCATTCCTCTTTCCAAACATGACAACACTACGTAGGCTGATACGGCAGTAGCACATGGTGGTACATTCCAGATTTATGAACTACCAAAAGTCCTTTCAAGATACTTAATTCAACAGATTTTAAGTGTCCACTGTTTTTTAAAGCAAACTACATTAAGGGCTGTATTGGAAATTTTGTCACACTCTTAAATACCAAAGGAGACTAATGTATATTAAGTTTTTAAAACTTTAACAGAAAACAGTATCGTTACCCACAAGTGTTCTGAAGGAGGTTGGGAACTCCTTTGCCACTGGCAGCTGGTCTGGTAGAGCAGTTTCTATTCCAGTTCACCAGCTAAACAGCATTAAAAAGGAGTGGCTGCCAACATGATTTCAGAGTGAGGGAAGCTATTTGCTTTGGTCTGTCTCTTCTATTTCAGCTGAAACGTTTTTAAGGCTGAGGGAGGAAGTTTTGACAGGCAGGTGCAAGGTTTGTGTGTTGGCTTTGCATAGCAACGTCTTGGTAGTGTGGGGGGCTACAGGGGTGCCTTCTGTGACAGGATGCCAGAAGCTTCCCCTGTGTCCAAGACAGCCAATGCCAGCTGGCTCCAGGATGGACTCATACACCCCACCACTGGCCAAGGTCATGCCTGTCAGGGATGGTAGTAGCACCTCTGGGAGGAAAAAAACCCGGACAACACCAGCAGCATCTGGAGGAGAGGAGTGAGAATATGGGAAAGGAACAACTCTGCAGTTACCAAGGTCCATGAAGAAAGGAGAGGAGGTGCTCCAGGCATCAGAGCAGATACCGTGGTGTTTTGACCCTGGCTGGAGGCCAGATGCCCGCCAAAGTCACTTTATCACTCCCCTGTTCAGCTGGACAGGGGAGAAAATATATATTGAGAGGCTCAGGAGTCAAGGTAATGACAGGGAGAGATCATTCCACAATTAGCATCATGGGCAAAACAGACTCAACACAGAATAAAGGACAGAAACTCTAATTTATTACACTGCACAGCCAGTGATCTCCCTGTCATTTATCCTGACCATGAGCCTTTCATCACATTTCTTCTTCCCCTGCCCGGCTGGGGAAGGGAGTGACAGAGGGACTTCTGGGGGCACCCCGCATCCAGCCATCACAGTCTGCTTAAATCAGAACTTCCACATTCAAACTGGCAATTCACAATTCAAATCGGAATTTATGTTCAATTTTTACTACCAGAATAGGAGGAATAATAAGCATAAGTATATTTAGCAGCCCAACAGATTGCATTCTACCTCCCAGATCAATATTATTTCATAGGAGCCCTCCCTGAGAAGCATGGCATAGTTACTTCTCTGCAGACTCCAGATCTGCATCAGAACCAGGCCATAATGCATGCAATTGCTACTGCCAGTGACCCAGCCCACCATCTAAGAAAGCACACCTGATTTTCAGCCGGTCATTCTCTGAGTAAAGACGAAGGACATGTTCCCTCTCCTGGAAGAGGTAGACTTGCATGTCACTCAAAGCCTTTTGCAGCTCCGCAATCTCCTCTTCTCGCTGATGTACTTCCCATTGTAACTTGTGCTAGGCAGACAAAATGAGGTACTGGAAATCATACAGAGCATGCATTGGGCAACCCTTAAACTTTGAACCGCTTGTGCTCTGAGCCTGAAAGTGGCATAGAACTGCCAGTTCGATGAAATTTTTATCTTTACAAAATTTGACCAGATGAGGGCAGTATTTGAAAAAACGAAAAAAAGTTTTCACAGGGAACTCAAGAGCTCTGAGAATTGTTGTTACTATGAAACAGTCAAATTCTAAGCTAGGGTTTCCAGTTTGGCAGAGTGGCACAGGTATATGGAACCTGATGTCAACAAAAACCTAGTAAACTCTCTGACATTGCACTTACTCTTTAAAAAAATTTAAAACCCATTAAAATTTCTGTATGGTTTAGCAGTAAAAAATCTGGCTAGTAAGTTTCAGTAATGATTTTCTACTTGGTGTGGAAAACTAACAAACCCTTCAGAAAACCATTCCTGTAGGAGAGAAGGCACTATTTTGGAACCTGATGGTCTTTTTCCCATATGTTGAAAGCAATTCATAATCCATGTATTTCTCAAGGGCTTTCAGGCTGCTTCAAGCACAGTCAGTACTTGAGTGCAGCACCGCAGTGGCCTCAGAAGCAGTCACCCTATTTACTCACAAAGGGCCATTCACAAGTACACGTGACTACTAGACAGTAAGACAGCTATGCTGTCAGACACACCAGAACACTGAAGTTACCACCATTCTGTAAGATTTCTTCCTGTTAAAAGGCCAAGATTTTGAAGTTTTGGAGGGTTTTTTTTTTAAATTCACATTTATTTGCAAATAATGTCTATTTACCGCTTAACAGCCTATGTCCAAACTTATGAATTCTATTGTAGTGCACACAAATCATGTATGTATCTCAAAGCTCATTAAATTCAGAGAAAAGAGCCCAAATTTTTCACTATAAGAAACAAGGGAAATAAGTTGGACAACACAGGAACTGAGCATCTAAACTCAGGCTTTAATTTTGAAAAAGCCCAACAACCCAGAAACAACCTACTGCGAAGCCATAAACAACCTACTGTGAAGCCATAACCAAGCTATAATAATAGAATATCCTACAGGCACATTTCCCTCTGCTTTGACAGAGGGTAGACAGCTAGATTTTACAATCAAACCCCAATCTATTTATTTCTTCTTAGCACAGCTATATTATGTTATCAATAAATCTTACGACCATCTGTGCTTAGTTTTCAACTGAAGGAAAGTATTAAAATTAAATTTGTGTAAGGATACATGTCCATCATCCCTTTTTTTTTCCTCCCTAACCTGCTCATCATATGTTTCTTTGTATCTCTCCAGTCTCTTTGCCAAATCCTCGTGTTCTTCATCGAAGTCAGCAATCTTCTTGCGGTAGTATTCCAGCAGCTCCCGGGAGGGACAGAGAACAGCCAAGCGCTCACTGACTGAAGGGAGAGGTGTAAAGTCCTCCTGACTTGGAGACTGAGATTTAGCACGTCTGGATGAGGCATAGGGGGTTGTCAGCCTGCACAGAAACAGTCTCTAATTACGTGTAATCAGACACAAAAACCCCCTTTCTAAAATAGTTTAAAACATTTTCGGTTTTAACAGAGATTAGTTTATCTGATTGTTAACAGGAGATCCCAACATTAAGGAGAACCAAAAGCTTTGATACAGAACAGCTTGCAGGCTTACTATACTGTGGAGATGGGCCCAAGTTATGGAGAAGGGATAAAGAAAAGTCCCATTGGTTACTTGGGGAGGCTGACAGTTGAAGGAGGAGGCAGCAAAAGAGAACAAAGGGGACAAAGTCCATTGTTGTGCAATTATTAGTATCAGCCACTGTAAAATACACGGGAAGACATAATCTGTGACAAAACCATCATCGGATACCCAGAGAGAAAGACACTTTCTAGAGAAAAGCTGAAACAAAGCTGAAAAGTTGAAGAAAGACAGTAATTCAGGTCAGCTGATATACCAGCCCCCATAAATTAAGGTGCTGGTCTAGGAATCTACATGCTTTCCTTTCTGACATACTTGATGTTACTATCCACATAGCTTGTCCACCCTCAATAGTGAAACAAAAGCTTGCAAGTTCTTGAATCGTTGAGGTAGAGGGAAAGCATCTCAGTATGACATAAACCAAATTAAGAATACATATGGGTGACCACAAACTGGTTTTTTTATTTTAAGCAATGTTAACTCCATTCAGACATTTAGTCTGCTCAAACACGGACCAAATCTGAGCTGCACACAGAATTCAAAATTCTCTTGGAAGGTGTTCTTTTCATGTTTATCTGACAAACACCTTTTTTTAAATGAAAAAAAAAGAATAATTGATAACAGAATTAAAGCTAAGAAGCCTCTTTAGTAAAGCTTTGCTTAACAAAAACACAGTCCAGAATCTAATTCTGGAGCCAGTGCCAGAACTTTGACCATAAATTGATCCAGCAGGTGACAGTGAGGCAGCACCTTTATGGTGACCTTTGGCAGCTCACCAAAGCTGGTTTAACCATAACCCTGATGTGCTACATCCATGAAAACGTGCCAATCACCCTAACTACTAGCACTATAGGTAGGTATTAAATATGTAGAAAGAGGATTGTTTCATGTAGGAGCTTTCCCACCAGCCATGCCTAGAAACGGCTTAAACAACACACCTGGAAAAATAAATAACAGCACCGGAAGAAAAATAGGCAGCATAGGCACAAGGTGAGTACTTTATTAGCGATCTAAGAAAACTGTAGAAAGGGAAAGGTGTAAGGATAAAGAAGCACAGCAGGCACAAGAACGGACAAAACGGTGCCCTTGCCTTACATTAAGGCTGGCTACCGGACAGAAAGGTAAGAGCTATGGGGCAGAGGCCGCAGAGCTGTTTCGGCGTGGGGTGACTACAGATGCAGCCCCCCACACTACCTTCTGGAGCGAGGGGAGGTCCCCGGAGAGCAGTCCGCCGCGCTCATGGCGCTCCTGTTGAAGGGCCGGGCTCACCGCGGGTAGGGGACGGAAGCTTCGAGCCTGGGTTCAGCCGGGCCACCTGTGGCCGCGGGTACCGCGGGGGGCCGGCGGAAGCACGAGCTAGGGCGCGTTGCAGGCCCAAGCCGCGCAGAAAAGGTCCTGCGGTGAAGCAGTAGCCAAAGAATCCCCAGACGAGCGGGAAGGGACCGGCGCACACGACCACGACTACCGCCGCCCCAGGAATCTCAGCCGCGAAAGGCCCCAACGGCAAAATAACCGCCAGGACTTTCTCTCCACAACTTAAAGAACGAAGTAACCTGCCGCCCCTGCCGCCTCCAATCACAGGCAGCCTTCTGTGCGGCGCCGACCGTTTCTACCAATCAACCCTGGCGACACCAGTGGGAGGAGCCCCGCGCCGGCGCATCTGGGAGTTGTAGTCCTTCGCGCCGATAGCGAAGGTGGGGAGGTGGCGCGGTGGCGGCGGCGTTACGCATGTGCCCCCATCAGGGTGCGCGGGTCGGGCAGTAGGGGCGGAGGCGGCCGCGCGGCGCCTCGCGGGGAGGAGGGAGGCTCTTTGGGGAGCGTCGAGGCGCCTGCGGCCAGTGACTGTCCTTACGGCGGCGAGGCTTGGGGTGGTACGCGGACGGAACGCAGCCTGCAGCGGGGGCTCACTTCATCACTAACGGCAAAATAGTCCCAAAGCGCAGTTCCAGATACCCACTGGTGTCTGGGAGTGCACTGGCGGAAGCACAGGGGTGCGAATGGCCCCTCGATGCTTTTGGGCCTCTTGGTTTATCTTCCCGTGCCCGGCAGTGCTTACTTCTCATGCGTTACGCAGTACACCATTCCCTAACTTAGTTGCCAAGTGTGGTGGCAAAGAACCCTGCGCGATAGGGAGCTGGCCTTTCCCTCAACCGTTTCTTTAAACAAACAGACTTTCTGTAATAAAATAATCTAGGCTTACTTAGAAAAAATTATAAGCTGCTTCTTCAAATAAATTTTCTCAATAAACGGAGAAAAAAAGAGAGTAAATAATTTTCTGGCCAAAGTCCAGAGAAAGGCAGTTGGTTAGACGCACTTCCTCCACTTCTCCACAAAGCAGTAGAATCATAGAATCACAGACTGGTCTGGATTGGAAGGGACCACAAGGATCACAGAGTTCCAACCCCCTGCCACAGGCAGGGACACCAACCTCCAGGCCTGGATCTACACAAGGTTGCCCAGGGCCCCATTCAGCCTGGCCTTGAACACCTCCAGGGACAGGGCATTTATCACCTCTGGGCAGCCCATTCCAGCGACCTCTGTAAAGAGCTTCCCCTTATATCTAATCTAAACCTTCCTTCCTTTAGTTTTAATCCATTCCCCCTTGTCCTGCCATTGTCTGTCCTTTTAAAAAGTTGATTCCCCTCCTGTTTCTCTGCTCCCTTCAGGTACTAGAAGGCTGCAGTGAGGTCCCCCCGCAGCCTTCTCTTCTCCAGACTGAACAAGCCCAGTTCCCTCAGTCTCTCTTCATAGGGGAGGTGCTCCAGCCCTCTGATCATCTTCGTGGCCCTCCTCTGAACCCTCTCCAACAGTTCCACATTGTTCTTGTATTGGGGGCCCCAGATCTGGACACAGGACTCCAGATGGAGCCTCACGAGGGCAGAGTAGAATCATAGAATCATAGAATGGTATGAGTTGGAAAGGACCCCAAGGATCACAGAGCTCCAACCCCCCTGCCACAGGCAGGGCCACCAACCTCAGGCCTGGATCTACACTAGGTTGCCCAGGGCCCCATCCAACCTGGCCTTGAACACTTCCAGGGACGGGGCATCCACTACCTCTCTGGGCAGCCTGTTCCAGCACCTCACCACTCTTTCTGTAAAAAACTTCCCCCTAATATCTAATCTAAATTTAGTTTTAATCCATTCCCCCTTGTCCTGTCATTGTCTATCCTTTTAAAAAGTTGAATCCCCTGCTGCTTATAAGCTCCCTTCAGGTACTGGAAGGCTGCAATGAGGTCCCACCGCAGTCTTCTCTTCTCCAGACTGAACAAGCCCAACTCCCTCAGCCTCTCTTCGTAGGGCAGGTGCTAGAGTAGAGAGGGACAATCACCTCCCTGTCCCTGGTGGCCATCCCTCTTCTGATGGAGCTCAGGATACCCTTGGCCTTCCGAGCTGCAAGAGCACACTGTTAAGTTTCTCATCCACCAGAACCCCTAGGTCCTTCTCAGCAGGGCTACTCTCAAGGAGCTCTTCTCCCAGTCTGTGTATATGTCTGGGATTCCTCTGGCCCAAGTGGAAGACTTGACAGTGTTGAACCTCATGAGGTTGACCCAGCCCCACCTTTCCAGCCTGTCAAGATCCCTCTGGATCTTCCTTTCCTTCTATTGTGTCAACCGTAAATATATTGTACAAGGGGCTGAAATCTCTCAAGGAGGTGATAAATATTTCCAGACGGCCAACTAGAACAAAGATCGATGTGGGGTACACAAATTCCAGCACGGCCCAGCCCCCAAACTGGAGGGGCTGAGAAAAGCATACAATTATGCTGTATCTTGCAGAATTGATGTGTGGGTACGGTGTGGAGTATTTGGTATTTCTAGATTTTTACTCTGTTAGGAAGCATTGTCCCCTTCTCAGCAACACCCTCCAGAGTCCTCCACTAGCTCAAACGTATTAACGTACAACAAAACCACCTTTGAATGGTCTAGAAGGAAATCAGCAAAAGACTTATTCTCAAAATAAAGCTTTTGCATGGATTAGGTGCTTTCTAGCATGGAGCTTCCCCCCTCCTCCCCCCAGTATTCCTGGCTAAATCACTGCTTATCTTTGAAGCTGGGTAATGTTGGTGATTCTGCTGTTGGGAATACAATGCACATTTCCTCAAAAGAATCCGGTATGGCTCATCTGAAGAGACACACGAGCGAATAGTATTAATAATACAAAACTAACAGCAGGAGTATGTAGATACCGGTAAGGGAACATCTGCACTCCACATGTTTTTACAGTCATAAAAATACCAGGCATCCATGCCAGGGGCCCTTTGGAAAATATAAGACGACACTGCAAAGACACAATAACCACCGCTAAATTCATGTTTTAGAAGATCAGTTTGTTCTTATCTATAGCTTTTGGCAAAGTTACCCATTCGCATAGGAGCTGTTTGTTTTCTGTATGTAAAAAGGTGGGGGACACCTTTTCGGTCTGGCAGGGAAGAAATGCAGGTATTATATATTGGCCTGTCTGAAGCAGATCTTCTAAGTCTTGCAGTAACTGGAGGAGGAGGTGAACTTCTTCTGAGATTGAAACAGAATACACAATGGGGCCAAGGCTGGAATAGGCAGTAACACAGTGAGACGTGGAGCACCCTCAACGAAAAACCCCGGGCATGCAGTTCTTTTTTGAAGGCCACGCCGTAACGGAGAGGAGCGGCTTTGTGAGCGCTTGACTTTGGAAATAAAACGTTCTGTAGGGGGAGGAGTAAATCAGCAGAGCACCCTTATACCAAACGCGAAGGCTGAGCGTCGGTGGGAGAGCGCTTCGTGTGAGCTGGCCGCTAGTTACCGACCCGACAGGCTAATGGCGTGGCGCCGAGACAGACGCTCCGGGCCGGAGATGGCGGAGCTGCACACGAAAGCGTACGTTGCCTGGCGTTTGCGCTGGCTGATTAAACTCAGCTAACTGGGATCACGCTGCAGAGCGGGCCGAGCAGCCGCCTCGCAGGGTGGCGAGCGCAGGCCCTCGCCAGAGGCGCCCAGCAGACGCCCCCGCCCTGAGCGCCGTGCCGCCGCCGGCTCCTTTTCTGCGGTTTTAAAAGCCGGCAGACAGAGACGCCTCGGCAGCGGGTGCGGGCAAACACGGCCCGAGGGCTCGGGGCACCTTTCCCAGCCTGCCCGGCTTCTCGGTGCCCCGGGAGCTGCAAGCAGCCCCCCTCCGGGCCGATGGCCCCCGCGGGCGGGGCCAGGCGGAAAAGGCGGGGCCAGGCGGAGGGGGCGGGGCTCCTGACCCTCTCCCTGACGTCCGGCTCAGACAATGGGCGAAATGGTCCCTCAACACCGGAAGTGAATGTCTCGAGTTTCGTCGCACATTCCTCCGCGGCGGAAGTAGAAGCGACCCCGCCCTCCTCGACCCTCCCTCGACACCCTCCCCCGGTCCCCTTTCTTCCCCAGCCGCTCCGTAGGGTGTCCTGGGGGGGGGTAGTGGGTGGAGTAGCTTCGCTCTCGGACCTGCCAAAGAAGCGTCGCCGGGAGCGGAGGGCCCGGAAGGCGGCCGGCTCGTCGGCGCTAAGAGTCGCCCCGCTACGAGAGTGGCAGAGGGACTAATTTTTGGATCGGAAGGCAACAGCGGCTCCTGTTTCCGGGGGGAGGGCTCAAAGCGAGACGCGTAACTTCCGGCGAGCTGGAACGCGAGCGAGAGGGGCTCCGTGCGGGGGGAGGCAGCCTCGGGGGACGGGACAACAACATTCGGCAGGAGCCGCCCCCGCCGCCTCGCACGGCTGCCCCGCGCCCCGCTCCGCGCGCCCCCTCCCCCACGCCCGCGGTCGTCCTGCCCGGTAGCCGCCGCCGGAGGATGCGCCTCGGCCACCGGCCCAGCCCCGCTGGCCGTCTCTGAGGGGCCCCCCGCCGCCGCCCCCGGCCGCCCCTTTCCGCCTTGATCCGCTGCGGCCGTCGGTGCGCTTCCCCACGCCCCTTGCCCCTCGTCGGTGCCCTCCCCCTGCGACCATGTCGGGGGGCGGTGGGTCGCGCTATGCGGCCGAGTTCGTGCCCCCGCCCGAGTGCCCGGTGTTTGAGCCCAGCTGGGAGGAGTTCAGCGACCCGCTCGGCTTCATCGGCCGCATCCGCGGCCTGGCTGAGAAAACCGGTATCTGCAAGATCCGGCCCCCCAAGGTACCGCCCGTCGGGGGCCTGGGGTGGGGGCAGGGCGGGGGGCCGGGAGGGGCTCACGTGCGCCTTGGCCTCTCCGGGGAGCGCCGGGAGGTCTGGGCTGGCCAGGGGGTCTTGGTGGCGGAGCTATGGACGTGGACACCAGGGGAGCCCCATCCCCCACACCCAGTCCTCGCTTGAGGTTTCGTGTGTCGCTTTGCGCAGGCCTCCGTGTCCGTGCCAGGGACACCAAGGAACCTGTGTAGTCTTTGACCTCAAAACTGGCTTTTGTAGAGGTTGCTTTGGAGCAGGTGATAAGCAAGTAGCGCAGGGCGGTGTCCAGGGCTTCACTCTCTTTTTAATTTAAAAAAAACTGAACAAACCACCCCAGGAGTCTACTGGTGAAAACTGCGAAGGCACTGTAGGTGAAATTAGGCGTTTGCTCGGAGGTGGGGAGAGAAGGAAGGGTATCTCTTTTTAATGAGTATTGTTAATAAACATGATCTTCAAACTGTTAACAAAAGTACCACCAACCTGTTTGTGCAGGGGAATTGTGTTCAGTTGTAGCGGTATGGAAGGTAGAAACTTGATCTCTCCAATTACTTGACTATTATTTTATGATGATCTGCCCTGTTGACCCAGTAAATCGCTTAGGCGAAACCATCAGGCAATTTGGCAAAAGGCAGTTAGATTAAAGTACAAATAAACTCTAAATATAGTTGTAAAATAAGAGTGGAAAATCCTGAGAGAGAGGGAAGAAAACCTGAAAAGAAAGCATGTAACTGAGAGCAACTTGGAGATGGGTAGCTGATTGGATTTCACGATCCTTCCTCTGCTTCTGACCTGTCTGGGTTGCTGGAATTTGTTTAGTTGGTTTAATGACACGGTGAAAACTTGACCTCCAAGGGGCTGCCCTTTCTAAAATAAGCAGAATGGCTTAGGTTGAGAGGCCCCAAGAAACTGATCCAGATCCTGTTCATTGAGAACAGCTAGAACTTTCCTGGCCACTGAACGCGTTTGTATTTCTCCGCAACTGCCTAGCTGTTTGCATTGCAGGCTTTTTTGCAGGGTGCATGCGCCAGGTTGATTTGCAGCCTCCACAGAGGACTAAATCAGACACTTTATACTAACCTTACTGATTTATTAGTCTTTTCTGTTATTAGAAGCTGTAAATATTTTACGATTGTGCTTGAGGCCTTGATATGCTGCAGCAGTGCAAATAATAAATATTTAGTGTGGCCCGGCCACCTGGAACAGGCCGGCCTTACTCTGTTGTATTTACTGTCAGGTAGACAATTTATTATAATTTAAACTTTCTTAAAAAGTGCTAAAAGGCTGGGTTATACTTGTTTGGATGTTGTAAGAGTTTTCTGAGATGGGGCTGGGAGCTGCTTGTGCTGGCTGTTGAGAAAGTTGTTATTTAAGGCTGCATTTCTGTTAAAGAATTAAAGAATTTAACTCCCGACTGTCAGTCTGATATTTACTGATATGAATGTAGACAAACATGGAAAAAAGTTAGATGCATAATAGTGTGTGCTTTATTTGGTGTTTGCTGTTGGTGGTGAGAATTTTGCAATGTGCACGATATATGTAACTTTTAAAAAAGTAAATAACCAAGAAGTTACAACTATCTCTCATATTTAAACTGGGCAGGAGGTAATGCCTACTCAAATGCTTTGACACTTATTTTCTTTCATGTTTTTAATTCTGTGAGGATTTCTTTCTTTGAACTAAAGTATTCTGGGAAGAACAGTATTTTAAAAACACAAGAATGTCATAAAATTAGAAGATGATATCACCAGTTGTACTGAGAAACTCATTTACTGTTGTGAGCTTGTTTACTCAGACATTGTTAGAATCTTCTGTTTTGTGCATTGTTTTAGAAGTTTCTTGAAGCAATAACATGTCTTTCTGTCTCTCTTTAGGATTGGCAGCCTCCATTTGCATGTGAAGTACAGAATTTTCGTTTCACTCCACGAATTCAGCGCCTGAATGAGCTGGAGGTGAGCTTTTCCACTCTATAATTTTGTATTTGCACTGAAAACTGTAGGTCTCCGTGCTTGAGATTTGCATCTTGGCTGGATGGGGGAGACTTTAGAAACCCATAGACCACACCAGTGTTTATACTTGGCAGTGGTAGAGACCATATAAAACAACTCTCCACTGCTTTGAGAAAAGTCTGGTTTTTATTTTATTACCCAAAATAACCACAAGAGTTTTTCACGTTCGACTGGAAATGTCTAAAATGAATGCCAAGTACCATGTTGTGTAGTAAGAGCAGGCAGTGTCTAGCCTTTGGAGCTCCATAGGCAAGAATTTTTTTCTTAATATTTACTACTGTCCTGAAGCCTCTGGTTACCTTATACTGCCTAGATAATGTGTTTTAAGCCCTAAAATGAACTGGTTTTTTAATGGGCCACTTACAGGTGGTTCAGTTTATGATTCAGAAATGTATGGGAGCTTTTCTTGAAAGCAGCATGAGTTCCATTCAAGTCCTGTATTTTCCTTTTCTCTACACCATTTCTCAAAGCCTTTCTCTGTTCATATACTGTTGTATCATTTGGCTTGTAAATGGGTGTTCTTATGGAAAGTGACTTGAGTACTCTAAAAATTCTTGGGGACATGGTTAAGACATATATAAAAACTGCTTCTAACTCTCCCCACCCCCTCTGCAATGTATATTTTAATAATTGCTCTTGTGCTTTTTCCCCTGGAATGCTGATTTTCTCAGTATGCATTTTGTTTTCAATCCAAGAAGTCGTTAGGTAGGAGTTGTAGTTTGTAGGATCTTAAACAGAGAGAAAAGCGCATTCAGTTTTCTGTTTGTAAAGATCTTCATTAGTACTTTTATTTCTAGGGATTTTTTTTCTTTCACACAACTGAAAAATACCTGGCTTGCCAATTTGCACTTTTAAAATGCAATACTATAAAAACTTGTCATGTTTTTTCTCAGGACGGCAAGGTATTGTCGCGTTTGCATTGGGACATACATGTTTGTCTTCCTTGATTGATTGCAGGCAATGACGAGAGTGAAGCTGGACTTCTTGGATCAGCTAGCAAAATTTTGGGAACTCCAGGGATCCAATTTAAAAATCCCCGTGGTGGAGAGAAAAATACTGGATCTCTATGGTCTGAGCAAGGTGAGTGTTATAAACAGCGATGACAAATTGTTCACTCAGTCTAAATAGAATTTCTTTGAGCAAGCAATAAGCAGGCAAAACAGCGCTGAGCGGCCGGGGAGTCTCCTGCTCCACCAACGGCACGCACCTCACTCCCCACCAGCATCCCTTTTTATAGTTCAGGAGTCCCAGATTTAAGTGGCACATTCTGATATCTTTCTGCGGCTGCGCGTACTGTTGCTAGGGGGTCGTCCTAGTCTCTCTGGTGGTCGTAAAGATGAAGGCCGTAATCTTCCTCAGGTTGAACTTTTCAACTCATTCCCCTGGCACATGCGTAATTGTGATTGTTCCAGATGGGCACAATTATTCTTGGGATGTTTCTTTCTTATCTATCCCAGGCACCACCTTCCTAGGGATGCTTCCTCCTTATCAGTCCTGGGTCCGCTTTAAATTATTCCAAGGACACTAATCACTCAGGACTAACTAGTGTTGTTCAAGTGAGACATTGTTTATGTGAGGTCGCCTCTGACATAACCACTATGGCACTTCAAACTATCTTGTTAGTAAGCCTTGCCTTAACCCTTTGTAAGCATCTTGTTAGTAAGTAAAAGTGTGCACAATAGTTCAATAGCTACATTCAAACAATTAACAATTGGGGAACCTACCCCCCTTCACCCTTATCTGCCGGTTTGAGAACAAATTCCTTATGGATTTTTATTTATTACAGTGAGTAAGCAATTGTAGGCCTTGGTCAGACAGGGACCTCTGTTTTCATTCAAGCTCAAGAAGGAGCCAAGTGACAGGGAGGGCTTCTTTTACAGCATTAATCTCGTTAGTACAGAGATTAAATGAGAGTAGGGGGGGGGAAAAAACCAGTAAAAGAAAATTCCTAAGTCCAGTGGTTACAGGAGGCATGTCAAGCACAGTTAGACCAGCTACCTTTGGTTGGGTTCTGTGCAGCACGTATTGGTTGCCGTGTAGAGAGCTGGAACATCCTGGTGTCAGCTGGCCATTTGCACTTTAGTCCCCTTTGCAGTTCGGCTCCTGGCCTAGCAATTCTGTAATGAATTGCTGTTGTAATTGCTCCCTCCTCTTTCCCAGTAGAGATTGTCCACATGACATACATGCCTCTTTGCAAATTTAGAATGTCAACTCCTGGAATAATTATTTTAATTTCCAAAACAGGCTAGGCTTAAAGCTGGCTAGAAATTTGTGCTACTGTAGTTGCTTGGTGTGTTGCTTTTCAATATTTGCACACAAATTAAATCTCTGTTGGAATTTGCTTCTGCAATAGCAAAAGATATGGGCTGTTACAAACTTGGCAGCTAAGGATGGATTGTTAATAAGTAGATTTCTTTTTCGAAGCTAAGGAATTAAGATACAGTAGTTCAAGTGCTTCTAGGTTAGAGCATCAGTTTCCATTCCCCATAAAGATTTCTTTTTCTTAGTTAAGTAAAAATGGAAAGATCTGAATAGATTTTATTTTTAAGGAAAGAAGCCATAGTCTTTTAGAGAGTCAGGAGTTTCTGATAAAACGTCTTTAAATATTTGGGTTTTTTTTTCTTTTCATGTCTGTGGTGGTTTGCTGGGATATGCAGAATATCACAGTGGTACTGGGAAATATCTGGGTCACTGTTGAGTTGGAACTTCTTAGTTGACTGCAGATATGCAGGTCTAAGTTATAGTTACTTAGTGGCTTCTCTAGCCATTGTTCATGTACAGATAATTTTAGGAATCATTCTTTTATGGACATTTGGAAGATAAGGTGGAATTTAGGAATAATTTCATTTAAAATGGCTTTTCTAGTACTTTGCTGTAAATACGAGGAAAAATAATGATCACTAGTACTTGTTTATCTAAGTGTAGCTATCTGTGATTGTAGGAGGAATCAGAATTAACTTATTAATTTGTCACTGTCACAATTAGACTTTTGAATTTACCTTAGTCTTAAGAGTAGACCATAAATTTCACTCCAGTAACATGTTTTTGCGTTGAGGTGCCTAAGAGTCTGTGACACATTAAGTGTGAAATTTGATCCTCATGTAAAGAAGCATAATGCAAAGCTACACAGTTGTAGAAATGCTTATTAGTCTTAAAGTAATATAAATGAAGTTACAATCCATCTGGGTTTTAAGCGGCTTGGCAATGAAACAGTAATGGGAACAGAGGCAGTGGTAATGTGGTGGGTGTTACTGAGGAAGCAACTGGTATGCTGTTACAATCATTGTTTGGAGGCAAACGGCCTGTAAGCTTTCATTCTGTGTGCGTATTAGTTACACGTGAGTAGTGATAGTTTTGCATGTGAATGACAACTCAAACCGGTTGAAGTCAGGTGTAGAAACTGGACTGAGCTAATTGGAAGATAAATTCAGTTTTTCCTCTCTTTACGGTCGTGTCTTCCATTCAGCATCTTGTGAGAGTTTATGTAACTCTGAAGTTGTAAGCTCCGGTGCTCCTTTCTACCTGGGATCTGTTAGAAGGGGCTTTGCTTCTGGTCAGACTTGTGTTTTGCATCAGAGTACAAGTCTGGTGAGAGTTAACTTTTCAGTTTGTTCTCATGGTGGGGTTTGTATTCTTTCCAGTGTGTCATAAATATTGACTATTGGACTCCTGCTGTCCAGGACAGTATGCAATTTACATTTACTAGGAAAATTGTCACATTGAGTGTACACATAATGAGGCTAAGTGTAAGTGCTTAGTTATTAGAGTAGTAGTCCTTCAGGAAACAAAAACTGAATTCAGGATTTTGTCACTTTTTAATAGAACCTTCTAACATTTGGGTTGTTTAGTTGATTGTTAGCTTGTGCAATGTCGTGAGAGCTTCTTGAAACCCTTAACTTTTTTATTTATGCATTTCAGATTGTTGCCAACAAAGGAGGCTTTGAAGTAGTCACTAAAGAGAAGAAGTGGTCTAAAGTGGCAAGTCGGCTTGGCTACCTGCCAGGAAAAGGCACAGGGTCCTTACTCAAGTCTCATTACGAACGGATCTTATACCCCTATGAGCTCTTCCAGTCTGGGGTCAGCCTTATGGTGAGACACTTCCCTCTCACAAAATGAAGAGGGTACCCATGCTGCTTGTTGCATATGAAACTAGGACATAGGGTCTATGCTTTTAGAAGCTGTAGTTGTGTAAACAAACCTGGAATTACCCTCATACCTACTGGTGACAGAATGGTGCTAGGAGTCATAATGTGTGACCTTGTGTAGTTATTTTCTGATAGCCATTTCTTTATAAGACTGAGGCCAACCCTGTGAGGAAGGAAAACAGGGCAAAGGATTATGATTAATTGGAAAGATGTCTTTTTCTCTTGATAAAGCTGGCAGCTGAGATTCAATTTCCTTATCTGAAGGGTGTGTGGATTAATTGGCCTCTTGTCCAAATGGCACGTGTAATGCTATGTGATTTTACTTATGCTGTCTCTTAGCAAACAGAATGATTCACAGACCATAAAACGATTAGCACTGCCTGATCAATCACCCTGGTGTTTTGTGCTCTGATCCTGTAGGGCGTCCAAAAGCCAAACTTGGACCTTAAGGAAAAAGTGGAGGCTGAAGACCTCAGCTCAGATGCTCAAGCTTCCCCAAAGCAGGCTTCAAGAATGAATGCTGTGCTGAAGAGAACCAGGCGTGTCAAATCCCAGGTACTCCTGTTAATTAGTTCTTATGGACAGAGAATACTTATTCCTTCCTCCAGTGCCACAGCATTGGCAGTGGAACAGCCTTTGTCCAGCTGCAGAAGCGTGCTCCAGAGCACCACCAGAAAGCAGTTTTTGTTGGATGTATCTCTGAGGCCTGGTTTGCTTATGGTAAATGCACCATTTATCTGAAAACTTTTAAAAACTGCTCTTTGTCTATTGAGAAGTGGCCTAGGCTTGAGAACTAGACAGATAAAAAGCCATTTGTGAAATGAGGTTGAAGCTGCTGCTTGTACCACAGTTTTTCAGAACTTTTTAAAACTTGCCCTTCAGTTACAGGAATGCAAATATGTTTCGGTAAGTCTTTGTTAATTGTGGAAATTTCAATTGGGACTAGTTATCTCAAGCTGGACAGGCTGTTTTTCTGAAGAAATTGAAACAAGTATGTGGGGAGATGCTTAGTGATTGCTGGAACTGTATAGGGTTTCCACAGTTCCTCTACTGAAAAGCAGTTTCTCTTCTGGATTAGTGATGTTACACAAACTTCTCGTATTCTACTAGGTGATATTAAAGCCTGGGAGTAAATGATAATTCAAACCAAATTACCTCCATTTTAAATGCAAATCATTAGAAGCAATCTTGGGGGCTTGTCCCAGTGGCTCCATTGCTTCTATTGCACCATTTAAAGCAGGCCTTCACCGTTTGACAGAGGTTTCTGTTGCAGGTGGTGTCCTAAGGGTCTTCACAGTAGGTCTGGTTACCTGCTTGCCAGTCAGTGGAACGCGGGCAAAAGCTGGATTTACATGCCACAAACCTACTACTTGCTTGGTGCCACTTGCGGTGGTTTAGCCTTGACTGGATGCCAGGTGCCGACCAAGCCACTATCACTCCCCTACTCAGCAGGACAAGAAAGGGAGAAAAATAGGATGGAAAAAACAACCCTAAAGTTCTGGGTCAAGATAGAGGAAGTTTAATACAGCAGAAGGCCGTGTGCAGAGTCAAAGCAAAAGGTTATTCTCCGCTTCCCTTCCGCAAGCGATGTCTGGCCACTTCCCAGGAAGCAGGGCTTCAGCACACATAGTGGTTACTCTAGAAAACATGTTGTTTAAAAAAAACACCCCAAAATCCAAACACCAAACTCTAACCCAAAATCTGAATGTGCCTGATTTTCTCCTGTTATGTCTCAGCTTCTTATTGTTCAGCAGACATCATAAGGTGTGGAATACCATGTTGGTCACTTTGGGTCAGCTGTCCTGGCTGTGTGTCCTCCCAGGATCTTGCTCAGCCTACTGCTGAGGTGGGAAGACATATTGGAGAGGCAGCCTTGATGTGTGCCAGCACTGCCAGGAACAGCCAAATCACTGGTGTGTTACCAACACCTTGCTGGCTCCCAATGCACAGCGCTGAGGGCTGCTGTGGAGAAAATTAACTTCATCTCAGCCAGACCCAGTGTGCCATTCTCGACCTAGTTTAAACACGGCAGAGTTTTTCCAAATGTTCTTACCTTGCTTTTTTTTTCAAATGTATCTTTCTTGTCACTGAGATATTTGAGTATCCTTTATAAACTTCCATCTTGTTCTCTGATATCATGATTGATTTAGACTAAATTGTCTTTTTTTTCATCTGTTTTCTCAACTTACTGAGGGTGACTTGATGTTATTTATCGTAGCTATGTAACAATGCATCACACAAGCAGTCCCAGGCTGTGATCTTACCAGATCTCTTGAATCATGTATTGTTAGTGGGCTAGCCGGAGAAACTGAGAATGCTGCAGGAACTGAAGCAGTTGTTCATGATGTGGAATTCTGTGTTGGGCTTGAACAAATCTTGTGGGGTAATGCCAGTATGACCTTTTTCTCATACATGGTATGAAAATGTCACTATGTTATTAAGATCCTGGGGGATATTTTCTCCTGCTCATTTCACTAGACTAGTGGTCTCATTTCTTCTTGCTGGAAAAAACGATTCTCTGGTGATCCTGGCACAGGATCATTTCATTTAAAGGGGCTGCGTTGCAGAAATGAGAGAGGTGGTTTTTCTTGGATCATCTGCAAAAAGTAAATACATATATGCCTTTTATTAGGCCTGTAGCCATGCTGTCTTGTAAGCATTATAATTATTAAAATGGCTGAAATGAGTTCTGTAACACAGGAAAAACTCAACCTACTTGCATAGCTGGGATGTCTTTTGGCTCTGATAAAAGCTATGCATAACTTTTAAGTTGCCTCTGGAACACACCTTCCAGAAGTTTAGAGACAGATTTCTCCTCAGTAGCCCCAAATGGTAGAAGTGTAAATATCTGGGGAATGTGAGAAATTGTTTGGGATTTCAGTGCACCTCCTTATTGTAGACAGGACTCTCTTATTTGTTTAAAGTCCTTACATGGAATTGTACCAGAGATTTTCTAAATAGTCTTCAGAGAGCAGGTAGTATGAAAATAATGTAAAAACCTGCTAAAGAAATAGCATTTTGCTCTAGCTGAAACAGCTGAATGACTTGCGTGTAGTGTACAGAGTAGTCCAGTGCCTGGGTAGGGAGCAGGGATGACTACACTGACCTCTGCATGACAGTAGATATCTTCCAAGTGCGAAAAATACTTTCCAAAAATGATCTGCATAATTTTTACAGGTAACTTATCAAAGAATGGGTGATGAGTAAGAAAGCATAAAGATAGTAATCAGAAATCACTGAAAGAAACAAAGATCCTTAGCAGTAGAAGGGGGTAGCAGACTTTCAAAAAGTGGGTTTTTTTTGGTGTGGTGTTTTCTGGGTTTGTTTTTTTAAAATTTTATTTTATATTTAGAGAGTGGAAAATGAAAGAAAATAGAGAATGAGAATTCGTCTTTGTGAAAGATGGGTTGGGAATCTTTGGCCAGTACAATCAAGTGTTAGTTGAATACATTGTCTCTGAATAGGAACAGGATGGTTTGGCGGTGAGAGATTCTACTCAAAGTTAAACTTAATGCTTCATCCTCTTTCCCTTTTCCCTGAAGAAAGCTATCGCAAATGAAAACCTGAGATGGGCAACTGAATTACAAAAGGTTTGAAAAGAAAAAGGCAGCAAAAAGTAGAAGGAATTCAGATTAGGAAAAGAGAGTATCCTTAAGGAAAGGCTAAATTTAGTAGAACACTTTTTTCTCAGGGAAGTGTAGGTGATCTGTTGGGGTGTATTTTAACTGATGACAGATTTGTGAGGTTATATCATGATGATTTCTGATAGAGAAATGCAGCACTGAGGGGAAAAAATATATGAAGTGTTGTGTTTTTAAAGGATACTAACATCCAATTCTAAGTAGTATATCTGTTTTCAGGGTTTTTTTACAAATTTGGTTGATTGCAGACTAACAGAATTACTAAGCTTCAATTTTTATTTTTTTAATTTGAAAGATGTCCTTCCCTGAGAATAATTGGTGAAACAAAAGAACTCTGGGAGATGCTGACAAATGCTGAAAACATGTAAATATTTTGATTTTAGGTTGTAACTATTCTGCTTTTGTGCAGAGGAGGACAATGTTTCAAAGTTTGTGAGGGTAGGACAACAGAAAATGATAGTATGTGAATCCAGTATAACTGGATGATGTTATTAGGAATTGCCCATATATGAGAAAGGCCTTTGGGCTCTTCTTCGAGAAGGTAAAAGGAACCAAAATACGTCTGCATCCTTCAAAAAAATTGAGGAGCTGAGAATAGCATCACTGTTTAATGAAGTTCGTATTGCTCACACGGAAAAAAAAAATACAGTGCAAAAATGTAACAGAGTTTCATGGTGTTGGCAATGAGAAAATGGCAAGAAATGCAGAATTTCTGCTCTGGTACCTTTGCAGTTTTGAGTTGGGTGTTCTTACACAGTCTTCCAGTACGGTGCAGAAAGATTGCTTGTGGGGTTTTCTGAATGCATTGGGTATTCTCACCTTAAACTGTCAACATACTGGTGGTGTTCATAAGGTTGTATTGGAATCTGATTTTAAGGAAATGTTTCCATTTCAACAGGCAACCTGTTCTTTTGGAAAACAGTAGAGCTTTTCCCACCTGAGCATGGAAGAGTTGCATCTACTTAGGTTTAGTGGAATCCCAAGTAAATCTGGGCGATCGAGTTACAAAAATATATTTAGGCAATGCATTTTTAGACCAAGTTTTAGAACTAAAGAAAGTTGCTGCATGTTAATTACTTATTTTTAGTAAATGTGATAATAAAATTATTGTTCAGGTATTGTTGAGAAAATTATCTTAGGTCACAGTGGCAGGAAAGAGAAATTGTGGAGATCATTCATAGGTGTTACTGAAATTATGGAAAATTGTACTGTGCTGAGCAGTGTGATGTGGGCTGATTCTGTCAGGTTCTATTAGTTGACAGAATGGATGAACTGTTAATGAATTTCAAATGGGAGCTGAGGGACTATGAAGTCTCCAGGTGTTAGGCTTTCCTGTACAACAGTCAGTGCTTCCTTACGGCTTGTTTGTAAAAAAAGAGGAATTTATGAGGAAAATTTGCAAGTTAGAATGCCATTTCAGAGTGGGCTTACAAAGTTGGTAACATATATCTAAAGTCAAAGTAATTTAATAGCAACATAGGATTCATAGATGTTCAGAATAAGAATATCAGCAATAACCAGCTTAGAAAGATGCTGGTTAGCATACTGCATACACAGTTCAGTAGGGACAGGGACTCGAAATACCACCAAAAATTCCTTAGAGTAGTAATGCCTAGGAAATTATATCTCATGTAATGTGTTCCAGAAGCAAGCAATACAACTAGCTTAGACTGAATAAATTGAAATTATCATCTTCTAGCTTTATTGCAAGTGCATTTTAACTTAGTTTGTTTTGTGTGTTTGTTTATTGATTAAAACCTGAATGCATGTCATCCCAAGGGAGCTTATTTAATGCACAATGTATCGGGCCATAAATCTGTGGAAAGTAACAGGGAATTCAATTTGCTGAGATCTTTTAAGATGAGTGAATTTCAGGAGGAAGATTGCAAATGATGACAATTTAGTGGCCTTCTATACCAGCTTGGAAAAGTTTTGCAGAATATAAGGAGACAATGTAAAAAAAACCAAAAACCCAAGATGACTGCATTGCAGGTAAATCAGAATATGTTTCATCACAAACACAGGAGCAGCCAAACTTGAGGAAACACAGAGTAGGTTGGAACTCATTAGTGTCATGTGTCTACTCAAAAAAGCTGGTAAAAAAATGATGTTGAAGCTGTATTGTTGACATCCAAGCAGTTGACTGAAACATGCTGATTTTTGGAAAATACTGCTGTGGCATTCTTTTCATTTAATTTTTGCTAAATGTTGAACCTGGTTCTCTTATTTGCAGTATATGTGACTGGTGTAGTTTGTCTGTAATTCTAAATAGGAAATAATTTGGAGAGTTGGGACAAAAATGTTTTTATTGCATTTGTTCATTGGCTTTAGGAACAGAAAATTGTGTATTTTCATGCCTGTTTCCTTTCTTTTGATGACCTGATGTTGTGAGAAAGTGGAATGTTTAAAAAAAAAAAAATACAAAGAGACCTGGAGGGGAAATATTGACATCTGTGCTGATGTGGCTTGGTTTTTATTTTTAGGCGGAAGGAGGAGAAATGAGTAGAAATACAGAACTGAAGAAGCTGCAGATCTTTGGAGCTGGACCCAAGATGATGGGACTGGCATTGGGAGCAAAGGATAAAGAGGGTAATTAAATCTTGGGCTTATCTCTTTGTAACATAGAGAGGCTATTACATGTTTATGCATGTCTCTAGAGACAACATCAAGAAGTAAGCAAATCACTATAACTGGGAAAAGAAAGCTAAGTATTCTAGGGCTTCATTCATGAGAGATTTACAGGGTGCTTCATGTAACTTGGCATACTTTCAGCTCTTTCTGTATTACATAGTACAATAACAATTAAGCAGCTGTTGTATGAACTGACTGGAAGGGAAAACAGAATTAGAGAATACTGAAACTGATCCTGCCAGCTAAATGCAGAAGTTACGAGTGTAATTCACTCTTGTTTTGTAAAGGAGTTGGGATCACTTGTGAGGATAACCAAAATAAGTTTTCCTAATCCCTGTTTATTTTACATTAGCCAGGTATTTTTCTTTCTTCAGACTGTTGGGTAGTTTCTGACACAGAAGGCAGGATACCAGGCTGGACATCTGTGTTGTTTTTGCGAGTTAAGTCTATCTTGGTGTGGTATTAATAGCATTTAATTTTATTTTACTTAAAGATGAGGTGACACGAAGACGGAAGGGAACCAGATCAGAAGCATTTGGAATGCAGATGAGGCAACGCAAAGGAACTCTTTCTGTCAACTTTGTAAGTTTGGTTCTTTGGCTTTTATTTCTGATAATAAATTAAATGATTTACTAAGTTGGTTTTTTTAATACACCCCTTCACTTACAAATAGATGAATGTATGCATACTGCAACAGTTAGGGGTAGAATGAACAGTATTTTGAAAAATAATTTATGCTCTAGGTTTCTGGTTTAATCTTTTGGACAGGAAGATGTTGCAACATGAAGGTACTTGCTGGTCCTGGGTTTGAGGACTTGCTTGGCTACACAATTCTGCTACATGCCTTCAGTAGCTCACTTTCTGTTTAAGCTCCACTTTGTAGAATATATAATGCTGTTAGTCTTCCTTAAATGATATTTGGATGTGCTCCAGTACTTCAGGAGTTTGCTTTTTTGCAATTCCAACTTTACTGTGTATCTTCTGTTTTGAGTTTAAGCTAGCCATTATACAAGTCTATACAAGTGAAGCTCCTAAGGGGAAAAATGAAATGACTGGCACTCTGGTGTTTGACTGTGAAGAAGCAGTGTATAGTTCTTAATGTTTTTCATAGCACATGACTTTACTTTTAAAATGTCCTAATGTAGCATGCATATGCAGTCATAAATGAAGATGCAGGCTTTTAATGTCTTAAGAATGGGACTCTTCGCTAGTAATTGAGCTGTTCTTTTTTTTTCTTAGTCTGAAAACACTTGCAAGAGCTTATTTTAAATTTTAACCATAGAAAGCCAAGGCAGCTGAAAGTCTCTAGTAATCATATTTTTATATGTGGAAATACCTCCTGGGGGAAAAAAATGTGGGAGAAGTTGGATATTTAAAAAACATGTCATTGTGCTGTTGTAGTTAAGTTAGAATTGGCGTGCTCTGAATTCTTTTAAATTGTACTACTACTGAATATATGGTATTCTTAGGCTGTGTGTGTGTTGTGACCATTTTGTTCAAATAAGATTTAATTTAAATAAATATTTTCCTTAATCTCTGAGTTTTTTATAGAAAGCTGTATTTGTTTACTCTTTTAATTTACTCCTATTTATAAGAAAAAATGAAAATGCTGTAGCAGCAGAAGTGCAGTTTTGTAACTGTGATCTTGTGAAATTCTGTGGTACCTTTTGGTTCCACAATTTTTTTTTATAAGTGAATAAGAGATCTTCAAGGGAAGCAGTCTTTGAAGCGCACAGGTGATACATTAGCTATATATGATTTTTCTTTGAAAAATATGTGCTGCAGTGTTTACACTTCTCCCTCATTTATTGTTTTATGAAATGCTAACTGAAAACTTTTTTTCTGTGTAAATGCTAACTGTGAAATAAAATGTAGCTTTTTCTTTTTACCTTCCCATCTGATAAATATATATCACCATGGCTTTACTGTGTTTTGTTACATGGCTGGGAGGCTTGTTTGTGGTTATTGTGTAATCACAGATCTACTTGTAGTGAATAGGTGTTTCAGTGCAGCCCTTGATTTGACAAATCATCGCTTGGGCTGGCAAAAGAGATTACTGAATGCCAAAATAAGAATTTTGAGAGAAGAAGGTATTATCAGTGATAGGTAACTAGTGAATATCACAGGATAGCTTCCTCTTACAAGCACCGTTTTCATGTACTTTTAAGTTTTGGGAAAAGCACCTGGAAATGTCTGCTAAGGTATCTTCCCTCCATTTTGTACACTTGCCACAAAAGCAACTAGTTTGGTGTTTTAGACAGACATAATAGTCAATGAGGTTGAGTGTGTGGATTTTTTAAAAAAGGGGAAATTATATGGCTTTATTAGAACCGCATTATTTTTGAAAACTGTTTCTTAAGAAACCTGACCAATCTTCAAGTGTATTATTGCATAGCTAGGAAGTTGTATACTGAACTAGGCTTGTGTAACCAAGATGGGGTTGACATCAAGTATTTAATGCAACTGCATGAACCTGATCAGCTGGAAAGTACTTTTTTTTTTTTAATGACATCTTGATGAAAATACCAGACCCCAAAAGTAACCCTACCAGTTCTGGTGCTATTTTGAGGTGCGTGAAGGAAATAGGCCCCACCTGAGCAGTCCTGTGACTGATGGGAATTATAGCAGAATTTGGAGCAAGTGTTACTCATTAAGTTCATGTTGTTGTTAAACATTTATATGTAAGATATTTTTTAGCTGTGATAAAGTAATACGCAGTTTCTTCATTTAGATTATGTTACAGATCTTCAATACTATTTTAAGTATTTATATTACAGTTAAAGTCTTTGGACAATACAGGAAGCAACAACAAATAAAATTGAAACTTGTTGATGCTGTTTCCTCTTTGGTCCCTGAGAATATCTGCTAGTGGGTGTTGTTGAGAGATTATCTTGGGCAGTCACCTGTGAAAACTGTTTGTTGTTATATTGGGATTAATACTTGTCTCTTACCATTTGGAGTTTTTATCCTTTATTTTGGAGAAAATGAGAAACAAGTTCGTATCTTTACATGCAGTTTCCTTCCCTTCCCCTTGGATTTCTAGATTGAAATCTGTAGGTTTGTGGGCTTTGTTACCTCTTCTTTTCCACTGGGAAGACAATTAATGTACTGTTGTAAATTATGGTGTCTATGCCTCTGAAATAGTTTTTGGCAATATTCCTCAGCCATGTGCTCTTTGTAGGGATTTACTTTGAATTGTTTTCTGTGAGAGGGGCCCAGAGAGAGGGAGAGCATGAAGTTCTAAAAAGTGTAACCTGCTTTTTTTTTTTTTTTGCCTTAGAATAATGTGAAAGAGATGCTTATTTGAGTTTTATAGAAAACATTTGTCGAGCTGAACTGGATAGTTATTTTGCATCACCCCAAGTCCCCCTGCTTCCCACGTATTCCTTCTTTGGGAAAGTGAAACATAATCATTCATTATCAGTGTTTCTTATGAACTAGAGGAGATTGTGTTTATGTTTGTTCTCATTTCAGACTTTAGGATTACATCCTTTGTTCTAGGAATGCAGGTTGGATACAGAAACTTTTTGTTACATCTTTTTTTTTTTCCTTTTTTTTTTTCTCCACAGGTTGATCTCTATGTTTGCTTGTTCTGTGGCAGAGGAAATAATGAGGACAAACTGCTACTGTGTGATGGATGTGATGACAGCTATCACACTTTTTGCTTGATTCCTCCTTTACCTGATGTACCCAAAGGTGACTGGAGGTGTCCCAAGTGTGTTGCCGAGGTACAGTTCAAGAACTACTCAAGCTTTGTATATACACTTACATTCCTCGAAAGATCAGAAGAGCAGCAGTTCAGCTCAGTCCGGTTCCATGTGGGTAGAAGCCATGGTTTTGTTTGGAATATTGTCAGGATGAGCTGTGGATCTCTAGATGCTCTTGATTTGATGAGCTGTGAGGAGAGAGAAATGTTCCTTCTAGAGCTGAGGCATAACCTTTGTTTATTGTACAGCTGTGCGACAGCTAAAACTTTGGCCTTTGTATGCCAAGAACTGAAACTCAATTCGGTAAGCTGATAGTGGGACATTAGGGTGAGAAGTAGGGTTATGCTAGATGTTTCAGGACAACAGTGAGACATTTTCTAAACTGTGAAGTAACTGAAGCATGTGATTTATGCATATTGAGAAGTTCAGAATAGCTTGTAGCAGAAAGTGAAAGAACTGATTCAAAAATTAGTAGCTGTTTTAGATCTGGTTTAGACTAAAAAAAGGAACGGTTGAGGCTCCGAAAGTGGAAGCCAGTTGAATTTCATTGTTTGAAAAAGAAGAGCTACCACATTGCAAGAGATGGCTGATCAACAGCTTAAAGGCAGCAAACATGATTTGGCTGGCTTGGTATTTGTCTTAAGAAAACTGATTACAAAAGCTCAGGAAGTTGGTAGATGTAGGATTCAGAGGAAGAAAGCTTACTGTTTCTAAATCTAGTTTTGTGAGGGGCAGTTGTGCGCGCACACATGTATATACCCATATCCCCCCCACACCCTTCCTGCTGTGGGCTTCTGCTCTTTTCTTTATGGTGGTGTATGAGTAGTTGTGTAGTCATGAAATGAGGTGGATCAGTTTGTGGCTTTCTAACCTTTCACCAAGAGAGATTCTTGTCAGATGTACTGAGGCAAATGCTGTTGTGAGAGGTGGAAATTTATAGTTGTAGTCAAGGGGAGAGATGTAACTAACCCTTTGGGCTGCTGCTCACAGAGTTGATTAAGCTACTTGTTTATTGTTCCCTTGAGAGAGTAATAAAGGAGTATTAGCAAACTATAGCAATCTGACGTGGAGGTAATTTAGCTAATATAATAGTGACTACAGTGGTTGAAGGATATGGCAACTCTCAAGAAATTTCAGTACTACTACTAGTAAAACCAGGGATATGTTATTCCCAAGGAAAAAATGCACTTGTAGGGGGGAAAAATAAGCATGTCGGGACCCAGTTGGGTAAGTTAAGGTGCCAAATTTAAGTCATTACTAGCAAATAAAAGTACTTGAAAATACTGAAAATACACAGAAAGTAGGAGGAAAAAGGGAGAAAACATAGCTATGTTCTGTAATGGAGAACAAACAAATAAAAGCAGAAAGATGTTTGAAACGCTTAGTAGTGCTTTTTGCCTCAGTTTTTACTTCAAATGTTAATTGTGCACAGATGCTTAATATAATGTTAACAGCAGGGTGCCAGAACAGAAGTTAGGAAGAACAGGGTAAGGAGTTACATATATTCAGGTCAACATTGACAGTATTTACAGATGTTGTAGATTCGCTGTTGCAGGCTCTTTGATAAATGTTGGGCATAGTCAAAGGATAGTTCCTCTTGAAGAAAAAGAAACTACTGATCTCTTGAATTCCTTTCTGGTCCTGTTTCTTAATGACCATCAGATAATTATGTCGTCATGTTGGATACACAGGCTGAAAAAGACACTGTAGAAATGGGTAGGGAGAGTGTCTGAAATGTGAACTAGTATTTTTGCACTCTTGGGATCAATGGGGATAGAACAGTGGGAGACTTGAAGGTTTCCTGCCAGGTGGACCATGTCTGTTAGCTGTGTTGCGTTGTTTTTATTTCCTTCTTCCTCTTCTGTGTACTTAGACGGAGAGAACCAGTTGATGATTTGCTGACTTGATAAGACTGAAGCACTTGCAGGGTTTGTTCCTGTGCAGTTGTTCTGCAGGTGCTTGAATCCAGACTGTCTAAGGAATGCCTGAAGGCCATCTAACCTCCTTGTGCACTGTCTCGCTCAGTGTTTGGCAGAAGTAGATGATGAAATTTAGTGTTGGACAGGAAAGCAGAAGTATGTAGTGCTGGGGTTTACCATGTCAGATTAGCTTCTGTACAATAAATTCTGTTCTGTTTCCGTTGTGGTAGGACTTCCTCGGCTGAGAAAAGCATTCAAACCCGATAGCTAACTGTGTTTGGTAAGGACTCGGATGGACGCTTAGGGCTTTTTGCTAAAAATGTAACTGTGTCATAGTCTGCTGCAGGGCACAACATTTTTATGTTCTGTCTCCTAGGAATGCAACAAACCCCGTGAGGCCTTTGGATTTGAACAAGCTGTCAGGGAATACACTCTCCAGAGCTTTGGTGAAATGGCTGATAACTTCAAGTCTGATTATTTCAACATGCCGGTCCATGTGAGTTTCAACTTCTGCTGTGGTTCTTTGCAGGGGAAGAGTTTTCAGCTGATCCTGATTTTTTGGTGAGGCATCTTAGCTTTGTTTAAGGAGGCACCATAATCGTCTAATGCGTAAACAAGTGATCTAGCTTTTTGATATCCAATCTCATTTTGACTTTATTTCAACATTTTCCTGCAATGGAGAGATGGCTTTATTGCTTGTTAGGGTACACCTTACTGGCCATACTCTAGGTTAAAGTTCTTGCCCTTTATGATCAATTCAACCAAGTAACTTGTTCTTGCTTGGCAAAGGAGTCTTTCTCCTGCCCTTCCCGTGGCTTTTGTCTTGGTTCAGTTTGTTCAGAGGATAAATTGTTTTCCTCCCTTTTACAGTCTACAGTCTTTTTTGTAGACAAGTCAACAGACCTGAGTCTGCCTGATAATCAGGGTGGGTTGTTTTGGGTTTGTTTTTTTTGTTCTGTATCTCAGAAGCACTGTTAAAACTGGTATTTCTGCTTTGGCACACTTGGACAATTCTATTGTCCTGTAGACTGCATGCAGCACCAAACTCCTTCTCTCAGGATTCTTTGGTAATTTATGGGCATTCTTGCTAAAGCTTCTACCTTTTAAGGACTCAGATTTATTATACAACTTTGCGACATGGACCAAAGCAAGGAATGAAGCTTATTTGTAAAATAAGCGTCATAAATAAGTGCAGGTAAGTATGAATATGAAGACTACACTCTTGAGCACCACTCTTTGAATTTCCCTACTCAAAAGTTTTGGTTATTATCCTCTGAAATAGTTTGGATTTTGCATGCTGCTTGGCTTCTGATGGCTGTGTCCTCTCCTTTGTAGCTATACTTCTGGTAACCTCCTCTTTTTTGTTTGTTTCATCCCTTATGGTGTGGCATCCTATTTCTGTTACAGCCACTGCTAAGGAATACAGACCAAACTGTATGGCTTTGAAGAGATAAAACAGAGGGAGTGACCTTGGTGTTTGAACATTCATAGGGGATTAGTAGTGATCTATTGCTTGAATCAGAATTTTTATGTTGGGTCTTACACTCTAACATCTTTTCTGCTTTCAGATGGTTCCCACTGAGCTTGTAGAAAAAGAATTCTGGCGATTGGTGAGCAGCATAGAAGAAGATGTCATTGTGGAATATGGAGCTGATATCTCATCCAAAGACTTTGGAAGTGGCTTTCCAGTGAAGGATGGCCGACGAAAGCTGATGCCAGAGGAAGAGGTGAGGAACAGGACATGCAGACTGGCTCCATTCTTTACACTGCATAAGGTTTTACATTAAGAATGTAGGCCAGAAATCGTGTGGATTTTTTTAATGAAGTAATTGCTTAAGGCTTTTTCGCATGCACTTACTCATTTTGAGCAGGGTATTAATCTGATATTTTAGGTTTTACAGATCTGGTTGCTGATAGCTAAGCTGCTCTTTGTGATTTAAGTCTCACCTGGTTTGTATCACTTAATTGTAGCAGGCAAAGATATGTAAGTTGTTACAATATGTCTGAATATGGGGAGATTGATAATGTTTTTCTTTCTTTATTGTTCGGAACCTTTTTGTTACAGTGTTAGCGACAGAAACATGATTCTGACCTCCTTAGGAGGTTCTAAGTAGGTAAAATAAACGCATTTGATTTACCTTGTTTCTCTTGATTGTTCATACTGTAAGAATGAAAAGATGTAGATAAAGCGTCTTGTTACAGAAAGTTTTATAAAGAGCATATTTTCCCTCATGCTAAACTCTGTCTGAGATTTTCTGACTGCTTCTGTGTTTAAATTCAGAGGTGAGGTTTTGTGATTACAAAGCCTAAAATCAATTTATCTGCTCACTGGAAGAGGTAATCCTGCCCACTATTGTCTTCTTCCCATACCTGCACCTTCCTACCTGTACCTTTGTTCGCTGAGCAGTGATTGAAGTAGCTGCTTGGTGAGTCAGAACTCCCTGATTATCTGTTTGCATGAAGTAGTAATTAAAATAATAATTCTAGCCATATCACTTAAATCTGACTCACTGTGTTGTCTTTATTGTGTCAGAACAAAGGAAACAGCAGGAACGTGTGGCTGAGCTGAGGCTGTGACCAGTCCTTTCAGCAACTATGGGATGTGCCTAAAATGACTGAATCTGTGCTAACAGCTTACTTTAAGGTGGAAACTAGACTAATGCACAGTAGTGAGCTTTTAAAACAGTCTTTTTTGATTTTAATTTTTCTTGTACAAACCATGTGTATTTGAAATTAAAGGTGGGATAGCTTAACTGGTGATGCTCTCTTCTCAGAAATGAGTGTAGGAATTTCTTTTGAGAAAACTTTCTGAAGTAATACACAAAGATCAAGATAAACTGCAGTGCAGTAAAGCAGATATTAAGGCAGAAATTATGCAAGTTTCACTGCATTGTTTACAATTTTAAGTAATCCTCTGTTATTGAAGACCTCTATGTTTTGTTGTTCTACTAGTGCTGCTTGTACTTTACTCCACCAGAAAATTGTGAAACCTATAAACTTGGGTGAAAAAAATGAAAACCTAGGTATATAAACTTTGATGCACAGGAGACGGGCTGTGTATATTAAGGTACTAGGACTAGCTTTAAATCTTAGTCAGATTAATAGCTGACTAAGGTATTCAAGGAATTAATTTCTAATTTTGATGCTTCATTGTTGCAGAATATTAGCCACTATCAGGTATAGAAGTAGGCTGATTTCTTACTTCGTACTTTCTTTTTCTGGTGTCGGTGTCCTTATATTCTTCTGATTTATTCAGAATTTTCTCCTTTTTTTGCAGGACTATGCGCTTTCTGGTTGGAACTTGAATAACATGCCAATTCTGGAGCAGTCAGTCCTTGCTCACATCAACGCGGATATCTCTGGCATGAAGGTACCGTGGCTGTACGTGGGGATGTGCTTCTCCTCGTTCTGCTGGCATATTGAAGATCACTGGAGCTATTCCATCAACTACCTGCACTGGTATGAGCTTTGTGCATGTACCTTACGCTGCCTGGTTGGCTGTTGGCAAATTTGTAGTTCTGCTTGGAAATGCTGGTGATACTTTTAATCAAAAAGCTGAATGTGATGAGCTGTCCGTATTTGTACCTGAGGCTGGGTAAAAGCAAATTTTAAGAACTTTAGTGTTTTTTCTTAACCGATTAAATATTCTGGTACTGCCAAAAGTCTGGTGTCACTGTAAAATCATGCTTTACAGGCTCACATCTTTTCTAAGAGAGCGATTGGTTTTGAACTTAGTTCACTGGTTCCCTGCTCATGATTTAAAGTTGGTATGCCTCCCCCGGTACTGCCTGTGGAGGCTGCTGCCTCGTGGCTCACAGAGGCATCACAACTGACTACACAGATCTGCTGAACACAGAAATACAAGAAAGAGAATAGAAATTTGAAAGTAATCCTGACTTTGAGAACAGTCCTACAAGTATTCAGTAGTGATACTGGTTCCAGTATTCAGCTTTTGTGTTTGAAAAGCAGAATCGCGATTAACTGTCTGTATTGCAGTCTTCCCAGTTCATTAGGCTCAGTCACAGTGGATGGAGGTGGGGGAAGGAGGGGAAAGCTGTGGGAAGCACCTCATCAGAGTAGAAAGTTTGTCATACCTCTAGTAAGGTTGAGTTGATACCCTTTAGACTGATTGCACGCTTCTGGAGAGGCATCTTTTGCTCGTAAGAACTGACCTGCAGGCTCAGGAGTGGGATAAATTTTGAGTTCAGCTGCTGTCCCCGGCGTGCTGTTAACTAGGTCAGCCTGGGGGGGCTTTGTGTCAGGCGGCAGGCTGGCGCAGCCCGGAGGCAGAGGAGCCGTTCCTTGCCGGCGTTACCGCCCGCGCTCCACCAGCAGGTGTCAGCGAAGCCTGTAGGAAGTGCCTGTGGGAAGCGCTGCGCTGGGCCTGCCTGGCTTGGGGTGCTTGGTGCCCAGGCTACCGATATGGTTAAATAGCGCTGCGTAAACAGGTTCAGATACTTCGTAGACTGCTGCTTGTACTGCTGAAGAAAACTGGTAAACCTCAGCACTATAGGTACTAGGGCATTCCAGTTTATTTTGATTAAGACAGGACTGGAAGGACTGGAATAATATGTTCTCAAGTAATTTTATGTTTAGTTTTGGTCTTGTTAACCTCTTTCTTCCCCCATGCTTAACTAGTTCATGTTATTAGGTGTTCTTTATTTTAGCAGTCAGTAGACCAGTGGTTCTCATTAATTTGCTATATCTATTAGAAGGATTGCTTATATTTGTTGCACTGTTTGGTGTTTTATTCTTTCAGCTTCTGCTTAGCTGGTATACTGTCCCTTGGTTTCAGAAACAGGACTGCTCTAAGCCTGAGTGGAGAAGTGCCATGATTCTCTTAAACATTAGCTATGATGGCCAAGGATTTTTATAAGCTTAAAGGGAAAATGATCCTCCGTTTTATCCCTCTAGTGCATGGTAAATTACAATTATCTTCCACATTAGGCTTGTCATGGCAAATCTGTTGTCAGGTATGTTGAGAATTGTGTTGTAGTGTAATTTTTTTTTTCAGGTTTGAATGGTACATCTTGAAGATAATTAGTAATGAAATACGTTTTCATGTGTCTATATGCAAAATATTTGGGGTGTATGGACAGTGGTGCTAGATTTTAGGCATACCTGGCAGTGGAGTGGCACCATTACTTCAAGTAATGTGTGTATTTATTACTGTGTTTGTGTTTTGTTAGGGGAGAGCCGAAGACATGGTATGGTGTGCCATCTCATGCAGCGGAGCAGCTTGAGGATGTGATGAAGGAACTGGCTCCTGAGCTGTTTGAATCTCAGCCAGATCTCCTGCATCAGCTGGTCACTATTATGAACCCCAATGTGTTGATGGAACACGGTGTTCCAGTGAGTAGCACATGCACATTTTTTACGTAACTACTTCTATACGCTCCCTTTTTTACATTCTCTGCCAGATTTGTGTAACAATGGTTTGGCATAACTCTGAAGAATTTTTATAGTAGATGTTTATGTATTTAATTCATTAGTTATGGGATTTTTTTTTTTAAAGCTGTTTTCTAGATTCTTCTTTAGGCTTACCGTGAAATGTAAATTATTTTATATCAGAAGTGTGCCAAGCTTCTTACATAAAATAATTTACCAAACAAGTTCATGTTGTGTTACAAAGCTTACCCTGAAATAGCACTAAGTTTGTCTGTGAAATGCTTTTCATATCTTTTGACAATAAAATACTTGTCTCATGTTCAGTAGAAATCTCAGCATTACATAATGCTTTCTTGACCAAACAAAATTGACTGCAGATGTTTAAGTGGCAGTCACTGTCATTTGCTTTTGTCTTGGGATAAATTGCTTCCCTGGCAAATACCCCAACAAAGTAAACCATAAACTCTTTCCAGAAGCTTTTGCACTTTGTGGTATGATGGATTAAATGATGATAGAGAAATATCCCTTCTGGGACTCGTAAAGAGAATTTTCAACTGTTGCCTTACATATTCAGCTTTTTTGAGTAAGGCTATAAATTGAAGATTTGCTTTAAGGCAGAACCAATCCTTAGACATTTCTGGAGTAGCTACATTGTGTGTGGTGTCCTATGGGTAAATAAAATGGTGTTCAAATGTCTTGTAATTATGTGTGTTTAAATTAAACTTGCAACAGAGTTTATATTTTTTCTTTATCCTCCCTTACTTTAGGTGTACAGGACCAATCAGTGTGCTGGCGAGTTTGTTGTGACCTTTCCTCGTGCCTATCACTCTGGATTTAACCAGGGATATAACTTTGCTGAAGCTGTGAACTTCTGCACTGCTGACTGGGTCTGTTCTTTTGTATATGTTAGCTATGTCTCTGCTAGGTCACCTTTGCAAGGAGAGTGTTTGTAACTTTCCTACCTGAAGAGTCTTTTACGTTATATGACATGTTTTATGTTCATAGCTCCTGGTACAAGAATTGAAGACTGATGTGAGTTTTCATTATGGAAAAATCATTGTGATGAGCACATAATTTTAAGCAGCTTTGAACTGAAACTCTGTCTTGTGGTCTTCCTTTTTAAATATTGATCTAATAATCCACATCTCACAGTGTCCTTAGTATGTTTTGATGCCACTTTCTGAATTTGAAACAGATTAATGTACCATCTTGAGCAGCTGTTGTGGTTTGAATGTTGGAAGTAGGCATGTAAGAGTCTTTGCTTTTCTTTTCTGACAGCTCATTGCACATTTAAATCTTATTGGTGCTTGTAAATATAGCCAGGCCACACCAGAGCATAGTTTATGTGGATTCTTCAGTAATTTGTCAAAAGTGTGTCCTATCACTATCTGTGGTTTACAGTTGGAAGTTATGTTCTCATCTGTAGTTTAACTTCTCTGTTACACTCAAATAGGAATTTTAGCCCTTAATTCAGAGAATTTTATTTATTTCTCAGAGAAGCTCTTTGCAGGATTGACAGTGAGTGTGGTTTTTCTCCTGCACGTTGTGACCTTTGTATAGCCTCTGATAAACTGCTACACTCACACCATTCACATGAAATTTCCTGCGCGTACGCAAAATGTAACCGGAAATCTATGTAGCAAATTCATCTAGTGTTTTGGTTTGTGTTTTGGGTTTTTTTAATTTATGGGGGGTTTTTACTTTAAAAGGCACAAAATTATACCAATCTTGGTCAACTAGGCATTTTGTATTAAACGTCTATGTCCAAACATAGTAATATCCAGAGGGCAATGCATTCACCTTAGCGTAGACCAGATGATGTCTTTTTTTGTGCAAGCTTCTTTCCACTGGAAGTAAATTAAAGAGCTTAGAGCAACTCTTAAAATTTTGTCTGAAAGTTAGGTGTGGAAGGTTATGACAGATGCCCCCTCTAATGTGGATATCTTCTTTGTGACATTTAAGTTTATCATTGGCACTGTCCCATAGGATACAACTGTCTTAGTCTTGTTCCAGGTTTTGTCAAAGGATAGCAAGGGGGAAACTAAGAAATAATCTTAAAATGTCTTTTCCCAAAATAATAGCTAGCTGTTGTTTTTCTGTAGCTTCCCATTGGACGTCAGTGTGTGAGTCATTACCGAAGGCTAGGACGTCACTGTGTTTTCTCCCATGAGGAGCTGATCTTCAAGATGGCAGCAGATCCAGAGTGCTTGGATGTTGGGCTCGCGGCCATGGTCTGCAAGGAGATGACTCTAATGATAGAGGAAGAGACACGGCTAAGGGAGTCTGTTGTGCAGATGGTGAGTAATAAAAGACAACTCGTACTTTGCCTGCAAAAGAACCTTTGCTTCCCCCTCTCCTCCGCCTGGATTAGAGTTTTTAGCAAGTATCTATTTTTTTTTTTTTGTTAGGGAGTGTTGATGTCTGAAGAAGAGGTGTTTGAACTGGTTCCAGATGATGAGCGTCAGTGCACAGCTTGCAGAACCACGTGCTTCTTGTCAGCTCTTACATGTTCCTGTAATCCTGAGCGTCTGGTATGCTTATACCATCCATCTGACTTATGTCCATGTCCCATGCAAAAGAAGTGTCTGAGGTACGCAGGATTTTTTTTCCCCTCCCACTTTTCTTCCATATCCAATAGATTGCTGGAGACTAGTGACCAAATACAACATTTGACCACACTTCCATTATTCAAGGAATACTTTTATTCTCTTGGCTTTTTTCTTGGTTTCAGGGCAGCAGGTTTTATACGTGTCTCTCTGACCTTACTGTAGCTGGAAGAACTCAACAAAAGCAATATCCTGGCTTTTGGATAGGCATTAATATTCTTTTTGTCTTTTCCTTCTGTATCTCCAGGTATCGGTACCCACTAGAAGACCTTCCTTCTTTGCTATATGGAGTGAAAGTTAGAGCACAGTCTTACGACACTTGGGTCAGTAGAGTTACGGAGGCTCTGTCTGCCAATCTCAACCACAAGAAAGGTCAGACTTCTGTTGTTCATAGTAGGATTTCCTGAAACATCTGCATTTGTCATGTTCTCATTTAATGAAATCCTGTATATTGTTTAGTCAAAAAAAAAAAAGCTAATTGAGAGTATAATGCAGCTCATCACTGTGCATTTCAAATTGAACTTGCCTGTTGGAACCTCGATCGAAGGCCTTTGAAGCAGTCTAAAATCGCTTTTGGTTTTGCATACAAATAACTTATTTACTGTCATTACAGATGTGATTGAGCTGAGAGTAATGTTGGAGGATGCTGAAGACAGGAAATACCCAGAGAACGATCTTTTCCGCAGGCTCAGAGATGCTGTGAAAGAAGCAGAGACCTGTGCTTCAGTAGCACAGCTGCTACTGAGCAAAAAGCAAAAACACAGGTAGGTCTGGCATTTTTTTTCAACAGCTTCCATCTGTCTATTTTGTTACTTGGTCCTGGAAATACAAGAACCATGGGGTGTCACAGCCTACTACCTTTTTTCAGTTCTTCCTGCTCTTGGTGCTGCAGTGAGAAGTAGGGGAAGCAGGTAGGGTGACACAGAGGGCCAAGGAAGTGGACTTGGTTGGAATGTGTTAAATGTCCTCCTTTGGAGGAGTTGTTTATTTGATCAGGTATTTCTCTGAATGCCTGGGAGAGTTGTAGGGGAAGACAACTAGAGGAAAAAATGTAATGAAACTCTTGCCATGAATGTTTTTATTCTAGGTAGTATGGCTAACTACATAGCTTAAAGTTACAGAAGGAGAATCTATTAAAGCCTTGGACTGCAAAGCGAAATGTTTAAAAAGTAGTCAATACCAATTCTGGTTGGTGAGGCAAGCATAGTTGTATCTTCCGTTACATTTGCCAGAAATATTTATAATTTTGCTAGCAGTTCTCAAGTTGGAAGAATATGTTTTGGTGCTGCTGGAGTTACCAGAAGGTATAAAGGAGATGTGTTTTGCCAGCATTGACTGGGACAAAAGGATTTTGGGGAGCAGAGCAGTACAGAGAGAGCAAAAATAATCCATCATTTGAGCCAATCTTTTACTTTTTGGGAAGGACCATGAGAGGAAGTGATGAGTGGCTGCAAAGTAGTGGCTTGCCTCAATGACCTTGGGCAGTTTAGACTCCTGTAGTTCTGTGTGCTGCCTGCCTTACCTTTGGCTGCCTCAGTTTACTGTGCGCCCTGGCCCTGCTCAGCAGTCTGCTGGATGTGTCCCCTTGTTCTGCAGTCACAAGTCTTCAGTGACACATTCCTTATCTCCTTTCCGTTCTGTGAGATGTGTAAAAGTCCCATAGAAAATAATTTGTCCAGGTGACTGTAACTCCTGTGCCAGCTGTGCAACTTGGGCAGCTTGCATTTCCTCTGTTGGGTGTAAGATTTGGCTTTGCAGCTTCATGGGGGTTTTTGCCTGTGTAGTCTTTGTGTATAACTTCAGACCTCTCAAGGCAGGAGTAAAAAGTAAATCTGTTAGTTATTGTCCTGGTGCTGGTTCTGGCCAGGCCAGAGTCAACCTCCCCAAGCAGCCAGCCCAGGTGAGCTGAGTCAGCTAGGGCTGTTTCCACACCACCTGACATCACTCCCCCATAAAAGGGGCTGGTCAGGGAGGGGCACGGGCTTGGTGTCTACAGAGCAGTCTGAGTGTGGCTGGAGCATCAGGTTAGTTGGTCCTTGCATTGTGCAGCTCTGTAATGGTTGGGTCAGTAAGGTACTCTGCATTAACACCAGGTTTTAAGTGAAATTGGTTGTTATTGTTCTACTTCCATGGTGATTTTGTCAGTAAACTGCCCTTATCCCAACCCATGGAGGCTGTCTCTCTCCTCTGGGAGTGAGCAGCGTGTGGTGCTCAGCCACTGGTTGGGACTAAACCACCACAGTTACAATATACAGCTTTGCTACACAGAACATAATGGATATCATAATTGTTTGAACTTGAACACTGAAATATTAGTTACATCACAGATCCAAGTATAATATATGTTGTAATCAGAAAGATATTATTCACTAGGGAAGCTTTTTTGCTGTATTTGAGGGGGAAAGAAGGCGCTTCTGTTTAGTTTTTAGTGCTTGTAGCATACCCAGACGTACAGCCACCTGGAACTCTGTGTGAGGGAAGCAGTACTACAGGGGTTGCATCGCCCTCTTCCAAGTGAAGCTAAATTATTTGGGTAGCTTACAGCTCTTCTGGTCTGTTGTTGCTTCCTCTTCCTGCTGTTGGAGTGTGTCAGTCTTCTCTCAACAGATTTGCCTTCAATTAATTATTTGGTGGATATCCAGCATTATCCCAAGAAACACAAAGGGTAGAAAGATTTCACAATTTCTAATGATGGCTCTGATCTAAAGCTGACAGGAATTCCACAGGACAAATAAAAGGACTTGTATATACATCTGAATACTGTTGTATGCTAAATAGCAATATGTTACAAAATTGATGTTTGAGAGAAATTTATTTTAAACCTCATTGAATGGTGCTAGGAAATCTAAATAGAGAAGTCACATTCATCTGTGTATTTAATACTTTGAGAAGGACCACATTCACACAGAGGATAAGGTTATTAAAAAAGCAAATTAAAAATGAGGCTCAAATAGAACAATTTGACAGGGATTAAAGCAGTAATAAACTCCTGGTCAAATGTAGGAAAAAAAATCTTATCCCTTACAAATTTATTTCTATACAAACTTGAAAAATAGGTGATGTAGCTGTGAAGATGTGTCTGATATTCCAGTACTATACTGCTCCTCACTGTTGAAAGGTGTGAGCTTCCATAGGCAGAAGTAGTTGTCTCATGCAGCATCTCATGCTGTGGCAGCCCATGGTTGGAACTAGGGGCAGAATGCTTGTGAGAGGTTTGGGAGAGTGTTAGTGTTCCTTGGAGCACCGCACCCCCATTTGCTCTTGTGCAGGAGGATTGGAGGAACAGCAAATCCAGTTCAGCCACCTCTCCTCACTGTGGTAGCTAGTCAAAGCCTGTGGCGTTCTTTTTTCTCTCTGAGTCTTCCATACTGTGTAATTATATTTGATCATTAACCTGAATTTTACTTCTGCAATTAAATTTGAGTCCATAGGTTGAAAGATTGAATTTGGTTTTTAATGTTTCTATAGTAATAAATAGATTAATTAGTGGAGATCAACTCTTCAGGGTTTTAAATCTGCCCTGCTTGTGAAATTGTTATACCTCTCAGTAATATGTGCATTGTGTCACTTCTGAGTCTTACTGCATTCAGCAGGCTTGTGATGCTTGCTACAAATGATACATAGTGGAAATGTCTTTGCAGAACATGCCCTACTCAGTAGCATAGACTCATAGAATATCCTGAGTTCGAAGGGATCCATAAGGCTCATCCAGTCCAACTCCTGACTCCACACAGGGCCAGCCAAGTCAGAGCATGTGCCTTGAGTGCATCATCCGGATGCTTCTTGAACTCAGTGAAGCTCGGTACTGTGACCACTTCCCTGTGGAGCCTGTTGAGGGAGCAGCCTTACCCTGTTGCAAGCCCAGTTTCAGCAGTTCTCTGTCTACAAGAGAGAGCTCTCTAGAAAATAAGACTTCTTTTCAGAGCCTGTTGCTGTTACATACCTGAGACTTATTGTCCGTGCCGTCATGGCAGTCAAGTTCTTGAGCTGCCTAAAGCAAGCTTGTTTGGACTGTGTTCTTTTACCTATTTGGAACAAGAACAGTTTGGAAGTCATCTAGACATTCCTACCTCTGAAGAGCAGTTAATTCTCTTGAAGAGGCTTAGAGAAATTACATTAAATTCAGTTTCAAAGGTTTTGGAGTTCTTGAGGAGTTTTTTGGGGTTTCTTGAGTTCTCAGGTGATGGATGATTTGATTTTGCTTTAACTTCTTAATAGTCTTGATAGCATTCTGTCACTGGGAGCAAATCCAGGGATTATTGTCTTTTCTCTCTTAATGTTTTTTAACTGTGTCTATCCATGCAGCAGACAGAGCCAGGATAGTGGAAGGACACGGACCAAGCTCACTATGGAGGAGCTTAAAGCATTTGTACAGCAGCTGTTTAGCCTGCCCTGTGTTATCAGCCAGGCCCGACAAGTAAAGGTAAGTTTGCATTGGTACCTTGTATGTATCTTAAGTGTTGTGCTTTTTGGGGTTTGTTTTGTTCTGCTTTGCTTGTGGTGGGGTCTTTAATTTGGTTGGATTTTTGTTTTGGGTTTTTTGTTTGGTTTAACGGGTGATGTTTGCTGCTGTAAAGGATGAAAGGCTTTTGGTTTTCCTAGAAGAATCAAACCTGTATGGGCACAGGTGGACTGAATGGGGTGTTTCGTTTCTAAATTCTAATATTACGCAAGTAGCTGCTTTGTGATGGTATCTGTAGCCTCAGGAAAGGAAGTGAAATACCGTGGTTACATACAGCTCTGTGTCTCCCTGCTTTACTGGGTAATCTTTCTGTTGTTTTGCTGATGGCATGTTGCTGTCTGCCCACAATGAAATGATACTATGTATTTCCTGCTCCTTTGCAAGCATGTTTCTCAGTGGGCAAGGATGGCATTTGTACTTCTATGCTAGTGTAGCCATAGCAGCTGAATATATGTGGCTCAATTTGGTAGCCTTATCATGGATATTTAGTGATCCATGAGGTGCTCTGAAGCATTCTGCCTGGGCTCCATAGCCATTCTGCAAGAATACCTCAGTACTCTTGTGTGGCATCTCAGACCGTGTGGGGTATTGCTCAGGCAGCAAATGGGAGCACTTGACTATGGGTACACCTTTTAAAGGTGTCTGTAGTCAGATGTGGTAATCTCACTGTAGCTATGTCAACAGAAGAGATTTTCCTCACCTGTTACTGCCCAGGTGGCCCAGTGTTATCTCTCTGAACCAGTTCCTTTTATTCCAGCATCTTTAATGATATCTGTAGCGGTAGGATTTCCAGTTAAACTTTATCCTTTTTATGTTTTGGTAGAAACTTTGAAGGTTATACTGGTGAGCCTCTTCAGGGGAGAGGGAAAGCAGTACCACATTGACAGTTGTTCAGTAAATCCCTCTCAGCCTTGCTTTCCAGGTTACAGCCCCCTTAATCTGTATGCATGGCTGCATTTCTTGTACTTCATATATATCTTTGCACCTGTCTTTGAATGAATCTAGACTAATAAGTAATCCAGACCATACTGATTCCCCTGGCTGCTATTACCGTTTATCACTCTGGCAGTCTGTATCATAGCAAGTGTTTTCAGCAGTAATTTTAATTTGTTTCTGTGTCACTGATGATGAAATGTTGGATAGCGTTTCGCCTACTAACCAACTTCTGGAAAACTCCTTCAAGAAACATCGTAATAAATAAAGATTTTTTTTTTTTTTTTTTTCACCTTGAGAAATGGTTCTCGAGGTGTATGTTAACCATTTATTGACCTGCATGTTCTCTGCTGGTACAGTTTAAAGAAGAATGTTGTATAGTGCTAGATTGAGATCCATGACATTCTGAACCTTACTGTACGTAGGCACAGTACTCCTGTGTAATCAAACAGAACAGTGACTGTTGTTTGAGAAGGCCTCTTTCCCATAAGTGTTTCCTAGTGTGGGTTATGCCCTCCTTCATTTATGAGTTCTGTATTAACTTTTTCATGGTAGCTCATTGTTGATATCATGGAGAAACTTCATATTGGACTTTCATCTTGTCTTTGTTGGTGTGTTGTTGCTGAAAACTGGCACCTTCAGAACACTATGCAGCTCCAGGGTATGCATTTTCCAAGCCTCTTGACTCTTAATTTTTGTCCTTCAAAGATGTTCTTTAATATATTTCCCAGCAGATAATGGAGCTCATCTTCATATGATAGGAATATTTTGCTACATTTCATTCCAAAGACAAGGCACAAATATTTACTAATATTTATTCATTATATTTTATGATCATCTGTTTAATAGACGTATAAGGCTGTTCTCAAAGGAGTTTTCTGTTTCTAGTGTATTTAAAACGTGCTTCTAATTAAGACATAATTTGTGGATGACAGAGCCGAGGGCATACAATACAGTTAACAGTTTTAATTCGTATTTTCATCTATTTAAACATTTTAACCCAGCTAATCTCTTCCCTCCCTCTTCCAGCCTTAGAAATTGATTCTTTCGAAGCACTGTATGCATATGTGTGTTCGTCAAGCTGCAACATAATCACTAACCAATAAAATAAATATTATCATTTTGCTGGTTATGAACCATAGTCTCTTCATTTCTGAATGAAGTCAGATAATGATCATTTATGCCTAACCACTCACTAACTTTCAGCATGACATTTCAATGCAATTATTCATCGTAATGAATTGCAAAATAATTGTCATGTTGGATGATGAGTATTTTCTAACACAAAAGGCATTATAATTATTAAACTGTAATAATTTACTGTTGTCGCTGTGAAGCATTCAGCATATGTTTCCCTAAATCAAAATCCTTATAATGTGAATCTTGCTCTTTTTTGTAATTGCCTTTTGGTTTCCAGACAGTCACAAAAAGCAACATCAGACAAAAAGGGTGGCAAGCGAAGGGTTAGGAAATACAGGTTTTGTTCCTCATTGTGCTATTGACTTGCTATCAGAATTGCCTGTCTTTTTGTAAGAGACTTGGGAATGAATCAATTGAGTATACTGGTTGAATGTCCTTGAATTAATCTCCTGCAGAGATTCTTTTATGTCTGTTTGCTTTCTTTGATTTTTTTCATTGCAGTGCCAAAACGTGAGGATGAGGACAACTGCAGCAGTGCAGTTGGATTTCTGTGAAATTGTCTCCTTTCATTAGAGGGTTTTGCAATTTTATTTCTTTTCTTTTTGAGATAAATCCCTGATGTGTTTTAAGTAGTGGGCCTGCTTTAGGAAATAGTAATTCAAAACCTGACTGTTGTTATTTTAATGATCTCTTGGTATTCGTGTCCTCATACAACTCTGGCTTGTTTGTTTTCTACAGCATGTTGCGTTCTGTTGTGTATTGGTGTCATAACTGTAGTGCCCTGATGCTAGATTGAATGGGACAGTGTGTTTGCAGAAGTCCCCTTTCCCCCCACTATTTTAAAATTGATGTTGATCAGACAGTGCTTAATATTCTGTTGGTTGGCAGCTGTGGTTAGTTGCAGTTGTGCTATTTTAGGTGCAGAGTTTCATCTACATAATACACAGAGTGTATGAAGCATTATGCCAAATGAGTTTAGATGGTCTTTTACTTAGTATGTGTCAGACTTGATGGCTTGTGACAAACTACTTGGCAGTGTGTGTCGAAGCTCTGACTGATGATGTGATGATCCCGTACAGATTTGCAGCTGACTGATCCCTCAGTCAACTTTCCCTTTTGATTCTGTGGGCGTTATTTTCCTAATTGACTTGTACTGCATGTTACTTCAGAATCTGCTTGATGACGTGGAAGAATTTCATGAACGTGCTCAAGAAGCAATGATGGATGAGATCCCAGACTCTTCCAAGCTGCAGGAGTTGATAGACATGGGCTCTGGCCTTTATGTAGAACTTCCTGAACTGCCAAGGCTGAAACAAGAACTGCAGCAGGCACGGTGGCTGGATGAGGTGAGGTCCACCCTCTTGGATCCCCAGAGGGTGACCCTAGATGTGATGAAGAAGCTGATTGACTCGGGTGTGGGCTTGGCACCACACCATGCTGTAGAGAAAGCCATGGCTGAGCTGCAGGAGCTGCTTACAGTCTCAGAGAGGTGGGAGGAGAAGGCCAAGGTCTGCCTGCAGGCCAGGTGAGTATTTCTTTGCAAGCTGTTCGTAAAGGTCACTTGCTTCAGAGATCCTCAGCCTTTATTGAGGTGCTGAGAAGGGAATTTGAAGCTGTGGTACTGTTTTGGGTTTTTTTTTAATCTCCCAGCAATTTGATTGCTTAAGAGTTGGTTTTGAGGTTGTTGATGAGTTGTAGAAGACTTAATTCCCTTAATGCATAGTGGCAGGGACTGTGAATTGCCGCTGTCTTTGCTATTCAGCCCCCTCGACAATAATCACTGAGTATGCTTCAGTTGAAGCTTCCTTGTTGTTAAGGAGTTCTGATTATCTCCCATTTTGGACTGGATTGTGCAAAGTCCATCAGCTTTCTCGACTCCCCTAATGTTTGGTAGCCAGTAGCACCCTCCAAGAATAGAGCCATGGTAACCTACACCGCAGTGTAGTGATTAAGTTGCATCACCAGCCTGTCAAATCTATGACCTTGGTTGACTGGCATTTTGAGAAAAGGCTGGAATTGAGTTTTTCTTACTCTAGACCACGCCAAAGTATGATGTCTCTGGAGGGCATCGTGAATGAAGCAAAGAACATCCCTGCTTACCTGCCCAATGTGCTGGCACTGAAAGAAGCCCTGCAGCGGGCTAGAGACTGGACAGCCAAAGTGGAAGCTATTCAGGTAGGGGTTACAGCAGGGATTGGAATCTTCTGCTTGCATTCTTTTATTTAGACATCTTTATTCCTAGTACCTCTAACCACAAAGGTGACCCAAAGCGAAACCTTACTGTAGGTGTTAAATGTGTTTACCATAGCTTGTGTGCTTGAATTTTCCTGTTGTGCTGCTGTTTCCCTATTGGCTATCCAATTTCTGTTTCCCTTCCTTTTTTGCATCTCTGGATGGATGTAAAAGCTGGCAAATTCATTATGATACAAATGTAACTCTCAAAGGGCCTTACTTGGTGTTGAAACTGTTCTGCATGCTGTCACTGGAAATACTTAGCTTCAACGGAAGATGTCCGGATTTGGAACTGGCTGTGGAAATTGGGGGTTTGGTTTGTGGTGGTAGGGTTTCTTCCTCCCCAAAATAGTGTGAGATCTAATGGTGCTGATGGCTGAAATTTTCTGTTTGAAATAAAATTATGACCTTGTTAATTCAGTGGTCCCCCCTTCTATTGCTGTACCCACATAACTTAATCCTAAAGGGATGCATGGCTTCTATGATGTTTCTAGGTGATGATTTCTGTGCTGCAGCTGCTGTTCTTGCATCAGGTATTTTTTTGGGGAACTGAAGTGAGAATCCCAATTGATTTCACATCAGACCCTGTAGGACTGAGATATTGTAGCTTGCTGTTAAGCAGGCAGCATTTAAGACCACCATCTAAAATGAAATGTTAACTTCATAAGCCAGCCGGCCGTTTCGGAATGGCTATTAAAATAAAAACTGTATATGAGAGGTTTTTTTAATATCAGTAAGAATGAAACCCTGCCCTCCTTTCCTTTCCTGTAGAACTCTCTCTTCTAGTCAGTGACAAAATAGTGTATGGCTTGAAATTAAGCTGACCATTGATACAATGGTGGAATTGGTGGCTTAGAAAATTTCCTTTTAGCAGAATGGGAGCAACTATGCCTACCTGGAGCAACTGGAGAACTTGTCTGCCAAAGGCCGCCCCATACCAGTGCGTCTTGATGCTCTGCCACAGCTGGAGTCACAGGTAGCTGCAGCACGTGCCTGGAGAGAGCGCACAGGAAGGACCTTCCTGAAGAAGAACTCTAGCTACAGTCTGTTGCAGGTGAGCAACAGACACTTCTCTTCCAGCCTTTGGAAACTGATCTTGATGGCACGCTGTGGTCTGGAGCAAGCAACTGGTTCAATTACAGAGGATTACAGGCCCTTTTGGGAATAGCATAGCATAAAAAAAAGCTGTTCTAAGGTGGAAAGAATGAAAAACAGCAAAAAGTCTGTTTGTCTAGTCTTGTTATATGTATGGACAACCTCAGCTGTTACTTTTAAACAGATTAAAACTCTCCTTTTTGGGAGGGAAAGAAAAGGGTTTCTCTTGTTGTGTAAGTGTAGAAATGTATGCCTGAAATGGATGCAGAATATTTTAACTTGTTTCACTTAAATGCTTAAATTCTAAGAAAACAGCTTATATATTTTATAAGATGTTTAACTGTAAGAAAAATGAAGTCAGCTACTGTTTATTTCACTTCAATGAACGTAGTCAGTATCTTTGTTTAAATAAAAATCATTCATGTGTTTGAAGATTTATCATTATCAACTTGACAGGTTTCCCTTTTCTAGGGAAAACAATTCCAGTTCTTTCCAGGGCTTTCTTGTAGGCTGCATTTTTCATGCTCTTCTTGCTATTATCTGTGGCTTCACAGCAATTTGCTTTTAGTGTGATGTCCAAAACCAGGCAGAATCTTCTCACTATGGCTTCCCTCATGCCATGTGAAATGCAGTAATTACATCTCGTGTCTCAAAGGGAATACTGCTCTTTACTGTCTCCCAATGAGACTTGCCCCTATTGCAACATTGCACTGATTTCTGTTCAGCTTACAATGCACCATAGGTCAAAATTTTTTCTGTATTTTTCTACCAAACTGGTTATTTACTATGTTCTGGTTTTGCATTTCACTCTCTTCCATTTGAACTTTTCTACATTTAATTTAATTTGTTAGATTTTGTATTTAAGTATGCCTTCCAACTAGTCAAGATTAATTAAAATGTAATTCTTGTCCTCAGCAGTTCTTTGCAGCCTCTCATGCCTTATATTAAAAGACTTAGGGTGTATTTTTTAGTTTTGTTTCAGCCAACAAATTGCTGATGTAAATATGAATTCATGACAGATCTTTAAGGCTTGCATTAATGAAAGCATTTGAAGAATGTATTAAACCACTGATACCTAACTGCATAGAGTTGCAGTTAGCTAGATGCACAGTAGCTTAATCTGAATAGATTTTGTATTTTAATTGTGAAAACTCAGTTGTCTTCAAGTTGACCTGACACGTCCCTGTGGTGCTGACTACATTCAAATTCCATACATAAGAAATACTTGTATCCTTTTCTGTTTATTTCTCCTTTTCCTGGCATTAGCTGACAGATAGCAAAGGTGTTAAAAAGCTGACTCTGTTGTAAAACCTTTGTTAGATGTTCTCATATGTGTTCCTGCTATCGTAACATTATAGGTGAGAGCTTCCTTCTGTTCTTGGGATCCTTGGCTCTAACATGTGAGTTTCCTTGGTGGTTACAGGTTCTGAGCCCTCGGACCGATATTGGTGTGTATGGGAGCAGTAAGAATAGGCGGAAGAGGGCAAAAGAGTTAATGGAGAAGGAAAAGGAGAAAGATCTTGACTTGGAATCACTAAGCGAACTGGAGGATGGGCTGGAGGAGGCCAGAGACACTGCAGCTGTGGTAAGGGGCAATGAAAGGTGGATTTAATCTGTCACTACTCTGTACAGAAATTTTATGGAAGAACTGATAAATTAATTGCATTGAAAGAAATAGAATATGATGTTTGGAAATATATAGTTCAGCTTTAATTTCAGTGTAAGTAGAGGGAAACAGTTCAGAGCATAAGTACTGTATTTAATATGTATTGGGCTATATCTAAGGCTTAAATGCTCAGTATTTAATGAACAACATCAGATCAATTGTGGAATGAGGTGAAGCTCTACCTTAAACAGTACCACGACATGTTTGGTATGGCTCATTTTGTGGGCAGTCTGTACATGCTTGATCATAGAAGCTCGACTATGGGGAATGCTATATTTGATTCCTCTTTGATGGGACTATATTGATGCAGCTTATCAGAGGAATTTGCTGTCATCTGACTGCCCTTTCACCAGGAGCAAAGAAAATATATGCAGGCTCATTAATGGCTCTTTTACACAGTCCATTTTACCTTAGTATGCTTTGTAATACTTACTTGAAAGGAGATACTGAGGAAATAAGAGCTGCTTCAGAAAGATACATGGTCACTCAGGCACTCTTGGTGCTGAGCATTGAAACAGTGCTGAGCTGTGTTGTCTCAGTAGACAAATGGATGGAACCAATTCTGACTTCTTTCCTGTAATCAAAACCTGTTCTTCTGATGGCCTTCTGACAGATTTAATATGATCTTCAGAAACTTTGTAGATATGGAGATGGTTATCTAATGTTTACATAGAATTTCTGTCAAAAGGATTTAGGGAAGTAATGAGTAATTGTGGAGGAGCTAAAGCTTTAATTGGGTCACACAGTTCTTAAATTTTGGGCTGGTTTAACTAGGAAGATACCTTGTTGGGTTGGGGTTTTTTCCTATGTTGCTAATAAAATGTGATCTCTTACCTGTGAAGGTAATGAACTGTTTTTGGTTTTGGGTAGGTGGCTATATTCAAGGAACGGGAGCAGAAGGAGATTGAAGCAATGCACACTCTCAGGGCAGCTAACCTGGCCAAGATGACTATGGTGGATCGGATTGAAGAAGTCAAGTTCTGTATCTGCCGCAAAACAGCTAGTGGATTCATGCTGCAGTGTGAGCTGTGCAAAGACTGGTTTCACAGTGGCTGCGTGCCCCTTCCCAAAACAAGCTCTCAGAAGAAGGGCTCTAGTTGGCAGGCCAAAGAAGTGAAGTTTCTGTGTCCGCTTTGCATGCGTTCTCGGAGGCCGCGGCTTGAGACAATACTGTCCCTGCTGGTGTCCTTGCAGAAGCTGCCGGTGCGGCTGCCGGAAGGGGAGGCCTTGCAGTGCCTGACAGAACGCGCCATGAGCTGGCAGGACCGAGCGCGGCAGGCGTTGGCCACTGACGAGTTGTCCTCCGCTTTGGCTAAGCTTTCGGTGCTTAGCCAGCGAATGGTGGAGCAGGCAGCACGGGAGAAGACAGAGAAAATAATAAGTGCAGAGCTACAGAAAGCAGCAGCTAACCCAGACCTGCAGGTAGGGATGTGGATATCTTGCACCTTACTGTGCTTGTCCGTCAGTGTGTTGAAATGCCTTATCTTTATTGGAGGGGCCTGGGGGAGAGGGGAGGGCAGTTAAAAGCTGAGAATTAGACATCTCAAATTTATCTAATTCAGTGCTGCTTGGTCTCATGTTCTGGCTGGCTTCAGTCGGATACATGCTGCTCCAGGAACAGGTCTGTTCCCTTGTAGTCCCTGCCAACAGCAACTGCTGAAGGTGGTTGTAAGAAATGCTGGTTCACACATAACAGCTAGCAAATGGCCTGGAGATGTGTAAAGCAGTGGCTGCTTTGCTGTCCAAATGCCCTTTCCCTCTTGACAGAATCGAAGGTCTCAATATTTATAATTTCCCATGGATGGTCATTCTGAGGCATTGGGTGTCTTGTTAGTAAACATCAGGGAGGACTATAGGCAAGCACTTTTAGGTACTTCTAGGGCTGTCTTCATCTTGAGATTGAGATCAGTGATCAGATGAAGCTGTGGTGAAACAGTTTGTGCAGCCATAGGCTATAACTTCCTAGCACAGAGCAGCAGTATCTAGGTGTTTCTAAGCATTGTCATTCATTCAAAAATATGGAAATAAAAATCTAATTGAACCTTTTCCTTGGATGTTTCCCTGTCTTTCTTCTTGGTGTAACTAGGCTTCTTTGTGACTGTCCAGGCAATTATCCTTACGTCAAAATAAGCCCCATGCTATTTGTTAGTAACTCAGCTTCTTTTAGACTTTTGTGGAAATGTTACTGTTTCATTCCCATATTCCATTTTTCTTTTAGGGACACTTAACTAATTTCCAGCAATCAGCCTTTAATAGAGTGATAGGGAGCGTGTCCTCATCCCCACGGCAGACTTTGGATTATGATGATGAAGAGACAGACTCTGATGAAGACATCAGGGAGACATATGGCTACGATATAAAGGTGTGTAATTCAGTCTGGCTTGTCTGAACAGAATTAATCCAGAGAACCTTGGTTTTATTCAGTTTATTTCAGAATACTTTTTGTATCTTAAGCTCTCTCTACATTCTGCCCAGGCTCCTGTTGCAGAAGAGGTGTTTCTTGATCTTTGTCTGGGTGTCTCAGCTCTGGACTGTTGGAAAGTTTTGTAATGTATTTATTCAGAATTTCCAAACATCCTCTGATTGAGTTTCAAAAGGAGCTTTTAGTGCTAAGGGGATTTGTATTTATAATACCTTGGAGAATGAGCATTGTCTTTATGTATCAGTGATACCATGAATTGTAAGTACGAGTAAGGAGAGCTCTTCAACAGTTTTTGCTGCAGCAAGTGAGTCTTTGAAAACTGCATGCCCTGTAAGGAGTTTCCGATTGCCAGAGCTTGTCTCATCTTTTCATACCTTCCTAATCCTTCAACCCTCCTATAAAGGAGATGCACAGTTTTGGATATGTGGAAATACTAAGGGCTAGATGTCTAGATTCAGTTTGGAAACTTAAACTGTAGTTAGGTTTTAGAAATATTTTAACTAGAGAAGAACTGTCTTGAAAAAGGCAATTGTATATAGTGAAGTGTTTTCAGTGTGATGTAGTTCATTTCAGAGGTTCTGAAGGGTCCTTTTGATGCGTGTAGGCACAAAAGCAATGCTGCTGTTTCTTGTGCCGTGGTTTCTTTTTAGTGATGGTGGCCTACCTAACTTGAGATGCTAACTTAAAATATAGTGTGGTCATGTAAATTCTTCTAAGGTGGGATTTCTGGTTTATAAAGAGACAGCAAATTTCCTATATATAGTTTGCCTCCATCTCATATTTTTAGTATTTTATTTCCAAGTAGCTTTATACAACTACGCATTTGTGTTACAGTCCCATGTGAAATGCCAACAAGTTTACATCATGATGGGATGTTACAGCTTTTAATTAAATTAGTTTGATTTAAAAAGAATAAAATCTGAACTGTTCTTTGCATCAGGAGTCATAATAAGGTATTTCTGAAAGATGTGGCATTTTCTGAGGCTGTGATAAAGCATATGTCAAGAAAGATGGCATGTGTTTCTCCAGATCTGAGTTTTTTACAGGAGTGTAATTTAATTTGTTTAATGATTCTGTTGTCATGATTTCAAGATCTGTTAGTTACTCTTTTGATTTGAATGTCCATCACCATATGTAGTTGTAAAAAATATATCAAAGCAAAACTGATAGAGACCAGAATGTTTTTTATTAGGTCAACTAGTGTGGTTGGAAAGAAGGCAAACTTCCAAGAAAGGAAATTCATCAGGTCTAAACTAGAAGCAGCAGAGTTCAAAGGATACAGAAAGTTGCTTAGAGTTCAATTATATTTATATTCTTATTTTTCAAGGGTTGAGGTGGGTTTTTTTAGTTGATGCTCCATAAACATTTTCCACTTATGTGCTTAAAGAAAATAAAATTATGATATACTGTAATTTGCTCTTAATAACCTCTTGTGGGCTCTGTAGTCGTCGTCCTTGGACACCTAAGCATCCATAGATTATATTTCAAAAGCCACTGTTTCAGATATCTTAACTACAACAGTGGCTACAAAAACAGATGTAAAAAGGCCTCTTTGATTATATTGTGCCTCTTCTAATTAAAACATTCTTGCCAGCAAATGCTTCATTATGAATGCAATAGCTAGACTTGTTTTAAGACTTGCTCCAAGCAGTCAGACTGATTCACTGGCCAGATTTACTGTAAATTTTATTCACCTTCAATTGTGTTCATTTTTGTGTCGTCTTTTTTTCTTGTTCCGTTGCACCTATGTTGCTTATGGGCCACCAAATGGTGATATCTTTGTGTTATTTCCCTATTGGCCCTGATCTTTTTTATCTAGTATATTCAGAAAAGGGTACTGTACTAGATACATTTACTGTGGATGGAGAAATATATTCCTCTTTCAGAACATATTTATATTGCCTTTTCGTCTAAGCAATTTAAATCTGAATTTCCCACTTCTAGTTCTGTACTGAAATGGTTAGTATGCACTTCACTTCCTTTTAAACATGTGACTGAAAGCTAGAGAAAGATTACCATTCTTAAATTCCCTTTTTATGTCATGAAATGACAGTGTCTGGGTGGTTCAATTTCCTGAGTTGGCCATTTTGGGACCCACACACCTAATCTTCAGGTAAATATTGTCACTAACTGTTCTGTGGCCTTTCTCTTCTTTTAAGCCAGCTTCTTGTTCATTATTTTTCTGAACGATTTCAGTCTTACGTGGCGTGAGAGGTATTTTTAACCTGTTGGCAGTTCTGTCACAAATGTGATGGAGTAGGTAAGTTCTGGAAAGTGATAAGCATTCTATATCCACGTTAATCTTGCCTGAAGGGGTGAGGAGCACTAGTAGACATCAGGGAATGTACTCAGATGGGCTTGCGCCTTCTCTGGATTCTCTGCCTAATGTAATGCCAAGTCAAACAGGCTTTCTCCTGCTGCCAGGAGATTCCTTCTCTCTCCTTTTATTGGATCCACCGGCATTTAGAGGTGCGCGTCCCATTTCAGCGTGGTGCATCTGAAAATCAGCTGTCCTACTCAATGCGTGGAATGCCAGCCAGTGCCATCATTAATATGTCCACGGAAATACTCACAACAGTTTGAAGTATTACAGCCTTCTTCCTTTTGGTGTTTGGTCCTATCTTAAAATGGTTCGTGACTGTCATAGAAGTCCTGATCGCAGGGCAACATTTGATTGTTTGCCATTACGTGATCATCTCCCTGTTTATAATCGTTGCTGTGTGGAACACACTCGGTTTCTTCCTCACCTGCAAGGCCTTTAATTTATTTCTGTGGTAACTATTCATTATTTACTCAACATATTTGTGAAATATCTTTAATAAGCATACCACTCTTTCTGGTCTTGAAGTCACATTTTTAAAGAAAAAAAATACATAGGCTGAGTGAGCTTCTTGTCATGTTTACTTCTGAGGACCATGCTTGAATGACTGTTTACTGAGGAAACCTGTCAAGTGTTTCTCTCAAACTGGCTGAAAATCTATTGGCCCTGTCTCTATAGAGAGATTCACTATTTAAGTGGGCGTGCAGTTTCTGCCTTTTACACATGGTCTTGGTGTCTCTGGTGGCATACTTCAAAATAGGATTTTAGAAACAGCAGGCTGGCTGGTTTTAGTAGAATGTACTTTGTAGTGGGTAATTCCTGGATCCAGATGTTGCATGTTTTCTGTGGGTCTTTTCTAGGACAATGCCAGTGTAAAATCTTCTAGCAGCTTGGAGCCCAACTTGTTTTGTGATGAGGAAATCCCCATTAAATCAGAGGAAGTGGTGACACACATGTGGACTGCTCCCTCCTTCTGTGCCGAACACGCATATTCGTCTGCTTCTAAAAGCTGCTCTCAAGGTATTTGTTTCTCTATACACTGAGATAAAATTGAGTAGATAGCTGGGATGAGCAGTCAGTAAGGAGGGGAACTGCTGTTACCTGTGCTAGTTATGAAGGATATGTCGTCTGCAGGAAGGTACAGTAGAGTTACATTGCAATTATATATTTGCTCATGTCTGATAAATAAACCTGTGTCAATGGCTTTGACTTGAGATTGTCTCCCTCCCCAGACTGTTATGGCAAAAAGTATGTCATTTCTTTTTGTGTCTGATCTCTTCTTTTTATCCTTATGTGACTTGTGTCCTGTCTGAAAGGTTCTAGCACTCCCAGGAAGCAGCCTCGGAAGAGTCCGCTGGTACCTCGCAGTTTGGAGCCCCCTGTGTTGGAGCTGTCACCTGGAGCAAAAGCTCAGCTAGAAGACCTAATGATGGTAGGAGATCTGCTGGAGGTATCACTGGATGAGACTCAGCACATCTGGCGGATTTTACAGGCTACTCATCCACCTTCTGAGGATAGGTTCCTTCATGTCATGGAGGTATGGAACTTGAAGAAGTATTCTGGTATAGGGGGAAAAACCTCCATGCTATTTTGGTGGGCTTTTTAAAAACATATAATCTTGGGTAGTTGAGTGCTTAGTTATTTTGACATGCCTGGATTTTGACCAGGCAATACTAGATTCCAGAAAATAACAGAAGAGATCCAAAAATTCAGTTCTTGATCACTCATGCCATTGCATTGTCCTCCACAACTAACCATATCTAGAACAGTTTTCTCAGGCAGTTCCATGTGCAAACTGTTTTAGAAAATGCTAGGGAAGGAAATACTGTTCTTGATTATGCTTGGAATCAGAACTGATCTGCAAAAGAAATGCAGGAAACATTTAGGAAGATGGAAAGCCTATGCTTCACTTACATAACTTGATACTTGTATGTTGTAACCTTTTTAAGTAAAACATGGTTTAGTAATGCAGGTAGTAAGATTCCTGTTCTTCCTAAGAACAACATAGATGTAGCAATTTTTATAATTAATATTTAGTGAAGATGTGCTGGTCTCTCTGCTCAGCTGACAGTGTGGCAGGCTTATCTGATGACTCTGAGGTCTAGTCCAAAGCACTTAACCTCATTCATGCAGTGGCTAAATGGTGTGTGTGCTGGAATAGAAGGTAAACTGTGGAACCTGTCCTTCATCGTCTGTCAGCTGAAGATAGGGGTCAGTTTGACCATGTGTAGTTACAGAGTATTCCAATTGCTTTTTGTGTTACTGAGCTGCACTGGAAATACATTGCAGATAGTTCTTCCTTGACTTTTCAAGTAAGATAGGAGAATGGAAGGTTACGTGCTGTGAACAGCAAGGTTAGATGTGCTTGTGGATCCCTTCTCATTTTCTGAGTGCCATCCATGTATGATGCATAACTTAAGGTGTTGCCAAACTGCCATTGGTTAGAACAGTAGTATAAAGCAGACCCTGCCTCCAAGGAAGTACTGCTTTACCATGTTTCGACCCCAGTACTTCATAAGCTTAATGCTCTTTTAATGTAATGGTTTTGGCATGCAATTGGTGAAAAACAGTTTGAATGCCAGCAGATAGTAATTTATAAACAGTATGCCAGATGGTTAGATTAATAACTAAGCACAGCCTTTTTTGGCAGGGCAGGGGGAGGTGTGTTACAACGTTCTGTGGTTAACCCTTATGAATACTTGTTTTACCACTGCTGTTAATTTGGAATCGAGTACCTTTCTATGTCTGTTCCTGTGCAAAATAGGTAGACCTCTGTAAAACAATCTTCAGAGGATTTGGTTTTGGGTGGAGTAGCTATATTAGGTGATATAGCTAATATGCATCTATCTATATATAGTCTTTCTCTACTGGCTTATAGTGTCCCCTTAATATAGTAATAATTATTAAGGTTAAAGTATATAGCTGGATTAACTGAAATGGAGTCAGTTTGTTTGTATAAAAGAGCTATACGTGTGAGTCTTTCAAATATACATAGGACCTGTCACTGTGGATGCTGCCTACAGTGACAGGGTTTGCCAGTGGTAAGCCTCAATCCTGAACCAAGCTTGCTATTTAAGAGTTAATGACACCAGGGTATTTATGATGTGTGCCAGTTTGGGAGCTGTTCAAATAATGAGTCTGCTACTTTCTTCTCTTGCTTGAGTTGATGATACATTGTAAGAATTCACAAATTGCTGCTTCTTAATCTCCAGAATAGCAACTGCTTTCTCTCAAAAATAATTACAGGCAAGACTGACCTAGGATGAAAAATAAGCAAGAACATCTAACAAATGATTAATCTTCTCAACTTTTATTAAAGAAATGTTGAAAAGGGAATTGTAATTATTGCTTATTCTGCCTCCTTACCCTTGCTGATGATTTACTTTTTCCACTGGACATTATTGATTCACTGCACTTTGATGCAGCTGATACCACTTACAATGTGTTTTCAGTATGGTGAAAATCAAGTTGAGACCTTTTTTGTTTAGAGTTTGTAGCAGTGTGTTGCTGAATAGGTTTCTTCATCCCTTGTCAGGGTAATGGTGGAGGTAAATGGATCCCTGAAACAACAGGTTTGAAGTATATGGAAATTTGCATCTGAAAAAATTCTCTTTTCACCCTTTCTATGAAGGATGACAGCATGGATGAGAAGCCACTGAAAATGAGAGGGAGAGACTCTTCTGAGAGGAAGCGGAAACGAAAGCTGGAGAGAGCTGAGCAGTTCTTTGGAGATATGAAACAAAAATCTAAAGACCTAAAAAAACTGGAAAAACCCAAGAAAAAGAAGCTAAAGCTCACCATGGATAAGACAAAGGAGCTGAACAAGCTGGCAAAGAAACTGGCTAAGGAAGAGGAGCGGAAGAAAAAGCGAGAGAAGGCAGTTGTGGCAAAGGTGGAACTAGCAAAGGACAGCACAGAGAAGAAAAGAGAGAAGAAGGTTCTAGATATTCCATCTAAGTATGACTGGTCGGGAGCAGAGGAGTCGGATGATGAGAATGCTATATGTGCTGCGCAGAACTGCCAGAGGCCCTGCAAGGACAAAGTGAGTTAGCTTAATTCTGCCCTAGGCAGAGCTACGTGAAGTAACGTGTGTGCGAGCGCGCACACACAGAGTGCAATTTAATTACTGGGTTGAACAGCATAAATGAGCAAAGTGGTGTGATTGGAAATGAGAGAGGATTGAGTAGCACATGGGCAGGTATGCAGTTGCAGTAGATTAAAACTATAGAACTTCCTTATTCTCTTAGTTTCTTTAAAGCAGGAGAAGATAGAAAATTAGAATCTTAGAAGAGGCCTTGTTAGGGACATTTAACCTCTTCAAGCTGTGTAATGTTTTTGCCATCTATGCAGCATGCGTTGACAGATTCAGAGAATCAGTGCTGTGACTCAGCTAGAAATGTTCCTGACTTCAGAGTTTCTGAGCAGAAGTGGGGCAAAGTTTGGTGCTTCTAAATGAAGTCAATTGTTCATATTTCTTGCATGCAGTCTGTGAGCAGTGGTGTTGCAGGCTGAGATATTTATGAACAGCAGTGCTTTGCTTTCCTCACTGGAGATAAACAGTCGGGGATTTTTAGACCTGGCTAGATGATTATAAAAGAAATTTGAACTACCTCTGTCTGTGGTGCTGCCTGTTTGAATTGTCATGTTTTAACATGGACTAATTGATGGTCAAAAAATTGTCATTATCCTGCTGATATGAGTTTCTGCTCAGTGACTCAAATCAACATGTTTTTTTACTCGGAGTTACAGAAATCTAATAATCTTTTTTCCTCAAGTTTTCCTTTACTTTTCATGCATTTCCAAGTTCAAAGTATTTTCCCTTAAATGTTCTGACCTTTTGGAGGTACAATCTGCATCCATTTTTTCTGGCATTTGGTGGCCAGCTGCGTACCTGATATCTGGCTTCTAGAAAAGTATTACAGCTGCTGATGTCATGTGGCCTTTTTGTATCCAAAACCAGTAAAAAGTAATTTTGTTTTCTGTAACTTTTAAGTTGCAGAAGCTTGATGATGCAGTCTAAAGTGATATATATGATTTTGGATGTGTATTTGTAGAAACTCATCTGTGCTTAAGTAACTGTCCTTGAACAAGCTCTCATTTAAAATGTGTTGTAGTCTACCTGTCTTTCATTTGAGGATAGCCAGGTGCTGTATTCCTCATCTGTACTGCGATGGTTTAAGGATGGGCAAGGCTTCTTGGAAGAGTGCTACTCAGACTGAAGCAGCTCATTAAACCAAGCTCTACAGGGCATTAATTTGTACCCAGAAGCTTTAGTATTCTAGGTATAGCAAGTGGGTTTAGTAGAAGGTATTTTTTTCATAGAAACTATGCCCATCTGTCTTCCCTTCTAATGTGTAATGTGCTGCTGATCTCATCTCTTGCAGGTAGACTGGGTGCAGTGTGATGGTGGCTGCGATGAGTGGTTTCATCAGGTTTGTGTTGGTGTCTCTCCAGAAATGGCTGAGAATGAGGATTACATCTGTATAAACTGTGCAAAGAAGCCAATGCTGGGACCAAGTAGCCCTGCCCATGCACCACCTCCTCCTTTCTTATTGAGCTACAAACTACCAATGGAAGATCTTAAGGAGACAAGTTAGCAACTGCTTGATGCCTGGAACTTACTGGGAAATGGACCACTGAAACCCTACAGAAAGAGAGGGTTTGAAGCTCATGTAGCCACTGAGCTTCACTTCCAAGGATGTACAGACCTGCAGTAGAGTTGGTCCCTTCCTTACAGCTGGCTTCCTTCATACAACGGGGACGTCAAGGCACAGTGGTACCAACTCATCTATGCAGACACCGCCTGATTAGGAGCTCCAGCCAGTGCTTTTTGACTTGAGTATTTCCATCTTTGAGTGTGGCTGTTGCTCTTAGAGACTGAGCAAACCTGAGGCTGTTAGATTAGACGCTTCAGGGTGTTAGAAGTACATGTTGGCAGTGGAGCTGGCCTGGAAATGGTGGGAGTAGGCTGGAGCTTTTAGGCCTACCAGGTTACCCTTAGGAGGTGGAAGTTATCTTTTGCCTCCCCAGTGAGTAGGGCAGTGTCTTGGGAGAGTTAAGTTGCCTACGTACCCAGGCAGCTAACACTACACTATAAGCATGGGAGCAAGTGGATGAGTGTATTTTCATTTCTGTCTTGTAGCTTAAGGGCAGAGGAGCTCACGATCTTGGAAATCAGCAAAGGTTCTGTTTACCAAAAAAAAAACCCCAACTCTACTCCACTAGACAATATTTTTTTCCTTAGTGGGGAACAGCTGATCTTCCTATCCTGAGGAGGGCCAGAAAACATTGAAGATGCTGTCTAGCTAGAGCAGAGCTTGGGAAAAGCAGAGTGCTTCCCTCTCCACAGGGGTGCCCTTTCCTGTTCTAGGCTTTGCTTAGAATTCTGCACTCCTGAACGTTAAAGTTGTCTCACGCAGGGTGGAGCTGGCAAGGAGGTACAGCACCCAGGGCACCAGCTTCTGTGATCTGTACCCAGGGATGGGAAGGAAAGAAGACAGCCCACGTACCTCAGAGGTTACACTGACATGTGCTTCTGTGAAAAGTTTCACTCACAACTATTTACAGTATCACCAGGCTACGGGCATGGCCTCAAGCGATACGAGCAGTCCGCAGATCCCCCTCCCTGCTGGCTTGGCTGGATGTGTACCAGCGTACAATCAGCAACAGTTCTTGTTTGAAGTTGCCCCTGGCTTTGCCAGAGGACCAGAGGGCTTGGGGTCATCCTGGGTGACAGTTGTTTTAGTAAATCCATTTTTAAAGAAGGACTTGTTTTTACTTTTTTCTAAATGTCTCAGACTACTGACTTGTTCTATAAATAGATTATTTTTCTTTGAGTTTTTTATACTTACCACTGTTAACCAGCAGCACAGACAGAGGTTCACAAAGCAAAAACCTGCCCGTGGGCTTGGGTTTTTTTACTCCATTCCTTCCTTGTAGTACAAGGAATTAGCAGTTACCTTCCCCATTCTAGCCTGACCAGCTGCCTGTGTTTAAATAGGTAAATACATTTCAAGTGCTACCTTTGTGTTTGGGTTTGTTCCTATTAGCGGGGCATCTGGGCCTTAAGGACTCCAGTGGACACTGGCTTTGTGTATGTGAATGTCTGAAGCCAGCCCCTGGGCTGTCTTGTCCCCCCTCTCCACTCGCTCCCTATTGTGTTTCCATTTTTCTGCAGTTCTAGGAGTGTTGTAAGTAGTGTCCAGTCTTACTAGGAGCTGGATTGGGATTTAAAGAAATATTGACAAAAACAAAAGTGTTCTGTCTTGGCTGTTCCGTGTCACTTCTTTTGTTCTCTAATGTTTGGAAGTTTATTTATCTGCCAGTTATCCATCCAAAAAAAAAAAAATTCACCTCAGGTAGATGAACTTTATCAGTTTGTTGTTACTTGTGCCTGCTACCTGGGAAGAGGAAGTTGTGCAAAAGAAAAAGAGCTGAGATGGAGGGCAGAAGGTAGAGTGGTCTTGGGAGCTTCTGAGTACAGATTGGGCACAGACTTCTAATTCCTACTCCTTAAAGACTAACATGGTGTTAAGAGCAAGCTGTGGTTAAGCATGAGGCTGAATGGGCACCCTATCAAACTTAAGAGTATTATTTGTTTACTTTTTTATGAAGGAGTCTATGCTATAGCTAGACATACCCTCTTTTTGCTTCCATTTACAATTTTTTTTCCTTCTCAATGTATGCTTAGTTTTGGTAAACTGGTTTAAACAGACGTTATTTTCCTTGGAGCTTTAACTGATGGTACTACATAAATGTTTCCCTATATGGAGTGGATAGACTACTATCTGTCACAGATGTTTAATCGTTCCAGAAGTAGACTAGTACAAGATTTCTTTAAGAATCCCAGTGTTCTGTATTCTTTCCTGACTCCTAGAAGCCGTGGCGCAACAGGGACGATATGGTTAGCGTATCCTGTTAACCCACTGAGCATATCCTCCTAACCATTCCTGCATTCTCTGTCGCGGTAAAAATCATTGTTATATGTAATTACCATCAACTGGAAAAAGAGATCTTTTACTAAATCTGCATTGAATGTTCCTGTTTCTCTGAGTAGAAGGTGTGGTGGAGAATGTTAACAGTAGCTGTAGTTTTGATGAGATGGAAACAAACAGCTACCTGTGCAGTGGTCAGTTGTTCCGCTTGTAACCAGGGTGGAAAAGTGTAAACAACGGAAAGAAATGAGCAAATACTGTGCAAAAGGTCACACTTTTAGTAGCTGTTTTTCATATTATCACATGGAGAGGCTTTTATTACACTGTTGAAAAGGAGGTTGCCACACTTTTTCTAGTTATGGATCGTTTCATCTGCTTTCGGGTAAGGTGTTCATAAACTGAAGACCATTATTAGCTTTACATCTATTGTTTAAGCTTACCTTTTAAGAGCATAATTCCTCTCAAAGGATTGCTGATAGTATGAACTTATGAATAAATGTTAACTTTTGGAAAAATCTGTAGATATGTATGTAGTTAGTGGTTGAAAAAAACCCCCTGAAGGTACAGCTGTGGTATTGTCTCCAGAACTTGGGGGTTTGAATTTTTATAAAAACATATGCAAAGAAGCTAGCTGAATTTAAGCTAAGGAAGTAATTTTTGTACGTGTCTGCTGCAGCTGTAGGAAAAATCTCTCATGCTTTTGGGACTAAAATCTCAGTATACACAAAACCTTAGCTCATGCAATTAGGAAGGTATGTGTCTTAATGTTATATTCTTCAAAGGGTATCAGCCACTGTTCGTGTTATTTCTCTAAATCTGACACAAGAGGTCAAAAGAAACGACCCGAGCTGTTGTGAGGAACTAAAAAATGGCCGGGACTTCAGTGGTATATATTATCCAAACCATATGTTTTCAAGCTTTTTTTTTTTTAAGAACCAGGGCCTGGAATTGAGCAGCTTTATTTGCATAGAGAAAAAAGTCACTCCTGAACTTCCTGCTTTTGTCACGCCATCTGTACCTGGATACTTATGCAGCCTGGGCTGTTTGGTAATGAAGGCTTAAGGTAAAATTGGTGATAGTATGAAAATTATCATAAGGGACTGGAATACAGTCACAGAGCGTAAGATAAACAGATCCCTATGTGTTTTGTCAGCCACGCTGTGAAAGTTGCATTAATCTTAGTTTTTTAGAATAATAGACTAATTTTGTTTGGGGGGACGTCCGGAGGCCATCTGGGTTAACCTTCTGACAAAAGCAGGGCTGACTTGGAAAGGAGGTCAGGTTTTTCAGGACTGTGTCCAGTCATATTTTCAAGAGATGGGCATTTGACAGTCTCTCTGGCTTCCTCCTGGGCCTAGATGTGGCTTAAGGAGCATTTGTTCTCTGATCTTCCCTGGGACCAGTGAGACTGGCTACCCTACAGTTGCCTACATCCTCCTCCTTTCTTCCTCTTTATTGAATGGGTGTGTCGTCCATCAAGAAAACAGTCCTCCCTCCGTACAGACATTTTCCTAGGCTTTGTTCAGCATAGTGGCACGTAAGATTCAAATTAAAAACCAGCAACCTGTTTGAATTGCTGTTTGTAAGGTGCATGGAAAACTCAAAATGGCAGAACTGAGTGTCTTCATACCTAAGCTGCACGTGGGGACCTCAGTCCCATCCATTTAGATACCAAGTCCAAGCTGGCCTGGCTCAAGTCAGTGTTTTTGACACATAGTCCTTTTCTAAGTAGTTCCTCACACTGGAAGAAAGGTGTGATATGAATGAGTGTGAATGGGGTCATCTCATCTAGGAGAAAAGCAGGCTACAGCCTTGTGCATTCATCAGAGGACTGTTTGCTGGGCAGCTCTCTGAGGACAGCTGTCACCTTTCTCTTGTGTTGTTCTAACAAGTTACTAGAATAAGTGCAACACAGAGTCATAAGTAAAGCAAGAACTATTCAGATAGTCATCAGTTGCTTACCAGACATGCCTTGCTGTCACTCTGGGTATGTGTTGCATACCTTTAAAATTAATGACTGATTGAAAGAGCTGCTGTAAACTGTCAGTTTGTGTGTGGGAAATGAAAGATCTTAAAAGGGCAGGAAAAAAAAAGATTCTCCCTGAAATCACTGTTAATGCCTCCGTAAGAAGCTGAGACCTGTGGTCTGCTAAAAGTAAGCTTTGAGGCATCCTTGAGTTAGAGGAAAATGAAAAGTAGGGAACTCCTTCAAATCCCTTCCAGCTGCAGTCACTAAGAATGTGTTTGGTCAGCCTGCCTGAGCCAAACAGGAACTCTGCTTGGAGCACCGAGTCGTAGGGGAGATGCAATAAATCCAGCCCTTATCAGAACTGTAGCCGTGCTGGCTTGGGGAGGGTGATAAATGCACAGGACAGCTGGAAACTGCGGGGCAAGATGTCCAGAGTGTTGAGCTCTTGTGATGGCATGACTCGCTACTAATGCACGAGAAGCTGCCAGGTGAAGGCAGTGGAAGTGGGAAGGGTTTGCCGAGGAACAAATAGCTGTAAGGAGACGTGCTCTGAATGCCCTTGAAACAGCTGCCCTGCTGCAGTGAATAGTTTTAATCCTAGACAAGGCATTGTGTCTAAACTGGAGGCTTTTCATAAGCCAAACTTTGGCAGTGTCTCACCCCCACCCCTTTCAAAAAGCGTCATTTAAAGGAGCTGCTGTGGGTACTACCACCCGAGGAGAGGAGCTGCTGCTGAGCCTGCAGGTCCCAGACAGCTGATGTCATCAGCCAGCCCAGCATCAGGTTTTCGTGGATCTGCCGCCTATGAGGTTGATGCTGTTCCTGCTCCCTCCCTCCCTCGCAGCAACTCAGTCACCCACCAGGCACCAGGAGCACTGTGTTCCTTCCCAAAAGAGTAAGGTGTTGGCTACCGCTGTTGTACAAGGAGCCTACGCAAATCCAAATCAGGAGTCTGAGGAACAGCTCGGATTGCAGTGGGGGATAGGAGATGAATAAGCATGTTGTTTATTTTGGTCAGCTCATGGTTTAACTCTTCCCTTTCATACAGCTGGAAACGTTGTTAGCCAGGTCCTACCCTGGTCCCTGCAGTGGCATGGTCACAGAGGAATACTGTAAAGATCAAAAATCTAGATGCTGCCAGTGTAGTGGCAACACTGCATCCCACAATTTCCTCACCAGCTTTCCTCATAGTCTCTTAGGAGGGCGAGATGGATGCTGTAGCTCTGCCTAGAAACATTCTTGTTTCTGTTGCTGCACACTGGTGCCTGAAATTACCTGGTGAGGAAGTGGGATCATCTGGTAGTGACCCCACCTAATGCTGATAAACTCCCAGGTGAGTGCCTGGTACTTCTGTGCTTCACACATTGCTAGAAGGTGGTGACCTACTGGTGCAGCTGCAAACGATTATCCAGGTTTGTATCCATACTGGTAAGGTTTAAAGACAGCTGCAGCACTTGATTTCTGGGTGTTCCCTCAGGCTGTGGCCTTTTGTATGATTTTTGTGTATGTCAGTCCTGCCTATTTTTTTCTACCATTACTGTTGTATGAAAGGAGACTCCTGGAGTAACTTGCCAGAGGGAAACCAAAGTCTTTGCACTGAGGGATGGTAATCAATGTACCTGGAGTGCCTGCTGATTCAGAATGAGGGGAAGAAGCTGACATAGTCTGGCACTGATGCCCTAAGCCCTGGACTACCACTTGCTGTGTCTGCAGGGAACGCAGGAACAGAAAGTAGTTAATTATAAGTGGTTTTCAGAAGAATTAAGGGCTTCAGGAGAGTGCTTCCCATGAAGGTTTGATGGTTTAACATCTTTTCCTATCCAGCATGTTTGCAAGCTGCATTTGTCAGAAGGGAATGGTTGACAGGTTATGAATTAGTAAGGATGCAATACACCACGCTGAGAGGATCCTGTGCTACTTCTGGATGTGCATGTGTGTGCAGGGAGTTGAAGTCTGGAGCACTGATTTCCCTGGCTTCTTGTAGGAATGCTCTGGGAATGAATGATCGCAAGATTTAGGGGTGTTAAAAAATACACAAAATGGAATAAATAATGGAAGAGAGCACACAGCAACAGGAAAGCTAGTCACAACTTGAAGGTGGTTTCTTTTTTCTTGCAGAGTGAGACAGTTCTAGGGTGCTGATGGGTCAGGTTCCTGTTTGGAGCAGAAAGTAGAAACCTTTTTTTTGTAACTCCTATCCAGAGAATGTGCAGAGAGTGCTGCTGCATGGGCAACACCTGAGACTTCTGCAAACAGAAACTTGGTTTGCTTTGTGCTAAGAAGCTATTACAAGCACCCCTTTCTCTCAGTTGTGATGATCTCAGAGAAACACAGTTGCCTCCTGTGCTTTTTTTGCTTTCCTCCCTCCAGCCTTCCCATTACACCCTGGGAAATCCCTGCTCCCAGGGAAGTGAGGTAGAAGGAAATTGGGTCAGATCCTCTCCCCTTTTGCAGGTTGTTTTTGCTGTTCCCCAGCTGCTTTCCCTTTCCAGCAGGGGAGATCTCACCTCCCACTCTTCTAGGACTCCCTGTCTACTTCCAGAGAAGCCGTGAGACTGCAAACTGCCTCTCCAGAGCTTCTCCTGCTTTGCAGCTCAATATTTCCTTATGATGCCTCGGAAAGCCGGAATCAAAACTCAATAGCCTGGGTGACTATTAAGCAGGGATCCTTTATTGCAGCGCTGGGCACACAGGGGATCGCTCCTCTGAATGTGTGCCACTACTGAAGCCAAATTTCTCATATTTATACAGATTAACTATACATATTCATTATAATGTCTAAGAAAAGGCAGAGTTATGCTAATTATTTCTAAGAAGTCATTTCCATTAACCCCTCCCAGATAGAGCATGCTCAGTGACACTCAGGGGGTCTTCCGGTGGTCTTCATGGATGAAGGCTGGATATCTTCCTCGCTCTCAGCGCATGCTCTTTACGTTTCTTCTCTGTGATTATCTGAGCTCAAAAACACATTCCTTTTTGCTGAAAACAAGATATACTCTGTCTCCTAATTGGTCGTTAGTCTTATGACTCCTCTACCTCCTGCTCCCTCTAGTTTCAAGGCTGTTGCACTGTTATGGCTGAGTTCTGTAGCTGCTTTCATGAAACCGCTTGTGTGATGACTGCTAAAATCCAAAACTAATCCATTCCTAAAAACACACACATTCTTACTTTATCTACAAGGCTGTTACTGTTGCATTGTTATGGTTAAGTTTTGCAAGTGCTCTCACAAGTAGCCTACCCAGTTAAAGCTTTCTCCTAAACTAATCTATTCTTAAAACCATGAAAATCCTTATTTTAAAGTTATATTAATTGTTTCTTGAGCTACACCTATATCAATCTACTAAGCATGATTACATTTCACTGAATCACTTACCCCACTGTGGGGAAGCGTGCGGATGCCACTCCCCACCTCCAAGCCGGACCATCTTCAATGCAGGTTAGTGTCTTGCTGATGTCCTGTCAGCAAGCCTCCAGCTTCTCCACCAGCTGGGTGCTGGAAGTGGAGTGGCTCTGCAACTCGGCCTTCCAGGCAGCCCCGGGCTGAGCTTGGGAATGCAGAGGCATGTGCATCTTCAGACTACTTTGACAGTGGCCATGAGGAATACCCGTACAGTCACAGTCAGCAGGCTGCATGGGGCATTGCTTGGGTTCCTCCCTGCAGCTGTGTGGTCAAAGTCCGACTTCACCTCTTCCATCACTTGATCCCTCCTGCCTGTCTTCAGAGCCGAGTGCTACATCTGTGTCAGTATCATTGGGATCAGATAAAAAGGGGCTGTTTCCGGTTTGCTCTGGTCTAAATCCACAGCTCCTGCCCTAGCTGTAGGGTGTATGCTGGTACTGCTACACAGTTCAAACGTTGCTGTAGGAAACTCAAAAATAAGAATATCAAAGAGCAGTCTCATTTTTCCTGTTATAGTGAAGTTATAGGATTAATTTGCTCCCTATTTTTAATTATTTCCCTCATCTGGACACATCATCACCATGGATGCTTGTGTTATTTTTTTTCCTCTCATTGCTGTGTAAACTTCACATCTTGGCTGTGACTGACTTAACAAAACCACATTTCCAGCACTTGTCAGGTGATTGGCAAGTGGTACTGGACCCCTCTACCTTAGCCTGTAGTGGCCAGGAACAAAGTGTCTTCTATCAAAAAGAGCAGTGGTACCCTGAGCCTGTCTGGCAGAGGGAAAGTAATTAATGTTCACAATGGAAAGGCCTTGTGTTCATGTGTATTTCTCCCTCTGACCTCTTGGTCAGGTCAGCCCCTGTGTGTTTATTTCAAGTAGGCATCAGTATTTGAATTCATAGTGGCAAGAGGGTAACTTGGCTTTGAATCTAGTCAAAAACTGACAGAGTGAAGCACATGAGCAGCAGCACCCCTTTTGTTTTCGTTTGCTCCCAAGCAGCGCCAAGAAGCTGCCTTCTCCATTTGGCATGTGTGTGGTGGGCTGACCCAGCCAGGCCTGAGGTGTGTTTGGCTTTGCGAATATCTCTGTAGTGCCTGGGCACCCACCCCCTGCACCACTGCTGCTCCTCCTCTTGGCCAGAAGCGTAGGCGTTCTTCAGACACCAGCTGGATCTAATTTGAAGCTTAGCTCTTTCATCTCTGGCACTTGTCAATAGGAAAATGAGATTGCCTGAAGTTAACCAAAACTCACAGATTACTCTTTACCTACATTTTTGAGGAAAAAAAAATGTTTAAGTGTACAGAGACTCAGTGGTATGATATGTGGCAACTGACCACCAGAACAGGAACGACTTGCAGGCAGGAGATCAGCTGTGCTGTGAAGCTTGCTTCAGGCAGAATCACGTCTATGTGGGAAAGATGTCTAGAGGCTCTAGGTCTTGCTCATGTTACATCTCAAATCCCCACCAAGCAAGCCCGGAGCAAGCTCAGTGGGCGAGTGGTAGCGAGCATGTTTCCTCTGTGTGAGCATGCTCTGCGTTTCTCCTGCTCTGCAGGGGTATCTGCACTAGGTGTACTCAGTGTCTGCATAGGCTGCCTTGTAGGATCTCAGCAGGGCGGCCAAGGAGAAGGTCAGAGAAGACAGCACAGGCCCCTTGGCTCCCTCCTGCCCTGCCTTGGGCTGGCGGCCACTGCAGAACCAAAAGGAGAGACAGGAGCTGCTTCTGACGAGCAACAGCCAAGAGCTAACGTGCTCTGCAGCGATTGCAGCGAAGCCCTGCAGAGCCTTGTGGGGTGCCAGGGACCCAGCACCATTGCCGTGGGTGAGCTCTGGACTCCCAGCAGTGCTTCTTTGAGCACAGCATCCCTGTGTGCTGCACTGGCCCAGGAGCTCAGCCAGGGCACTCCACACTGCTCCTGGTGCTGAGATGTTTTGAAGAGGTAATGCCTGCTGGCAGCGCAGGGGCTTTCTAAAAATCTGCTCTACTTCTGATTTTTGGAGGCTGGAAAAACTGAACGTGTGTTTTATTTCTTACTGACCTTTTTTGAAGTGGCAAAGTTTTTTGCTTCATCATCTCTTACCTAAAAAACTTAATTCTGAGAAACTTTTTGAAGCTCTCAGTCTGTCCACCAATGAGTATTGGATTTTCTCCCCTAGTGAAGACTGTATTCAAGTCACCATCCAGCAGGTCTCTTGAATTCAAATCTTTTTTCTTTTTTTTTAGAGTATGTAAATGCGTATGAACAGATGCTCTGAGGACCCTGCCCAGACCTTGCCTGTTTAAAACCAGGTTATGGGTTTGCCATGCATGAATCAGTTAAGTGGGAGCTGCCTTGTCTCACCCCTGAGGAAAAACTTCTTTGTCCTGCCAGAACATCTCCCTTCCAGGCCACAGGGCCTGGGGGTATCTAAAATCCCAGTTCTATCAGTGGCTGATGTAATTTTTCAGCAGACAGTCTGTTTAAGGCTTCTAATCTTCACTCCAGAGGAGTAAGGTGTGCAGAGCATAAAGACAGACCCTCATTCTGATAGTCCAAATATACAGCTCTGTGTCTACTTCCAAATCTACCCTGTACCGAATCAATCTGCCGATCTCATGCTCCTCACTTCTGGGTGAAAGCAGCAGTGCCAGTACCATTGCTAGCCTGAAATTCTGATTTCCTTCAGTATGTGGCTCTTGATACGAAAAAGCTCTCTAATGAGCTCCTTGGCAGGAAGAACATGCTGGTGTGTTTTATTTTCCTGATGCAAACTATCAATTTTCACATCAGGTCAATGACTCGTCTTCGGAAGAGCGGTGATTCCTCCTCCATCCCTAAAATGTGCTCAAGCTCTGTTCCTGCAGTTACTCTGCCAGAGTTTTTTCAGGCTGCTCAGTCGATGGCCATGTGGAACTAGGGCCCTGAGGAGCTGGTGCTAACTGATGGAGTTGTGGGGAAAGTAGAAGATGCTAAAAAGATTGAAGTTTAGGCTCAAGAGTCTTTGGCCATTCAACTCTTCTTTACATTATAAGCCTATATGTAGGCATCTTACGTGCTTGTAACTGTGTGGCCTTGCAGTGTTTTCGTTTCTGCCCATGAGTTAAACTGGGCAGTTTTGAAGTCTGAGTAGAAAAAAGCTATTTCTTGCTCATGTGTGCAAAGGGTTGGAGTGTTTAACAGAGACGAGCTACTCAGGAGAAGCCAAAGCAAAGGTAAGATGTGAGGCACTCACAGCTCTGCCTGCCTGGGCACTCCGGCTGCATTTGTGCATGCAATACAAACACCTGCACATCCCTGCCTTAGAGAGGGACTTGCCAGCACGCTGTCACACTGAGCGCAGTGCAAGCATCTCCCTTAGCTTCTGTACAGCAAGGAGCAGAGGGTACAGCAGCAGCAGCAGAAGAGGGTTCTCCAGCACCGTAAGCGAGCTGGCCCCTGAGCTCTGTTTAGCGCAGGGGAGTCATCTGTTTATCTCCTGTCTGCAGAGCAGTGTCCACAGGCACGTGTATCTCGCACCCCAAACAGTCTGGGCACAAAAGTGAGGCCTCTGACCCTCTGCAGTCATCCAGTGGATGCTGGGTTCATCGTGCCTCTGGAGTCTGGTCTTTCAGGTTGTTGTTCAGAGGGGAAGCTGCCTCTGAATGATGCTGTCCAAACGGCTGCAGTAGGATCTTCTGCCGCTGCAGGAACTGCAAGCTCTTGCCATGGCTTTTGGCTTCTGCTGCTGTAGTATCAAAACAAATGTGCCTTTGTGGGAGGGAGTGTAGTGGCTCAAGGAGTCGTCAATCCTTTGTGCTTGCTTTGGCTACGTTCTCTGCTGAGCAGACTCCTGGTTCCTGTAACATGCCAGCCAGTGTCAGCCTCTATTTATTCTCTTTCCAGACATATTTGTGACAATTTTGCTTGCAACAGCCATGGTCACTTAAGCTGAGTAACATTTTCAGGCTCAAAGGGCTGGTGGCAGGGTGCTTATCAGATCAAGGAAACACATCGTATTTGCTCTGGCCTTTGGTTCCCAGATAATACAATGGCAAATTGTGTTCCTGGAAGCTGGGAGGTGGCTTGTGAGATTACACAGTCCGGAAAGGCGTGGAGGTAGCTTGTCACATGTGACACAGGAGTGGAGGGGGAGGTGGAAGTGGGGAACGTAGCTGCTCTCGTGCTTAGCAAAAGTCGGATGTCGCTGTTGGCGGCTTCACATTGGGAATGCTGCAGTGGCAGCAGCAACCATGCTCTTTAAATTAGTCTTTTGGTGGGTTAGAAGCGTAAGTTCATTTAAAAGTGAACTCCTGTATAGCAGTGATGTCTCCCAGTAACTGTTTCCCTCTCCTCTTTTTTCCCCCTCATCATTCCACTAAGCGGGTACCTTTTAAATCCCTTCTGCTTTTAGGTTTTGAGCTGCTTCTGAAGGTGGCTGCATACTTGGGGTGGCTCAGTTGTTTGTAGATGTGAAGCAAGGGCAGACCTGGGAGTAGGTCCTGTGGTTCCTACTACAGCACACAGGGCCAGCACTCCTGTGTACAGGCTGTGCAGGATGAGGTGGGCTTGGGGTCAGTTCTTGTGCACATCTGACCCAGAAAATGTGGAAGAACCTTGTTATCTCAAGAGGAAGCTCATTCTGGTCTTGCTTTGCTCAATTCCCTGGGAGCGCATCCTCAGCTGCTGGAGGAAGTCTGGGACCAAGCTGCATCACTCATGCCCTGTGCACCAGCTGCTCTGCACCAGCATAGGTAGCTTGGCAGCCTGCCCAGACCTGGAAGCTGCTGCAGGACCTGCTCATGAGGGATTGCTCCAGTGTGCCAATAAATGGCAGGTGGGTTGTGGCACAGCTGCCTGGGACATGGCTGGGAGGAGTGTGGCTGCTCACGCTGGCAGTCTTCAGCCCTTTGCTCTGGGGGGGGGGTTATGAAGCAGGCAGGGTCCCATTTTGTAGCTCTGGCAGGGGGGAGGTCACCCAGAAAATAACCCCCTTGCGCCATCCAGGGGTTGGCATGAGAGCACTGCACATGAGATGGGCACCAGCATCATTGCTGCCACTTGTCAGCACTTGTAGCACTGGGAGGAAGATGCTCTGCAGCACCTGGTGAGGTTCAGCTTGCACATCGCTGCTGCAGAAGCTCTTCCCTGGTGGTGTTCTCCTCATATGTACAAATAAAACACTTGTATGTATATCTAAACATTTTTAAATGGCATCATCTCAGGAAGAAATAGGTTTCCTGCTACTACAGCGTGCATCAGTGTGCATTTTTTTCCCCTTAAAGATTCACATTATTCCATCTCCCTTACTTGTTTCTTGCAAATCTGTTTCTTTCCTAAGGTTTGGTTTCTGATGGTCCTTGTTCTTCCGCTCGCCTTAGATACGGTTACAGACCCAAAATCTTAGCCATCGAGATTTCACCCTTTAGATTTTCACTGCCTCGGACAGGGCAGTTCAGGTTTCTCCCAGAAAACATCTTTTTTTATAGTCTTAACTGATCATTTCTGATATTTGCTGGTTCTCTTCCCATCTTGAGTACAAAGAATTTTTTTTTTTTAATTATTCTCTGAAGTAACATCTCCCGAAACCATATGGACTGTTTCCTGTTTCACCCCAGAAGATGTGCAAAGTGATGTTTAAACATGCTTCCCTTGGGATTTTCCAGCTTGCTTTTGCACTTGTAGATTTAACATTCCCCCTCACTGCTTATGCTGAACATTTGTTTTCATTTTCAACTTATTGTCGTGTTCAGCATGGTCTTATCTCACTGGGTGGAAGCCAAATAGTTTGTTATTGATTACAGAGTTTCCTATCATGCTCCATTAGTTCCTACCAATTAGCTTGTCATCTTGTGATAAGATTATTGCCATCAGTGTGCTGTAGTGATTATGGTTATCCAGGGATATCTGAAAAGCAGCGCTGATGCACACAAAATAGTTTTGAGAATATCTAGAAAAGTTTCCTTATTTGATCTCCCCTCTCCTTATGCCAGTCTTGTTGCATGAAGCAAGGTATAACTTGACTCTGCTGTTTTTCAGTCCCTGTATCTTTACTCTAATTATTTAACAACTACGCTATTCACAGTAAGATGATTTCCACAGGGTTGTTCTCCACTTCTCACCATCCTGCGTAATTCCTCCTCTGGAACATCTTCCCTAGTTTCCAGTGATCTGTGATTTGAGGACTGGAGCTGACTGTTCAAATAAGGATCCAAATAAGGTCCATCCTATTTAATTGCTGCTGCTGCAGAGCAGCCCAATGTGAATTTTCCTACTGCCTTTCTGAACTATATTCGATGACAAAGGGACCTCGTATTTAATTATGCACAGTGTGAGGAAAAAGCGTTTCCTCTTGGTTTAAATCTGAGTATGTCATTGGATGCTGTTAGTTCCTGTGCTATGAGAACAACATATTCATTTTCTCTGTCTTTTCCTTGTTTTCTAGACCTTTGTTGTCACCCTCTCTTTATCCTAGGCATCTCCTCCCTGAGATGAACTGCCACTCCTTGGCTGACTCTGCTCTTTAGCCCTGCCCGTCCCTCTTCCCTTTCCCTGTTTCTCCTGTAGGAAGTCTGGTGGTGCTGTGTGGGTCCACCACAGATTACTGCAATGACACCACAGCATTTGCTGCTTTGTTCCTGTTGTTCTTCCAATACCTTCTCAAACAGCCTGTACGCAGCTCAGGTTTTGCTGCTGCTTTACAAGGCCTGACACAAAGACATTGAACCCAAAAACATGATTTTCTTGTTCTCTCTTACCCCAGATATTCATCAGCAGACATAATAAAAATATTTTAAAACCTTGCATCCTTTGGACCATCACAGCTGTAACACATCTGCCATGAACAATATCCCATTCGCTTTGCCTTTTTTATGGCCTCAGGTCACAGAGCTGAAGTCATCAGGTAACTAACTACCTGCAGCAATCCCAAAGCCTCCTTCCCAAGGAGCCACAGCTCATTTTGCAGCCCCATGTTGGGTATGCATAACTGGGGCTGGTTTTTGCCCTGCTACACTTTTTTTCATCTGTTGCTTGATTACCTGGACCCATTGCGGCTTCTGGAGTCACGTCCTGGGATTGGGGCAGTGCTGCTCCTGGGAAAGACCTGTGGAAAAGATCCCTGTGAGGGAAGGAAGAGAGTTTGCAAACCTGATTAATTTCTGAATGAGGCTGGTTTGAGCCCTTAGTAAGAAGCAGCAGCGAGTTTAGCAGAGTTTATTTCCAGCTCTGAGCTCTGCTGCCCACTGCTGATCCCGGTCATGGCGCAGCCCAGCTGCTCCCCAGGAACTGTGGGTTGGGCTGCAATTCAGGACCTTACACTGTGCCCGTGTCCTCCCTGCCAAGGAGAGACCCTGTGATGGGAATTCACTGTGAATTAATATTTGGTCTCTTACCTTTTTCTAGCAGGACTCAGGGCTTCGGCTCACGCAGGCAGGGCTGCAAGAGCACCAGCATGGGGTGGTCTCCCATGCTTCCAGGGACAGCATTGGGCAGAGAGATGTTGGAGAACGGGAGCCAAGCAGTCCCTGGCCCAGGAGGCAGAGCACCAGCAGAGGCGATGTGAGCCCTTTTCTCAGGCAGGGGGAACGAGCCCCTTTGCACTGGCCATGAAATCAGTCATGTGTAGGGTTTTGTCCAGCCCTGGGGGGTGGGGGAAGGAATGTGGGTTGGGCGAAGTCTAAGATTACACCACTGCTGAGTTTTTCTTTCCACACTTCAAATAGCCAGCACCTTTCAGTCTTGCCTTCGTGCCTCCCGTCGGCTCGCGCCCCGACAGAACCATCTGTAAGGTAACACCTCTGTCCCCATTTTCTTCTGCCCTGCTCCCCCCCGCGCCCCACATCCACCCGGGTCTGCCGTGGATGAGAGGTCACTGCCTGCTTTCTGCCTGTTTAATCATTTTCTAGCATGGAGGGGTCCTCCCAATCCTTCCTTGCAGTCGCTGTCAAACGCCTGCCAGTGTTTCTTGCTCCTCTTCACGGCTCAGAGTGTTTTACAGGGGACTCTGCAGGGGGAGGGGAGATGTTGAAAGTGCTGCTCTGCCTTTTGTTGTTGTTTGTTTGTTTGTTTATTTGTTTGTTTTCTCTTTCCCTGGCTGGGGGAGAGTGTCATTTGCTGCCAGTACCTTTTCCTGCTCTCCTGGCAAGGTAGTTGCAGGTGGGAATGAATGGCAGTATTAGGCAGGCTCTGGGGGACCTGCCTCAGGCCTGAGGGTTGGCACTGCATGAAGGAAGGTGCCATCCTTGGCGCGATGCCTGCAGCAATGCCAGCTTTGACACCTGGAGTTGGTGGGAGCCACAGTCCTCACCCTTTGCCATGCAGGGCTCAGCATCTGGGGGAGCATCCTGCCCCATGAGGAACAAGCTCGAGCACCCCTGAGCCTCTTAAATGGCTGCAGCAGAGCTGGTGCTACCTGTGCTGCCCGTACCTATTTCCTTGCTGTCCTCTGAGGCACCAGCTGTGCACCAACAGTCATTTAAGCCATGGCTTTTCTGGGAGGAGAGGTGTCCCTCAGAGGTTTTCGGCGGAAGGTGGGACAGCAGGAGGAGTGCCCCTCTACTCTGCACACATCTTGTACTTCTCTTAGCAGAGATCTGTTTAGAGACAGGCGAGCTTTTGTGGTGCCAGAACTCCCTGAAAGCAGTACCGTGGGGAGCCTCTGCGGGCAATGGGATGACGTTTGGAGAGGCAGGCCTCGGGAGGGGAGAGATCCCAGATGGCCATGGCATCTACACCCTTTCTTTTCCTGCTACTAGAAAGGACAGCACCATCTTAAAAAAAAATTTGCCTTTTCTCACAACTTGCTAGATTGCCAGCACCAGCTGTCACCACCGAAAGCAGAAACTTACTTCCCTCTTACTTTAGTTTGTCCTCTTCCTGCATCTAAGACTTCTGCGTGTGTTGTCGCTTTCATTACATGGTCTGCAAAACTAGACCTTAGTAAGCAACGAGAGGGCAGAAGAGAAACCCTCATAAAAAAATATCCGGTCAAGTATTTGATCCAGGTCTTGTCCCCTTCCAGCTCAAAGTCTGTTTCCTGTGTCTGCTGCAGTGGGAGCTCTGGCCTGGCTGAGCTGTTGGGTCTTTTGTGTAATGCTGTGCTGAGAGGATGGGCTTTGAGAACCAGTAGTGTTTTGAGATGAGTCAATTAAAAGTAATGAAACTGACAGTGGCTTTTAAGGACTGGTTTTGTACTAAGCAGTGAAAACATATGTGTGCTCTTAGTGCCTTGCTGCCATGAGGAGCAAAAGAGAAACGATTCAGCACGTGCGTACGTGTGCGCTCTCCCCTCTCTTGCCTCCTGTAGCCCAAATTTCTGCCTCGTTGCATGGCTTGTGCTGGACATAATGAAGGAAACTCCTTCTGAAGGTGGGATGGATTACAGAGTCCCTGGAGCTGTCAGCAATGGTGAAATGGTGCCTGCACACCCCAGCATGGAAAAGGAGGACGACCAGACCCTGGAGCGAGGTCAGTGGAACAACAAGCTGGAGTATGTGCTGTCCGTGGCTGGGGAGATCATCGGCCTGGGAAATGTCTGGCGCTTCCCCTACCTCTGCTACAAGAATGGCGGAGGTAAGTGCAGCCTGTGCCCTGTCCAGCCCCAGGGATGCCTGGTCACTGCCGTCCCTCTGCTGTCCCTCCCTGTGACATCTGTGCCTGGCCCTACTCGCTGCTAGCAGCAGCCTCTCCGCAGTGCCCAGGTCACAAGTCTGAAGAGAGGGTGCCAACCTGCCGATGTGTTGCCGCCATCTGGGCCACGTGCAGGGGCTATTTTGACATGGTGGGACATGGGTGACCAAGCAGTGATGTCCCAGTGTTTCTGGTGGCCTTGTTTCACCAAGGTATGTGGAGCCCTGGTCCTGCTGGCGAGGTGGGTGGCCATTGGCAGGAGGAGCTGGGTGGGGGCCTCAGCTCTCTGAGCAGCCTGACTCACCCCGGACATCCTTGAGGAGCGCTGGGTGCCCTCTGCAAACAAGGTGTCAGGTCCTGGTGATGAGCAGGAGGCTGCAGGGCACTGTAGTCCTCATGGATGCTGCAAAGAGCTGCACCATTTCCTGAAAGCTCAGGTAGTTTCCAAGGGGCTCTTGACCACAGGTTACGGAGGGGTGTCCCACCATGGAGGAGTGTCCCTCAGGCACCGGTGCTGCAGCCAGGCCATAGGGACCAGGCAGAGTGTGCTCTGGTACAGAAGCACAGCGCCCCTCCTGCACGCTGTAGGGCCCTTGCAGCACCCACTGGAGCTGCAAGCCCACGGGAGAGTGCACGCCTGCCTCTGCCCCACGGCAAAGCTGTTAGGTGTGCAGATGGATGTGCTTGACGGAGAGAGAGAGAGGGGGAACAGGGCATGGCTGCTACTGGCCCTGCTCCCGGCAAGGTGCTGCCACGTTGGTGCTGCTCAGGCCCTGCCCGATAGTGCCCAGTGGCTGATCCCCGCCCCGTGAGGCCGGGTCGCTGAGCTGCATGGTGTCAGGACCAGGCTCGCTTCTGCAGGTGGAGACTTGCCATGGGCTTTTACAGCTGTTTATTCCTCCTTTTAGTTTCAAGATGCCTTTTAAGAGAGAAAGCTATTTACAGAATGAAAGCCTACAGCTCTTCTCAAGTTTGGTTCAGTGGCACATGGAGAAGAGGGAGTTGCTCTCCCTGTTTGCTGATTAATTACTAATTGAGCTCTCTGGAAGGGCAGGGGAGAGGGAAGTGGTGCTTGGCTGGGAGCTGGCAGGGAACGAGCACTGGGGACCTGGGGCTGAAATCCCCTGGCTTCAGCTTGGGGTAGTCTCATGGGCCTCACTAAACTGCTTTCATCCCAGTGGCATAAAGAGGATTAACTGCTGTTTAGCTACTTTCACGCCGTGCTCTGCTCAGCGCTTGTTTCTTTTCACCAGGCGGTCGGGCATTTTCTTTCCCTGTTGAAAAGAGGAGGATTTTTCATGTTTTCCTTTTCCACAGGGAACATTTTTTGGCTGCTTGCTGGGCTGTGTCTGCTCCCACTGCTTCACCTTCCTGGCGCTATCCTGACCGAGGGGAACAGGCTGTGGAACCCTGTCCAGGCACCCCTTTCAGTGCTGCTCCCCTCCCCCCAGCCATGCATCCCCAATGGGTCCAGGGGATAGCTGAAGGAGGGCTTTGGGGAAAGGGGGAGGCAGAGTGTGTAGTTGGACAGCAGAGGCAAGATGCAAAGGGATTTCTTAGCTTTTTCTTCCCCAGAGAAATGTGCCTGAAGGAAAGCCCTGTGAAGTGGCAAAGGCAATGAGGAGTTTGAATTCTCAGGCAAATTTTTCATCTCCAGCCCCTTTCCTGTGAGGTTGGAGCAAAGATGGGGCACGAGCATTTCCTCTGTGGCTTTTCCCAGGGCAGGGCAGTGTGATGATGCTGTGCAGGACTTGAGGCTGGCTCCTTCCTGCACCATGGAGTACAGCCTGCCCTGTCTGGTACTTTTTCAAATCCCTTGATTTGATTAAACGCTTCAAGATGAAATTTAAAAGCTGTTGGAGGTTGTGTCCCATAGTCCTTCAGGAAGTCTGGTCCAGGTACATGCTTCTATTGGTACCTCAATAAAGGTGAGAGACCTTTATTTAATTTCCAGCTCCAGGTCAGTCACAGCCAGCTTACAACCATTTGCTTTTGTGCCAGCATTACCATCTGGCTGAAATGCCTCTGCACCACTGGCTGGCTTTTTCTCCCCCCTCCCCAAATTGTGCTGGCAGTAGTGATAACCACTCTCAGCTCTTGCTTTGCTGCCCTAAATAGGTCAGGCTCTTTGCAAAAGAGGTATCTGCAAAATCTGAGCTCTGCAAAGAGGGGCAGTTGGTCACTTCTCTCTAGAAATATTTCCACATAAGAAAGAACTAAAGGGTAGTAGTGTGTGTATTGAGTGTTCAGTGTCTGATGCCCACATCCGACATGGTGGGGGAGGGGGAACATGTTCACTTTTGCTTTTGCCTCCCATGGCAGGGTCAGGCCATCCCTGTGCAGGCTAGCCCTCCTGATTGGGAAATACTGGGGAAGCCTTTCTGGTGTTGTGGCTGCTGGTGCCACACCCCAACCTGGGTGCTCCCCAAACTGTCTGGTTGCAAGGCCCTGCCACTGCCACCGTGTCTCTGCACGTATGGAGGGGAAGGGGTCATAGTGGAGGGGACACTTGCAACAGTGCTACCTCCTTCCCCTTCAGTGGAGAGAAACTCTAGCAAGCATTGAGGTTCCCCCGTGGGGAGGGTGGATGGGGCTGGAGGGACATCAGCCAGCACTGGGGGGCTACTCAGGTGGGCTGTTGGACACCCATCTGTGCTGCATCCCCCTGCCATGGGCTGCCCACCCTGACACCTCCCAGGCCAGAACAGTTGTGCAGGGTGGCTCTGCTGGGTGCCTCTCCTTGGCTTTTCATCCTTGCAGTCCCTGCCCAAAGGCCATCCTGGCTGCCCCCCCTTTTCTGCCCACGTGGGCAAGCAGCAGCCTGCTGCCAGTAGAAATGGCACAGGGGGTCGCAATGGGTCTGGTGTCCCCAAAGCCTCCCTTCCCTCTCCCCATCCCTGCATGCTAGCTAAGCTTCTTAATGAAATCTCTTGGGTTTTGAGTTTACTGGTGCACCAGAATTGCTATTCCCCATACACCTCCATCGACCTGACCCAGAGCCGGTAGCATCTCGGTGATGCAGAGCAGGGTGATGCATGGAAACTGTGGTTAGTGACTGCCTGGTTTTGCCACCTCCAATGCTGCGTGCCCCTCTGAGCCTGCCATAGCTTGGCTTCTGCTCTCTGCTCAGGGCAACCCTTCTCCATGCCAGCTCCTCATGTCCCTGTCTCTACAGCAGGGCTTGAGCAGCTCTGTTGGTGCTTCTTCTAAGTGAGCAAACAACTGAGCAGACCTCATAGACTTGGTGAAGCTGTCGTTCTCTATGTGCCATCCCATCATGGGCTTGTCTGCCACAGGCATTCAGAATAGTCAGTGTGAAACAAGTCACCAACCTGACTGAAAGTGGCAATGTTTTTATAGCAGGGCATTCTCTTGCATTCATACATACCTATCAAGAACCAGTTCACTCTTTTCTGCACAAAAATCAGGCCTGTAAGCTTTCTTTTCCTTTCCATCATCTTTAAATTTTGAGTTCCTCATCCAATCACATCACTCTGGGGGAAGAACATGAAGAAAGTCTTTCTCCTGGGCCACCCTGTCTATGGCCTTCCCAGCCCCGTAGTCCCCATCTCTCCTGGGCTGTCATCCCCTGGGAGGGACCTGTGTGCTGCCAGGTTGGAGCTGGTCTGACCCCAGCCAGCACACGGGGCTTATTTTGCCTATCTACTACTTCAATCTGCCAGGTGCCTTCTTCATCCCCTACCTTATCTTCCTCTTCACCTGTGGGATCCCTGTCTTCTTCCTGGAGACGGCGTTGGGGCAGTACACCAGCCAGGGTGGGGTGACAGCCTGGCGCAGGATCTGCCCTCTCTTTGAAGGTGAGTGGGGTGAAGCCGGGAGGGCACAGTGAGGTGGAGGGACTGCAGACCCCTGGGGCAATGAGTGGTGATGCCTCTCCCCACAGCCTGGATCGTTATGTACTCCATGCATCTGCTGCCCACCCTGGGGATCCCAGTCTGGGCAGTCCACTGGCTGCCCCCTTGACAAAATCATGCTGGAAAAATTGATCACCTTTCTCACCAAACAGTTCTCATCATTATGCTGTGTCCCAGCTTTCCTTCTCATAATCATGGCTCAGCCAGGACCCTTGGGCACAATCAAGGTTGTCCTCCAAGAGCTGAATGATGGAAATGCTGCTGGTGGTTATAAGGAACCTAAAACACAGTAAAATCTTTTTAAGTCAATGCTGTGTCATTTTCCTGAGTTTGCAGATGTCTCAATTAGTGGTGAGAGGTGTCTCCTGTCTTAATAAATTGCTAGCTGTCAGATCCACTTCTGGTATGATTTCAGCACAGTCATCCAGTCTTAAGCCACATTCTGTGATTTCTCTGGAAGTCTGAATTTTTTCCTCTCGACATACCAAACTCTTTAGATGTTCCTCAGGCACCTCCTAGAGAAGGTGCAGGGTGTTAATAGAAAAGCTTCACAAGTAAAAGTGAAAGAGGATGAGTGAACAAAATGAAAAGTTAATTTTGGCAGAAGAGGTGTTACTCAGGAGGTAGAGCACTATCATATGTTTCTGTCTCTTTAGGTGGCTTTTCAACCATAATCTGCCTGTCTGCTGCCCAGACTCCCTCCCATTGCTATCCTTTCACCAGGGAAGGCTGTGGCGGGGTGGTAGGAAGAGGGGGGGTGTCCCTGAGGCCCATGCTTGGACCCCCGCTGGTACAGCATGGGATGCTTCAGGGAGGAAATGATGGCTCTGGTGGGTGCTCTGGTGGCATTCATCTGTCAGTGAGGTCAAAATGCAGAGCAGCAGATGAAAATGTTGGGTGAGTACCTCCCAAGGGAAGTGCTGTTCCCAGTGTGTGGGTCACCGGCCTCTGGGGCTTGCTTTCTGCAGGAATTGGCTATGCCTCACAGGTCATCGTCGTTCTGCTGAACTTCTACTACATCATTGTCCTGGCCTGGGCCTTGTTTTATCTCTTCAGTTCGTTCACTATCGACCTCCCCTGGGGCAGCTGCAACCATGAGTGGAATACAGGTGGGTGTGGAGCCCCCTTGCCAATCCTCTGCTGGATCCTGCCTGAGGGGAACCTGCTGCTGCCCAGGGCCAAACCTCAGGAGAGCAGCTTGCAGCGGTGGGACGCTGGTCATAGGGGTGGGGAGTGCCAGGTCACTGCAGTGCTGCTGGCACTTTTGGGGAAGAGGCTCAGCTGATCTTGGTCTCTGCTAGAGAGTACCAGTGCTGGCACTGCCCAACCACTTGAAGTGCCCAGCCAGTGCTGTGCTGCAGTGACCTCCCCAGTGCCTCCTGCTCTTGGCTCCAGCCACTGTGGACACCTTCCTTCTTGGCATCTCCCAGTCATCCTGTGCTATAGGCACAGTGCTCTTCGGGAGTGCTCACCATGCCTACTGGAAAGAAAAATTAACCGCCACAGTCTCATTTGTCCCAAATTTCTTGCCAGCCTCACCCTGTAGGGGACTCCCTTTGTGTGCCTTAGGGACTACACCGTTTGTCTCAGAGTCAATGTCACTGTGTGTTGACACTGTGGATGGAAAAGGAGGGGTTTTTCAGCTCCTCTGATACTCCAGCCACTGCTACTTACACTGCCTCTCTCCCTGGGCCTCTGCTGCAGGGAACTGCATGGAGCTTCAGAAAGCGAACTCGACATTCAACGTGACCAGTGAAAACGCCACCTCCCCTGTCATCGAGTTCTGGGAGTAAGTAGTGGAAAGGCCTGTAACCCCTCTCCTCCAGGACATACCTTCCCGGGGCGAGGAACAAACCCTGCAGTGGCATGTCCTATTAACCCATCCTTGCCAGAAAAGGAACGAGAGGAAGCTGGGCAGGTCAGAGCAAAGACTCTTGTGTGCAGCACCATCCGTTAAGGGTAACATCACTGGGCTTGTGGTGTTTGTCTGGTGCTGTGCTGGCATACCTCAGAGCCGTCTGACTGTCCTTCTCTGATGCTGTATTACTGTCCATCTGGACCTTTTGGGCTTCTTGGTCTCACTGACCTCAGTGACGACTAGCTGATTGTGTAAGACCTTACCTCAATGATACTTTGCCTCATCCAGTTCTTGTCTGCATCTTTTGCAAGCTGTAGCATGTTCTGCTGTTGAAGAGGATGCCTTAAAGCCCTGTGGTGTACTTAGGATGACGAAGTAGATGATCTTTCCTTTGAATCCATGCTACTGTGTCATACCGGTACATTCCCAGGAGGCTTTGGCATGGTGGAAGGTGACTTGTATGTGAGCTAGTCTTCATCTTAAAAATAGCAAAAAGGTGATGTTTTTACTTTAGGGTGACTAATACACAAGTTATCCTGAAGCAAGAAGGTCACCAAAATGAAGTGCTGGGGTCAGCTTGCTTAATGGTTAAAATTTGCTCCCTCATTTTCATTGTTGTGTTCCTGTGTTACCATGTGATACAGCATAGCTCTACTTCTGTCTTGGGTGTCTGATGATCCTCAACATCTCCTGGGAGAACAGGCACGGTTCAGTACTGAGCCCTGGCTAAGAGGCTGTGCAGTAACCCCTCTGCTGTGCCCATGGATTGCCCTTGTGTGTTTAGATAGATTGAAGGCTGTGCCCTCGGCAGCGCTGCTGTGAGCTGTTAGCACGCAGAGCATGCAGTACCTCCATGGCACCTCTGGCTCAGCACAGGGATGCTGGCTTTAAATCTTAAAGGCTTTAAACTTTTTTTTTCTCCCATGTGCTCGCTGAGCATGCCCTCTTCCTTTGCCTGCTGCTCACACGTGGCCTGCCTTAGCCAGCCTCAGGGAAAGCAGTCTGCTGGAAAAGTTGATGTTCCCATCACTGCTGTGGCCATCCCTGTGTTACTGGGGAATCAGCACACCAGACTGGAATTTTCCACTGTCCCTTGCTTCCTATGCAGCATCTGTTCCTGTCCTGCCTGGGCGGGGAAGTAGGAGGCTACTGTGTCCCTGAGGAGCACTGACCTGTCAGTGGGCTGAGGGCACTGTTCTGAGGCTTCTTCTGGCTGTGGTACAGTGCCCAGTTGTGCTCTGCCTGCACCCTTTCCCCGCTGGTTACAGAGTCCATGTCCTCGGAAGCAGAGAAAGAACAGTGCCATGAAATGGATCTGGTGGAGCAAAGTGATTTTTCTGACCCTTCTCTCACCTTCTCAATCTGCTGTGAGGCTGCGGGGCAGGAAGGGGGGCAGTGTGACTTCGACTGGGGTTCTCCAGCAGCTCACCCATTATTTTAGGACAACTGCTGTCTTTGCAGCAGGGTGATCGTCACTGCTGGGCTCCAGGGTAGAGCATGTCCCTCTCTGTCTGTCTCAGGCTTGGGGTTTTGGGACTGCACTGTGGTGTTGCACAGCCAGACCCATCTGTGCAGTGTAGACGGAGGAGGGTGAGTCCTTACTTCTCTAAGTGGTGAGGAAGATTTGACATACACATGACATGGAAAGCTACTATATGGTCAAGGTGAGACTGCGACACATTAGCTGAACCAAAGTCCATCTAGCCTAGGAATCCTACCTCCACACTGGCTGAAGAGGATGCCCAAGACAGCCTTTTCTAGTTGTACATGGAGATTATTGTGGTTCTGTCTGAGTCATTGTCATGGCATGGGATGCTCTGCTGCTCTGGGTGCTGAAGTGAAATACACAGCTGCTCCTAAAGACAGAAAAGTGCTATGGATAAGGGTTTAGTGACCCTTGCTCCTTGAGTGGTCCTGATTAATTCGTGCAGTAAGTGCCATGTGTCATTCATTTTGAGGCTTGAAGCGTGTCAGCAATGTAGGTGACCTTTGTAAATTGCATGAAAGAAGGCCCAGGGAAGCTTGTGTGCACAGCATATGCTGCATATTCTTACAGAGAGAGGGCTCTTTCCCCAGAAAGAACAAGAGAGATGAAGGATGGGAGGAGGATAGGAGAAGAAATGTCTTAATCCAACAGTCCAGCACTGGAGTGAGCTTAGAAGCATGTATCTGTGTGTGATCCACCAGGTTGGTAGTACTTCTAAGGGGGGGGGGGGGAGTATTGTTTGATTCCTCTGAGGAATCCTTTCAGCTCAGACCTCATTTCTCCCCAAAACCCTCAGGCACTGTGAAAGTGTGGTGAGAACCAATGTGGTGTTGGGAACATTGGTGATCACCAGCAACACTAGATGCTCCTTTGCTTCCCCCCAATGCAGGAGAAGAGTCCTAAAGATATCTGATGGCATCCAGCATTTGGGCAGCCTGCGCTGGGAGCTGGCTCTGTGTCTCCTGCTGGCATGGATCATCTGTTACTTCTGCATCTGGAAAGGGGTCAAGTCCACTGGCAAGGTAAGTCCTTGGTTCAGATCAAGCCTCTTCCCTTGATCGTGACTGGAGTGCTTTATCTACTCACTGTTTGTAGGTTGAGAGGTCCTAGAGATCCCCTGGGACCTCCTCTCTGAGCTGGCAGGAACTTGTGGGGCTCAACTTGCAGCAGCAGTGTTTTGGGTAGGAAAGGGATGGGAGCGTTGAGATGTCTCAGAGTGTTAACTTCCAAGATGTTTACCTGTCACGACCCAACCTGGATAACTCAGGGAGCCGTAGTGTTTTCATAATTCCTTCAGGCGAAATTAAGGTGAAACGACACCAAATGATTGATTAAACATTTTATTTGTGGTAGAAGCAACCTGACCTGGGAAAGTGTAATGATAGATGGTGTAGCCTCTTACTGAAACCTTTATGAGAAGAGGGAAGAGGGAGAAGACAGACAGATATCACCAGACTTGGTTCGCTCAATGTTGATGACAGATGTGGCAATCCTCTGGTGATGGGCGCACACCTGGCTCCTTGGGTTTGTGTCTTCTATGGTTTAGTCCCCATCTCTTGATCTTATGCCCCTTGAATTACATGGTTCATATAATCAGAATTTATATGTTTCTGATTCCAGAAAGTTCTTGGTCTTCTGCCAAGGAGTGTTTTGGGTGGTCATGAGCCCTTTCCTCAAATGAACTTGATGCCCCAGAAAGCCGGAATTAAAACTCAATAGCCTTGGTGACTATTAAGCAGGGATCCTTTATTGCAGCGCTGGGCACACAGGGGATCGCTCCTCTGAATGTGTGCCACTACTGAAGCCAAATTTCTCATATTTATACAGATTAACTATACATATTCATTATAATGTCTAAGAAAAGGCAGAGTTATGCTAATTATTTCTAAGAAGTCATTTACATTAACCCCTCCCAGATAGAGCATGCTCAGTGACACTCAGGGGGTCTTCCAGTGGTCTTCATGGATGAAGGCTGGATGTCTTCCTCGCTCTCAGCGCATGCTCTTTATGTTTCTTCTCTGTGATTATCTGAGCTCAAAAACACATTCCTTTTTGCTGAAAACAAGATATACTCTGTCTCCTAATTGGTCGTTAGTCTTATGACTCCTCTGCCTCCTGCTCCCTCTAGTTTCAAGGCTGTTGCACTGTTATGGCTGAGTTTTGTAGCTGCTTTCATGAAACCGCTTGTGTGATGACTGCTAAAATCCAAAACTAATCCATTCCTAAAAACACACACATTCTTACTTTATCTACAAGGCTGTTACTGTTGCATTGTTATGGTTAAGTTTTGCAAGTGCTCTCACAAGTAGCCTACCCAGTTAAAGCTTTCTCCTAAACTAATCTATTCTTAAAACCATGAAAATCCTTATTTTAAAGTTATATTAATTGTCTCTTGAACTACACCTATATCAATCTATTAAGCATGATTACATTTCATTGACTCAAACTCTGCAGAACTTCCAGCCATATATGGTGATCAGAACATAAATCCAACCATTCTCTGACATGCTTCCTCGAGCCACCCAAACCCTACCCTGTGGTTTCCCATTGCTGTGCAGACTGTAGTTGTTTCCTGTCTAATGTTTGAGACTGTAGTTGTTTCCTTCCTAATGTTTGAGACATCAACTCACATTAACCCTTTTAGTCTCTCATACTATCCCCATCTGGTCTCTCTCCATCCACAGGCACAGGAGACACCACAGTCCACCTATTTATAGGGTGTTGCATGCTTCCCTCCCACCAGTGTGAGCAAGCAGCATGTTTTTGCCTCTGTTAGCAAATGCAGCTGAAAGATCTTCAGATTAATTAGGTAGTAATGAAGGTAACTAATGGTATTAAAGCTTTCTCTGTCCCACCACTACAGGGATCTTCTTTTGTTCTTTTTGTTCATCCCAACTCTTCCTACATTTGCTGGTGTTCCCCAGTAATAAAGGTGGTCTTTTTTTTTTTTTGTCCCCCCACACTGGTCACAGCAGAGGTATTTCTTTGAACACTTCTGGAAAAGGTTGGTGTGACTCTCCAGCTCCATCTTATGCTCTCTCTGTTGCAGGGTGTGCCGCTGTCATTTGCACTATCCCTATTACTTCATTTCTGCTACTGCCTCCTGACCCATTCCCAGACAGCTTTGTCTGGAGCCAGCAAGAACAGATAGAAATGAAAAGGTTTAGTATGTTCTCTAAATGGTGTCTTCTCTGCATGCCTTGAACAAGACATCATGGATGTAACTAAAATTTACACCCTATCACACATTTCCATCAGGTTGATGGCATGGATGCTGGCGGTTTCTCCTGCTTCCAGAATGGTCTGGGATTACGAAACATGATGGGGAAACCAAGCAGTTTGCAGAAATGATGTTTTCTGGTTTCCATGGAGTAAAATTAGAAGAAAAGAGCAACTGCTTGCTGTGGTGGCCTGGTAAAAGAAAGCAGAGGCAATATAATAACAGCAAATATGATACTAAGATACAGCAAACATAGTGTGGGAAGTGCTGAGAACAAATTCAATCTATTTTAGATGCAAGTTCTTTTTAGCAAAAAGGACTAGCGATGGTGAGATCTTACCATCCTGAACACAGAAACCTTGTTTCAGTAAAGCAAGAGTGTCCCTAGGCTTACCAACCCCTCTGCATATCCATCTAAAATGATGTCTGTGAGAATGCAATCCCGTTGGGGAAGAGATACGCCTCAGTCCTGGGGATTTCCCTATGGAGGGGCAAACGCTGTGGGCTGGACTTGCCCTCCTCAGACCAGCAGCAGCAGTTCGCGTTCCTGCCTGTCTCCACGGAGCGCTTGCAGATGCAGGAGGTTGTCACAGATGGAACCACTTTGCCAAGGCATGTGGATCAGGTTCAAATAAAACCCTGGATGTTGTTGACCAGCATGTGACAGAATGATCACACTGATCCCGGCAAGGTTCCTAGCGATGTAGTTATTGCTAACAATGCCTGAGAAAGAAAAAGATTGGGCCTGAGCCAAGCATTGAGTAATATCTCATTAGATCCAGATGTTCCTGTTGTTAGATAGACTATTGGAACCCTCACCCAGCAAAATGCTGTCCAAATTCAGGCCTCTGGTCTCAGTGCAGATGCGAGTGACTGTTGAATGAAAAGCTCAGCACGCTACTTTGTGCAGGCTGTAAAGCACATAGGGCATTATCAAAATGTAAATCCAAATGGTATGCCACACAACTACTGGTTTGTGTTCTGAGTTCCTAAAATTGGCATTATTTAGTTATCCAGCAACCTTTAAGAGCAGGCACTAGGGTTCAGAGGCAATGGATTGGTTTTATGATTTTGTTTGATTATGGTTTGTTTTTAACCTTCCTTTCATGAGCTGAGAAAGATTAGACTTGCATCCTATCATTTCCTGAAGAAAGAATTTGGTTGTGTGGTAAATATAGAGATGATTGTTAGACTCGCAGGACCTGCAGTTTTGATTAGCTGTCACTGAAAAGCATTAAATCAGAGACTCCTTGAAATTTTGAGAATGAAATGAATAATGGTGTTTGCCTGTGTTGAAGGACACTGTCCCTGGGTTCCTTCAGCATGCAGGGTGCAGGTTTGGAGGGACAGGGATGGATCTGCTCATGCAGACATCTCAGGCAAACATGTGACCCAGCAAGGAGGTATTTTTCACTGCCCTCTGTGGCATTACCCAACACTGCTGTGACATAGGGAGCATGGCACATGAAATGCAGAGAAAACCTGGAGCTGCAGGCAGAGATGATAATCTATTAGTGTGGTTTTTCATGTATGGGATCTCTCTCAAATCCTTCTGTCCTTCCATGGTACAAAACTGAATCACCAAGGAGCGTGCATCTTGACTCAGAGGAGGACTTGTCCTGTAGTGTCATGTGCTTTGGATGTTGCTTTATTCAGATGGAGTACACTGGAGTGAATCCAGAAAACATCCTTTTTTGAATCACTACTCTGATCATAAGAATTACCCAGGGTCAAAACAAAAGTGGTCATATTGTCCTGAGAAATCATGTTTGTTCTTTGTAGGACCTTCTTTTAGTGCAGAAACTACTATAGCTGCGGCAGAGCCTGTGACCCCTCCTCGCGGATGGTGGGGTTTAGGTAGATTTTGAAACAACTCACTTCTAGGTGGATGGACAGGTGTGAAAAACAGATAATTTCACACAATTACATTTTCCATTTCCTCCAGGGATGATCTTTAGCTCTCTGGTGCATAACTGCTAAAGCTGAGAAAAGAGCGGTTAGCACGTGAAGCCTGCTGATGCAAATCCTCACCCAGTGCATTCACAAGGGAAGGGAAGGAGCAGCATTTCTTTCTTGGCCTAGGGTGATACAAGAGGCTGAACAACTGTTTTTCAAGGTGGTCAATAATGACCAAAGAGATTAATGACACTGCTTGAATTGCTGGGGATGCTGCATGAGCCCTTGATGTCAGTTTGTGTGGGAAGCACAGACTACAACGTGTTGTTGTTGTTGTGGCACACTACAGCAATTAGCATGAGCAGTCCTGAAAGTACCCTGGTAATCCTCAAATTGAATGTTATATTTAGCAGACGTGGAGTCCCTGAAAGGATTAGCTGATATGGGCCTGCAGCATTCCCCCAAGGGACATGGCTGCTTTGCTAGAAGAAGGGATTTCAGTTGTGCCTGAGTATCTCTGCCTTGCTTCTGGGGCTGGAAGGGCAAAAAGCAAGAGGCCATGGACTAAAGGTCCTGTTTGGGTTTGACTCCTTGGTGGTGAGTCTGAGACATGCTGTCCTGCTCTGCCTGAAGTGACTGTGTTGGGCATTTGAACAGGGGGGCAGCCCGAGGCAGTGGCTGCTGGTAACTGCAGTGGGGAGCAGTGGGGCATAAGCCACTTGCCAGCACCAGCCCTGGAGCAGGGGAGCCCCAGTGTTGTACCTGGTGATCCTTCAGTAGCAATCATGTTCCAAGGTGTGGATTGCTTTTAGGACTAGAAAGGTTTTCTCTGGCTCCAGACATGCCATGGCACATCACAGATTTCCTGGCCGCATCTTAAAATGATTTTGTTTCTATTGCAGGCAACAGCAAGGTGCTCAGCGAGGCAGCCTGACCCGTCTCCTGCCATTGCTCAACTCCCCCAGCCCGGGGGTCAGTGCTGTGCTGCCAGCCAGTGCTCTGTGCTCTGGTCCATGCTGCTTGCTCATGCTTGTCCCTTCCTCATCCTCTCAGGTGGTGTATTTCACGGCCACATTCCCATACCTGATGCTGGTTGTTCTGCTGATTAGGGGAGTCTCCCTGCCTGGGGCAGCCCAGGGAATCCTGTTTTACCTTTATCCAGACCTCAGTCGCCTCGGGGACCCCCAGGTAAGGTGGGGAGGGGATTGAATGGCTAAGCTGTACTTGCATGGATGCTCGTGGCTGTCCTTTTCCCCTCCTTCTCCTTTTCTCACTCTCTTTCCTCCAGTTTCTCCTTTCTGTCTCTTTCCTCTCTGCAGGTGAACCACGGGGCTGTGATATCAGCACATACTCTGGTGATCCCTGTGCCCTCTTGCCTTTGCCTTCACCTGTGGCATTAAGTATTTTCTAGTCCCAGTTGGGTCTGAATTACCTAGGGCATGGGTGGTGGATTTAACGCTTCGTCGCAAGTGCTGCCAGCTGCCCCCTTTATTGGGGACACTCCTGTGCTGCGAAGGCAGCTGGTGCACTCTCTGGCAGCCTGCAGGGACAAGCCCTGTTCCTGGCATGCTCGCTCCAGCTCCCCTGGGAAGCGTGCTGGGTGCGTTGATGGCAGGGGCTGTAGCATGCTGCAGCAGCAGTCCCAGGGACCTAGCCGTTCTCCTCGCCTCCCCATCCCCAATGAGAAATTCCTGCCTGTCTGACAGGAGGGGCAATGCCCGACTGCTGCTTTTAATCTCTTTGGGACAAGTTCTTCCACGTTAAATCCTGGCTCCAGCTGAGCTGCTGTACCAGCCTTTGTGTGAAGGTGTTTCCAAAGGAGATTAAAGGGTGCCTGCCTGGAAAATAGGCCAGCAAAACCCTTTGTAACCCCATTAACTCTTTGTGGTCTAGCCCCAGTGCTGCCTTGGTTATTCGTTTTGCAAATGGGGGGCATTAGTGCCGGGGGAGGAATGGCACTGGCTGATCCTGCCCTCCCTGATGGGAGAGAGAGGATCCCTGTGAGTGTGGGTAGCAGTGTGTCAGGGGCTGCTGGGTGGCATCCCTGGGTCCTACCCATGCCACTGGTGCAGTCAGTTTGAGCTACAGCTTCCGATCTGGGTAGCTAACGATGAGCATCCGGTTTCCAGTAACAGGCAGTCTGGTTTTTGTCATGGGAAGGAGTCAGAGTTGCTGCTCAGCTTTCTGGAAGTTGCTGTCTGGTCAAGGCTGTGCCTGAGTGGGGGTTGAAAAGCCTCGGTTTATGGTGCTGGCTGTTCTTTTGTCTCTGTTTGCCAGCGGACAAGCGGTGGGTAGGACAGCTGCTCCTCAGTGTGAAGGTGCGGCAAGGTGTGGAACAGGGTGAGGACAGGCCTGGGTTTGCAGTGTTTGTGGCTCCATTCAAGACCTCTGAAATGAAATAACGTTTTCAAACAGTGTTCATTCACTTATGAAAAGTGCTGTTCTTACTGCGTCTGTGTCACCCAGGGGACTGAATTAAGCTACTTCAAGCATGGTATGGTTTTGCTGGTACTAGCTGTGTCCTCGTTAGGTCCATCCTGGCAAACTTTCCAGGTACAGCCTGAGTTTTAAAAGCACAGCTTCCTTCCAGCCTGGAAAATGCTAATGTGCTGGTGCAAAGCCAGAGTAACCCTTCAGAGCAAAGAAAAAAACCTTATCCTTGGTTGGAGGAGGAAAACTCACTCCTCTGTCATTTCCCAATGAGTACTTTCACTTATGCAGGAGAAAATCAGGAGTCGGTAGCAGCATTTGCCTTCCTCCGGTGTGCTTTAACCATCTTACCAGGCCAGGCAGAAGGGTTTGTCGTTTCTCCTGTGTTTTCCCATTAGAGAGGGAAGGGGTTAGTGCCCCAAGCCCTGCGTGAGCGCTCCCTGTGCAGGGACAGCATGAGTTCTGCCAGCCCATCGGGGCCAAGCCAATTAGAATTGAATTGCACTCAGAGAATGGTAAGCTGTAATTGTTACCCGCAATTCCGTGCTGCCCAGAAAAATGCAAGGTTCTTCAGTGCCTGGGAAGGGATTCTGGAAATAATAATAATAATAAAATGCCCTCTTCAATCCAAGCCTCCTGATAAGCATCTCAAAGGGAGGTTTAAATGAAGGGCAAACAACGTATACAAGAGGACAAAGTATATGATAAACTAGATGAAAAGAGGGGATAAATTATTTAGTAGATTCTACCAGGGGAGCAGCAGCAGCCAAGATGTGATTAAGTGTCAGAATATCAGACCAGTGTGTGGAAATCATTGCTTTTCACCTGCCAAATGACCTTGGACAGAATGGGGAAGTCCTGCCTGTGAAAGCTCAAGCTTGCTGATTGATGGTGGTGTCTTCTAGCCATGAAGTCTGCAATGCCCTAAATCTTCCTGCCCCTTCATTTTCTAATTCTATTAAATGCTTATAGTTAAAATGGTGAATAAAATACATCTGATAGGTAGATCAGACTACACAGAGAAACTGCCAAACAAAAGGTTTGAATAACAAAGTCCAATTCTGCTCAAATGCAAGCAGATGACAGCAAAACCACCAAAGGGATCGTCTACTTTGAAGTGTGTGCCCCAAACTAAAAAATTTAAAAAGAAACCACATAGTTTGTTTTGTATTTGTATAATACTTGGTATTATCATGTTTGCATGCCATCCATTACTGCACCCAAATGTTTTTTCCCCTCCCTGATTGTTTATTCTGTGCTCCAGAATGTTCCTACTTACTTCATGGTGCAGGTTGTGTTCTAACCGAAAGGGGGTCTTAGGGTTGTTCAACACTTCCACTTTTGATCAATCTGCCTTCTGCTATTAACTCTGTGGAAATTTTATCAGTTGTTTATTTAAGTAGATAATGATGGGGATTTAAGGGTGAGATTAAGGGATGTGCGGTGTGATCCACTAGTGGGAAGCTGAAATGAGAGGAATTTGGAGTAGAAATAAGGTTTAAGTGTGGGAAACTTGTCAGTAGAAGAACTCTTCTCAGGCACTGGTGGGCTCTCTATTGCTTGATGCTTTCGTTCCATGACCGGACATCACCTTAATAGACAGATTTAAAGAAAAGACTGATGGGCTTGGTGCAGAACGTGCCAGTGGTCCCCTTTCACTCTGGTATCAAGTTTTGAGTGAATTTAGCTAAATTTCATTAGGTTTAGTGAATAAGAATGAAGGAAGAGTAAATTCAGCAGCCTCTGAGCATTTCCCCCCCTGGAAAAGCGGCAAATGTTTCTCAAAACCTCCCACTCTTGTTTTCCTCTTGAAATTTCCAGAAAGCCCACCACCTTGCTGTATCTACTTGTACTTTATTCAGTCTTTACATAAAGGAAGAACTTCCTGCGGTGGGCTATTTCCATCTGGCCCAGACGTGCTGAAGGCCCTGATGGGGGCTGTGCCCCTGGCTGTGGGGGCAGGGAAGCACTGGTGGTGCTGAGGCCATGCAGAGGACCTGCAGTTCTCCAGATACCTCCTAAGCAGTCCCCACCATGGCACTGGACATCCCACCCTGCACAGCGCCATGCCGGGACGCCCTGACTTGCTCTGCATAGATAAACTCAGAGCATTATCTTCATCCAATCTCTGCTTTTCATTGTCTCTCCACCTCTCAGATGCAACCTTCCCTACATCTCACTCATTTTCTTTCACCCATTTTTGCTGGTGGCTGCTTTCTGGGGCAGGCTCCTGCTTCCTGATGGATGTGGCAGGAGGGGGAGAGCAAGAGATGAAGATGCGCCCAGTTTTTCGGGGGGCTTTCCCACTGTGGCTGGAGATGGAGGCTACTGGGGTCTGGCTCATGGTTTGCACCAGAGTGGCTCTTGCTGCTGAGGCTGTGCTGAAGATAAGTAAGCCCCTTGGGCCAGCGCTTGAAGACAGGAGGTTGGTGCATCTTGCAGGGCTGTAACCTGCTGCTGGGTTAACCATGGGCCCCTGAAACCCCCAGATCCTCTCCAAATTCAGGCCCCTCCTGCTGCTGCTCCATGGCCAGCAAGAGCTGCTGCTTCCCAGCAAGAGGGGAGGGCAACTGTGGGCCTGCTAAATATTATTTGTTCCCCTTGTTTATTTTTTTCCCAGCAAGCCTTTAACTTGACCCCATGTGCTCAGTTTGTGTTGTTGCCGGCCTCCTGCTTCCCCTTCTGAAGGCGAGCGTGTTTGTTTTCGTGCAGGAGGGTGACATGCTGTGTCTGTGCGTGGATGCATGTGCCTGTGAGCTGCCACTGGCATGCTGTACTCTCTCCCACCACATGCCCTCATGCCCCAGCCCAGAGCCCCCCATGCCCCCAGACCTGGTAGAGGGGTCTGAAGAGGGTTTGCAAGCCCAAGCTCTCCTGCTATCTGAGGGCAGGTACTGTGCAGCAGGGAGGGAGTGCTGGCAGCTCCCACAGCGTGCTGGAGGGGGGTGGGGCTGGCGTCCTCTCCTTTGCCTCCTTGGAGCAATGCATCCATGTGGGGTGAACCACAGCTGTATTTATTTTGTAGGGCTTCCTCTTCCTCCTCTTCCCATGCCTCTCACCAGCTCTGCTGGCGTGGGACCCGGGTGGCCGGCCAGCCAAGGCCGCGCAGCCCTGCTGAGTCTGATCTCAGCGCTGACATAGCAGGAAGGAATAAAACTGTCTTTCTGTCTGCCCGCAAATAGTGGGGCAAAGGGGGATCATAAACCCTGGCTTCCTGGGCTGCAAAGAGCATCCCTCGGTCCTCTGCACTGTCCTGGGGCAGGCAGCTGTGTTCTTTGGGATGAACAAGAAACCTGTTTATTTTCTTGTGGTGTTTAAAGAAACCCAGCAGTGGAGAGGCTCCCTGGGTGTAAACTGCCCCATGGGTCTGCAGGTCCTCCAAGGTGTGGGTATTACAGTAGGTCAGTGCTTACTGCTGGGGGACATTGCAGGGCCCTCAAGTGGGAGGTTAACTGGGGAGCAAAGACCCATTCCTGATTCCTAAGGAGCCTGAGAGTATATTTTCCAAGCTGCTTGGGATTTAGGTTTGGGAACATGATGCTTGGTTGGGCATAGGGTGGGCAGAAGGACCAGGAACACTCTATGGAAACATCAGTGGCGTGTTCCCTGCCCTCCCCTCTCCTGGGGTGAACAAGGAAACAGCAAAGTGTTGGCTTGGGCTGTGCAGTGCAGTGGTGGATTCTTTGCAGCAGGGCCCCAGGGCCTCACCATCCAATGCTGCTGGAGCACTGCAGGATATGAACTGGGTCTTGGGCCTGGGGCCTGTGGGCCAGCCCTGAATGAAGGGGGAAGGGCAATAATTTGGAAATGGTGCCCTGGGCATCTTGAGGTGGACTCTTAGGAATCAAGATCTCTTTTAAGGTTGGAATGAAGCAATGTGTTTGCATGGTGTGATGGGTGGCTGGCCAGTAGTGCCGGTGCCATGAGCTGAGCTGTGATGCTGGGTGCAAAAGAAATGCTGGTTAAACTGGGTGGGTTTTGTTCTCTGCTCTGAATTACGCCGAGCATGACTCTCCATGCAGTGTGTACCCACCCTGTGTTGTATCATCTCTGTTTGCTGGTGGGGGACCATTCAGTGCTGCTCAGCATGGCACATGTATTTGATGTAAGATGTGCACTGGGTTTCAATAACACTTTGCTTGAAAATAGTCCTTACTGTTATTCGTAAGTGCTTTGAAATCTTCCTAAGGAAGGATCTGTTTCAGTACAGGGGGCTATTAAATTCCAGTACTTGTAATAAAGTGATTATTGCTGAGAAAATTAAGGGGTGAAGGAATATGTCCTCCTATAGGCCATAACCATCTTGGATAACTGCAGCTCAGGTGTGAAGGCTTTGGCTAAAAACAGAGAGTAGGAGGTGGTTATAAACTGGAGTAAACAACACTTTCAGGGAAATTGAATTATGAATTAAACTGAATGGTTTAGAAAACTGCAGACAACAATCAAATCAAAATACCCAGGCTCACAATGCGCTCTCGAAATCTGAACAGGATAAACTTTACCCACCTCTTTGGGAGCAGCAGATAGAGAACAACAGCATGCTTTTATATGTAGAGGAAAGAGAGCCCTGCCTGACCCCAGCAAGCCCCTTTAGTGCGGAGTGAAAATATTAAAATAATGAGAGGCTGTTGATCAACAGCTAGGAGAGAGGAGGGGGGTTGTCTTGGAAAGGCTAAAAACCTGTTTTTTGGAGACACTGCCGGGAGAGAAATGAGCACTGGCAGCAGCCTGGGGAGGCAACATCTGGGGGTTTGTTTCCTGAAGCAAGTGTTCTGTGTAGCCCCTGTGAGACCATTGGGCTGGGTGGGCAATGGCGCTTCTCCTGAGGCGCTTGAGAAGAAGGCTGGACCACAGACAGGTGGCCTCTTCCAGCCCCAGTGATCCTGCAGTCCTGGAACTTGCTGCTGCTGCTTGGCCCCATCAAAAGTGAGCGCCCACAGCATCAGCCTTGATCTCCTGAGTTCCATTTGGGAACTGTCAGCGGGCTGGGTGGGTGCAAAGGTGGCTTGGTCTTTGGCCGAAGAGCTGCAGTAACCTTTAAAAAAGTGAAATAAAGTGTGTGCAGCCTGAGCTAATGCTCACAATTATGCTGACAAAGTAGCATCATAAATTCTGCAAGCCAAGTTTAGCTTTATTTGCACTGTTTCAGCCACAGGCTGTCTTGCTTCAAGTAGGAGCGTATGCAAATGCAGGTCCTTTGTTCCCCAAAGACATCCCTTTGGGGCTGAGCTTCCGTGTAACCCCATGTGCACCTTATGGGTGTTGTGTTGAGCAGAGCAGGCAGGGGAAGGAGGGCCCACAGATCCTGCACTGGTCTTTGCTACACAATCAAGTGTATTACTGAATGTTAGAAATGAGCCACAGCGCTAATGAAGCTTGGTGCCTTGATATTTGGCTTCTGCCATGGCTGGTAAAGCACCAGTTCTGTTCCTGCCCTGGGGATATTTCTTGTGTCTCTTGGCTGTGTGATTTATCTGATATTTAACACTGGTTGACTGTTCCTCCCTGTAGCTTTTTGCTCAGTGGGGAAGCTGAGTTCCTGTCTTTTTCCTGTTCCCTGGCTGTTATGAAGTTCATAGGTAGTTGGTATCTTTGAGGTTTCTACCAACTGTTAAAGCTGGTTGGAACTCATGCACCAGCTCCAACGTTACGGCAAGAGTGGAGTAGGCAGTTTGGTGGCAAAAGTCTTGTATCTTGACAAATCAAAGTACAAGGGCTCCAAAACCCACGAGGGTGGGTTTTGAGTTTGAATTTGATGTAAAACCAGAGCTCTAGCAATGAACAGCAAAATAAAAAGAAAACCAAACAAAACCTTCTACCCCTGGTCAGTGCAAAGATGCTTGAATTATTTATGCAGAGGTGTTGGCTGGTTCAGGTCCCCTCAGGACTTTGTTGTGCCCAAAAAGTATCTGAACAGTGAAGGCTGTGCCCTGACTGTCCACAAGCACAGTGATGCTTAAGGAATCAATTGTAAAAAAAAACCAAAAGGGGCCATTGATTTATTCCAATATTTTTGAAATGCAAAAACGAACTACACCCCTTGCCCTCTAAACCTGCCTTTATAAACCCCTTAGGAATAAAGATCTTAGAAAACAGAGGGGTTAATTAATATTCCCTGTTACTGCTTTGTTCCTCTGTTTGGTTCCTGCTTCTACTGCTCTCTGTAGAAGGCAGTGGCAGTGGTTGCACTGGTGACTGCACACAGATAGGCTTTCAGATCAGATTTGGCATAGACAAATGTCAGCCTTGGAGCACCGGGACCTGTTATTGACAGTGAGAGCGAAGCGGAGTTCAGAGGCGCCTCATGGGACTAGCAGCATTCTTGTATTTTTTTTAGGAGCTGTCTTTTTCAAACAACTCTGTTTATTTCTGGTACTTCCCTTCTCACCAGTAATTTTCTTCTAAGTTTTGGAGCTGTTAAATTAGGTCTTGGAGAGAAGGGCCACCACCAGTTCTATGCACCCATGCCACCCAGTGGGAGACCAGGCTTGCCTGAATCAGGTATCCCTCCTCTAGTAGAAGAGGGCTCCTTCAGCTCTCCTAGGAAGTGGGCACTTGGGCTATTGCTGTTCCGTGCTCTGGAGAGGCACAGGGTTCTCAAGATTTGGAAGAGATGATGACAAGGAGCTACACATGCTGTGGGTTTGCAAGGCTCCTGGTGCATCCCTTCCCTTTGGCACTCTTAGCACCTGCTGAGTGCCTCCCAGTGCTGTAACTCCTGGCACTGTATAACAAATGGCTTGTCTTAAATGCTAGGTATTGCTGACCTCATGATCACTGGCCTTTCTGCTGGCTACAGTAGCCTCTGGGGCACTGCCTCTCTGCATCCATGCAGTGTCTGTGCTGGCTTTGTCTTCTCACCTGTGTTTGCGTGTCCCTTGCAGGTCTGGATGGACGCAGGCACTCAAATCTTCTTTTCGTATGCAATTTGTCTGGGATGCCTGACAGCTCTGGGCAGCTATAACAAATACCATAACAACTGCTACAGGTAACTGGAGCACAGCTCTGCTGCACAGAGCCTTCCCCTCCCTGAACGTCAGTGCACACATGCTGGTGAACTGCTGGAGGTTACTGGCTTTTTGAAGTGGTGTGCTTTCTGTTTATACTCAGGGTGTAAGAAAATTCCTTCCAGGTGTTTTCTCCCCAAATCCAGCTCTCTGTGCTTTCTACCCAAGGGAAATTTCTGTCTGTGGCATGGATGGCAAATCCTCTCTCCCCCGTCAGCTGAGAGCCAGCAAAGTCAGATCCTCTTCACTAGCTTTGTGACTTCAGCCCACACCACAACCTATGAGTAGTCTTAGGGGAAGCAGAGCTGTGAGATCTAATGGCTGTAGACTGGAGTCCTTTCACCTTGTTATTTATCCTTCCTGGGTTCCTTTGGTCCTAATGTCTTGCACAGTTGTCAGTGCTCTGGGTTCCTATGTGCTATCTACGCCTGCATATAAGCCTGCAGATATGACTTCTACTTCTTGCCTTCTCCCTGGAACAGAGATGGGCCAGGTTGTGAAACAGAATTAGGCTGTCAAGTTGAAGTGGTCAGGTGAAAACAAACTCATTTTGCTGGGTATGTTTCCAGCATCTGGAGCGGCATCCCTAGGGGTACAACGGTAGTGTGAATGAAGAGACCACCTCTAGGTTGAACTGCCCACCTCCTTTCCCAGCCTTTCTCTGCTGACCATGTTGCTCCTGGCACTGGGTTCTCCCCTATCTTTTAAATTCAGAACTGTGGCTATTGCCATCGAAGGTCCAGGCAGACCGTTGGCAGCATGGTCCTTGCTTGGCATTTTTCTCTCATGTTAGGAAAAGTTCACTTGTGCTGTAGGGATGCCTCTCCAACAGGTGGGCTGGGACTCCTCTTCCTTTTCATGTCCCTTCTCCCAGATGCAGGTTTGAGAGAAAAAGCTGTAGGAAAAGAGATATTGGATGTGTCTGTGACCTGGTGCATGTCCTTGGCCATTAGCCCTTTGCATCTTCAGTCTAGATGTGTAGCATGGAGATGTCCTGGCAGATGGTTAATAGATCTAGTTAACATGCAGGGAGGAACACAAAGCTCCCAAAATGCTAGATACCTAAAGACTGATACAGAAAATCACGCTGGATTTGCAGAGTAGCATTTAATAAAGTCAGACTGGGCTATGAAATGCCAGAAGGGGTGCATTCAGTTTGGTTCAGAATAGCTCAGAAAAATGCTGCAAATGTTATTGTTGTCCCCAGGGTTGCAGTCACAAGACAACTAGGGAGACTGAAGCGTGAAAAGGAATTGGATAGATAAGAGATGTTTAGTTTAAAGAGTAGATGGATGAGAATGAGATGAAACAGAGACAAAAGGGAATAGATCAGAGAAAATAAATTGGATGGCTCTGTTCATCTTTTTCTCATTATGTGAGGACCAGGAGATATCTAGTAGTGCTGAGAACCAAGAAGATTGTAACAGGTCTGAGAAATCTATTAAGGAAAAAAAACCCCACATGCCCCCTTCTCACACAAAAATAATCTCTGGTACTCTCTGCTACAGGAGGGACCAGGGGAGAGCAAGGAAAAAAATGAAAAAAAATCAGGCATTTAGATGTGTAACAGGACTTTCTCATGACTGAGCAGCTTAGGTGAGGAATGCATCTTTACACTGTCCTTGGAAAAAGCTTTCTTTGTAGGGGCTCCTGCTGTGTTTCCCACCCTGGGTCATCCTCCTGGTGTCAAGCCAAGCCATGGGGGAGCTGGGAAGCAAGGCCTTGCTGCGTGTGCAGTGCATGGGGTGGGAAAACAGGTGTTGTCTTAGGGTGTCTGCCATGGGGTGTGGGTTGTATCTGGACCCGCACCTGGCTAATGCTGTGTCCCCTTCTCCCAGGGACTGCGTGGCCCTCTGCTTCCTCAACAGTGGCACCAGCTTCGTGGCCGGCTTTGCCATCTTCTCCATCCTGGGCTTCATGGCAGGGGAGCAGGGAGTGCCCATCGCCGAGGTAGCTGAGTCAGGTAAGTGGGGCTGTGGTGGGACGGGGCCATAGGGGGGCTGCCATTTGCCTGCCCCCCCCGCCCCCCAACAAGAGGAGCATGCCCACAGGATACCCACCCTGTGGAAAACAATGTTGCTGCAGGTTCCCATCCTAGGAGGCAGTTCTGCTTTCTGCCTGGGAGAAACACATGCACACTCATGAAATACTAAGATGCAATGGCTCAAGGGTCAATATAAGCTGCCTGTTGGGGTGTTAGGCAGTGGATCTCTCTCAGTGGGGGTGGGGGTGAGGTGTCTGCATGGCATATGCCCAGGCTTGTGCTGTGCTCCTCTGGGCTCAGAGTTTTTTCCTGGCTCCCAGCCTTTGCTATGGCAATGCGGCTGGAGCGTGCTGTCTCCCCTTTTCCTGCCTTCCTGCTGGCTCCTCCAACCCTTGAGTAGCCTGGGTTTCATGCTCAGGGCTGGTATAACTGGAGAAAGAGGCTGTACCTTGGCCAGGTAGCTGCCTTGGGCAGATCTGCACCAGCCATGCCGCTGCCATGCCAGCACCCACTCTGAACGTCCTTCTCCCTGCAGGACCTGGCCTGGCATTCATCGCCTACCCTCGGGCTGTGGTCATGCTGCCCTTCTCCCCTCTCTGGGCATGCTGCTTCTTCCTGATGGTTGTTTTGCTGGGACTGGACAGTCAGGTAAAAGACAATTCCCTGCCAAACAAAAGCCACTATCCATTTGGGACGGGCTTTTAAAGTGGCAGGTGGGGGCAGTGGTGCTTAAGGACCCAGTCAGGACAGACTGATGGAGGTGGGATCTCTGCTCTTTGCAGTTTGTCTGCGTGGAGAGCCTTGTCACAGCTCTTGTGGACATGTACCCCACCATCTTCCGCAAGAAGAACCGCCGGGAGACTCTCATCCTGCTGGTTTCTGTCCTCTCCTATCTGGTCGGGTTGGTGATGCTCACAGAGGTATTTTGGGCTCAGACTGGTCTGAGTTGCCCCCCTGGCAGAGCGGGACCTGGTGGGTGGTGGGGTCTGTGCTGCGTCAGAGAGCTTGCTGGTGAGCCCCACCCTGCTGCACAGTGCCTGGGGGAGGCTACCCTTCCTTCCGCCCTTGGTGTTCATGTTTTCCCTTACAGCCTTCTTACCCCTTGTGCCAGCCACACTCCTCCTGCCAAGACTGATGATTGGAGCTCTGGGCAGCTCATGTTTTGGTGATAGATTTATCTTTGCACGAGCTAAACCTTTACAGCTATAGCCTGTTGCATGGTGAAGGGAGCGCCTTTCTCCTTCACTTCCCTCCTGTACGGAGCTACATGAGCACTTAATGTAAGGGGACGTGGTGTGCCTGGGTGTGCCCCAAATCTATTACACCGGTTTTCTGTATATTCCCCTTGTTGTGATTAATGGCCTGGGAGTTAAAGCTGTTCTGGTTTAAAACCTTTAACACCTCCTAGCTGTATGAGCATGGGGGCTGATGTTGCCATGGTGGCCTTTGCATCTTCCTTTGGTCATAGCTTTGAAAAAGCAGCCTTTGATGCTGCCCCTGCAGCTCTGAACCTGGACTTACCAGCAGGCCCATCCTGTAGACAGCCTTGCAGGCCTGGGCCATGAAGCAGCCAAGCTGCCAGCTACCAGGCCTACAGCAACAGGTACTTGCAAGACTGCATGCACTGCATTCCCTGGGCAAGTTAGGAGGTTGAATTAAATCAGATGCCTTGTGTCTCTGAAAGGGTTATTTTACCCTCACTTCCAGACACAGGAGTTGCTTTAGTTCTGGCTTGTCCTAACATATCCCCATGATCCCTATCAGTCACTTGGCCTCCCCAGCCCTGCCCTGAATTTGAAGGGTTACAGTGACTCCCAAGAGCAGCGCTGCTGCCTGTCTCCGTCAGGCCTGGATGTGACCTTTGCTGTTGGCTAAAACCTCACCCCAGAATTAGGAAGGTGCCTCCAGCTCTGGGTTGAGTTTGTTTCCTGCTCTGGCTGGAGCTCTTTGCCTGTGCCTGATTTCTCTTCCATCTCTCCTTCCCCACCTCGCCTTGCTGCCCGCTTGGCCCTTCCCAGGGTGGGATGTATGTCTTCCAGCTCTTTGATTACTATGCTGCCAGTGGCATGTGCCTGCTCTTTGTGGCCATCTTCGAGACCCTCTGCATCGCCTGGGTCTATGGTGAGTATGAACTTGGGGGGTCCTCCAGCTCTGGTCTCTCAGGTTCTTGCTTGTTCCCATCCTAAAAATGCTGATCAGTAGCTTCTCTTGGCAGTCGCTTCGCAGTGCAAGGCAGACCTCTAAGCCCTTGCTTCAGTGCCCAGAGGCTAGCAGGGGCTTCCTCACAGCAGTGCCTTGGGGCATCTACTTAGCAGATATCCTGAGCATGTGCCTATGTGCCCCTGCTTTAGAGGCCCTCCGTTCTTGAGGACTTGGAGCTGGCTGGGAAATGTTTTCCCAACCTGGGTAAAGAGAAGTATGAGTCACTCAACGTTTTTGAGAGCCCTCTCTCAGCCTTGATTCACAAGGGATGGGTAATACCTGGCTTTAGGTCCTAGCCTGAGAGATGCCAGCTGAGGGGCTGGCCTTTGCTGACCCACCCAACTCTTCTGGAGGAAGGGGGGCAAGAGGCCCAGGACAGAGACGTGAAGGCGTCCACACTCCTGGTGAGCTCCCTGAATGGGCTGTTGGCTATGCTGAAGTTACTGCCCCCTCTTCTGGGAAGCACCCAAACAGCGGTGAAGCAGCCGTCCTCCTTCTGGACATGCAGACCCCGTGTCTTCCTTCCCTGCTAGCAGTGAGGCATCCTTCCCCTCTTCTGCAGGTGCCGAGCGCTTCTATGATAACATTGAAGATATGATCGGCTACCGGCCGTGGCCCATCATCAAATACTGCTGGCTTTTCATCACCCCAGCCGTTTGCATGGTGAGAGCCCACAGGAAGAGGAGCTGGGGGGAGGGAGGTGGGCATATCTGTGTGCCTCTGAGATATGGATGCCTACCTATACACAGAGGGATGTGTGTATATATATAGGGGGTTATCTGGCCTGTACTTTGGGAGCTGTGCTGTCCTAGACAGACACATGGGGGCTGTCCTAGCAAATCTTGTCTGGTATCTCCTGTGTTGCCCTGGGAAGTTCTTTGTTACTGTGAAAATCTGTGCAGGTTTGGGCTCACCAAGATCTTTCTTAACTAATGTTGTTGATTTTCTTTCTCTTGGTCTTTTCCACCTTGCTAGGCAACCTTCCTGTTCTCTCTGATCAAATACACCCCACTGACCTACAACAAGAAGTATGTGTACCCATGGTGGGGAGACACCTTGGGCTGGCTGCTGGCCCTCTCCTCCATGGTGTGCATCCCTCTCTGGATTGTCTACAAACTCTCCACCATCAAAGGCTCCCTCAGAGAGGTGAGGCTGGCACTCTGGGATCAGGGCATGGACTGCACTTCTGTGTTGAAGTTGAGCCTCAAAGGGGGATCATTTCTGTGTTGCAGGTTAATTAGCAGAGAGCCTAGAATAAATCGATTGGATGAGTCCATTGCTATAACTGTCTGTTGGTTTTATTAAATTCTGCCTGGCTGGAGGGCAGCTCCAAGCTGGCTGTTGCCTCTTGGTGCTCTTTGTTTATTGCTTCTGTCTCTTTGCAAGCACCATTAGGAAAAAGTTCATTAGATGGAGAGGATAAAGATGATCTCCAACACCTTGAATCAGTCTGGAGATTGCCCTTGACTGAGGCCTGGGGACTTGCTCTGAGAAAGCTCCAGATCCCGTTAGCGTTGTGGGCAGCCAAGTGTCAGTGGCCTGGGCCTGCCTGGCTCCCAGAGCTGCTGTGACCCATTGCTGGCTGCCCTGAGTGTGCCTTGAGACCTGACACAGCAGACCTTGCTCCAAACAGGCATCCTGTCCCTGCCACTGGAGGCTTCACAGATATCCCAATGCTCCAGGGCTCTGGAATGGGTTGTGACAGCAGTGGGCCCCCCAGGATGGACAGGGAGGGGAGGGCACAGCTGCAGGAGCATAGCAAGGGCCACAGCTCATGACGTAGAGGGTACCCTGTTGTGTACTTGCTGTCTCAGTTAAAGCCAAGCATATGTGTATAGGCTCTCCCCTTGCAGTCTACGCTGATGAAGGGGATCGACTGGAGCTCCTTGGGCACCAACTTTTCTTTGTATTGCTTTCTAGCCCTGGCCTGGAGCAAATGGAGGACATGGCTTTCCTTCTGTGTCTCGGGTCTCTCATGTGCTCAGTGCTTGTCTTGGGACAGGTGGCTCAAAGATGAGTTTATCTCCTTGGTTTCTGAAGGGCTGACTGTCCTTATGTGGGACATCTCTGGCATTTAAGGACCAGACCTCCAGCTCTGCCTGGCTGGCTGAATGATATCCACAAGTGGGAAAGGAGAACCCTTGCAGCTATGTTTAATGCCTGTCTTTGCCTTCCAGAGGCTCCGCCAACTCACCTGCCCACTTGAGGACTTGCCTTCCAGGCCAAGCACGGGACAGCCCCTTCCCTCCACCAGAGCTGGCCTCCTGATGCTGACAGAGCTTGAATCTCATTGCTAGGACTGGTGTGGCTCTTCTTTCCTTCCCCCAGGACGGTTTCTATACAGCCTTTATCACCTCTTGGAGAACACAAGGATTCTTCACTCACTAGGGAGAGAGGGATTTCTGTGCTGAGCTCCCTTCCCTGGAAGATTTGAAGAGGTGAGGAAGAGGCTGCTGTGGAGATAGTCTGCGTGGAGTTAGCAATGCACCTTAATCCTCTGTCTGGAGAGGGCACTGAGGGGGCAGACCAAGAACCTGTGTTCCTGAGCATCCCCAGCCTTCTGGTGGGCAGAAAGGAAGGACTGATCCTGGAGTGGAGAGTGTCATTGAGTCTCAGAGGTGTGGCTCCAGCATGGACTTTGGGAGCTTCTCCATTCATTCCATTAAACCCTTGATTTTCCCCTCTAGATCCGCTCTGTCTCAGTTTTGTCTCACCAGCACACCTTGCTCATGGTGCGTCAGGCAGGGTATGCCTTAGCAGAGCTGCGCTGGGCGATCAGGTCTGGATCTCTGTCGCACTGGCACATGTGGGAGGGTGGCCAGAGGAGAGGCAGCTTGGTTAGGGCAGGAAGGAAAATGGGGAACAGACACCCCTGTAAGCGTCAGGCCTGGGGTACCTGGGTGAAGTATAGAGCTCAATGCCACTTTCTGCTGGAGCCACTGCCAGCTCCCAGCCAGAAGGGCCACCTGGCTGATGGGTCACTGGGCTGGCCGTTCTAGGGGTCTGAGGGAAGCGTGTGGGGTTGCCTTTTCTTTCCTGCGGGTGATGATGGATCACAGGAGCCTCTCCCTCCTCTCTGCAGGTCTTTTTCCCTGTGCTGACTGCCTTCCAGGTGCTCCGAAGCCGGTTTTCCCGCAGGCGGAAGAGGGGCTGCCCGCTTGAAGCGGGATCTGCGTGCTGTGGCAGCAAGCAGGGCCCCTGTCTCCGGGCTGTTCGGGTTTAAAGGAAAATAAACCCAAGCACTTGCGTGTGAAGCGCTGTAGCGCCAGCAGCCGGGGAGGGCAGCCAGAGGACACGCAGCCCCGGGACGCTGGACGGTTCCCAGGAAACCCTGAGGAAGCCGGAGCCCGGGCAGCACCGAGCGAGCTGCCGGAGGCCCTCGGCTTCCCGAAACGCGCCTGGGCGCCGGTGGGCACCGCGCTGCGCGCGAGGCCGCCGCTGCGGCGGGGGGAGGCGGCGACCAAGGCAGCTATCCCCGTCACTAGCCACAAGGGGGCCCCAGGGCTTCACCCGCCGCCGCGGCGCCGGGCCGGGCCGGGCCGGGGGCAGCGGGCACCCCCGCAGAGGGACCGAAGGTCCTCCGAGCTGTCTGGCATTGCTAGCGGGGTCGGTGGCTGCCTGTTCACCAGCCGTAGGGCCGGGGAGAAGTTTTTCCCTGGGTCACGATGAACCGGCCGCTTCCCGTCTCTCCCTCCCCACTGCGGAGCTGTCCTGCGCAGGCCGCCGCCTCCCGCGGGCAGCCGTGGCCCGGTTTGTGGCACACGCTGGTTTCGATCTCTAGGCGATGCCAAGCTCTTGGGCTTGGTTTCGTTTGGCTCGGTTTCCCCCGTTTAGTGTTGTTGGAACCTGGTGGCCCGAGATGGGAAACAGACCCATGATCTTCAGTTCATGAAGAGCACCAAGCACGGAGGGGATTGCTGCTCGGAGGGTTGTGACCACGCAGATATAAGCTCTGGGGGAGATTCTGCTGATCTGTGGTACTCTGGGGCTTCATTTGCTCTGTTCCAGAGAGGCTGTGGAAACCTCATCTTGTTTGCAGACCGTTTTCCCTTTTCCCAGCCTATTTTCCAGGGAGACTCTGGGGCAGATGGGGGTACCTTTGCTAGGCTGCATGTGCAACCATGGGCAAACCCCTACATGGTCATCCTTGCATTTCTCTTAACATTTCAGCCACTGGATTCTGCACACTTCCCTCCCTGCCTCTGGAGAAGGCTAGAAGTGCTGAAGACACAGGTCTGGGGAGTGGGAGGTCAGGGCTGAATCATCTGTCGCTGTTTTCCTGGGCAGCCTCAAAGTCTCGGAGGTCCCCATTCCCCAGCTGCCGCAGCGCTTCTTGGGGGTCCTGTGTGAGCTGAGGGCAGGAAAGAGCTTACAAACCCAGGAGAAGTCCCTCTTAGAAGAGAACCACTCTGTGATGGAGGATGGAGCCATCCAGCTGTCCTGCCACTTGAATACGATACTGGCTGGTAGAAATTACTTCTAGGAATGAGCGAAGGGTGTCCAATACAGACGTTTCTTTTTGTTGGCCTCTTGTGTGAATTGTATTAGAAGCTCCAGCAACAGATAGTTATGTAATTCTAATCCTAAACAGAATTGTACTTTCATTTTTCTGTCATATCTATTAGAGGTTTGGCCTATGGGGAAGATATTTTAACCCTAATAAAAAAATAGTAATTGCCCACAACTATCTCCAAAATACGTCTGATGTAGAAAGTCTGCTCAGCTGCATGTAGGCAAAGTGGGACTCTGCTGAAAAGCTTGTGATGTGCTTTGTTTCAGAGTAGTCTGGTGTCCAGTGCTTTGGGCATGTGGTTTATTGATCTGGTTATATATGAGCTGGGAAACCTCCCAAGCCTGTGTTCCTACATGACCCAATTGCTGTAAAGCTTTGGGTGAGATAGACAGTTCTGATAAGCAAGAAAACCAAAGGTTTTGCTGGTCATTCTTAAATAAATGTCATCTTTTTTTTTTTTTTTTCTGACAGGACTTTAAGACAAAGTATTGGAACCTGTGATGCCTGGCTTGAAATAAAAATCAAGTATATTCTGTATTGCTCATTGAGAAGGCTGATGGATTAAATCTGAAATGAATATATTTGAAACTTCCAGGCATGGCATTTTTCACAGCACCTTTTAGTGAAGACCCTCTGGTTAGAGGGGAATTTTTGTGAAATGCAGAATATGGTGATTGTGGCATATAGTGATTTTTCATTATTTGGAATATGGTGAACAGGATTTTCTTTTCATTACATTCAAGATCAGCCCAGTAGTCCACATCTTACAGTCTGTGGAATTTACCCCTGCTCATACTTTCTCCAGCTGGGGAGATACCAATGTCTCTTTAGACAGGAGATATGTGGTTGTTGGAAACCTCCCATCTTCAGAATCCCAAATCTGCAATTTAGCCTGAGATTGCAACCTATTACTTCTCAGAAAATGGGGATGATTCAAGACCCAGGTTTTTTCATGGTTGTTTTTTTTGGTTGGTGGTTGGTTTTTGTTTTAGTTTCAAATGAGATTCTGCTACAGATTTTTAGTGCTTGGAAAGAGTGACTGACCTTTCCATCTGTCTGTCCACAAAAAACAGGCTTTGCTTTTCCCATACTGTTGTGCTTGCATTGGTGTTGCCTGGGGAAGAATCTCAGCTTCCTCTTCCATGGAGATGCCTCACACAAGGCAGGGAAGAGATTTCAGATCTTGGGGACAGACCCACAGACCTGTGGAGCAGGATGCATCCGCTCCCATGGGGGGAGCATCCTGAACCCTGGGGCTCCCAACGTAGTCAGACAGATGCCTTGAGAGGTGCTTTGCCACTAGTGATATAAAAGACAGTTTTCTGTGGCTATTGATGGATCATGTAGTATGAACTGTGCTGCGCATTTTGGTGACAAGGAAGGTGGGTGTGTTGGGAGAAGGAAGGGCCTTGTCCACAAATGGAGAGAACAGAGTAAGGTTAACATCTGACTGTGTAGGATACATTATCCTGTGAAACAGAGGTCCCCCAAACAGTCTGTTAAATGTGTCCTGCAGGGTATTCAGCTGAGCTCTTGTCTGCTAATGTGGTCAGCAGCCAGCAGGATGGGGATCTGCATGGCATAGATAAGGGAAGCATGTGTAGAGGAGTACTTAAATGGATTTGGGAAGTCATAACTTCGGAGAAGTGACTTGTTCCATGTGACCTGTCCAGAGTCACATCACTTTGGGCAGTAACACGCACTTCTCTTTTCCCCCAGACCAACCTTGTCCTTTGCATCCTCATGTCTTGTTGCACTGGAGGTGTTTGCTGTCACAACACATGTCCCACAGCAACAAGCTCAGCTGCCCTGAGGAAGCAGGGAGGGAAAGCAGGAGCAAACGTACCCATGTGCCAGCTGCCTGCCCTTCTCCTGTGGTCCTCCTTGGTCTCTGATCAACAGTGAGTGCAACTGCTAGAGAGGCTGTTAGACCACAGATGTGTCCCCAGCATCGCTAATCCTTCTCCTGACTACTTTTATTGTTGACACTGGGCTCCTAAACTGTTTGCCCTTGCCTCATCCTCTCCCCAACTGGGGAGGCTGTGAGATAGGGATGTCTCACACCATCCATACTTGTAAAGATGAAGGCTCCCAATAGCTTCCTCTTCTCTGGGAGCCCAGCACAGGAGCAGTGCTGCTGCCGCTGGAGCCCATTGCGGTTCTGTAGGGCCTCATTAGCATGTGTTACTTTGGTTATGTTCACTTCTGATTTAGTTACAGTGAAACTGTTGTAGGAAGTCACAGGCACACTTAAGCAGGAATTAGCCATAAGCATAAAAAATAATGTGAATGCCTAGGGGAAGCTCCTCTGCAGGCACAGCATTGTCAGCTGGGCATGTTCCCAAGCGAAGGAGCAGCGGCGCTGTGCCTGTGGGGAAACCAGCATTTCTCCTGTTTTATTAGCACAGGTTCAAAAGGTGGGATGTCTGGACAAGTGAGGACTGTGGTGGATTCTCCTACAGGTGTCCCAGCAAGGGGGGAAGCCAGGGCTGCAGGCTCCTCTGTTTCCAACACAAAAGCCAGCGTCCACCTCCCCCAGCCTCTAACTTTTAGAAAGCAGGAGTGCATTTTGTATGCACCCGTAAGGTGTCGTGGGGAAAGACACCCAGCAGCTGGAGAGGGTGGAAAGGGACTCATTCTGAATTGAGGCCTTGCCTCTTGCTGGCTCGTGGAGGGAGGAAGCATCATGGGGCGTGGGGGCTGCTGCCGGGGAGTGTGGATGTTGGCAGTCTGCTGCTCCAGCCTGGCACTTCAGCAGGCGTGTCAGAGCCAGACAAAAGGGAGGAAGTGGTGGGGAGACAGCAACGATAGGAAGAGCCAGCACGTGCTCCGATGAAAGAAATGTGAGTCAAAAGTGCGCTGCCGGCTGGCAGTTGGTCACCGGAGGGGTGAGGAGGAGACCTTTGTGGAGCTGCAGGATGTCTCCGAGGTTGGGGTTAGCCATCTGTCAGGTCAAAGTCTGGACCAGCATCTGGTCACTTTAAGGAGCATTTTCCTCTCTGCTGATGTGGCAGACTCTGAGCTGGCAGCTGCAGAGGAAGTAGGACCCTCTGTGTGGTGGGACAGCAGTGCCTTCCCCTTCCTCCTATGCATGCAGTGTCTAAGTGGGGCAGCCCCAGCCAGACCTGCTGACCTGAGGTGGCTCCCAGGGAGCTCAGCGGTGCGGGGAAGCCCATACCCATCAGTCAGATCCTTGGGGCAGTGGGTTCAAAATGGATGAGAATGGCAAGGGCAGCCAAACCTCAGTCACCGAGCAGGGTGGGATGTGGGGCGAGCCCACTGACTCCAAGACAGGGAAGCATCCTACAGCTCGAAGGACCTACCAGGGAGAAGGCTGCTGCCCCTTGGGCACAGCAATGGGGCTACCTCTTGTCTTGGTTTTCCTGCTGGCAAAATTGGATGCTGCCATCCTTTCCTCTGGTAAGTACCTTAGGATGTACCATGGGGAAGGCCACAGGGAGCTGCCAGTGTCAGAGCAAAACACAGTGGGGGCATCCCAGCTCTGGGGAGGGGCTGCAAAGGAGGGGTGAACATTTCCAGAATTCATTACAGTGTTTCCCTTTTGGGGATGGAGTGTTTAAGAGCAGCCTGACCCACGCTCTCACCATCCCTGCTGCCCGAAGGGCTCTGCTACTTCTCTCCTCCAGCTTCCTCTGCATGCCTGTGTCAAGACACCTTTCCTGGGGTTTCCTGGGGACCCCTGCCAGAAGCTCCCATGGCTCATCCCTGATGGTGTCTGTCCCCTGTGTCAGCCAAACCTTGGCTGTGGCTCCCCTTGTTGGGCTTGCTGGGAAATTTGAGTATTGCCACTGTATACCTCTGCTAGCCCCTGTGGCAGAGGAGAGGAGCCTGTGCCATGGGAAGACCCGCAGACAAGCTGTCTCTGCTAGAAAAGGTGGCCATTAGTGGTCAGGAAGTGTGCCACTCTCTCCTGGGATGGGGCTGAGCACAGTCTGTACCCCCATAGCTGTGCTGGTGGGGAGGCAATTTCTGTTTTTCAGCTGGGGCCATGGCACTGGTGCAATCCCTCCTGTGGAGGCTTCCATGAGGGGCTAGAGGTGCCCTGTTCCCGCAGCAGGATTTAAAAACACCGTGGATTATTGTTGGGTGGGAAATTCTGAAGCCTGGGTGTAACTTCTGTTACCTTGTGGGCTGGAAAGCAAGAACAGTAGCCTTTTTTTCCTGCCAGAGAATGATTTTCACGCATTGCTGGATAAAGTTTTCATTTAGGTTGACTTTCTTCTTGTTTTACCTTAATGTCACAGGTCATTTCTCATCTACAGTTTTGGAACTAACCTTGTGATGTTCCTGTGAAACACTTCAGTATGGATAAATCAAGTTTTTAGGTCATCTCTGCTTACCTAGGCTTATCTCAATCCCCTTTTCATAGCTGGATAACCTCTATTGCACCTCTTCCCTCTCTGTGCTGGGTCATACCAGTCCTCCCTGGCACCATCCCTCACTGGCAGGGCCAGAGGCAACGTGATGCCTGCGCTGCATGGCCAGCACATGACGTTCCCCTCACAGCCTTTCAGGACTTTGGAGACAGCCCCCAAAAGGCAGATGATGGAGCCTGGCCCCTCTGACATCAATCCCAGCCCGTGCAAGGGAAGAACCAACCTGTATTTCTTTGGGAATGGGATCAATCCACTTAACTACCCCAAATGGTAGGTGAAAGCCAGGGCTTTGAAAAATGGCAGACTTGGACAATTTAATCCTGGAAACAGGATGCTGCATGTTGTCTTTGGCTGCCTGTGAAGAGGCAATGCCTGCTCCAGCTGCCACCCCAGCCCATGGCCCCGTTGCTCAATGGGGCCTCTGGGGTAGCACTGGGCTGGCTTTGAGCTCCCCAGCCCCAGGGATGTCCCCCAGCGCTCACACTGATCTGCTCTGCCCCTTCTTTGCACTGCCCAGCAGCGTGGGCTCTCTTGCAGTGTCAGCTGAGGTAGTAAACACCCCCAAAGTAGAAGGAGATACTTTTTCCTACTGCCTGCAGTGCTTGCCTCAGTGATTTGTCCTGAGCATCCTGCCAGGACAGAGGTGGTTCCCTTCATGTATGTCCCCAGCATCGCTTGTCCCCAGAGCAATCTGGCATGCTCTAACACGATCTGATTCACTTCCTTCTGGCCCCTGCGGACAGTTTTTTTGAGACAGTGTTACAAATGACCTCTATATAGTGTGCAGGCACGTAAACCTACCGCTTCCCCACTCTGTGCTGGTGAGGGCTTTTGTCAGCTCCCAGGTTTTCCACTGAGGGTGCCAGGGGATGCTCATCCCGCCAGCTCTGACACAGGTGAGCAAACTGGAGCATGTGCTGGATGTGTCCTACCTTCTCTCTCACGTGCTGCTGTGGCTTGACCACGTGGGTATGTGAAAAGGTCAGTTGGGATCTGGCAGGCACATTACCTGACAAAGCGAAAGACAAAACAGCCATAGTGTTAAATGTAGTATTAAAAATGAAAAAGGAGCTGAAGGACATAACCAGAATGCCTGCTGCTGGCACTGGTCAGGAGAAGCCCTGGAAGGGTGCACGGGACTGAGGTGGATACAAAGAGCTGCCAGGGCAGAAGCAAAGTGGGATTGCTCACTTCCAGCAAGCACAGACACCGTAACAATAAACACTCCAGCAGTATCTCTCTGGGCTGACAGAGCTCTCCCCTGGGCTGTGTGGGCATTCACAGTGTGTGGCATGGGCATGGAGGGGTCTGTGCGAGCCTGGAACAAACATCCCCCCTCCACCCGCTTTCTGCCTTTTGCACCCTCTGCCTGATGATGTTGGTGAGATTCAGGCTTGGCCCCTGAAGCAGGTTTAATGTAATGATCCCTGGAGGTGGAGACAACTTGTTCTGCACATTTGCAGGAGGATTTTAAGAGATGCCACTATCCCACTAGATTGCTACAGCCCCAGATCAATACCCCAGAGTCAGGGCGTGTTGCAGCCAGACTGGGCTGGGCGGCAGGCTCGGCAAGGGATGAGCTCTCCCTGAGGTTGAGAGGACCTGGCTTGACTGTGGCTGCTTTCTATTCTCACTTTGCTGTCAGGGCTACAGTTCAAGGTCTGGAGAGGTGTATGTTGTAAGGGAGCTGGGGAGAAAGTTCTCCCGCCCAATGCACCTCCCTTCCTGCTGTCCCACCACCCACATGTGAGCTGAGCAATAATTCGGTGGGGAGAGCTGGTGGAGGAGGAGGGACAGGAGGAGGAGAATCTTTGCTTTAATTCTTCTTGTGTCTCTTTGGCACTCAGTGCATTCCCTGCCTTGGACTCCAGTGGTTCAGGACCGGACAGGCTTGCCTGGAGGAGACTTGTGCTGGGTTCAGGTGAGTTAGTGTTTGCTTGTTGAGCTGAACTAGCTGAATGTGCACATCACACCGAGAGCGATGGGGTCTCTGGTCCTTCTGTAGCCAGCTGCGGTATGCCAGCTGCCTGCTGTGCTCTGGGGAGTGGGCCAGCAAATCTGCAAGGGGAAAAGCTTCCCAACATCAAGCAAAGGAAGAGAGAGCTGGAGGATAGGGGGTAAATAATGTTTTGATCAGCCCAAAGAAGAGGTTTTTCTTTCAATAGCTCTTATAGGAGAGGGCAGGCAGTGATGATGCTGGGGGGCTGCCAGGAAGCTGCAGAGCAAAGGGGTGCCTGAAGGATGGGTACTGAAGGTTGCAGCACCAGGGAGAGAGAGAAAGAAAAGGACTCAGCAGAAAGACTGAGGAGATGAGAGTGGGCCGGATCAGGATGGGGATGAAGGGCAGTGATTACTTAGTAATAACAAGTACAGGAAAGGTGTTAGGAGTGAGGTAGGCTGTAGGTGTTTCAGCTCCTGCAAACATGAGGCAGTGACTCCCTCCTCCTGTGCTGGCCTGCAGAGGTGCTGGCCCTAGAGCACTGACTTGGGGGCTGCAGCTCTAAAAGGTGTGCCTAGGTGTGTGTTCCTTGTTCTTCTTGTCTCAGAAACGTCATCAAATTTGTTCCAGCGAATGGGTGAGGCAGGGAGGCAGCACAGTCTGTGCATGTGCTAAACTGGGCATCTGTGGGCATAATTTGTGAATAAAGCCAGGCAGAATGCATGGGGGTTTCATAACACCTGATCTGTGTCTCCTTAAATCAACAGCACTTTAAAATTAATCACTACTAACCAGGGCTTTCATCCAATGCCACTGGAAATGCTATTGCCCCAGTTTTTCCTCTGTGACAGCTGTTGATACAAGAGGCTGAACCTTGGACCTGACCTTTGCAGTTCTGTAACAGCCCAACCTTTCTGGATTTATAGGCACAGATGTCCTTGCAGAGGGCAGGCTAACAAGCCCCATGCCACATCTCCTACCTGCCCATGCTCCTGGGCAGGGTAATAGAAAATTTTGGTGCCCCAGGTGGGAGTGCAGATACCTTGCCTCTTGGAGGGTGTGGGCGTGATGTAGGCCTATTGCATTGCAATGCAGCGTCACAGCAGGCACTGCTAGGAAGGGGTTACGTGCTGCTAGAGTCCTAGTCTGCACGTGCCTCTGCCTGTCCCAATCTCACCTGACATGCCTTGTCCTGTGCACCAACTCAAGATGGCTGAGCCTGCCCAGGGTATGCCAGGTAGATCTCTAGCCTGCACCAGAGCGGGATTGAGAGTGCTGGGCTCCCTGAGCAGGGCTCAACGGGGAGCTTGGTGTGGGTATGATGATGGTGGGAAGCCTACCCAGCGCTGCGCTGCAGTGGCCACACATGCATCTGTGCTGAAGCACTGGGCTCCGCCAAATAAGCTGTTGGCTCCCCTCATCCTCCTTGCTGGGAGGCATAAGGTAAAATGTTATGTCATAACCTCACCTGCCTTTTGGAAGAGTTTTGCTTGAGTACTCTTCCCCCACACTCCCAGTTTCTCATCACACTGACAGCAAGTGCCCCCAGGCTGCGCTTTAGGGAGGTTAGGGGGTGTTTCTGCCCTGGGGGGGAGTTTATCTAGAGTTGCCTAGAGCAGTGCAGTGCCAAATCCCCCATGCTGCTCTCCTGCCTTCAAACCATAGGCTTTTGGAGACATTGGCCACCAGCTGTGCTGGCTCCTCTGCTCTCCTGCTCCAAGGCAGCAGCCCCTGGGAAGCAACTGCATGGTTCAGATTTTAAGCACTGCAGAGGTTAGGCTTTTTGTGCGGGCCCACATGTACCTGCAGAGGGGTAGCTGCCTTGCTGCCCACCCCTTCCTAACCCCTTGGCTCCCAGCCTCAGGCTGACCTGCCTCAGCAGCAGGTGGCTGAGCTGCAGGGCTGGGGGCTGTCAGCCTCCCTCCCCTGATCCACCTGCCCTGCCCAGGACTGCTGGGTGGCATGCCTTGCACCGTGCCTTTGCTTCCCTGGTGAGATGAAAGCCCTGTAACCACTGTGTCTCCTTCTTTGGACTCTGTCCTATCCCCGTAGGACACCTCCAGGCTGCACCGCAGGTCACTGCCCTGCCATGCCCCTGCTGCGCCTTGTTGGCAGTGTGGTTTCACCCTCTGTGCTATTCACCCACAGTGTTCCTCCAGCCAGTGCCAGGAGCCACGCTGTCCCCACGCCTTGGCTGTGCACAAGGACCTCTGAGCAAGCCTGATGCAGCTGCCTGGTGGGGTGGGTGGCTTTTGGGGCTCTGCTGGGGCCAGCCTGGCTCTGTGCCTGCGGGAGACCTGTCGCTGTGGTGACAGAAAGATAGGTCTGCCACCACTGTTGTGTGCTACTGGACCTCCTCCTCTGTGGCAGTGGGTACAACCAGACTGTGAGCTCTTGAGAGCATCTGGTTGGTGCAAAGGCTGGTTTCTGATTGTATTTATGGCCCATTTATGGACTTCATCAGTTAGTCTTGGTTTTTTTCCTAGGCTGAAGTAAGAAACCTCCTCTCTGTCTCTGTAATTCAGAGCAGCGATGGTGAGCCATGGATGCCAACAGAGACTGAGCTGGCACTGAGAACAGCAGCCTGCACTGTTTTTAGCAAGGGATTTGCCACTGATCCTCAGGAAAGTCCAGCCACTGTTAGGTACTGGGGAGGCTGTCCTGTCCTGGCAGCAGAGGACAGGGCAGGAGCTATTTGGTCCCCTCCTGAGCTGGGGCTGTGTGCTCTGAAAGATGATGCTCTGTAATCCTTGCAGCTTGTTTCACAGATGTACATGTCATTAGTAAGCTCACGGGACTTTCTTATCTCATTCTTGCTGGTGTCAGTAAGCAGCAATCTCAGTGACTGCAGAAGCAGTGCTCCATGTTGGAGAAAATGTAAGCAGGATCTGATCCCTGTGACAGCCTCCTGTGCCCCATGAACCTTGCTGAACAGATGCTTTGGGAATGCCCTGCAGCCCATACAACCTGAAAGTTAATTAGAAGGTGTAAGAAGCCAACTAGCTTTCAAGAGCTTGAAATGAAAGGCATTTTAATTTTGACTGCTGTCCTGGAGTTGATCAGTTTTTCTCTTGCTACATCTTTCCTCGCCTTTCTCGTTTTTGCAGCTGGAGCGAGCCATTCTCCAGCAGTGTTCAGGTTTGGAGGCAGCTGTGGCTGAAGCAGCCATCCCCTCTCACGTAGCTGCTCTTAGACAGGCTGGAAAGCACTTATTTCTACTGCTAATATTTTCCTGTCCATCTTGCAGATACCGATTCCAGTAGTAGCCCCCATGCACTAACCTCAGCGGGTTTGTTCCTTAAGCCGTACCTTGGCTTTGCTTTCCCTCACTGAGCCCTCATTTTCTGTCTCTGCTCCCAGAGCCACCCCCCCTCTCCTGCGATCAAAATGCAACACAGGATTTCAGCTGCTGACTAACTCCTGGCTCGCGTTGTGCAACCAGAGAATTTTCTGTGTCCTTTCGTAACACAGCCCAGCCTGCCTGCTTTCAGATTCCTCCCTCCCCACCTGAAAGTGCAGTTTGTGTGCTCGGTTGCTGCTTGTTTCAAAATGAAACCAAGGAATATAAATGCAGTGCAGCTGCGTGCAGCGTCACCTGCGACGCTGCCTTCTGCGGCTCAGGCAGCACTTACAAGCATCTAAAGGTGCTTTAACGCTGTGCTTCCTCCAATTCCTGTTATCAGCTGCTTTGTAATGACATCTCTGCTCGCTGTGTTTCACTGTTTGCTCTTGAGAGTGTCCTCCTCTCATTTGCCTTAAGATAAAACAGCAGAAGAGGTCAGACAGAGGATGTTAACTTCCCAGCAGTAGGAGCTCCTGTGTGATGGCAGTCGGGAACAGGCAGTAAATTTGAGGGAAAAAACGGTTTAGAAAAATCTCTAATGGCTTCTTCCTCTGGTGCCAGAACTCCAGGTGGCTTCTCTCCCCTCTCTCTCATCTCTCTCTTGTTCCTTGTTTCACCTGAGAAGCCCTGAACAAGCCGTTTTTGCCTTGGGAGAGGATGAGGATGCCATGTTTTGCTTTCAAAGGATGCTATAATTCCCTTATTTTTCTGATTCCTGCTCCCCCAGTCAAAGCTTGTCCCCAGATAAAACCAACAAATGTTCTTCTCCTGCATCTCTGCAGCCTGTGTTTGACACATCAGACCCAACTGGTGGTGGGTCTTCACAAGCTTCAGAGGTGTCCTTGGCTTTTCTTGCCTTTTCTGGCCATACTTAAAGGATCCCATGGTGGTAGGTGTGAGACAAACAGCCCAAAATTCATGACCAAAGGGACTGGGCTATCTCATTCAAATATTGAAGAAGAGAACTTCTTGGTGTGGTCTGTGTTTATGTTATGTGGTCTGCCTGCATACTTCCTGCTTTGTTTCCAGTGCCTGGAGGAATCCAGGTGTATTCTTATTTTCCCAGTAAAATAAATCCTTTGGGGAAAGAAGTGCCTGCCTCTGTGCACCAAGCCCAGTAGCATTTCACATGGAGCTGCCACTGCGCTGGGAACAGAGGAAGCTCGCTCCTCTCTGTGTGGAGATGACATCTGTAAAGGGTACTCCAGGCCTGGAAGAAGGCACCTTCTCAGTGCTGAGGGGTGAAACTGGAGCAAGGGCACCTCTAGAAGAGTCTGGTAAGGTCAGAGGGGAGGGTTAGATTGTAGACTGTGCGAGGTGGTGTCTTAATAGCTGGAAAAAACCTGTGTGGCAGAGGGAAAAAGGAGGCTGGGAATGAAGGATTTAGAAGATTTTTCTCTGAGCTTCAGTGAAGGAACAGCAGAAAAAGTGCAGGCAGGCAGTGAGGGGCAAAGTCTTTTCTCCAAAACTTGTGGGTTAAGGAGAGGGGCATCCAAAGGGAGAAAATATCTGCCTGTTGGGGAGGATGTAACACAGTGGGATGCTGTGGCTGCTGTGGGAGAGCCAAATTGTTCCTAGCTGGAAACAAGAAGTTATTTGAGTCCCCATCTGGCCTGAGAACATATAGGGAAGGGGCACAGTGGGATTAGATGTTCAGGAAAAGTGCCAGGAGGTGAGTGAATAGGCTTTCTCATAGAAACAGCAGGCAGAGCGGAGAGGGAAGTGGTGGGGATGGGTCATGCCATGCGTCACTCTGGGAAGGAGAAGCTGAAGCTTGTGCCACAAAAGGCCAAAACTTTGTACACATGTTTAATCTACCACCTGCTCCCAGTTGAAAAGGTTTGATTCCATAACCAGGGTGCTTTCCTTATTTATTTTTAAAAGGTGAAAAATGAAGCCTCAAGTATTGTATCCCCCCTGCTTGTTTGTATTTGTCCCAGCCCTGTTCCCCATTGCAGCGTCACAGCTTCTACCCTTCCAGTTGTCCTATTCAGGAGTCAGAGGACAGATGCAGAGTCAGATCCCTGGTCCAGATGTCCCTGGGGTGGAGGCTGGTGACAGGGATGAGGCTGTGGGCTGGCACTCAGAGCATTCCCCTCCTGGGGTTAGGTGAGGGGAGGTGACTCCCTGATGTGATCTTCCCCAGCTTCCACGTATGAAACAGTACTAACACAAGAACAGGTAAAACACAAATATTAGTAGGAATAGGCTGGCTCTTGGAGCCACCTTGCATTAAAAAAATAAAATCAAGGAATTAGCTAAGCCCTCTCCTGTCAGCTGCTCATGACATCCCCAATAAGCCCAGACTTAAGCATCATTGTACTTGATAATGTGCCCTGGACTGCAGCAAATTGGAACGTGCCAAGGACTGTGACAGATCAAACAGGTTTCATTAAGTATGTGTTATTTTTTCTCTCACATTTGACTGCGTGGAGCTCTGCTCCTCTCAGAGATGAGGAGGCTGTGCTGCAGCATCTGAATGAACTGATTAGCCAGCTGGCAGGCCTTGCTGTGAGCAGGCAGTGGGGAAAAGGGCCTTGCCTGGGCTTCAGGACCTGAGAAAAGACTAGCAGGAGGACTTGATGTTTCCATCTCCTGATCCAACCCAGCAGGAGAGCTAAGTGAGAGGAGCAAAGTCGGGACTGAAAGGACCTCTGTGTTGGTGAGCTGTTGGTGAGCTCCAGAGCTGCTAGCTCTGCACCAGGCAGCATTTAGAGCACGTGCCTTGATTTCTGGCACCTTCTTGCGGCACCTTCTTTAAATGTCGGGTTAGAGGTTTGTATGAGCTGTTAGAAGACTGGTTCAGCTTCATACTCCTTTGTACATCCACATGTGCCTCAGTTCTCTATGGGTTTGGGGCACAGATTCACAGAATTGTAGGGGTTGGAAGGGACCTCCAGAGATCATTGAGTCCAACCCCCCTGCCAAAGCAGTGTGATCCATAAAAGGATAAAGCAGTAAATAGGTGTTTTCCAGCATATGGACCATACAGGGCAGGGGCTGGCGGGGGGGGAAAGGAAGGATGCTTCCTTGATGCCCTGGTGCATCTGCATTTGACACTGAAACTGGTTGTGCCCACTGTGGTGCTGTGATACCTTGAACACTGCCCATATATAAGCCCTTGCTGGAAATAACTCTAAAAACCTATCAGATTTAATAGGGGATCAGAATCTTTTCTGCAAAGTTTGTGAAGAGGCAGCTATATAACCTGGAGGGTGGTCTTCACTGATCCCTGACTGCCCTCTTCTGCTGTTTAGGATCCCCTGTTCTTGCTGCAGCTCCTCTTACTAAAGGCAATGTTAATGCTTTGCATGGGACTCAGCCCTCTGCAGCATCCATGGAAATCTGCTGGTTTCAAAGGGAATAGGATGGGCCTTTCAGCATGAAGGCAGATGGGGAGGGACAAAGATTGTTGTTGCCCAGGGCATTTAGAGAGCAATCGGTGCAATTCTGAGACCTGTTTTCCTTTCTTTACTTGAATGACAGAGGGAGAAAACATGCCTTGTGCCAAAAAAAAGGGCTTGCTTTGCTATAAACATTCAGTAGAAGCTGTCTTTTCATATGCAAGCATCTTTCTTTACCCCAGGCCCTGGTATATCCAGAGGGTTAGTATTTAGGAAATAATTTCATTTGCACTGGGTGACTTACAGAAGCAAATGAGACACCATGATCATGATGCTGTCTTGTGTGGAGTAAGTGCAAACATAGCCAACCAGGTCCTGCACCTGTTTCCTCCCTGTTTCCTCCCTGCCTCATTGAAATCCACACCAAAACAAGTGCCATGGTATTTCTAAGCTGTTGGACTACACTTGCTCTTATTCCCAGTTATATCAGATTCCCGGGTATTCCCTGCTCCCCATGAGATGGCTCATACCCTTATGCTACACTAGAGGGAGACTAGGCACAAGGAGGGAGGGAAGTTTGTCATCATGGTCCTCATGCACTATCATGGTGCAAAAGATCGATGGGTAGGTTTGGTGGTCCTGTCATCAAGGGTGATGAGGTCTTGCTCACCACTGACTGGCTGATTGGGAGAGGTCCCTGGCCTGAGCTGCCTCCAGAACCATGCTTGGACTTTGACTGGGAGAGAGCAAGCTGAAGTGGTCCAGGGCAGATGTGGATGCTGCAAAGTAGTATGGGTGATACAGATTGCTGTCCCTGCTGCTCCCTGGACATGGGGATGTCACCTTAAGAGGCATGGAAGAAATCATAGATGTGCTCTTCAAGGAACCTAATAAACCACCAGCAAACCTAATCTGTAGATTAATGTGAATGAACAAAGCCCTGACTTTTAGCACTCTCATCTGGTGGGAGTTGAAGCAGAGATGCTGGTGCTTTGGAGAGGCTTGTTTCCAGTGTAGTTTCCTACGCTCAGCGTGGAGATTTGTATCCCTTGCTGATACTGGTCACCCAGGCTAACTTCTGCTCAGTCACACCACCAGTGAGATCTTGCTAGAGTTAGGACTTCCCTGGATTAGTTCATCAGCCACCCTGCTTGTTTTAGGTCTGTGCTTTCTGTCTGGACTCACATCTGCATCCCTACCTCAGGTAACTCATTAGAGCAAAGATTTGAAGAGAATTCTCTCAGCTAAGTTAAAGGGAGCTTTCTCTCTTCACACTTCATTTTTTTCTCATAATGAAAATGTTGCCAAAAAGCTTCATTCTAGTCTATGTGAATTTTGGTTGGATTTAAATTAGCCAGCTAATTAATTGACTTTGCTCCTGTGCCCTGCTTGAGCTCCAGGTCCTTTTTTCTTCCTCTGAACAGCTGTTTCCAAGGTCTGGTCCAAGTTTCCAGCAACGATGGAGATGCAGAACATTTAGTCAGGGCATGGAAGGGTGGATGGAGATACACTAAAGCTGGTGGTCTGGGAAGGACAAGGACAGGGGCTGTGGGAAAGAAGGGTGAATTCGGGGGTGAATCCAGTGAAAGGGTGGTGCAGATGGTCCCATCTCACCTGAGCAGTGATGTCTCCTCTGTCCCTTCAGCATAGACTTTCTGTCCCACTTGGGGAGAAATGCTTTGTGCTGATGCTAAAGGAGACGTTTCCCAGAGGATGAGAAAACCACCGTGATACTAGAAACACATCCATTGTGGTGACTGGCCCCCTCCCTCTTCTTCACGTCAGTATGTCATGAAGAAGCTTACTATGTCCTGTGATCTTTTCTTCCTCTGTCCCACAGAGCCATGACAGGACCCGTGGCCAAGGAAGAAGAGCCCAATGGGGCCATCGTGGTTCCCGAAGAAATAAAAAAGGAAGAAATAGAAGAGAGAGGAGAGTGGAGTAGCAAAATGGAGTTTGTGCTGTCTGTGGCTGGGGAGATCATTGGTCTGGGTAATGTGTGGAGGTTCCCCTACCTTTGCTACAAGAATGGTGGTGGTAAGTTCACAGCATGTCCAAGTTGACCTAGGTCTCTAGGTGCAACAAGAGACACATGTGTGCCTGGACACATTTTTGCTATGCCTCATGTGCCCCCATGTGCACTTCCTTATTGTCTCCTCCAGCAAGTTAGCTCCTGCCAAAACCAGGAGGAATAAACACTGAGCTGTGAATCCAGCTCCCTAGAAGGTACAGCTTCTCAAAGCAGCTCTCCCAAGTTTGGATGCTGAATTGGAACTTTAGTGACTCTGAAAGGCTCTTGGACATCTTGAGAAACAGGTGGTCTTGAGAAACCATCAAACCCTGTGAGTGATAAGAAAGCCACTAGCAATCTCCTCCTATATAATTCCCTTTCCCAGTGTCAGTGTCACCCTCACCTCTCTCAGGCCCTTGTTACAGAGGAGGAAAGGCTTTGATGGTGCTGGTATCCTTGCTAAGACCTGATACCCCCTAGAAGGACATTGCTACCTCTTCCCCATGAACACTTCTCCCAGTGGTCGACCCACTGCTAAGGAAACCCATCCCCAGGAAGAGTTTGTTCCCATCCCCTTTTGTTTCCTGCATGACTCTCCTTTTCCAATGACACTGCAACATGATCATTACATGATTAAAAATTAAACTTTCTCGTAACAATAAAACGAAACTGGGAAAGAGGAAGGGAATAATTGACTGTCACTAACTTTTCTCAGTGAATCAAAATCTAACTTTATAAAAGAAAAGGAGGAATATTAAATTACGTGTCAAATACAACAATAACGTCTCTTTTGTTCTTGTTCTCTAGAGATGCCTTGAAATAACACTCTGGGACTTGCATTTCCCCTCCTTACCCCCCAATTTAAACTTCCTTTCTCTGCACAAAGGCCTTTCTTTCACAAGGTGCTGTGAGCTTTTAACAGTGAATGAGTGATTCAGCTGTAGTGCACCCCCAGATTACCAAATTCCTGTCCCCTGTGCTGTTACTGAAGTTTATCCAAATCAAGCAGGATTCAGTAGACTGTCCTCTGAACCAAAAGGGGGCTGGATAATAGGATGGTTAAAGAAAATGGAGCTGCAATTTTCGTGAACCTGGGATGGTTTTTAGCAGGTTCCCCAGTCTCTTTTTCTGAGGTTTTGATGGTTGGCACTGGAGGCACCAAAAGCAAGTCAGGCTGGCACGGGTTAGTAAATGCCGTGGTGTGTCTGAACAGCCCGTTCTGCAGTGACACTCTGATAGAGAAGCCATGGCTTTTGCATGGAGAATTTCTTCCTGACCTCGGATGATATCTTTGCATAATTTATGCCTGTGGTACCCGGTTCAGTAGTCCTTGCAATTTGTATGCTAATTTGTGTAAGTGAAAAGACTAATTTTGTTCATTTTAGATATCTATTGAATGACTTTGTGTGTGTGTGTGTTACATTAAACTACTATGGAATATCTATGGCTGTGATTTAGAGGCCAAAAAGGCTAGGCTTGGGAAAGATTAGGATGGGAGTGTCCTTCCCTCACAGCTTGTGCACCTTTGCAGGAAGTACGCTGCTACTGTAGAAGGTACATTTCTCTATCTAGGGCTCTAGGGAACCAGATGGCTGATTAGTATGGGACAAGGCACTGTCATTCCTGTGACACTCAAATAGACACTCAACATTGGAAAAGCTCCTGAAATTGCAAAAAATATATTTTCCACCTATAAATCCTGTGTTGCTGTCCTGCCTTCCCACTCCCCCAAACTAGAGACTTCTGTCCTCTCACCTTTCTCCACCTTGGGATGTAGTGAGATGGTTATGAAACTGTAAGGACAGATGTCATAGAAACAATTGTTCTAACTTGCTGTAAAGCAACCAAGTGTAAACTTATCTACAGTTGCACTTTCAAATTTGATTTAATTGCCCAGCATCCTCAACTTGTTATTGGCTCATAAGGAAAGAGGGTCTATTTCTGGGGGGACCTTCTCAGGGCTGAGTCTCCTCCAGTGGAGCATCAAACCAGGGAGGAGATCTTGACTGGAGGTTCAGCTGGTAACTTGCTCTGGGATGGTTAAGCGAGACAATACAATGGGGGTGTCAGAAAGGCCTCGTTACTCAGAGACCACAATGGAACAACCTCTGGGACAAATGGTATCAGAAGAGAGGGTCTGGGGCCTGCTGAAAGGCTCATCTCTGTGTGGGATAATGAAACTGTCTTGCAGATGTGGCGCACAGGTAGATGCTTTGCAGCACTGAAAGCAGCAGCTGCCTCTAGCTCGGCACACGCAGTTCCCGTTCCCTGCTCTGCAAACCTGGACCCATGCTGCGAGCCCACCTCCTTCCCTCAGGCCCCAGGGCCCAGCAGCTAAAGCACAGCTGTGTTTAGGGGAAACTTGGATGTTGCTTGTTGTTCTAACATTGTTGGCTTGACAAAAAGGGGAAGTGTTCCTAGTTGCTAACTGTCATAGGAAGGAATTTCAGTGTGAATGCCTGTGCTGGCAGGGAAGGATAAGGCCTGGGGGACAGGGTTTGGCTCGGGTGAGAAAGGGGCCCTGTCCTGGTTTCAGCTATGATGGAGTTAATTATTTTTAGCAGTGGATGGAATGCCATGTTTGGGTGTTAGGATGAGAACAGTGCTGATAGCACCCTGATGTTTCTAGTTGTTGCCGGGCAATCAAGGACCTTTCTCAGCTCTGCATACTTCCTTACTAGTGAGAAAGGAGGGGACGTAGCCAGGACAGGTGACCCGAACTGGCCAAAGAGGATATTCCATGCCAGTTACGTCATGCTCAGTATAAAGGGGACTGGGGGGAAGAGGAGGAGACAACGCCAGGACGGGCGGTTTTCTGGGTACGGGGACGGGCTCTAAGCTGTGCGGCCTGGGTTCTGTGGTTTGGTGAGAAACTGCATTGTGTATCATCAGTTTCATCTATTTTGTACTTTAAACTTCTGTTATTGTTATATCTAGTTTTCGGTTATTGTTTAGTAAACTATCCTTATCCCAACCTGCGTGGTTCTGGTTTCTAGGTTGTGGTTTCTTTTCCTCCTTTCTTCCTTCCCTTTTCCCCCTCTCCCCCAACTTTCCCTCCCCCTTCCTTTTAAAAGTACAAGCGACTGTGTGGGGTGCGGCCCCCGGCTGGGGCAAAACCACGACAGTCATTTTGGCGCCCAACGTGGGGCACGAACGGTTGGGATAACGGTAGATCTGACCCTAACTATCGCAATTAAGATAAGCACTGTTGTTTAAGCAATCTCTGGTCACGATGTTGTGGTATTTATTCACAAGGCTGTGGCAGCAAAACCACCGCATGCTGTATACAATCCTGGCAGGATTCTTTACTCTCTCAGGTCTGCGGCTCCCGTATTTGTTCCCATACTTCATTATAATGTATTTTATGATATCGGTCTATGATACAATAATATCGATGATCATGAGTTTAAGCTGGTACTTGTATGAGGTTTTGCTGTCCTGTCCATTCTTTGGACAGGGAGGGGTTAATAACAGCAGCCAGTATGGTGGGGGCACTGCTTTCTTTTCCTTTGGGCTAAATGCAACAGCTCTTAGGGCAGTTTTTGAAAATCTTCAATATCTCTGGGATATTCAAACTAGCATTTTGCTATTGGTAGGTTTGGGGCAGATGGTTCAGTTTTTGTTATATATCAAGCATAGGTTTATGAATACCACTGAAGAGCTTTCTCCGAGACAGAATAATCACGAGTGGCAGGGCATGTGGCAAAGTATGGGCGAGTACCTAGGTACTTTCTCACGCCCGATGGTTTGGAACTTCACTCCTGAACAGCTACAAGACCCCGATCAAGTGACTGCATACCTAAAGAAAAATTGCTGTAGGTTTCCCAGAGATGGACACCTTACTGCACTGTGCTGGGCTCTGGCCACTATTTATCAAACACTGCTTGATAGCAGGCAGCACTGCCAGCACTGTGAGGGAGAAGGGAAAGGAAACAGACTGGCAGATACTATAGCTGCTGCAACCACTGGGGCTGACACTGCAGCTACTGCAACCCCTGTGACTGACACTGCAGCTACTGTAATCTCTACAGCAGACACTGCAGATGATCAGAAAAACCAATCCACACCAGTGTCTGTTGCTCCCGTACAAAAGAGGAAATGCACAAAGAAATCAGTTCGCATAGTGACGGATGATGATGATGATCAACCAGGGCCATCTCGAGGATATCAGGAGGAGGCAGAACCAGAGATTGTTACCCGATCCCTGACTCTGAGTGAGCTGCGTAAGGTTCGAAAAGATTTCACCCGCCACCCAAGTGAGCACATTATCACTTGGTTGCTCCGATGTTGGGATCACGGGGCCAATAGTTTGGAGTTAGAAGGCAGAGAGGCCAAGCAGTTGGGATCCCTAGCTAGAGAAGGAGGAATTGACAAAGCAATTGGGAGGAGGCCGGAAATCCTCAGCCTCTGGAGGCGACTACTGTCAAGTGTGCAGGAAAGATATCCCATAAAGGAATATATTACATGTCAGACACCCAAGGGTAACAGCATAGAGACAGCTATCCAGCACCTGAGAGAATTAGCTGTATGGGAGATAATTTATTATGATCTGGACAATTCACGGCTTCCCGCTGATCCCGATGAAGTCCTATGCACTCCAGATATGTGGCGTAAGGTTGTACGAAGTGCACCGTCAGGGTACACCAATTCACTGGCAGTAATTGACTGGACTGATATGGATCCACCAACCGTAAATGAGGTGGCCTGCCGACTCCGGAAATACCAAGACAATGTTTCCCTCTCCGTCATTGCAGCAGTAGAGAAACTGGTTCAACGACTTGACAACAATGTGTCCAACTCCCAACCCGTATGGAGCAATGTTGCAGCTACTGGGAGAAAGCGTCCATCGTTCCAAGAGGGAGAATACACACCACGACGTACATTGTGGTTTTACCTGCTTGATCATGGAGAGGACATGAGGAAATGGGATATGCAGCCCACCTCAGCCCTTCGAGCACGAGTAAATGAGCTGCGGGGTAAAACATTCGCACAACGAGATTCTGCCAGGAAGAAGGCTGCACCAGTTTCTACTGGGCAGTTCCCTAGACCAACTGGAAGGCCTACCTATATGTCTGATGTGTCTGATCCTCTTGAAAGGACCTCTAAGTCCTTTATGCAACCAGTGGAAAACAAATATGATCAGCAGCAATAGAGGGGCCCTGCCTCCAGCCAAGTGGTACGCCACAATTGACATTGCGAATGCTTTCTTCTCGATCCCACTGGCGCCAGAGTGCAGGCCACAGTTTGCTTTCACCTGGAGAGGCATCCAATACACGTGAAATCGTCTGCCCCAGGGGTGGAAACATAGCCCCACCATCTGCCACGGACTAATCCAGAATACACTGGAAAAGGGTGAAGCACCAGAGCACCTGCAGTACATTGATGACATCATTGTATGGGGCAACACAGCAGAGGAAGTTTTTGAAAAAGGAAACAGGGTAATTAAAATCCTTTTAGAAGCCGGTTTTGCTATAAAACGAAGTAAAGTCAAGGGGCCTACGTGAGAAATCCAGTTTTTAGGAATAAAATGGCAGGAATGCGTACCTCAAGGGGATTTGATTTTGGGTGAGAATAGCCAATATAATTAATAGAGTAGAAATTATAATAATTGCCAAATAACCCATTATTGTATATTCATTATTGTTATGATTGCTGTATGTTGTACCATAGCATTATAGCCGGAGTCATACAAGTTAATGAAGAATGAGTGCCATGATGATGGAACTAAAGCCTGGCCTCTCAAGAACTTTTTTTTTCCTTTTTTTTCCCTTTGAAAAATAAACTCTGACCCACAGACTATGAGCATGGACCATGCCAGGTGTATCAGTCAAGAGCCTGAGATGCAGCATGCAACGAGCCAATGGAACATACAATTATTCTGAGAAACTGTTACGACAAATGGAGCCTGAAAATCATGGATAAATGAACTCAACAACTTCAGAGGGATGATTCACAGACTGAGGGAATAAGATCTGTATGCACGTATGTGTGCATACATGTGTACATACATATATGGGTGTGTGAAACACGAAACTGGTTGTACCCAAAGAAAATTGTTGGATCTGGTCATGACGTAAATGGTATGGAATAAGGGGTGGATAATGTCCTGGTTTCAGCTATGATGGAGTTAATTATTTTTAGCAGTGGATGGAATGCCATGTTTGGGTGTTAGGATGAGAACAGTGCTGATAGCACCCTGATGTTTCTAGTTGTTGCCGGGCAATCAAGGACCTTTCTCAGCTCTGCATACTTCCTTACTAGTGAGAAAGGAGGGGACGTAGCCAGGACAGGTGACCCGAACTGGCCAAAGAGGATATTCCATGCCAGTTACGTCATGCTCAGTATAAAGGGGACTGGGGGGAAGAGGAGGAGACAACGCCAGGACGGGCGGTTTTCTGGGTACGGGGACGGGCTCTAAGCTGTGCGGCCTGGGTTCTGTGGTTTGGTGAGAAACTGCATTGTGTATCATCAGTTTCATCTATTTTGTACTTTAAACTTCTGTTATTGTTATATCTAGTTTTCGGTTATTGTTTAGTAAACTATCCTTATCCCAACCTGCGTGGTTCTGGTTTATAGGTTGTGGTTTCTTTTCCTCCTTTCTTCCTTCCCTTTTCCCCCTCTCCCCCAACTTTCCCTCCCCCTTCCTTTTAAAAGTACAAGCGACTGTGTGGGGTGCGGCCCTCGGCCGGGGCAAAACCACGACAGGCCCTCATTTTGATTGCAAGCAGCGGAGATGCTTTCCAGGCACTGATGGCAAGGCCTCGACAGCTTTTCCAAGTGAGGAAGGCACTGGCCTTGGCCTATTTGGAGGGGAGCAAAAGTGTGAAAGCCTATACTAGGGATGGGAAGGAAGCCTGTGAGGTGATAGAAGGAAGGTCAGCAGTGAAAATGAGATCTCAGGAGCAGTTTTGAGCAGAACAGCAAAAATATTGGGTTTGGCAGCAGAACCAAAAAGAAAAAGGGTTCAGACAGCTGAACAGGACATTTGTTTTGTTTTGTTTGTTTTTTCTGATGCTTTGTTTTTGTTGGCCATTGTTTCTGGAAAAATAAACAACCCTCCTGTCTCTCCCCTTCCCCTTTGTTTTTTCAGGGGTTAAACTGAGGGCTATTTTAGACTATTTTCTCTTAAGACATTTCTCTGTATTTTTAATAAAAAATGGAATTTGAAGAGAGAAGTTAAACTTTTCCTTTTGAAAATGCTGGAAAGATACTCTGTTGCCCTTCCCCTATTTCCATTCTTTTGGTGTAAACAGCTTCTCAAATTTGATGTGAAATAAGTCTCAAGCAAATTTATTATAACCTGGCAAATTTATTACTTACCAAGAAATGTCACCAGCCTCCAGGTTTGTATCTTCTGGGCAAGTGGGAGTTTTGCTGTGACTCCTGGGAAAGGCAGAACAAATGTGGTTATGTGGAACAAGGACTCCTTTTGCTTCGCCTGGCTCCTGCTGAAAGCTAGAAGGGGTTCAGGAGAGTGACACAGGGAGAGCCTCTCTGATGCTGTCCTTATTTTAATCCCATTGCCTGGCTACTCCTCACCTCTAGGTTTTGGCTGAGACAAAGGCAGAAGTACTGAAGTAGCATGAGACATTTGTATTTTTTTTTTCTGAGAAATGATGGTGTTGGAGACCTTGGGTTTTTTTTTTTGGCAGAGATTGCACAGTTAATTATGAGAAATATTTGTATTTATCTAGCCGATTCTAGCTGTGGCTCCAGGTACCTGACAAGGGGTGGTGGGGATAAAGTTTTAAAGAGGTTTCTGAGGCAACATCTTACCCCTCTCTGCAGGAGCCTTCCTCATTCCTTACCTCATCTTCCTCTTCACCTGTGGGATCCCCTTGTTCTTCCTGGAAACAGCACTGGGGCAGTACACCAGCCAAGGAGGGGTCACTTCTTGGAGGAAGATCTGTCCCATCTTTGAAGGTCTGTCAAATTATGGAAATCACTGCCAGCACTTTCTAACAATTAGTGACTCAGAGACTTTTTTGGAAATGTTATCCATTTTTTCTTTCTCTTTTATTCTCCCTCCCTTCCTCTCTCTCACAGTCTTGTTATCCCTCCTGGTGACTGCTATGTGGCAAGAGCAGTGCCCCAATCCCACGTAGATGTCTGAGGGTGTGTAGTGCTGGCCAGGGGCTGTACTGGTCTAGCTGAGCCATGATCTCTGCTTTGAGATGCTCAGAGCTTGGAAGAGAGGAGAAACATCATGGTCACCAAGCAGGAGGAGAAGGATGTTAGTGTCAATACATGAACACCTGCGTACTGGACAAATACTGAAGGGAGGAGAGGATGAGGAAGGCTGACTGGCTTATGGCACTTTTCCTGCCCATCACCATGCTCAGGGCTGCTGTGGCAGGCTGGTGTCCTGCAGACTGGGGCAATCACACTATGTGCACTGTCTCGCAGCCTGGAGATGGGCTGGGGTTGTGGCTAAGGCAGAGGTATAAGAATCAGGATTCCTTGGGCCCTGGGGAAAATTGTTTAATGGCGTTAATATTTAATAAATCTAATGTCTGTCTGCTGTTCTCCTGTCCAGAGAAGAGCTTATTACCCATGCTGTGCAGATAGAGAAACCTGTGCTCAGGCAGATTAAAGGCCTGGTTAGTTTGCTCAAGCACAGGTGTGCAGTGCTATTTGAAACTCCCCAAAGGGTCTGGGACCTCCTGCACTGGAGACCCCTACACTCTGGCACAGGGCCTGGAGGTGGACAGCAGTGGCATCTCACAGGGCACTGACAGCCAGTGTTAAATCAACAAATTGGGGATTTCTGGTCCGATTACCTGATCATTCAGTGAGCAATAGGCACTTGCAAGACCCAAGACCAGAGTTCAGCTACTAAGTCCATACTTTTACCCCAGCACCATGTTTTATACACAGTGCATATCAGCAGTGAGAGCCATTTTTGCCTGAATCTTTCCAGAAGGAACTCACCTGGGCGTCTTGTCTTTAAAAGCTAGAGGTGGCTTTCCAGCAGGAGAGGCAGTGTAATACAGCAGCATGGTACTGGTCAGAAAAAAAGATTTCCCATCAGTGAAAGGTTTTCTCTCTGTTCCACCACAGACCTAGCTAGAGATAATAGTGCTTCCTGTCTGCATGCACAGTCAGAAAATCCTTTCTCTTTCCCTGAGGTAGGTCTTGTCCTATTCTGCAGTGAGCCATGTGGTCAGTGTGGCATGCTTCTTTCCATGGCATGCTCTGTATCTTTCTTTGGGGTTATGCCCAACGCACTGGGAGTTGGTTGGCAGCCCCATCCTTACCTTCTTTTCTTTCCTTCACAGGAATTGGATATGCCTCACAAGTCATTGAGGGCTATCTGAATATCTACTACATCATCATCTTATCCTGGGCACTCTTCTATCTGTTCAGCTCCTTCACTGCAGTGCTACCGTGGGCCACCTGCAATAACCCCTGGAATTCAGGTATACCTTCCCTGGGTTGGCTCCTAGCTCCTTCCCAATTCCAAGAAATTATTTGAGTTTTGTAGAAAATATTTTTTATTCAGATAAATAGCTCTCATGGGCTGCAGTGTGGCTAGGGACTCCCTCCAAGGAGAGGTCTTCATGGCACATGTCAGGAAGAATGAGTGCCATGGCCCTATGTGGGACAGTAAAACTACTTCCACATGGAGATATTTTGGGTGCTTAGATTTCACTGAGAATCTGTGTTTTCTGGCAAGTGGGAGATGGAGGTGTGTTGGGAGAGTTTTCAAGCCAATCTAGAGTCCTCCTCATGTGGTATGACCTTTTCATTAGCTCTGGTACAACAATTTATCTTATAGTTCCCTTACTCTGCCCCACTCCTTTAGAGTTATGGGGACAGTTGCTGCCACAACTTCCGTGTGTTGAGCTTTTGGCTAAATCAGGCTGACTCCGCACTGGTAGTACAGGTAGTAGTACAGGTCAGTCCCTAGTGCAGGAATCAGTAACACAAAACACTGTTTTTCTGGTCTAATCACACCCGTATGAGCCCCTGTGCCATTATGTTGGCCAGGGGTCCCGCCTCCTCATGCTTGCAATTCACATAAATGTGCCCAGCAGAGGAGACCTGGCTTTGGTTCTATTCGAGGCACTTTGGGCTGTGCCCTGGAAGATGGGTTAGATGTGAGGTAATCCCCATAGATCTGATGTCCTTGACAGGCTTTTTTACCATGTTGAACAGATGTTTTTTCTTTCAGTGGTAAGCCAGGCTGGAGAGAGCTTTGGCAGCAGCTCGGTATCCTCCCTTTTTCTCTTGTGTCATGTGATTAATTTCTGTGATGTGAAAATTTCTCCACTCTATGGGCCATTCACTCACAGCTTCCTCTGCCCCTTCAACCCAGCAGAGGCAACTAGGCTTTTAAAGAGTGGATCTGATTGCTTCAGCTCCCTCAGCATGGGCTTGTTTGCGAGGAAAGCCACAGATGTTCTCTTAACAGGCAGAAGCTTCCCAGCCAGAGCTGGGCTTCCTCAGTGTTCCAGTGGATTGTCTTTTGCTTGCCAAATGCAAGCTGAAGTGCATTTCTTGGATGCGTGGCATCTCCACTGTTTTTAGTAATGTCACGCTATGTGACAGGGTTGGGGGTGGCAGAGTAGAGCATGAAGGCATATGTGGTGTGTGTGAACATATGCATGCATGGACAGGGAATGCTGTGTGGTGTGGGAGGAGGATGGGATTTCCTATCCTGGCCACTCAAACTGGCTATCCCTCAATAATCTATATTTTACAGACATCTGGTTTCTATTTGGCAGGGGATTGCTCTCTTCTTTCCTGCTCCCCTTCCCGAAGCCCTCTGGCTACTGCTGGATTGGGCTTTGTAGCTGGGGAGAGCCACAGTTTAATGAGATGCTTAATGAGATGCAAGAGTTTAATGAGATGCCCTGTAGCACTGAGCAAAGGGTCTGTATGCTTCCAGAGTGAGGGTTAGGATACAGAGAGGAAGGAGCATCCCTTGCTGAGGAGCCTTGGAGAATTTGTCTGGCTCATTAGCTTCCTTTTCTTTTGGTAGATCTCTGTGTGGACTTTCTGAATAGCTCCAGCCTGGACAACAGGACCTTGCCTGCGAATGCCACCTCCCCAATGATTGAGTTTTGGGAGTACGTGATTGCTTTCCCTCTGTTCAGGCTCTTCCCTCATCCAAATGCTGCAGCTGTAGGATTGTCCGGGTGGAGGGACGTGAATCTCTGTAGAACCAAGTGAGGTGCCTTATATCAGACTGAAACTCAGGGAGCACAATGAGCTGAGCTGCCAAGGAGCTCGGCACAGAGCCCAGGTGCATGCTTGCAGTGTGCCTGCCCAGGGCTGCTCGTGTGCACACATGCACAGTCATGTTCCCTTTCTGGCACTGAGGTGCCTGGGTGAGCGTGGCCACAGAAAGAGGCACCAAAAGAAGATGAGGACTTGCTGTAAGCTGGAGGTACTTGTGGTGGATGTTGCAGGCTACTGTTGGCACGCAAACATGAGAGGTGAGGGAAGACTGAACAGTCCTCTTTGGTGAAACAGAAAGGGACAAAACTGCCATTTCCCTTCCTCTGACCACATCTTGCTTGGCACCTAAGGGAAGTGGTCCGTTAGGCTGCTCAGGCTTATCCCTGGAGAACAGGGATCTGGGGACCATGTGTGAGATGCCAGAGAGGGGCTCGAGGAGGTTTGGCCATAGGGCTGGAGACTACAAAACACCTCTGAGGGAGGGGTCCTACAACAGAACAGACAATGTCCCAGGGAGGGTCTTCACTGCAACCTAGAGAGGCTGAAATGGCTGCCAAGGCCACACTAACTCTCCATGCTCAACTGAGGAAGGACTCATAAAGAAGAGGTGTGCCAGGGGTTCAGCTTCAGCCTTTTTTTCCCCCCCATTTATGGGGGAAACTGTCTCTGAGAGGGTTGAGTGTCCTTTGTCCCTTGCAGCCACCACAGTGCACACAAAAATGATATGCGCCCATGGGTGTGGAGAAGGAGTCTGCACAGTACTGGACCCCCTCTCCTGCCATATTCTCTCTACACAGTATTTAGCAAGAGCTGTGACCCTTCTGAAATGTATGTTCAGGTTTTCTGCAGAGGTTGCAAGAGCAAGGGGTCTCTGAGTGGACTGGTTTGGAGAAGGGTGTGCAGAGGAATCTTAAGTGTAGAGTTGGGCTTCTGGGGACTGCATGAACTGCAGTGCTGAACTCTCATGGTGAGTCTTCAAGGAATGAGGCCAAAGGAAGGACATGGTAATAATAAACAGTATTTATGCATATTTATAGGGTGTCCATAGTACAGAGGGAGAGTGGTGGCCATCGGATGATGATGGCATTGGTGGCCTGCTTTGGATTGAGCAGTGTCTGTGGGGTAGCTGCCAGGGTGGGGAAGAAATGTGGGACAGGTGGTGATTTTGTGCTGCAGGGCTCCATGGGCATGGGGAGTGGGAGGACTTGGGCTAGCTGCAGGGCACAGTGGAGCAGCATCAGTGGGAATGACAGAGAGGGGGGCCCTAGGCAAAGCTGGGGTGACTGACATGGCTGGGAGCCTTGGGCAGATGCTTTGTGGATAGTCTGTTAAGTCGTTGGATGGGGTAATATGGAAAAACTCTGTATGGATGAGTGGGGTCTGGGTGTTAATGCTTCTCTCCCTGTCCCTGGACACTGGCAGGAAGCGAGTCCTGGGGCTCACGGATGGTATTCACAAACTGGGCACTGTGCGCTGGGAGCTGGCTCTGTGTCTCCTGCTGGCGTGGATCATCTGCTACTTCTGCATCTGGAAAGGGGTCAAGTCCACAGGCAAAGTAGGAATGGAGATTGTCCTCCTGGTCCATAAGCCTCCTCCTACCCATCTTGCATTTCTTCCCCAGTCTCTTTTCCCTCTTTATGAAGTAGAGGCAGGAGACACACAGCACAAAGTCAAACCTAAAACTCTGGTGGGGCCATACAGATTTACACCAGTTGTGTTCCACCCATAAGAGGAACTGAAAAAATGAGTAGGTCAAACAGGGGAGGGAGGACGGGGGGAGACCTGGGAACTGAGGGGAGTGTTGGGTCACCTTTTCCCTTGCAGACACCCACAGTGGCTGATGGAAGCTCCCCAGGTGCCCTTGAGAATCATCCACTCACCAGTGTGTTGTCCCAGTGTGGCTTGCTGGTGTTTTTAACAACTCTGCAGTGGCAAACTTCCTATCCCTGGCAATAATTGAACACTTCAGCAAAACAGACAAGCTGCTACCTGTAACCAGCTCAGTGAATAGATAATGAATCTCTTGTGCAAAATACTGGGTGTGGGAGAGGTGTCTTTGAGCTCTCCTTTATACTTTCCCTGGCTCTGCATTTTTTGGCTCAGCGGTTCAGTTTCGGCATTTGGCTAGTGAGGCTGGAGCCGATGCTCCCTCTTGATGTTGATCCGCTAGATCAGGTGGGCTGGTTATCCAGTGGGGTGAATGAGTGTGTGATGCCTTGGGGTGGGTGTTAGGGACACTGCTATAGCCTTGGCTTATTCGGGACATGTTTCCTTCCTAGAGCTGCAATGAGATGGGCGGGTCATTAATGATGGTTGGGTCTTGTGGGCATCCAGGGGATGTTCCAGTAGCAAAGACAGAGGAGCAAATTTCTGCAACAGACTTCTTCCTTCAAATCACCATCCCTAGTATTGGCAGGTGTTCCCTGTAGTACTGGGCACCCATGTTTCAGTGTCAAATCCCATCTCCCACCTTAAAACCACACTGGGCACCCATTTTAACAGAACAAGACTATAACTTGCTCTGATTGCTAAGTTTCTCCCAGTCTTTGCTGATGACTGGCTCTCACTGGCACCGACCTGCTGCCAGATGCCACTTTTACAGGGAGAGGGGATGTTCTGCATTTTAAATCTTAAATTTTAAATCTCTGATGCTCCCTGCTTTGAATCCCGCAGTTCTGTCTTTGTGAAAGGTATCATTCTGATCTCAGGAGATTGGGTCAAAGAGGCTGTTTGATCCTCATGGAAGTGTAATTAAGTCATCCCAGATTCCCTTCAGCTGTCAGCCCTCTCCACTGACTCTCCTTTGCCTGGTGCTGCCCTGGTGTGCAGAGCTCGCCTGCACAAGGACAAAACTAAAGAAGTTCAGCCAGGATGGTTGGGACAATTTGGTTTGTCAAAGTCAGACCAGAAAGTGAGAGGGAACAGTGAGTGCAGGTAGCAGCTGGGATGGGCTTCCTGGGACCACAGAAGATTTTCCCATCACAAGGTTTAGCATGCAGGGCTTACTTTTTACCAACCAGATGCTATGGACATGGTGCAATAAGGTAGGGTGGGTTTTTCTCTCCCAAGAAATACCACAGGTCAGACAGGCCTGTTGTCTTCTCTGCAGGTTGTCATTTTGAGTTCTGCAGGGGCACTGTCAAAAAAAATCAGCTCCCTCCTCCTTCTTCCTCACTGACTATGCATCAGGATAAGCCGTAGGGAGATCCCAGGAATTCTGAGTAGGTGCATAATTTTGTTTAACAGCTGCAGAGTAAACAGGATGTTGTGCTTGGCTGAGAGGCTGCTTTAATCGGATAACCCTGCCAGACCCTTGTGCTTGTGCTTCTGTGATTTAAGGTGTCCAATCTTAACGAAACAATAGCGACCTCAGGAAAATAATTTCAAATAACTCCGTGAAGACTCATTTTCTTTAAAAGCCTTTTTCTTTTATTCACCTTGCCCACTCTTGTGCTATTTCCATGTTTCCTTTCCTTATACATTCAGCTGATGTGTATAAGTGTTCCCCAGAAATGATTTCTGAAGGTAGATTTTAGTACTTGTGCCAGAAGTGCTTGCATTCTCATTTGATCAGGGAACAGCAAAAGTGTCATGTACTGTGACTTATTTGACCAATTATCACTAAGCAGAAAACCCATAATTTTAGACCCCTTGCTATGAATCTATAGAGTAAACAAGCCTTCACATATTTGGATGAATTTTAATAATGAATATATGTTAGGAAGTTGCAACTTGCTCATGGATATTTTAGAAATACAAAAAAAAGTTACATTAAGTAAAGGATTAGAGATGATTAACTCTACTTAATATTTTTTTACATCACACACAAGAAGTGAAAAGAAGGTTTTGCAAAAATAGCAGTCTGCATTTTCTTAAAAGGCTTTGAGGTTTCCCCCATTTTTCACCTGTGAGCTCAGAGGCACTGAAGGGATGACAGCACCACATGAGCACCCTCTGGAAATGAGACCCCTCAGAGGTGTCTCAAATTGGGCAGCAAAAGTTGTGATTTAATTTGGAAAACTCTTGCTGGGAATAGGACCATTTTAATAAGTCCTCATTAAAACTCAGTGACAGAAAGAGATCTGTGTTTCTTCTGCAGCTCTGGAAAAATGAAGGGAACAGCTGGAGAGCAGGGAAATTACACTGAATAGAAAAGGAAAATAAAACAGAGCAACCAGTGGCAGAGCCTTGGGTTAGGAACAAAATGTAGATTAACTAAATCACTGGTGAGATGTCACCTTGATTAATTTCTTCCCCACCCCTCCTCTATGCTACCAGTAGCAGCTATAGCCAACAGCAGAGTCCAGGGATGTTTGGTGGGGTGGGGGCGTGCAGATGAGACAAGAAGAGAGGATGCCCATACCCCCTCCCCACTGACCCTCTCTCCTCTTGTTTTCCTGCACCCACAGGTTGTTTACTTCACTGCCACCTTCCCTTACGTGATGCTAATCATTCTGCTGGTGCGAGGAGTGACACTGCCAGGTGCTGCTGAGGGGATCATCTTCTACCTGAAGCCAGACATTTCCAGGCTGGCAGACCCCCAGGTGGGTGGGGGTCATCAGGCAAGTGCTGGCCATAGGAAGGGTTTCCAGTGCCCTGGCCCTTGGAGCTGCTGCTAGCTGAGGATCTAGCTGTCTTCTCTGAAAAGAAGCTGGAAAACCACTGAGACTTCCTTAAAAGAGCTGAGAGGGGTCCAGTCCCCCTGTGCAGCACAGCCTTTTTGCTCGTGCATCGGCAGCATATGGGCATATTAGGTCATTGCCATTCGTGGGCTCAGCAAAACCAGAAGAGTATATAAAATATTCAGCACATAACAGATGGTTTTGCTGGGCGTTAAATGCAAATAATTAAGGAAGGAGGAGGGGAAAATAATCTACTGCCTGCCTTTTTGTATTTGGTTGGTCTGGCTAGCACTTTGTTTGGCTCCAGCAGGGCCCTCCCAGGAAGCACAGGGCCCCTGTGCTGGCAGAGACCAAATGCACATAGGTAACACGGGCTGTGCCCCAGTTGGGCAGCAGGTTCCCCTCACCTGTCCCTGGATCTGGTCCCACCTGCTTGGCTCAGGAGCTGGCCAAAGGGTCAGCCCCTGCCACCACTCATCTGAGCTCATGGAAACTCCCCGCAGTGGGGGCAATGCTGCATACCCAAGGGAGGGCAAGTCCAGGTTAGGGCAGAGAGTGCAGCCAAACCCAGGACCTGCAAGGTAGTTGTCAGGAGGTGGGCAGCACCCTTGGGGGCTGCACAGAGCAGGCAGCAGCACACTCCCCCCCACTCCTGCTGGAGGATTCCCCTGGGAGTCTGCTCAGACACCTTTTTGTAGCAGCAGGTTGCTTCCCCTCCCCACGCGGGCTCAGCAATGCTGTGCAGGCTGCCTCTGCCAGCCAGAGAGGCATTAATGCAGACCCTTCCCTGCCCCAAAAGAGTGTTTAAATAACACTGCTGGTAATTATTCCACCACTGAATCTTTTCGTGGAGGCAGCCAAGCAATATGCTTAGCCCACAGTCTTAGCTTACATCCCGCATCTTCCCAGATGGATGAAGCCCCAACTGCTCCCAATGCAGCTGCCAAATACACTGTCTCCCCCCAAATGGCTTTCAGATGCAATTATGTGTTGTCAATACAAAATCTGTGGTGCGCTGAATACAAAAAGCCAGATGAAAGTAGATGGCATTTTTATATCAAAATAAATAACAAGGAGCTGAGTGTGCTTTATTCCTGGTCAGAGCTTATTCACTGAAAACCTCGCTGTCGTTCACAGCCTAACTAAAGCTGACGTGGTCTTTCCAGGCTGCTGCAACCCAGCATAGCAGGAGCGAGAGATCCTGCTACCGGGTTTAGGCAGAATGTGGGCCTTGGTGTAAAGCGGGATGTGTGGCTGTGCCTGAAGGGCTCCCGTGTCTGTGCCTATTTCTGAGAGATCTGCGTGAATTTAAGGAGCAGTGGCCAGGCCGGGATTGTTTTGAAGGCCAACACAGTGCAGCTGCCTGTATGTTCCCATCTGGGGGCTGCTTAGAGGAAGAGTGAGTGGGGATGCACAGACAAACAGAGAGGTGGGCTGCTTTCTGCCTGCCTGTGAACTCACACCTCAGGACTTTCCCTGGGAGGGTGTGAGAGTGGTGCTGCACTTCAGCCCGCAACACACCAGGTGAACAAGGGACTCCTCCGATGGGAAGAGGGCTGGAGCAACCATGAACAAGGCCCACTCAGCTTTTCCCATGCAGTGCCAGAGCAAAGGGGAAGCTGGGTCCATGACACCCCATCGGCCTGGTCTCAGCACAGTGATCTTCCCCTTTTCACCCTGTACTGTGGCCTCAGAGATGTGGAAAACCAGATTTGGGAGCGGGAGGGGGGAGTATATTGATCATGCAAAGGACTCACTGGCCATCTTCTGGTACGACTCACCAGTGACTGTGAACACTGAGACACACAGGGACCACAGACACCTGCAGTGCCAACTACAGCCAGAGCCATGCTACCAGGGGTGCCGCCCTCACCCAGAAAGCAAAAGTGAGGGATGGAGGAGCAGTATCAGGCATCAATCACAGGCACAAGTGCCCTGTGTTGCTTTGAGTGGGAGCCTTTTCCTAGATGACCTTCTGTCCTATGCCTCAGTTTTCCCAGAGAGGTGTCCCAGTTTCTGAATTCACTGAGCCCCTCCCTGTCTCCCACAGTTTGTGCTGCATGAATGGAGGGGTTGTTGCTAGACAGGGCACAGCTATTTGTTTATTTTGTTGCCAGATCTGAAGACTGCTGACCTTCTCTGTTCCAGGTCTGGATGGATGCAGGCACTCAGATCCTCTTCTCTTATGCCATTTGCCAGGGGTGCCTGACAGCTCTGGGCAGCTACAACAAATATACCAACAACTGTTACAGGTAAGAGGAGCCTGGGCCTCTGGCATCCTTCTGGAAATTTGCTCGGAGACAAACAGCACAAAGCTGCGTCTGAGGCAGTCTTTGTCCCCAGGGGAGACCTTGAGTCGTGCTGCTTTGACTAACGAGCTCTTCAGAGTGTAGAAGTTGCATAGAGATGGAGAGTGGCTGAGGGAACACAGGGGCTCCAGAAAATGGCTTTAGTAGTGCTCTCCTGTGTGACGCAGCTTGGAAGAAGGATATATTGGAGAAGGGGGAGGAATAAAAATGGAGAATGTCTCCAACCACTGTGGAGACCCCATGGGCTGTTTTGACAATGTGGGTGAGCAGGGGTGGTATGGTGAGATCTACTGTCACTTGCTAGGCAGGGGAGATGGTACAAAGGAGGTGGTTGGGTCCCCTGTCTTCAGTGTTTAGCTGCCATTGAGATAATGTAACGCCACTGGCATTTTGGTCCTATCAAGGCGATTAATCAAGTCTGTCTGGCCTCCTCCTTGCCCTTGGATTACAGATCTATTTTATCCATGCCTGACGTGGAACTCAAAGCCATCAGGACCATTTCTGACACCTTCTACAGAGCCATGAGGAGTGGGGGCTTTGTTATTCCAACATATATTGCTCTGTCATTGACAGGAAAATATAATAGTACTCAAGAGACATCAATCATCTCTCCTGTTCTCAAATAGATGTTGCCATGGCTGTTGGTCAGGATATTAATACTTTCCCCTGGCTCTCTCGATATGTATCTGTCACCAGTGGAACCAGTGCCATCCTCTGATACCTCAGGTGCCTTGGTCTGGGCAGCCCAAATGTGCTGGGTCTCCACACCATCCCACAGCAGCTAATCAGGCGGGACTCCAGCATCTGGGGTTTGCAAGTGCACAGATGATTCAGGACAAACAGCATAGTTCAGTCTCCATCTGAGCACAGTTAATAAAGACAATGTAGATAAACCCTTGTCAGGTGGGGATTTTCATTAACCCATTAGTCCTTGTTTTACCAGACCTGCTGAACCTGTGTGTGTTTATGCCTTCAGACGTTCCTTTTTCTTGACTGTTTACTTTTCCAGCCATTTCCCTTTTCTAATTTGCTGGTTTCCTCATTTTCTCTGTTGTTTTTCTTATTCTCTTGACTCCTGTCAACATTTCTCTGTCATTTCCCTACGTCTATCACTGTGGCATCTTATTCACAAGCCACTGGTGGAGCCCTATGTCTCTCTTTGTGCCATATATGTTCCTATAACTCTTGAAGAGTGGGGTACAAGGTAGGTAGGCTGACTTTCAGCGCTTTTCTGAGCTTTATACTTCTACAGGAGTTCAAGAGCAACATTTCTGTTCCTTGGCCCATGCTGTCCAACTGGGGAAGCTGAGTGGGGATATGATCCCAAGTGGATCCATTCTGCTGTGGGAAACACTGTTTTCTTTCTTGTCTCCCTCCTGCAGGGACTGCATCATGCTCTGCTTCCTGAACAGTGCCACCAGCTTTGTTGCTGGCTTTGCCATTTTCTCAGTGCTGGGCTTCATGGCTCAAGAGCAGGGTGTACCCATTGCAGAAGTGGCTGAATCAGGTAGGTTTTTCTGGAGGACTTCAGAGCCAAGGCAAAACAGAAAGCCTGAAGGGGAGGGAACTTTTCTAAGGAGTGAAGCCCAGGATGTCATCTGCATCCCTTACTACTATGGGTGTCTGCAGCAAGGGAGCCATGATGAGATGAGCTTTGAAGTGTTATGTGAGCTCATTCCATGCTGAAAGCTGGTGGTGGCAGGTACCTTGTGTCACTATGATGTGGGGGGCACGTGTGGTCATCCTGTGGTCTGTTGGCAGGTCCTGGCTTGGCTTTCATAGCATATCCAACAGCAGTAACTCTGATGCCTGTGTCTCAGCTCTGGTCCTGCCTCTTCTTCCTCATGCTGATCTTCTTGGGACTGGACAGCCAGGTATGCCAAATGGCCCCTCCCAGGTGCCTGTGCCCATCCTGAGAACTCCCCAAGACCATGGGAAAGGATAAGGTGGTTCTGTACTTCATAAGGTGGTTATGTACCAGGTTTGTGGTACCTCAAATACATTCTCCACATTGTCCACAGCACTTTCTGAATGTGGGAGCTCAGAGCCAGGGATGATGGGAGGCCAGTGGTTATGTGTGCTGGCATCTCTATTTGGCATCCTTTTCCCTGTGTGTACATGAGGATGTCACAGATGCACCCCCTACCACCTCTGTGCCAGCACCAAAACCTTGCACACTGTGAAGGGGAATGGGGCTGTTTTCTCATAGCTGCATCTCACCAGAGCGATCCTGGTGTACTCTCCTCACTGGTGTGTCCATCTCTTACTTTCCCACACCCCTGTTATGCCAGAAGCAAAACCCAGCAGTGTATCTGCAGTGTGCAACCTGCATGTGATGGCATGAGGGGATCAGGGCATGTCCGGGCATGTCAGCCAGACAAGATGTCTGTTCAGGCTCTGCTTTGTAGCATCTGAGCCGCTACTCCTGGACAATGAGGTCTCTTTCCTCTGTGTCCCTGGACTAAGGTCCCATCCTGCCACATTTCACTTATGGCTGTGCTTCATGCTGGCTGGGCTGTCCTAGCAGAGGCTGATGTTTTCCTATGCACCCCATGAGAGATGTGCTCTATGGGACTGAGAGCCACACAGTGATGAGCAAGCATCCTGCCCCATGGTCAGCCCCAAAAGTCAGAAATTCACCTTTGGGACCCCTGGCCACTTTCTTCTGGGTTGTCCCAGGCAATCATGGCATATTTTACAGGCAGTCCTGCTGTACGAGGGGTGTGCTTGATGTTAGGGCTGAGCTGTGCCCCCACAGTCACCTGGCTCCCTGTAGCTTTACAGTGGCAGTGGAGCTCTTCTCTGTCTTAAGGGATCCTTGTGCCATCTTCACTGAGAAAAGAGCTACGTTAGCATCCCTAGAAGTTGCAGCTGCCCCTTGGTTGGAAGCAAGACAGACAAAAAGAGAAAACAAAAAAAGTAAGGATTTTGGTGGCTAGAGGGAAAAAGGACAGTGAGAGGGAATGTGTGCTAGGGGAAGGGGAGACGCTAGTTTTTCTAACCTGTCTTCTTCTGCAGTTTGTCTGTGTGGAAAGCATGGTGACAGCCCTCATTGACCTGTTCCCGGGAGCGTTTCGGAGGAAGGGACGTCGGGAGCTGCTGATCCTGGCCATTGCAGTCATATGCTACCTGCTGGGCTTGTTGCTGGTCACTGAGGTAAGTCAGGAGTAGCTGGGATACAGCTGAGCCCCAGAGACCCTGCTAGACTGCTCTGGAGGAGTGGGGAGAGACAGCAAGTTCATACTTGATGCTGGTAATTATCTTTCATTTCAAATGCATTAGCTGGCGTGTCTCACAGCCGATGCAGCCCTGTGTGACGCTAGAGTCCTTGCTAGAGCCTTCCAAAGAGACAGTCATGAGGCCCAGAGAGGCTGCCTGACATACAGATGTGTGCAAATACCAGGCATGGTGGCTAAAACAAGCCCAGCTGCACAGGCAAAAGCTCTTCTCAGTGCAGTGGCCATTTTCTGGCTGCCTTCCACAAGAAGCAGAGCAGTGGCCAGGAAGGCCAAGGGTAATGGCTGCACCGTAACCCTGCCCGAACCAGTGGGGAGCCTGTGATCCTGGGAACCAGACACAGCAGAACTGTGCCGGTGCAATGCTACGTGCACAGTGTTTGCCCTGCTCTGCAGCTACCTGCCATGCACCGCTCCCTGCACAGTGGTGTGCTGTGCTATGTGTCCATACTGCACACCTGAGTGGAGGTCTTAGCACTCCTCTGTGTTGCCTCCATGTGCTGTGTAGTGGTAGCTAATTCCTGCTAAACCTCTTAGGCACTGTTGAATGATTCTTCAACAGGATCCTGGCTAGGGAATTTGCTGAAGTCAGCTCTCACTATGACTGAGAGAGATTTGAGTGAACCTGTGGTAAGGGGTCTCATGGCTTTTGCATGCCCCTTACATGGAAAAATCTATTCCCATCATTGCAGGATGTCACCTCATATGTGGTAGAATGAAAGGGTAACTGCTCTGCTACTCTGGCAGTGTCTAGAGCCCTTCAGCAATATTTGAAAGCACCTGCTTGACTTTTATTGGAGGGGCTTCTTCTCTGAGAAAACAGATAAAAGTATGAGAGAGGGATCATCCACTGACCTGTAAGAGGTAGCTGATGACATCTATGTCAGGCTCACCTGGAAGGCAGGTGCAGAAGCAGAGCCACATGCCTCTGCTGTCACAGGACCCAGACCTTGAGTGATATATAAAGATGGATGGAGCTAAAATGAGGTATTTGAATGTCCTGATCCTCAGGATCCTGATTTCTTGTGTGCAGAGTTCTGCACTGCTACATGGTATTTTGAAATGATGCTGGAAACTTGCTAACTGATTTCAGTCAAACAAACTGGCTCCTGCTTCTATGAACATAGACACCCACTAGCCCAGCACTGTCATAAAATGGGTATGAAATTCTCTCCTGCCACCAGGCCTGACTGTCATTTGGGGACAGAATGTGGGCATCCCTAAGAGAAGGCTCTTCTCCTTCTCCCACCTGCTCTAGGTGTAGTGTTTCTGCTGCTATTCTTCCACTTGCCTCAGTAACTTTTTCTCACATGGAATAGTCCTGCCATGACTTTCTCTTCTCTACCTCTTCAACAGGGTGGGATGTACATCTTCCAGCTCTTTGACTACTATGCTGCTAGCGGCATGTGCCTGCTCTTCCTGGCCATTTTTGAAGTCATATGTGTTGGATGGGTGTATGGTAAGTGGAAGACAAAACCCTGTGTTGCTCTTTCTCAAGGCAAGGATAATGGGTTGAGAAGTGGGAGTGGGCAGAAAAGATCCTTAGGTGGCAAAGAAATGTAATTACCTTCTTTCTTGTCTGGTTCCCAGTGTGTTTACTCACCATGTTTCTGAATTGCTCCACAACTAGAGTAGGAATGTTTTTTCCCCTCTCTGAATGTTCCTCATGTTGAACTACCTTGCTGCTCTTCCCATCTGCCTTTTGAGTTACAAAATCAGCTGTAGAGGAGAGACTGCTCTTCTTTGGTCTCTGTTACTGTCTGCTTACATTCTGCCTTTGGATTAGTCCTGTCAATTAATTTAATGGAAAATGCTGGGATGCAGACTTGCTGTATGTTACTTCTCTGATGATACTCCTGTTTGCGCGGGCTGTGATGACACTCTTAAAAGAAATGGGAGGGACTGCTTAGGTTTTTAGTAAAGTCTGTAACTAAACTACTGAGGAGCAGGATTAAACTGAGCTCCACAAATCATGAGAAGGAAACCAACTGCTTGTTAGCCTGTGCAGTAAGAAGAATGTTGCATGATATCCTACAGGAGATATCTTAGCTGCTGAAAGGTGCCTGAGTGCATAGGAAGCAGTTCATCCCCTTGAAGCTTGTGTGGAGGCTGATGGTTTTTAGGCAAAGGGTCTATTTTTGTGTGATGCAGAGCAGCTGCTCTCTCTCTTTAGTGTCATGGAACGCAGTGCCTGTAAGTGTCACGCAAAGCTATAGCAGATGCCAGCTTAGACCAGACCCTGGACATCCCACAATCAGCACCTGCTGGCTCCTAGCTACACCAAACAGCATGGCCATCCTAACTGAAGGAAAAGATTGCAGCCATGGGCATCTCGTTGTGTCTCTTTCAGTGGCCAGAAGTGGATGGTCAGGAAAGTTCATAATAGCAGAAAAAATTAGCAATGATACTTCCTGTAAATATTCTTCCAGCTTCTAACAATTTATTATGGTGCTGGCGATGATTGTCAGCAATGAAAAACACAGAGAGAGGGGTTTGGTTTTGGAGCAGCTTCTTCTCTCTAGTTCTTTTTTTCCTCTTTTTTTTTTTGTTTACACTCTCTCACAGTGCTCCTTTTATTCTCTCCTTTTACAAAAACAACCCTGCCAGGTGTCGCCGACCAGGATTCACGAGATCCTTGCCACTTTGATGTTTTATGTTCTCACAGGTTCTCTCCATTCTCGTGACTGTTTCCAGTCCCACCCCATGTGCATACAGCCAAGCTGTGTTCCGCTGTAAATACATGCTCTTTCAAACATCAAAAGGCATTATCCCAGGAGTTAGAATGCTCCTTTTGAATCCTAATCAGCAGGATGACTGGCTCCACTCATTCCTACATTATGGAATCATAGAATGGTTTGGGTGGGAAAGGACATTTAAAGATCCTCTAGCCCACTCCCCCAGCTGTGGGCACGGACATCTTCCACTAGACCAGGTTGCTCAAAGCCCTGTACAAGCTGACCTTGGATGCTTCCAATGATGTTGCCCAGTTTCTCTGGGCAATCTGTTCCAGTGTTTCACCACCCCAACAGTAATTAATTTCTTCTTAATATCTAAATCTACCCTCTTTCGGTTTAAAAGTGTTACCCCATGTCCTGTCACTACAAGTCCTCGTAAAGATCCTCTCTCTCTTTCATACAAGGTCCTTTTATATGTCTGAAGGCCACATCAAGGTCTTTCTAGAGCCTTCTCTTCTCCAGGCTGAACAAGCCCAATTCTCTCAGCGTGTCTTCACAGGAGAGGTGGACAGCTCTGATCATCTTTGTGGTCCTCCTTTGGAACCACTCTAACAAGTCCATGTCCTACTTGCGCTGGCGTCCTGGACTCAGATGCAATACTCACCTTGTTGCTCAGAGATTTACAGAAACAGAAAGAAAATCTGTTTATTTCTCTTGTGTTAATTTTCCCAGTTGGCCCATGTAGGCATTTATCATCCACAAAATCCTGCAGCAAGTAGCTCCATGGCTTGGTCAGTTATTGTGTGGGGAGTCACTCTCTTTTTCTTGTTTTGAATCTGCCACCTGTTAATTCCCTTTGGTGTCACCTTTGTCTTATTTTAGAGGCAGCAGTGAGCAGTCAGTCCCTGTGGGGTCTCTTTGGTGCATGCAGTTTTACAGAGGTCACGTTGTCTGTAGCGCAGTGGCTGATGAAGGGGTTGTCAGTTTCCCCAAGTGCCTCATGTACAGCAGAAGCCAACTGCAAGTGTGGGTGGACTCCCCTTTTACTGATATGGGAGCAAGCCCAGCTGCTTGGGCTTGACCTCGGGGGAATACAAGAGAAGATCTGCGAGACAGATTTATTCTAGAGAGATTTCCTGCATGGGGAGCTCACCTGGGAGCTTGCAATACCAAATCTTGGCCAGGTTTTAATTTTCATCACTGTGCTCAGTTACATTAAGCTGAATTACACTATAATCCATAGAACGCCCCCTCTACCAGTTTTACAGTCCCACAGGCTATATGCCTTTTCTGATGACCCATGGAGAATAACAGTGGCAGACAATGAGCAGCAGGAGAGGTGATGCTGCCACAGCAACCTGGAAAGAGAGATGGAGCAGCTGTGGACTGAGAAATGGCCCTTTCCTCCACTGCTGTGGGTTCATTTGCCCCACTCCACAGGATCTCACCCTCTTGATGATCTGGTTTGCATCCATGGACTGATTCTGGTCTGAAATGTACTCAGAGGGCCAAGGTGGGGCATCTTAGTGAAAAAAAAATGTACCTGGTGCCAATCAATTTGCTTTTTTTCCAGCCTCAGAATTGGCAGGGCTGAGCCTCTTGCTTACACTGTGAAGAATTACAGCATTTTTGCTAACACAAATATGTGTTCTGAGTTTCCCCTCTCCCAGCACATACGCCAACCACCCACCACTTGGCAGCTTCCCTCTGCTGCCAGGCATCTGCTCTTGCAAAGATCTGAGAATTTCCTTGCAGACCCCTCCCTGCCTGTGAAAGGATCGCGCAGCATCGGGGCTGCTGGTCACGTTCCGTGGAGGGTAGTGCTTGGAGGGCTTCTGACCCCTTCTCCTCTCTTCTGACTGGGACAGGCAGCCCTTGTATAAGCAGGCATGGGGTTTTGAGCACTGGGATTCACAACATGATGCCACCAAAACGTGCTGCAGGGAGGATATTTTCCAGGCAGTCACAGCACGCACATTAGGATTAGCTGTTCCAGGAGAAAGCAAGCGCCTCCATCACTGCAGGAGAGCCAGAGCTGAAACCGTTAGGACTGTTTACAAAGCTAAAGCAAACTGATGCCAGTGGGTACCTGTGGGTGGCCCTAGGGTGAATCCATGTTGTGCTGGTATAAGTCTTTCTCTCACTCCCTTGCTCACATGCAGCGTGGCTCCTTCTGCAGCCTCCTCCTGCCTAGATCCTGCCTGTTGGGCTTGCTCTGGCTGCGTGTGCTTTATTTTCTTGGATGCACCGGTTACAAGCAATCTTGCACGCTTGTTTATGGGCCATAAGGGGCCAACTCTGTGCAGCTGGTACCCAAAGGGTGCACAGTTGTTGCGGGGCCAAAACACCTCTGCTGCTGGCATTTTGCACAGGTTTGGTGCAGGTGTTGATACCTCAGGTTTCAGAGAGCCAAGGAGTGGATACAAGATTCGTGCTATGGCATAGAGCCAAAGCCATGACCTATTAAGGTTCCACGGATGAAATTTGGTAAGGATGAATGGGAATACATGCAGCTTGGGAGGAAAGCAGTTAAAAGAGAGGGCTTTTTCGTAGATTCCTAACTAGCATATCTGCAAAACTCACTGGGTATTGTAAATATAGTCTTTGTCCCTTTCAGTTTAGGTGTCGCTTGCAGTTGTTACAAGCTGCATAAAATGAGAAGAGGTCCATAAGAACAAGGCATAAGGATGTAAGAAAACCTCTGGTTGGGTGCATGTGAAATTCACTCCCATGAATTTATGTAGCAAAAGTAAATTCTTTGTCAGGGGCTTGAAGATATATGGGATTGGTTAGCACAAGTGATGTGGTGCCAGCACATGTGGATAACTGCCCCGTGCGTGCATACCATTCTTCCTTGTCTTGGGATATTGGGAAAAATAGCAAACAAATTTGTTCATTCCAAAAACAAATATCTTTGGGGAAATCGTTATGGTTTATGTAATCCTTCTAAGTGCTTGGAAGGAAGGGGGACTGCACTCATCCTCCAGCTTCTAATTTGCTCCAAAAGCCAACGGTGAGTGACTGAACTGATGACTTCTTAAGCTTGATTACTTTTTCATCTGCCTCCAAAACATGGAACATGTAAAAACCTCCTGTTTGTATACTCTGTGAGGATGTTCGTGTCAGTCCCCATTGCATTTCATCCTATATCCTACTGACTGCTGCAGTGGCTGTCGAAATGCAGACCTGGATGTTGTACTACAGAGAAAACGCTATACTACAGAGGCACACCATTACCAACAAAAGCTTGGCGTTGTTTTCTTGGTGGAGGATGGATGACTGTTGTCTTTGTTTGGCATCTTTGTATTTCTTTAACTGCTATGTCTCTTCCACTAGATCCTAGATCCAAATTTGCAGTGAAGCTTTGTCTTCCACAAAGTTTTATTATGAATGAAATTATCCATTTATCGGTGCCTAACATCATGGTGTGTTTCTGTGGAAACACTGTATGCTATAAGGGACTGCGCTATGCTTATATTCTAAACTGCAAGTTGCATCATTTATATCTCTCTCCTTTTTTTCACCCTGTGGAAGATTTTGGCTTTTTGGTAAGATAAATTTTTACACCATCTCCCTTTCATCCCCAGTATGTTTTCAGAACTTCTATCTGAAGCCTCATGGTATTTACAGCTTGGAAGTTTCAGGGTTCTGTAGGCTGGGCTCCCCCACAAGACCGTGTGTGTCCCCTGATGAGCCACAGCTTGTTGCCTTTGCTTGAGGCTACTTGTTAACTTGCCAACTCAGGATGGAAACCATGAGGTGTTCAAAGAACCTGCCCTCCCCAGCCTAAATACTTCAAAAAGCTGAGTTTAGAAGAGGTTTCCTGTGAACATTAGTCATGGGATATAGAAAATAATGCAGAGAATTACAAACCAGAAAAGTACACGTCATGTGCTTTTCTAGAATTCATATATTTAAAGGAAACATAATACAGCATTTTAATTCTAAGACATAAAAAGCACAAACCAAAATAAAACTCATCAAACCCCGAACACCTGCAAGTGTGGCCAGTCCTCTAGGATACATGAATACATTTTGCCCAACCCAGCCTGCTGGTGTGAAGATGCAAAGGAGCAAGGTCTTACCATGCTTGCAGGTGGGAACTGTGGCATGACCTTCAGTTCCCAGCAGGATAAACATCCCTGAAGGCAGAGCCCTTCTTTATCAGCTACACCCTGTGATTAAACTACAAGAAGACAAATATGGTATGATTTAATCCCAGAAGTGCTTAGTTGGTAATGTCTATGGACATTAATATCTAAATATGGACAATCTAGCTCAATTTTTTTGGTCTAATATTGTTACTGTATTGTACCTAGAAAGTACCTTTGGTTAGGAAGAAGTTAATGCTTCTTATGAATTACTTCGATTCTTCTTCATTTTACATCTCTTTTTGGCCAACATTAGGCTGTTGTTCCTTTAGGACATCTTGGAGCTTACTTCAAGGTTTGCTGATGTCCATTGGCATTAGACCTTTTCTTCTGTACGCCAATGCATGCATTTCCTCTTTGTTCTTTGGGTTGGGACAAGACAACGGATAGGCTCTGTCCAGTAGCAGGACTTTTAGATGCTCTTCAGAGGTATATCCTGCTCTGGCACACCATGAGATTCAGGTGGGTCCTACATATTGTGAACAACATAATCTAGTAAGTGAAACTAATGACCAGAGAAGATCATCAGGCATCCCCAGGACAGCTCCCATTGGACAGCACAGCAGCACTTGCAGATGGAAGATCTGGTTTCCAGCAGATTTTGGATTGCCAGGTGTTCTAGGTTTATGCCAAAAATAAAATATACCATGGAAAGCAGGCTCTTCATGATAGGAAATGCCCAGCTTAGTGAGGATTCTTGATGTGATTTCCCTGGTTTGCCAATCTGGTTGCAAAGAGAGTGTTTTGTTTGGTGTCCCCCACTCTCTTTGATCCTTTTAGCACTCTGGGCTCACACAGTGCCATGTGTTCCACCTGCAAGAGCTTTCCCTTGCTGACCTATAAACTAGGCACCCTTCCTTGCCTTCTGTTGGACCATATGAGTGCTTAGTGGCACATGGGCTGCACCTTCTCACTTACAGCTGCTGCCTCTCTTGTCCAAGGGACAGAGCATTTTTTCCATGACAAACTTTCTGATAACTTTTGGCTGAAGTTAAAAACCTCCCTCTGTCTTTAGCCAGAGATGGGTCTTTACAACGTCAGAAAAGCTGGTTACCTGCTGCTATATTATTAGGATAGCTGTGGTCTGGCCAGGAGTAATCACTAAGGATAAAGAAAGTGAGATCTGATGTGTGTAGTGGTTGAAGGAAACAGTGATCTGACCTCTGACGTTGTCTCTATGCTGGCTGATGGCCAAGGTGCCAACCGCTTCTACGACAACATTGAAGACATGATTGGTTTCCGGCCGTGGCCCTTGATCAAGATATGCTGGCTGGTGTTCACGCCGGGTCTGTGCTTGGTAAGTGGAGTTATGACAACATGGCATATTGCTCTGGGTCCCTGGGTTCTCAGTAGAAAAGGTTGATTTGTCTTCAAGGCGCTACTGTAATTTTTTTCCAAACTGCTGTGGAGAAGCAGAAGGTTGCCCGTGGGTGAGACGGCAATTTATTTCTTTTATAGAGCCTTATATTTACCTGGAAAATTAATTGAGCCTGAAAAGCCACTTGTTTACTGTGAAGGCAAAGGCAATGTCTGTGTTTTCTGCTCCTCAGGCCGTCTTCTTGTTTTCCCTGATCAAGTACAAGCCCTTGAAATACAACAATTCCTACATCTACCCACCGTGGGGCTACGTGGTGGGCTGGTTGATGGCACTCTCCTCCATGGTCTGCATTCCTCTTTACGCCATCTTCATCCTTCTGAAAACCAAAGGACCACTGAAGCAGGTACTGGTCACTGGGTGGGTTGCTGCTGCTTCCCCCAGACGGCTCATGGGAAGGGCCCCAGGGAAGATGCACATAGCACATTTCTCCTCTGAGAAGGCAAGGGAGGGTGAAGTTGGCCCTTCCCCAGAATGCCCTGTAGCTCTTGTTGCAATTTGGAGGGCTGTGATTGTCCCAGCACAGCTCCCAGTGTAATCACCCAATGTCCAGAATATTCTGTGACCACCATGCTTGGTGCAATATTTAGACATACGCAGAGTGTCTCAAACACTGGCTTCATTGGATGGCAGAGGACCCCCTCAGTGAGGGCTACTCAAGGCCACAGGGTGATTGGTATGGTTGATGGTTCAGGTGGTCCTGCTGGTCATGTACATAAAGAAGGCATGCCACCACCTTTGTCTCCTCTTCTGTTACTGACTGGCGTCAGTGCAAACCAGGTGCAAAAATAGGATCTGTTTTGCCTTTACTTCTTGTCCCTTGCCCCTACTCTCCTTTTAGTCCTGCGTCAGGACCATGTTATTTTCTCTGAAGAAATTACCCATGGTTACTAAAGAGGGCATGCTCACAGAGCTGTTAAGGGCTACCCTGTGCCATGCCCAAGCCTGTCTTCTTTCAGTGTTGTAGACACCTTGTCATAGTCTTAGAAAGAACTGTGTCTAGGAAGTGTTATGGAGATGACACCCTACTTGACCCAGAAAAAGGAACTGAGTGATGCACAATTTGCATATAAATTTCTGTACAATTTTCCTTCTGGTCCTTCCCCATCCTGTCTGGCTGCAGGCTCATCCGCAGCTGGCTGGGGAGGGGAGCAGGTGAACAGTGGATGGGAGCATCCCTGTGGCTGTGGTGTACATGTAACAGCCGCACTGTGGGGTCATGGGGAAGAGGTCCCTGCATTGCCAACACAGCCAGGGATGGGCTGGGTGCAGGATGTCCTCGTTGGCTCCGTTGCCTGAAGGAAGCTGAATGTGTGCCCATGAAGTCTCCTATTTACTGGCTAGGGAATGTGACTTAACAGGCAGTGACAGGAGTTGTGGCAGGGCTGGTTAATGCCCATCTCAGGCTCAGGAGATGATAGAGTTCAGTGGAGCAGTGAGCAGCTCATAAGCTATGCAGGCAGGAAGGTGGAGAAGTATGATTCTATGAAATTGTTCCTGTTTAGCTGTCTTTGGCCCTTGGGCCTCCTGGTTCCTGTTGGTGGCCAATGAAGAAATGACAAGGCTAGGAGGGTGCTTGGAGCTGCACACCTCTCAATATGAGGAACTCCAGGTGAATCTTGTGCCAAAGTGCTGTGGTATGATTTACGCCAAGTTCAGATCTTGTGTCCTGCCTCTTACGGCCCTCTCTGTGCTCAGGGCCATTTAGCAGTAGCACATCTGTCCTCTCCCATGGCTGGTTTGAAGAGTTTGACTGGGTGGCTGACAAGTCTGACTCCACACAGCTCAGAGGTTTCATATGTCTAAATGAGGTCTTGGAGCTGTCAGTGAAGTAATTGCTCAAATGTCCTGCCTGCCAAACAAGCACTTTCTCACCTGTTGTGAAGTGCTTGGAGCCCTTGAACTGAAATGCTGCTGTTCTGAGTAGTGTTACTGCTTATTTTGCAGCACATCCTAGCAATAGATTTGGCCAGTTTCAGATGGAGGATTTTTCTGTTTGCCCTGGTTTAAATTATATTAGTTACAATTTCCAGGGATTTCTCAGTTATACCTGTATGATAAAACTTCCAAGGATGTGGTTTAGGTGTGGAGGAAGGAATCAGCTGCTAACCCTGGGTTGATTCAAGGGAGAATATAAGCCAACCACACTATACTATCTGGAATAGTTGCACCTGTTTGAAAAACAGGTTTACTCAAAATATACCTGTCCTGGTTTCAGCTAGGATAGTTAACTTTCTTTCTAGCAGCTGGTGGAATGCCATGTTTGGGAGTGAGGATGGGAGCAGTGCTGATAACACACGGATGTCTTAGTTGTTGCCAGGCAGTCAAGGCATTTTCAGTTGTTCATAATGCCCTGCTAATGAGGTCACCCAGGAAGCTGGGAGGGGACACAGCTGGGACAGGTGGCCCAAACTGGCCAAAGAGGGTATTCTGTGCCAATTATGTCATGCTCAGCATAAAGGAGGGCTGGTGGCAGGTGGAGCTTATAGCTCCAGGACATGCAGTTTTTGGGATACTCCAGTTTCAGGACAGCTCTGAGCTGTGTGGCCCGAGTTGTGTGGTTCAGTGAGAAACTGCATTGTGTGTCACCAATTTTGTATATTTTGCTATAAAAGTCCTATAATTGTTATTTCTCTCTCTGCTGTCCCAGTAAACTGTCCTTATCCACGAGGTTTGCTTTTCGGGTTTTCTTTTCCCCTTCCCCCTTTTTCCCCCCCAGAGAGGGCGTCTGTGTGGCGCTCGGCTCCTGGCTGGAGGTACAACCACGACAATACCTGTTCCCTTTTTTCCAGTCATATCCCAGAAACATAGTGAATTAATTTCCAGACACAGATGCTTCCAGGAACAGTGCCTTTCAACTGAATACTGCAAACCATTCACTGAAAGCAAGTTTGTAATTGGTAATTATGATCGGTCACTGCAACAAACTGATTCCCCTTTTTACACTTGACTGACAAAGAAACACAAATGTTGCTTCCTAATGCATCTGATTAAGACAACTCAAGCTCCAAAGACTGAAAACTCACAATGAACTGCTCACAGAGCAGCTGCAGGCCAAGGCTGATTTCAGAAATCATGGGGCAAATAGTTCTGAATAAATGAGCAAAATCCAGGATTCTGGCAGGCACTTCACAAGAAGTGGAAGGACTGAAATGAATCCAAGAAGTCATGGATGATCAGCCTGCTTTGCAAGGGAGGAGCGTGTACTGGGCAAAACAGCTTGCGATGGAAAAAGTAATTGTGAAAGTCAGTGTTCAGCAGGGAAGTGATACACTGGCCCATGGACCTAGGCAGGTGGCTGCAGGACACTGCTTTCAGAGGAGCCTAGGTGCTCAGGAAGGTGTGCGGTACCATAAGGGCTTTAAAAATGAGATGAGAAATGCCAGAAATTCACAGCAGTTATCTTGGTGGGCCAGGCCTTTTGCGCAAAGAACTCCAAGTTGTTTGCATTTTATTTTAAAGATAAATGTTTCCAAAGCTGAGACAACACTAGCATACATGTGTGGAACAGCCTGTGGCACCAGCCACATTGCCTGGGGCTGTCTGGCTGTGAGAGGGGAGCTGGGATGTTTTTGGGACAGGAACCAGTCTGCAGAGGGACTGATTTACTAGAGAAGTGCCCCCTGAGGTAGCATCTGCCATCCTGTTTTGCGCCACAGCAGGAGATGCCCAGCCCTTTTTGGTGGTCAGACCATTTGGAAGGCTCAATGGCTCTCACCAAAGTCAACAAGAAGCACAGCTGCCTGGTATAGGAAAAAAAACCCCAAGGGGGCTTTATCGTGTTTTTTTCCATGACCACAGAAAATGTCTGTGGGGCAAATCACTAGCATCCTTCATAGAATCATAGAATGGGTGAGGTTGGAAGTGACCTTTAAAGGTTATCTAGTCCAACCCCTCTGCAGTGAGCAGGGACAACTTCAGGAAATCAGGTTGCTCAGAGCCCCATTAAGCCTGACCTTGAATATCTCCAGGGATGGGGCCTCCACTACCTCTCTGGGCAACCTGTGCCAGTGATCCACCACCCTCATATTGAAGATTTTTTTCCTAATGTCCAACCTAAATCTACCCTTTTCTAGTTTAAAACCATTACCCCTCATCCTATTGCTACATGCTTGCATGAACAGCTCTTCCACACCTTTCTTATAGGCACCTTTCAGGAACTGGAAGGCCATTATAAGGTCCCCCCAGAGCCTTCTCTTCTCCAGGCTGAACAACCCCAACTCTCTCAGCCTATCTTCCTTCCTTGCTTCTGTAAACATGTCTGTGAGGAGCCCTGTACATTGGTTTGTCAGTCCACGGCCCAGGTTTGAGCCCAGAGGTGGAATAATTATCATGGAGAGCAGGCTCACTTGAGCTGCTCTCCTTCCTCTCCCTTTCACAGCCATTCAGCAGGATAGGAGTGGGTAGCCAGGAGCATTAGCTCTCTAGATGCCTTTGCCCCCAGCAATGGTTGTAGATCACTATTGGGTGTCTGTTTATCAGCTTAATTAACAGAGACTTCCTCTCTGCAGAGGCTAACACAGCTGATTTCCCCGGCAGAGGATCTGCCGCAGCCGAAGAAGCACATGGCGAGTCTGTCTGAACTGAAGCACAAGGGATGGTCCCCCCCGGTCCAGGAGGTGCTCAGCATCACAGAGAGAGAAACTCACTTCTAAGGCACTTGGGGATGTCTTCTGCATACCATGGACTGATTTGCTTTCTCTTTCCAAAGTGGTTTCTTTTCTCTCCTGGGCTCTTCCCTTCTCTCCTTCATGTTTGAGACAGAAGCATCTGGGACACCCTCTCCTTCCAGCCAGCTGGTTGTACCTGCCAGGGACAACATTTCTTTTGATACCCTAGGGATAGCTCTCTTTTGTTAGAAGTGTGCTCCATTACTGACACTGGTGGGGAAGAGAAAAACAATGTATTAACAAAAACAGAAAAGGAGGTAAAAAAAAAAAAAAGAAAATAAAGAAAAGTGGCTGAGTGGGAAACCACAGTGATGACAGAGCAGATAATCATGGTGTGCAGGAGCAAAGTTAGGGATGTAAAGGCACAAAAAGATGGAGCGTTAGCTCAAGGAATAAGTAAGTTGTCTCAGAAGTACATAAGAAGCTGCAGGATGACAAGGAAAGTGCATTACTAGGTCACAAATGTACAAGGGAGAGGGAGCCAGGCAATGTTAAAAAAAGGCTGCGGTGTTAGTAGTTACAGCTTCAGCTGTCACTGAAAGGGGTACTTGTTGCAATCATAGTTATTAATGATGGATCTCAAAGCTGTGTCAGGATGGAAAAGGGGTGAGAAAAAGTTATCTAGCGGAGTCACGCTTGGTCAAAACTACACGACCCAGTGAAAAGACACCCGAGAGCGGAACAGCTGAATATTTGACAGTTCTTTCATAAAATTCACGGAGTGCAGGAAAAGTCCCAGAGCAGTTGATAAAAAAAATGAGCTGCAACAGAGCAGGGAGAAATGAGACCCTGGGGGCTGCACGCCCACGAATTTGATGGCACTGCAGGGGCATTTTGTAGAGGAATTAATGACGGAGTCGATGGACCTGATTCCGTGCTGCAGAGCAGCTTTGAGACAAGGGTGGGAGAAGGATTGCACTACCTCAATTTTGCTGCAGATGACTGCTCGGGGGATGGGGAAGTCATAATCGGGCGCAATAATCATAAGCTCATGCAAGACAAAGTGATAATTAATAGGTATGATGGGTTCAGTTGAAGCAGACTGTGTTGAATTAAAGGCCTCTAGTTGCTAGTGTAATCATGAATGTGAGGGGATGGCTGGGAGGGATTGCGCTCAGATGCAGCGTTTGGTGCGATGCCACACAGCTCTGTCCTGTGGAGGCTGGGGCTGTCAAACTCCCTGCCAAAACCTGCTTGAATGCCTATCAGAATTTCATGGTTAAAACCACAGGAGAAGACAGTAGCAGGATCCCCGTGGGAGCTTTGCTGTGGTTGAGGGCGTACGCGCCAGTGCATGGCTGTATGGGAAGAGTAGCGCATCAAACCAGCCCAGAGAATGGCCATTAAAAAGAATCAGAGATGCCACAGGCTCCTTTCCCTTGTTCCTCGTTCCAAGTAATTGCTTTTCCCTGTGCTATGTGGAGATAAACCACCAGCGCCGAAAGTAAGCAGGAAAATCAGGCCTCATCTGTGCAGTGCAGTACCTATTCCAATTGCTATGGGAACCTTATCTTTTGCAGTTTCCTGTGAGTTTAACTGGTGAATTAGCATAGGACAATCTTTTCCCCATTTAATTTCCTTTCCTTTACAAACTAAAAACTAAAAGCTGTTGGTGAAATGAACACTAGAAGTCAAGTATCAAAAATTTGTACCTCTCGGGGACATTATCATTTGATTGGAGATGATTTACTGTAAAAGGCAGAGATAGCTGGCAAACCTCATTCTTGTTCCCTCCCTGCAAAGGACTGCAACACCACGGAAGATACCATTTACTTTATTTTTTAAAGAGCTAAATGTCACTTTGCAGCAATAATCATACGAGGTGCTTAGCATCTAGAGGCTTGCAGTCAGGCCTCAGGGTAAGTATTTCGGTGGGGGTTTTTTCCTCTCCCTCCCAGCGGTGCTGCTCACAAGTGGGGGCTGCTCCTTGCAGCGAGTCTCTACATGCAGCTGGAGCTTGGCTGCCACCAAGGAGCAGGAATGCCAGGTGGCATAGCCCAGCCAGGCGGAGGAATTGCCTGTGTTGGGTGCCTACTGGGTGCTTGTTCTGTGGCTGCTTCCCCAAGCTCGGAGTGGTGGCAAGGCCGTGCACCAGAGATTCGATTCCACGCAGGGGCTGCAGCTACCTTGTCAGCACCCGCGGTCAAAATGGCGGTATTGGTTTAATCAGGGAACCTGCTCTCTCTTCCAGCAACAGAAAGGAAAGTTAAAGGACTGAGACTTGGGGTTCAGATTCAGTCTTACCCCCACTAGCATGGGTTTCTTGTACAACCTTTGTGATGACATTTAGCCCTCTTGCTCCTGCCACCATGCCTTTGAGATGTAAGGTAGTGTCGTACTGCCAGAGAAGTCGTGGAGATGTGTTCACTCCTTTTTCTCAGGTACTCAGACAACACTGAAAAAATTCCAGATAGAAATAAATCACTTCTCAGTTTTGAGGAGAAACATGGGGATGTGTTATTGAAAATAAATACTGCATGAACCAGTTCCTCCATTGATTAGGTATAATCCAATAGTAGCATCCCACCTCTGCCAGGAAGCAGCATATTTTAATGAAGTCAAAGGAGGTGTTGCTGTCCCTGTTGAAACCAGTTATGAAATTCCTAGGATGATAAAACTAATCCAGATTCTTTGGATGGGATTGGCAGAGTCTCAAGAAGTGTAAGGGAAAGCTCAGTGACCTAGGTACACCCAGCTGAGAAAACGAGAAAATGCCACCAGTGGCTGTTCTTTCCTACGGGACCCCAGCATGCAGGCATAGTTAGGAACCAAGAAGTGGTTTGCTAAACTTACACAAACACCTCAGGCATTGCTGCATGGATAGGACAGATGTGATATCTCCATCAGGACCTGGAAGTGGTCATTTCTAGAGACCTCTGAGCCTGATGGGAAGCTGTTTATTTCCTGCGCATCATCAGGGTGTAAATACAGTATTGAAGAGATGGTATGGGGAGGAAGGTGAGATTTTGTTCCCTTGTAATTGTTGATAACATGCCAAGATTTCATGTATTTGATGCTGAAGTCCAGGAGAAGTTAGAGGTGGCCATACTGTGCTGATCTTCCTGGTTGGAGGAAAACCAATGCTGTATGTAGAAGAAAGGACAGGTAACTGTTAAGCACCTAATTATAACTTCTGGGTTTTCAGGGTTGTTGTCATTAAAAAGGCCGATTTCACTCCTTTCTCTAGAAAGGAAAGACAAGATTATAGTTTGTTAAAGAAGAAATCAAGCTAAAAGGGTCTTGTATTTTCCTTCTCCGTTTTTGATTCTGTTTCTTTCCTTCCCAATTTTGCTAATCCTTCACCCTCAGCCTTCCCTACCTTCTTCCATTGACAGTTGCAAAAGGAAATAATAACTGAAAACTTGTCCTGTACAAAATTTGAAGAAAGAAAGAGAAAACAAATGGCAAACAAACCAAACAAGTTGTTGAGTTGTTTTCTTCCTCCACTCCCTGCACTGCTCATCCACCCTCCCAGCCAGAGAGGTTGTGTCCATCCCTGCATGTACCAAACAAGCCCCTTCCCTTGCTTTTCTGGCAAGTTTCTTTTTCCCAAAGAGAAGCGTGTCATTCCTGAGCCTCCTCCCTTAGATCTTTGTCTGAATTAAGGTGATTTCTGGTCTGGCCGGACTGCTGTCCCCTAGACTTGGTCAGGTAGGGAGACACCCTGGTGTCTCTTGACATGGCCCCTGGGCCTCAGCCAGCTGGGGATCCATTTCCATCCCGGCCCTGGAGGGTGCATTCAGGGTCTGGAGGACTCATAGCAATTCTTTCACTGCTACCTCTTTCCAGCATGAACTAATAAGTACTTTTTCTCATTTTCAGGATATCTTCAATTTTCATGACTCCAATCCTCAAGATAGCTTTTTGTGGGGAGGAGAATTGCAGTGGTGTTTCATTTTGATTGGAGCTCAGCTCTCAAGCCTTTCTTCCTGCCCCAGGTGACTGTGGTAGTCCTCACGAAAAGGACAGTATTTGCTGTAGCTCCCGATGAGCTAGAGGTGGACCTGTGCCCTCCCTCCAGCCCTCATCTGAGCTTTTTGGGATGAGAGCAGCTATGCCCACAATAGCCCCAGCGCAGGGGTTAGCTGCCAAGGATTGGAGTCACAGCCCCATCCTGAGCAAAGCCCTTGATTTTTCTTCAATCCTGTGCATGTTCTGCACCTTGCCAAAGGCCAGGAGAGCACAAAGGGCAGTAGAGATTGAGCTGGAGGAAACAGGGCCTCTTCATTTGTGAAAATCTTTAGAAGCGCAGGGGAGAGTGGTTTCTCAGATCTTAGGTCACATTTCTGTTGTGCAGGTTCCAGGTGCTCTGTAGTGACTGTGTGGTTTGTGCTTCCACCTGGGGACTTCCCTGAGGTAGAAATAAGAGACAGTAGCCCAGTGACTTGGGCGCATAGCAAATGAGAGCCAGGAAGAGGCATTCTGTGGTCACGAGTGCATAGAGAGCATCAGGTTGTCTTGCTGTTCTTTGCTTTATTGGTTTACATGTACAATAACCTCATTAATTAGCTAAGTGGGGTTTGAACAGGGTAAGAGGGCAATCCTGTTCATCAAAGGAGAAGACAAAATAATACAAGCTTTCAAAAAGAAAGTATGTAAATTTAAGCCTTGAGAGGCGGAGGAAGTGTGTGTATGCTGCTATCCAGTTCCCTCATCAGGGAAGGACTGGGACATTAAAGTCAAAGACTTTGTTCCTGTATCTCTGGCTGGGGCCAAGGGAAAAGATGAAAGTTGTCTGACAGCACTTAGGGGGAGTGGGGTGGAGTTTGTTTTGCTTTGTTTTGTTTTTAAACCCAGAATGAGCCCTGTCCCTGCAACTGCTCTTGGACCTGGATCCCTGCTCTGTTTTGAATCCCTGATCCATGTCTCTGCAAAGGAGGACATGTATTTTTGGAGCTGTCTGTTCTGGTTTGTCAAGCCTGTGCTTGGATGGCTGTGTTCAAAGGAAAGGGAGTCCCAGCAAGAAATGCTTTCAATGGCCATGCAAAGCCAGTTGTGGGCAACTCTGTCTTGTCTTGCTTTTGGTGACATGCCAAGACCATGCTGTGAAATGGCCTCTGGATATTTTTTTTCCTCCATTTTTCTTCTAGGCTGTAGAATATTTTCTTGCCCAGCCTGGGTTGCAGCCAGGATGGGGAGCTTCACCCCACTAGCTGTCTAGGTTGTCTGCTCTGGACCAGTGTGGCGACCAGCAGAGAGCAACACACAATTCGATATGAATTTTAGGTGAAGCCATTTTATTGGGTGAAATCACACAGATTATATACCTTTATTACTGTAAATGTGGCAAGCTAAAAAACTGCTAATTGGTTACACACACTGTTCACACCGTACTGATTGGGTAGTAATTATAACGAGTTCTGATAAACCTGTCTTATAGCTAAATATCCTTAGTTTAATGCCTAAAAGTATCCGCACACCTGCTGGTTTTGACCATCTTATTATGGTTGGTTCTTAACATGTTCCATTACTCCCAAGTACTTTCCTATAACTGCTTCTTGGTTTAGGGCAGCCTGTACCTCTATCAACAAGGCTGCTGTGTGTTGAGAATGTGATTATTAGGATCCTCTCAGCATGAGTAACTTTTCCTCTCTCATGGGAACAGAAGAATATTGTCAGGGCCTAAATCTTGGGAGAAGAGAGCTAGGATGCTAGCAGGCCTGCTGTCCTCTCCAACAGACCGGAGGCATGCTCACGCTCATTTGTTACTTGCCAGTGACCACTAGACTTTTCCAAAATACGCTTTATCGAGTGCAAGGCTTTTGTTGTACCATGGTACAGAGATTGGTCTCTGAAGAAGGATGGTTACAGCCAGCCTGGTGCCTTTCTCGACCTTGTGTTTCAATATGAAATGAAACAGTAATATTTTTCTCATAGAGGAATAAACCCACCCCCAAACAAAAAAACAAACTGTCACTTCCCAATATCCCAGAGAAGGGCCACTGCCACATTGAGCAACATGAACCTCCCTCCCCATGTACTACCTTTGAAGTGGGGATGACCTGAGAGCTGGAGCCTGGAGTTTCTCGACCAGGCTCTCCAGGAGCAGATGGCTTTGTTCTGGGAGGCTGCAAGCAGCAAACAGGTGGACGCAGGAGCTGAAGAGAAATCCCACCAGGGACAAGGCACAGTGGTGTAAATCAGAAACCCTGGCATAGCCTCTTCTGGATGGCAGGAGGCAGCCTGGCAACGGGAACCTTCCCAGTGCTGAGGCTTCATCTCAGAACTGTGGGGAAAACATATCCAGGCAGTGTTAGTTTCCTGTGTTGCACTTTTGGATGAAGTATGAATTTCCCAGACAGGCCGAGGGACTGTGGCTCCACTGGCACCAGTGGGATGAGTACATCAGTCGCGTAACGGTGAGATGGCAGTCGAGTCCTCTCTCCCACGGCCCACGCAGTCCTGTCCCATGGGTATCTGTCCCACGGGTATCTGTCCCACCACCAAGACCAAGTTCTCCCATTCCTGTCTACTTTTGTAGGGCTCATCCTTACACCTGCTGCTTAGCTAAAGCGTAAGCTACTGGCTAATTAAAACTGGAGCCTAGGGCAGCCCCTTTTTGTCCTGTCCCATAAAACTCCTTGTCCAGGAGCAAAAGTACAGGAGTGCACATCTCCACATGGGTCAGTGGTGTGGTCAGCCACAGTTTGGTTTTTTCAGTGCCTGTGGGTGGAGGACATCTGAATGCTTAAAAAAGATACTGATTTTACAGTGACAAGTTGGGAAAATGGCAGGAATTAATTTCCTTTTTCTTTTTTTTCATGAATTACCTGCCCTAGCCAGCAGTTAAAAGATCCACCTTTTAAAAAGTTACTTGGTAGCTAAAAATTTACATAATATAATTTTCAGTATGACCCCCACTCCAGCCTCTTTTTCAGTTCAAGACAGGGGTGGCATTTCCCTTGTGTTTGGGAGCGGTCAATCTCAGCCCCACTTTGCTGCTTCCCTGGTCTCCAGGCAGTTGGAGTTGGGCTTTAGTAGAGTAGGGGGCTTCTGACCTGTGTGGGTACTTCTTGGGGTGGTCTCTCCGAGTGCGGTCAGGGGAGGCAGCAGCAAAATCTTTGCTGTTTGGTCCTCAGGCTCCTGTGAGGCTTCATGTGAAGAGGAGAAAGGAGAAAGGGGGACAGTCCCTTTTAAAAAGTTAGAGATGCTGATCTGAGATGTTGTTCATCCCCACGTGAATGCGTGTGTGTCAGGGCATCTGGGGGAGAACTGTGCTTTGAGATTTTTTTGTGTCTTAATCAAATGACTGATAACTATGTTGTGACAGATACTGGTGAGTAAAGTACATTGCTGCTGGTGTTTCAAGTTTGTGAGCCTTTAAGACCTCAACTATAAGTAGGAGTCATTTGTAATCTCGGTAAAACTGTCCAAATTTCTTCCTTCTCTGGAAGGAAGGGAAGGGTGTTTTACTGACCCTGGGCAGAGGTCTCAGCAGCACCTTCTGGTTGTTCTGGCCAAAGTCCCTTGGACAGGCTGACGTACAGCACATCGAATGATGGCCAAAGCAATTTCCCACTGTCCGATTCTGTCGATAGAGGCAAATCCCCTGGGGGGTGAAACGCAATTGCTGCAAACAAGGGCTCGTTTGGGTTGTGTGCATCACATGGGCAAGCAGCAGCAAGGCTGCAGGCTGGAGACATTATCCCTTGCAGTACAAGCACCATCCCTTCCTACATGGAGACAAATGAGACTGCACCCAAGTGGCACTTTGCAGAGGAGGTGAGACTTTTGTCTTCCTCCCCTCTCTTGTCCCCAGGGCCCACATACTTCTTGTGGTGGAGCACCTGTGGTGGGCCGTGGTTACACTGCCTCTGTTGTTAACTTGCCCTCACTTGCCTCTCATGCCCAAATCTGTCCTCTTTTTCCTCCATGTCTATCACATTTTCCCCACACCCATGTGCTTTTGAGGTCAAACACAGCCACGCAATAAGGCTACTTCTCCCTGTGGGAGAGCATTGCTGTGCAGTTGCACTGGGAAGTGGCATAAGCTCTATCATTATAACTGTTCTTATGCCGATTTAAAACATCTACTGTGGAGCTTTTTATCAGCCCAAGCCTCTTAATAAAGAGGGAAAAAATCATATGCTCTCCTGGCAGAGCTATACTGATGATGTAACTAGACCTAAGGGCACATTTACTTTAAAGTGAGGTTGGTTTAACACAGTATGCGATTTCAGTTAAATCTTCCAAAGTATGTGAGGACACTTCTATTTATGTTCCATTCGCACTAATTTTAATTTATATTAAGTCCACCAGGATCAAGTTTGAGCTGAGTTGAATTTAGTGTTACTTTTCACACTGCTTTGGATGGATTGGAAGCAATAGAGCTAAATCATCACAGTCCCTTGTGAGAGCATGGGATAGAAAGACGCTCAGTTTTTTTAACTACAGTTAACTACATTTATCAAAACAGCCTGCAGACATAGGCACACTTTCATCAGCACAGCTTTGTCCACCTGTCACTCAAATGGTCTTTAAGCTGGAATAAGTGTGCTTGCAAAATGGGCTCCTCCGGTTTAATTTAGACCAATTGGTTTTGATTTAGATAGGGCAACACTGGTTGCTTATGTGTAGACAAGACCTAAGAGAGTGCTGTGCAGTGGGTAGGTACCATAACCCTGCTGTTATACAAGTCCTGCCAGAAGTCCTTCTCCCTGTGGAAATCCTGTGGCTAGCATCTGTGACAGCACTTGCTTCTGGTTCCTGGGGGCTTTTGGTGTGCTGGCCAGGAGGTGCACATCACAGGGACATCCAGTTTCACTCAGGTATTCTCACAGCAGGAGAGATAGCCAGGAAGATGAGGGGAAGGGGAGACTCTCCTGTGCTCCAAGTCTGCTCCCAAAGCCCATCATAGACAACAGTGGCACGTGTCCTCCTGGGCCCTCTGGGGCTCCCTGGGATCACTAGTGGCCGTGTGCCACCTGGACCCCAGGCATGCTTGCACTCTGAGGACTCCAGTCTTTGGAACACCCCTGGAGAAAGCTGAAAGCCTAAGGGCAGGTGCTGTACCCTTGCCAGCACTTAGACACTAACCAGTAATCAGCTCAAGAGCTTTCCGTCAGCTCTTGGGAGGCAGGTGCTAGAAATGAAACCTCACTCTTTGGAAGGGCAACTCGGGTCTGGCTTTGCCCAGCAGAAACTGAATCTGCGTTGCAGTGAGGTGCTGGAGCTGTCAGCACCATCAGAGGAACAATCTGGGCTGCCCATGAATATGGAACATCCTCAGGCACCATTGCCAGCTCTGCTGCAGCAGGAGAAGGAGTCATTGTGGCTCTAGCTGTAAACAAAAGCCACAGGCATGCTACCCTGCATGGTCATGTGTTTCTTTCCTCTCAGAAACTTCCATATATACAGCTGTCTCTTTTTCAATTAAATGGAAAAATTGGTCACACACCTAGAACCTATCAGTCCTCTACCCAAACAAACTGAAAGTGAAGGCTCTTCACAGAACGAGAGAGTAGAGAGAGTGGCACTGTGACTTCTTTAAATGCATGGATTTTATTCTAGTGGCCTTTTCGTTCTCTTCTATCTAATATTCCCCCTCCTCTCAGGACTTACCAGATTGATCTTTTTCATTTTGTGCTGGAGGAATCTTGGTCCTTCAGGTGTCACTTGCTGACCGAAAGCTCAGTGCTGATAAATCTTTAACAGAGGAAGCTTTTCTCCCAGGTGTTTCTCAAACACAAGAGCTAAGGTGAAGTGCTCAGGACAAACAACAGAAAAAACACTGATCTTAATAGAACGTAGCCATTTCACAGATGATGAAGTCTTACTGCCGGTACCTCCAGTGACTATCTTATGAGTTCGCCCTGTCTCCAGAGTATTCCAAGGGGAAAAAAAAAAACAAAAAAGGATTGGTGAGTCCCAAACAAAAGTGCTCCAACCCAATCTATTTTTCTTTTGTGGGTCACCTTTAGTCTCCTCCAGGCAGGACGTTCCTTTTCTTTTCTTGTACTTATTTTCAGTTTTGTTCTTACTATAGTTCTTTTACATTTTTTGTTCCTCCACCATGTTCTGCTTTGTTTCTGCTGCTGGCAGTGAAAGTGATTTAAAAATTCCCAGTCTTTGAAACAAGGGATCTCCAGATGAAATTGCTCCCAAGGGCTCCTAGCTGCTACAGGGGCAAGTGGCATAAATGTAGATTTAAGATCAGCAGGTGAAGGCAACTGTAAATAAAAGTGCTAGCTGTGGAAAGTATTGGACAGGTTTCCAGGGAAGAAAAGGAAGACGTGTGTCCTGGGAGCATGTCTGGCAGCTTGTGGAGAACTGTAAGTGTGTGGGGCAAGATGTCTCTCTGTGCTGTAGAACTGGTTTGTCTCACCTTGACTAGAAGTAATTGCACAAGTTGCCCAAGACTGGGAGGAGCCCCAGTTCTGGGAGCTTTCCTGGGGAGAAGAGGCTGGTGAGGCTGGGAGGTGATTATGTTACTGGGTATTAACAGCCTGGTCACTGCTGACAAAGCAATCCTTGACCCCACCTAGGGGGTTTTCAACAAGTCATCTGGTTTGGGAGTCCTGTTTAGCACCTGTGGGTGCAAGCTGGGAGGACTGAGCATGGGAATTGTCCTTCCTTACCTACCCTGGTCTTACACATTTTCTGACTATACCCTCCTGACCACCATTCACAGAAGGATCATTGAATCATCAAATCATTGAATGCATTAGGTTGGAAGGGACCTTTAAAGGTCATCTAGTCCAACACCCCTGCAGTAAGCAGGGACACCTTTAACTAGACCAGATTGCTCTGAGCTTCATCAAACCCTCCAGGGATGGGGCCTCCGTTACCTTGCTGGGCAACCTGTTCCAGTGCCTCACCACTCACACAGTGAAGAACGTCATAATGTCTAACCTAAACCTACCCTGCCTTAGCTTAAAACCACTGCCCCTCAATGGCTTGGGTGGCAGGAGTCAGACCAGATGTTTTAGTTTTTTGTGGCTGGGTTCTGGTGGAGGAGGGGGGCTGCAGGGGTGGCTTCTGCAAGAAGCAGCCAGAAGCTCTCTGCAGGCCTGAGAGAGCAAACACCAGCTGAGCTCAAGGCCGGACCTGACACTGACCAAGGCTGAGCCCATCAGCGATGGTCACAGTGCCTCTGAGAATCACATTTAGGAGAAAAAAAACCCCCATGAGCAGACACTTTTTGCCACCAGAGAAGGGAGTGAGAAGATTTAAGAAACTGTGCAGACACCAAGGTCAGTGAAGGGGCGGGGAAGGGGGATGAGGCACCCCAGGTGCCAGAGAGATTCGTCTGCAGCGCACAGAGAAGACTGTGGCAAAGCAGCCTGACCCTGCAGCCCATGGATGATGACGGGAAGCAGAGATCCCATCTACAGCCCCTGGAGAACCCCACACTGGAGCGAGTGGAGACACCTGAAGGACACTGTGACCCCGTGGGAAGCCCATGTTGGATCAAGCTCTGGGTAGCGAAACCTGCAGCCCCCGGAGAGACCGACCCACGCTGGAGCAGGTTTGCTGGGGGACTTGTGACTCTGTGGGGGACCAGGCTGTATATGGTTTAGTGGGAGCTAGTAGTAATAGGTGAATGGTTGGACTGGATGATCTTCTAGGTCTTTTCCAACCTTGATAATTCTGTGATTCTGTGATTCTGTGGTCTGGGCCTGAAGGTCAGCACCCCATGGAAGCGACCCACGCTGGGGCAGTTGGTGAGGAGCTGTGTGTGGGACCCCATGCTGGAGCAGGGTAAGGGTGTGAGGAATGCCCCCCCCCCAGCTAAGCAGGAAAACAACTCGTGAGGAACTGACCAAAACCCCCCATTCCCCCATCCCCACCCCTCCCTGTGCCACAATGGGGGAGCTGAAGGGAGCAAAATCATGACTGAAGTGAAGTCTGCTAAAAAGGGAGGATTGGAAGGAGGTGCTTTAAGATCTGGTCACACTTCTCATTTGTCTGACTCTGGTTTCACTGCAGGGGGAAAGGGGGTGTGTATGTAGTGTAATAAACCAGATGCTTTTTTTCCTTTTACTCTGTTGAGTCTATTTTGCCCGTGACACTAATTGCAGAATGATCTCTCCCTGTCCTTATCTCAACTCCTAAGCCTCTCAATATATATTTTCTTCCCTGTCCAGCTGAAAAGGGGAGTGATAGAGTGGCTTTGGTGGGCATCAGGCCTCCAGGCAGAGCCAAACCACCACACCACACCTGAGCTCCGAGCCTGCACAGGGAGAAAGGAGGCAAGCCAGCTTGGTCCCCACCACAGGTTGGCAGGATCGCTGAGGTTGTGGAGAAGACCATGCCTTAGTCTGGGCTCAAAAAAGCAAGGCCTGCCAGATCTGCTGTGCTGGCCAGCTTTGCTTCCCTTTGGGGGTGGTGGAATTGGTGGGCTCAGCCAGAGCCAGGCACCCTCACAGCTAGTAGCAGCTCTTTTCTGTGAGCGCAGCCCTATTCCTCTTTGCAAATTATCTTTGAGTGATTATACTTCTGCTTATTTTATAATGATTGTGCTAATGATTTTTGCAAATGAATTTTAAACCAAGAGATGGCTAGCCTGATTATTTGGCTGCTTTTATTGCTGTCATTGCATCCAATAGCTGTTATTCAGAAAACACTCTTTGCACTTGTGTTTACTCACCTAGATTATATGGTGGGGTTGGGCTCTTTTGCTGGATACTTTCCCAAGCCACCAAAAGCTTTGGAGGTGGCAGCCCAAATGCTTCAAATGCAAATATTCAAGCCAGTAAGTATTTGCCTGAGTATCTGCCAAGTTCCCATTTTCTGGGAACACACTGATGAATCAAAATTTATTCTCATGAATGTTTATGGACAACAACCAAGAGAACAGCTCCAAATCCCACCCTTCCAAACAAATTCTGCTTCTCTCCTAAGGCATGTTCCCAAATTCATTTGGGCTTACCAGTCCGTGTCTAGTTCTAGCCAAGTATGAAATATCCATGCGCTCTCTTCTTTTCTTGGTCCAACTTTTCTTTCTTGTGGGAAAGGAAGGGATTGTTCAGACTGATGCTGAGAGGCATTCTTGCTCCCCTTTAACTTGCACAACTAATATTATACAGAAAACACTTGTTGGTTTCAAATTCAGGTTTTGTTGTTGTTTGTTTTCTTTTTATCCCTTCAGTGAGAATGGCAGCTTTCTGGCCTGCTTTCTCTCCAGCCCAGCAGCGCATGAGGTGGGGAGATATTTTGCCATGCTTCCAGTGAAAGGAGTGAATTTCTTTGCCTTCAGCAACTGGTGTTTCCAGTCAACCTGCTGCGGTTCTCAGGTGTTCCTCAGCCAGAACTGTGTGGGGAGCTGTGAAGACACATATAACTGGATGATCCCCTCAGGACTGAGATCTGCACCTACCCTGCAAGAGAACTGCTGCTGTGTCTTTCTGTCTTTTTATTTTAGGAGGTGTCACATCAGCAATGGGGCTTGAGGAGAGATTGAAGACCAAGAGGGAACAGTGATGGACAGGATAATGCCAGGCACAGCATGCTGAGGAAAGGATGAGTTATGATATCTTGGTAGCGGAAGTTTCATTCCTTTTGACAAAAGGAGGGCAGGGGCTTTGCGCTGGCTCCCTGCTGAAACTACCGTCTGCAGGTACCTGCTCTAACTCAGTTTGTTTGGCCAAAACAAATCTGACCATTCAAAGAGCCCTTTCCTGGCTTGGGCCCCGTGGCAGCTGCAAAGCGAGCCTGGTAGATGAGGTAGAGCTGAGCCTCCTACATGGCCCAGCACATCCAGGGCTGTGTGTGCGCCTTCCCCAGGAGATGGGGGAAGAGAACCTCTGCCAGCCCAGCCTTCACCAAGAGCTGAAACACCATGAGCCTTGGCTCACCAGGCAGGGACTTGGTGTTGCTCCCGCAGCACTCGGCTGGCAGCAGTTCCTGCAGCGCTCCATGGCTCGAGGGGCAGTAATGGTTCCCCTGTTCTGCACTACGTCCTCCATGTCCTCACAGGTCTGGCCTGCACAGTCTGCATAAATACAGAATGGGTTTTCTAGGGAGTGAAGGCAGCACAACATTTTCACTGGCTGGTTTTTATCCCAGGGGACTCTAAAGGAAAGGTTTCTGATACAGATGTAGTTTACCTCTCTCTTAACTTCATTAGCTGCTAAATAAGAGGTACTTGAGCTCACAGAGCAGTATGGGGAACACGGGCTCCCTGGCAGAGGAGAGGGATCAGGGTGCTCTGTCAGATCCACGGCTCACTCTCAGAAGGGATTCCCACTCACAGCATTAGCTTCAGGTCAGAGAGGGTGCCTTTTTGTTGGGATGCCTCCAGTCTGCATGCAATCCTCCCACTCAGCTCTCAACTCCTCCTGGATTTACCCAGCAAAAATAATTTTGGTTCTCTGTTTTCCCTCTCACCAGCCTTGCCAGCTGTCCTGACACCATCTTTCTCCTTTAATGGATGAAAAATCTGATGGGGATCCTACTGCCTCCTCCTTGCTCTTCTAGTGCCTTACCCAGAAACATGGTCGTTCAACAGAGCCCATTGCCAGAATATTGGCACAGATGTAGATGAGACCACAAGCAGAAACCTCAGCAGAGATGTAAGGATGTAAGGCAGCGTGTTTTCCCTCCCATACATTTGGGCTAAGGGCTTTGGCATGTGAGCTGTGTTGGGTTTGGCTGCAGTGGGTTATAGGTGTGATTGTCTAAAGAGACACAAGGGACCTTCAAAGAAGGTGAGTTTTCCCCCAGGGCTCAGTCCTGGGTCCAGTCTTGTTCAACATCTTTATCAATGACCTCGATGAAGGGATTGAATGCTCCCTTAGTAAGTTTGCAGATGACACTAAACTACGAGGAAGTGTTGATCTGCCTGAGGGTAGGGAGGCTCTTCAGAGGGATCTGAACAGACTGGACCAATGGGCTGAGACCAATGGGATGAAGTTTAACAAGGCCAAGTGTAGAGTGCTGCACATGGGACATAACAACCCCATGCAGTGCTACAGGCTTGGGGGAGACTGGCTGGAGAGCTGCCAGGCAGAGAAGGACCTGGGGGTGTTGGTTGACTGCAGACTGAATATGAGTCAGCAGTGTGCTCAGGCGGCCAAGAAGGCCAATGGCATCTTGGCTTGTATCAAAAACAGTGTGGCCAGTAGGTCTAGGGAGGTGATTGTGCCCCTGTACTCGGCATTGGTGAGGCCACACCTCGAGTGCTGTGTCCAGTTCTGGGCTCCTCACCACAAGAAGGACATGGAGGTCCTGGAGCGAGTCCAGAGAAGGGCAACCAGGCTGGTGAAGGGGCTGGAGGGCAAATTTTTACTGAAAGAGTTGTCAGGGCCTGGAACAGGCTGCCCAGGGAGGTGGTTGAGTCACCTTCCCTGGATGTGTTCAAAAAAAGGGTAGATGAAGTACTTAGGGATATGGTTTAGTTTAGGATGTGAATGGTTGGACTCGATGATCTTAAAGGTCTTTTCCAACCTTGTCATTCTGTGATTCTGTGATTCTGTAATGAGGAATAAAAAGTGTGGGATTGTCGCGGTACCCCTAGCCCACCTGAGGACTTGGGGAGCTAGTGTGGGGTGAAGCAAGCCCTTGTGTACTTGCTGGGGGACATGGAGGGGGATCCACATTACTAGTCACATTGTTTCCACAGTGCTGAAAGCCACTAAGTGTACTTTTGTCACTAATTTAAGTGTACCTAGCTCTGCTTTCACACACACACAGAAGAGCTGTTAAGTGAGAAGATGTCATTTTGCCAGCCAATCTCTGGGCAGAACTATATTTTAATTTACTTGGGCTCCTTCCCCACCGCTCATGGTGTGCTGGACCTCTGCACGGCTGTAGCCAGCCCTACTCATCGAGAGGATGGAGACCACTGTCCAGCTGCAAACATGGAGGGCAAGGGGTGTGCACAGTGCCTTTAGCACGGCCTCTTATGTACTGCTGCAGCCATCCTTGCAGGAACTGCAGCAGCAATCGACCCCGTGCAGCACACTCACCTGCTGCCTCCCCCATTTTTTGCCAGCAGGCCCTTTGCCTGCGCTCCCGCCCTCACTCCTGCCCATGCCCTTGGAGCCTCTTCTCTCCAAGCAACATGTAATTTTCCAGTGGCTCTGGGCACCCCCCCGCCCCACACCCACAACATGCAGGGTGTTGATTTGAGTGGACGTGAGCTCAAAGCTCATTAAGGGCTCATCAATACGGGCAATGAGGAGCTGCGTGGGGTGAGGCAGGGGTAGAAGAGCCCTGCAGCAGGAGGGGCTCATAGCTCCCCTCTGAGTGTGGGAGCAGATCAGTATGTGCCTCCCTGAGCTGGTGTCTCTGTGAGCAGCTCTGCACACCCCAAGGACGTGTAACTGGCCGGCACTGTGAGGTAGGTACATCCACTGGGATGTCTGGTCTTGGGGACGTGAGCACTGGGTTAGGAGAAGGGAGTGTTGTGGCAGTGGTGGGGAAGAGCCACCTGGGGAAGGGCTGCTGCAGGTGCTGAGCACCTGGGTTGGATGTGGGGGCTGATGAGGGGCTCAGCACCCTGAGGTCAAGGCAGGATGAAAGAGGTTTCTGCCTCCCAAAAGATGAAGGAGAGGTCAGCAAATGAGGGCAGAGCTGCTTGCTTGGTGCTCAACTGGAGCAGTGTGAGGCAGGCATGCTGCCCAAAGCAGGAGAAGTTGTCTGTGGTTTACAGTCATCTGCACCACTGCTATGCCTATATTTTTCCTGCTGAAGTGTTTCAGGGATGTCTATGCCCTTCCTTCCTATCTACCTCCAAGGCACCCTGAAGGAGGTGCCTCAGTCCCTTGGTGAAAACCTCTCTGTCCCTCCTCTGTCTCCACAGCACTGGAGAACTGATCTGGCCCTTGCGCCCCCTCCTACCTTCTCCCAGCTCCCTACCACCCTGCTTGGAGGAAGAGACAGCTACAGATGGGCTACCAAAGGCTCCTCAGTTCAGTGGTGACTTTGCTGTGGCTATCTCCACAGCCTGTCTGGTGGAGACAGAACATTAAATTTCAATTCTCCTCTTTCCAAGAGAATCTCTGCCACAGTTTGGGGTTTTGTGCTGAGAACAAAAATCAGGCCAAAGACAGGCATGTTTTCTTCTGGAGAAACTTAAGGGTCGCAAGGAGCAAATGACTGATGTCCTTATATTGGGGATGGGCATCCCCATGGCACTAGGTCCTGTTTGCCAGGGATACAGCAAGTGAGAGCTGTGTCTGGCTCCTCTGGAGATCCTTATATAGATGCTTATCTGTGCCTGGCTCCAGAGGCTCAGGGTACTGACTGGCTGCGTGAGCTGGGGCTTGGGTCTCCAGTGGAGGCAAGGGGACGACAGCCTTTCCTTCACCTGCCTTATCTCCTCATATAACAAACCCTGGGGAAAGAGCTGCTCATTCTGTACTCCTGCACAGTGTTTAACACAAGCAGTAAGGAGAGGAGAAGGAAGATAGTAGTAGTGGAGGTAATAATGCCCAGCTAGTTGCAGGCTGGTCCTAGGTGACTGGGGGTGATGCCCTTACTGGGTAATGAGCCTGTTTTCTGGGTTATTTCAAGGAAAACCTCAGCCAAGGGGCTGCTGGCTAACAATGTTCATGTGTGGTTCCTGTGGAGGGAGTTGGATCTGCCATTCTCTATTTTCCACCCCAAAAAAGCATATGAACAAAGTAGCAGCAGCCTTGCTGCTCCAGGGTACGATTATATCTCTGTTTTCATGGAGAAGGAGCACAAAGAGTTTGGCATCTGAAAATGTGACACAGATTTCCTCTCTGGCTTGGCTGTGTGGCAGTAGGAAAACAATGTTGTCCTCTGTGTGGTGGGGCTCTGGTCTTTCTCAGAGCTGAATACATGTGCCGGAGAGGTGCCAGGCAGTTTCACAGGCACCATGTTTTGGATGAGCTCTTGATGACTTGATGCAGCACTCAGAGGCTGCAGTGACCCTGCCCAGAAGGAGCAGGGGGAAAGCCTGCATTTTGTCTCCTCCATCTCCCAACTGTCTTTCCCTTTGTGCTTTCAGCTAAACAAATTAGCGGAGTATTTTGAGGCAGTGCAGGGGTCTTACCTGCTTGTCTTGCTCCACAAGCAGCAGGTGCTGGCTGGCATGGAGAGAGGTGGACTTCTTGATGCCCTGAGATGGGCTGTGTGCCTAGCTGTGAGCTACCCAGCCACAGGGGACATGCACAGTGGCCAGACCTGCTCTTCTGCCACACAAGGTGAGGAGAGATCACTTCCCTGCCATGCTTGATACTTCAGGGTAGTTTTGGGATCATTCTCATGCTAGTTTCTGCTCTTTCCTTGTAATTTTTTTCTCTTTTTTTCACCTTTTCTTTATTAAATTCTGGCAACAAAGTCCAAGGTGACATTCTCAGGTTAAAGTTATAATTTTCTATTGCAAGACCAGATTCGCCCAATTTGCTCTGTTCAGTGACTTAATTGAAAAAAAGACAAACCCAAAATATACCAAGCCCAATACAGCAAATAACCACTGGCTTTACTTGAGGTGTCTTTGGAGGTGCATCAAATCCAGGTCTACACATATGAAGTTGTTATTTACCCCCTTTGCACACAGCACAGCTGTGGTTTAACCTGGCAGGCAGCTAAAACAACTCCCCCGCCTCGGTGGGATGAGGCGTGGGGTGGGGGTGGGGGGAGAATTGGAAAACAAAAAGGTAAAACTCATAGGTTGAGATAAAGAGAGTTTACATCATCATCGTCATCACTATCATCATCATCATCATCATTCAAAAGAAGTGATGCACAGCACAAGTGCTCACCACCACAGACCACCAATGACCAGGTAGTTCCTGAGCTGCTGTGCAAGCCCCCAGCCAGCTTCCCCCCAGTTATATACTATGCATGATGTCATATAGTATGGGATATCCCTTTGGCCAGCTTGGGTTGGCCATCCTGGCCATGTCCCCTCCTAGCTTCTTGGGAACCCCCAGCCTGCTCACTGGCAGGGCAGTGTGAGAAGCTGGAAAGTCCTTGACTTGGTGTAAACATCACCTAGCAACAACCAAAATATCAGTGTGCTATCGAATTTATTCTCATCCCACATTCAAAGCCCGTCACTACACCAGCTGCTAGGAAGAAAGTTAACTCTATCCCAGCTGAAACAAGGACAAAAGAATTTGTGGCTCCTGGCAAGGTGGGAAAATACAACTCTGTGCAGGCCATGGTCCCACTGGGGATGTTGCTGCAGCTCAGGGTTTGAGCTAAAATCTTAGCTCAGGGGCACAGTTTTGGAAAGGTAGTGGCTAGTGGGAGCAGTAACTCACGCTGCACCGGCTGAACTGTGACACCACATCCTCTCTGGGGAAAAGAGGGAAGGGTCCAGTGCAGATGCCTGCCCACACTGTGGTGGCAGTGCCTGGGCTGTAATGAAAGGCAATGGGAGGTATAAGGCAAGTTAGAAATTTCAGCTAAAAGTGCCCTCTGTGCTTGTTTTAGGCACTTTTGCCCCAAAAAGGGCAACATTTTTTGTCCCTCCACCTCTCATGGCAGGTCCCTTCTGGCAGTTGCCCACACCACCCCATCCTCAGTGCTCCTGCCTGTCTCCCATGTCTCCAGGCTGCCTCCTGGGAGCTGTCTCCCTCCTCCCTGGCACACAGTGCACAATGGGGCACTCTCCGGGTCACCCCACAGCCCTTCCTCAGGAGAAGCACTAACTCGAGTCTGTACTCTCTCTCCCTTTCCTACTTCTCAAGGAACTGGATGTCCTTCAGGGCTGTGCTCTTTTTTCAAGTCTGAGTGAAAATCACCAGTGAGCTCAAAAAGTTACTGGGGCTGGGAATAAGCAGATGGGTCTTTGTACAGGAAAGCTGGGCTAAAAATGTCTGTATTGCTTCAGGCAGGGCAAAAGAATAATATAGCAAAAATGTATAAACTACTAGTGTCACAAAACGGGCATCCCAGCATACCAGCTTGCACCATGTAAGAAAAGGAAAACACTTCTTAATTTAATCAGCACATTTAAAACAGGCAGAAATAGGCCTTTGATCTTTTTAATGTGGTGGTTTTCCTGCACAGGATGGAGACAGGGGTGCCTTTAAGCCACTTGTCTGTTTTCTCCAGTCTCCAAGCTGGCAGGGACTCTAGAAGCAGCCTGCACTCTGCTCGGAGGCGGCCACGGGGGAGCGGAGCGTGGCTTCGCTTTGATCCTCACGCTGCTGAGGTTGCTCAGGCTGGGTCTGGGCGCCTGGTGGAAGCTGAGGCAGAGCCCTGCCAGCTCTCTGCCCCACGGGGAAACTTCTCAGGTGCCAGGATGAGATTTAAACTTAAAATGGCTCAGAGGCTGCATCATTTGCATCATCCAAAAAAAGGCACAAAACCCACTTTCCTTAGAGATGACTTGAGGTGGCCCCAGAGACCGAGGAGAGAGCAGCAGTGGTGGGTGAAGCATGGTGTGTAACCAGGAGCAGGATCTGACCTCGCTTTTCCCTGAAGGATGAAAAGCCAGTGGAGATTCGAGACTGAATCCGGAGCCAGGGAGGGCGTTACGATAGCTGACTCCTGCTTGGGTGATGCAAAAATTGAGGTGCCACTTGGCAAAGTGACCATGCGGTAGGCTGCAGCCAGTGCTGACAGCTCAGCAGTTCTTCACCTGTTATTTTCAGGGCCATGAGCACTGCCACAGCTCTCTCAGGATAACGGCCTGGACTGCGAGATGTGTTCTGGCCTCATGTGGCTGTCTTGTTCATTCAGTGGTTTACAAAACTTGGCCCATGCCTGCTTTGCCCCCTCGACTCATCTGGATAGGGTTGTGGTGCCAACCTCACCTGCCACGTTATCAGGAGTGACATGGGTTAGCTGGAGCTGCGGGCAGTGGAGGGATGTTGGGCAAAAGCCACCAGTCAAACCTGGACATCGACAACCCAAATCTCATGGGAGGGGGAGGAGTATGGGGGAGAAAGGAGGTGCAGGTGGAGGCCACCTGGCATTTCCTTCACCCAGGAGAGCTGTTTGACACTTCTCATGTCCTCTGTAAGCACTAATTTCTCCTGTAACCAAGCAATCACCTCTCTTCAAGGGAAGGGAAGTGAAAGGTTGGGTAACTGCAGTGGTTGCCTCTTGGGCAGCACGTGGAGAGGGCTGTGAAACACAAGCTCTTCTGTTCTCCAGACCCAAGTCAGTGGTGCCTCAGAGTGGCTTCCACATGGGGCCAATGCCTGACCAGCATCCTCAAGCTCCCATGCAGGGTTTTTCCCCCAGCTCCTCTGGCTTTCACCAAAGCAGGCAGCTCAAGCATATGCTGTTGCTGCAGCAAGCAGAAAATTGTACGAGAGTCTGCTGTGCCCTGATCAGCTGATCACGGTTCTAAACAAGATGCAGGAGCCTTGGGGCTACTTGGCTGTCATTAAAATGGTATGGATAGAAGGAAAAGTCTAATTGGCGGAACAACAGCCTGAGCTGTGTAATTAAACTAATTGTGGTTCTACCTGCATGGGTCAGAAGTGATTTGTGTGGCTGTTAAAGCACTGACAAATAAGAGGTGGGGAGGTGTGAAAGTATTTCTTACATGCATTTCCACAGGTAATTTTGCTATTTCATCTCAGGCAATTTTATGCCCTTGAAATTTTTTGTTTCTGTCAAATTTGAGGAGACTGTTAATATTTCACACTGAAGCCAAGGAAAGCAAAAAAGGTCACCATTGTTAGCAGTTTCAGGCAGCAGCGTTTCAAGTCAAGGTAACACTTTTTCAGGGCTATTTTCTTATTTGAAGTGAAATTCCTCAAAAAGAAACAAATAAGGAGGGGAAGGGCTGCTTTCCAGAATGCTTTTCAGCCTGGCTCTGCACCCACTGAGGACTACACAATTGTTTTTATTGACTTGAGCAGCAGCAGACCAGGCCTGCTGCAAGACTCTGTGAAACTAAGGTTGCTACTTACTGCCAGGGATTTATGACCCTAGCTTTTAGTGATTGTTTGGAAAGTCCTGATTTCAGAATATGATGAATTTAGAAGAATCCAAACAAGAAACCCGCTATAGCATCGTGTTTAAACTCTTTGACCTTGTTTTCAAGTCCTTGCGATGCAGAACCCACCTCCAGCTTGTAGCTCTATTGATTATCATTTCGAGTCCTTTGGGTGTTTTGCTGTGCCCAAAGCACTGTGTGCTTTTCAGAACTGATAATGTGACATGACAGAGAGCTGCTGAACCGACTCCGTTCTCTCTAGGCTGTCAGCGCTGGAGGAGACCCATGTGGATAAGGGGAGCGGCTGGTGCATTTTGTCCCAGTAGGACCACTTGTCCAGCATGTAAGCTGATGTCTAAACACAGGAGTCAAACACTTAGCCAGGAGCAACCGAGGCCTGTACTTTTCCTGGTCAGAACTGTGTGTTTGGGGCATGACATGGCATGACTGGGCTGGAGGACATGTGTGAGCCCTTCTGCCCTAATCATCCATCACTGTGGGGGACAGGACAGTAGGTGGGATGAACTGTCAGTGGCTTCTCTTGAGTGTTTTTCTATTCCTTGGCTGTAGAGAAACCTCTGTAAATCTAGTTTGTTCTTTCTGAGCTGGAGATGGAGAACTTCACTTCTCAGGTAAGAAGAAGCCACTAGTATGGTCAGCTGCTCCTCTGTCAGCCTACCCCATGTATGTAGAAGATGAAGTCTGATCATCTGGCTGCTATATCGCTCCAGAACTGTGGCAGCAAAAACAGGGGAAAGAGCACAAGGGAGAGCAGGATATATACATACTTTTTTAAGATAGCAGCTTACCTACTGTTTTTTGTCTCAGGGTAAAAAAAAAAAAAAAAAAAGTGAGTCAAAATGGCTTCCACTGAGCCTAATTTGTTATGTCTCCAGGCATAGCTAATTATCCTGACTTTGCCGGGCTCTGAATTCTTCCCAGGGGTTTTGGTGCTATTTCTTCTGTTTTGATTTATAAATTGTCTTTATTTTACTTTCCTCCTACACGTTCTGTATAATCTTTTTTCTCCCTACTGTACTGAGGAGCCAGGAGCTGGTGTGACAGTGCTATCACAAGGTGTAAGACAGAAGTGGATCTGTTAGCCAAAGCCTTTGCTTTGGATGTCCTGCAGTGCTTTCTTCTGGCGTCTGCCTCGTGGGTCATGTGAAACAGTCTCCTCTTCTCAGGATGCTTTTTTTGTGCTGCCTCAACTTCTGGGCTTACCTGCAACCATCCTTGGGCTAGAGGAGCTGTGGAGCTCAGGGCTGGCTCCATAGCTCAGAGGGCTTTGGTTACAGCCCTCATACTGCAGCAAGGAGTTTTGTGGCTTCTCCGCTGATGTACCAGAATGAATTACAGTTATTTTCTGGTTCAGCTATTCCCTTCACAGTTGACACAGTTTTTCTAACCTCAGTGACAAATTCTGCGAGGAAAGGAAATCCATCTGCTGTAATCATGGGGTGTCACTTGTAGTAAGCAGGAGCTGTTGAGCCTGGGCTTGGGAGACCATCACTGTTCAGGATGCTTTAGAAACCCTAGCTAACAAGTCCCCACAAGCGTCCCATAGGGCAAATGGGTAGCATTTGCTTAGGAGACAAGGTTGCCAAGAGTAAGCAGCTCAAGCAAGGCCAGCTTTAACTGCTGGAGTATACCGGGTCTAACTGCTGGAGTACGCCACCTCTTCATAGCATCATTTTGTTTCCTGACATACCCACTCGGTTGAGGGGGTTTTTGTTGTTGGTTGGGTTTTTTAAAATTTTATTTATGTGTGCATCTGGGAATGTTTTTGCCAACAGACTTCTCTGAGAGATTGTGGCACTGGTCAACCTTACGCCCCTGGTAGAAGCTTAAATTTAATTCTGTGTAAAATGGGCTGAGAACCGTGTGAGAGCAAACGTCATGCCAGTCCCAGACCCTGTCTTCTGCACTGGCCATGGGTGGATGCTGAAGGGAGAGGATAAAACCAGGAAAAGTAGAGTCATGCTTACTCGGAAGAGTCCCTCAATCTTCAACAACTTGAAGCTCAGGGATTTCCTGAACGGCAGTGATAGCTTCTGGTGGATTTCCCTTACATTATGTTTCCTCTTAATTTTCTTTTTTGAAGTCACATAAACTCTTAGCATCCAGCATGTTCTGGGGTGGAGATCCTCTCTCCATAGCTGTGCATTTTATGGAGCATCACCTTTTGCACTTTTTGAACCTACCACCTTCTGTCTTGACTCAGTCCCCCATAGTTCTTGTGTTAGAAATGGTGAATACTCCTATTCTATGACACTGATACATTATAGGCCTCTGTCAGTTACCTCTTCCACAGGATGATGGATTGTAGCTCGTTAAGCCTTTCCTCACATGGAAGATGTTTCACACTTTTGAACACCCTTTTGGCTCTCCTCCATGCCTTTTTCTGCTTTTTTTTGCAATAGCCTCTGTAAGACGAAGGGGGAACTGAACTACTTTTTCAAGACATGAGTGCAATATTGCTTTAGATATTAGTGTTACAGCATAACCTGTTCTCATTTTCTTTCTGAATTGTTTTGGTGTGCTGGTTATATACTTCTCAGGGACTAAAATCAATGGAAATGTTCATTAGATTTTTAGTCAGACTCATCCAATTAATCCTCAGGACTTTGGAGTCCTGACTTAATGGGATTTCACAGGCTGGCTATAGTCACTATGAGCATCATCTGAATAGAGCTGGCAATTACAATATCATATGAGACATGGTGTACAAGGAGATGGTGAGCAGATTTCCTTGCCAGACAAGATTGCAGATGCACAGCTCTGACCACACCTGTGTTGCTGCTGTGAAAAGGGATTAGGGCAGGGGATTGCAGTGTGGCCATGCCCATAATGGAGGTACCATTGCAAAACTACACTGTCACAGCCATGCATGATCTCTTAGATGGCTCCGTGGCTGGTGTCCTTGGGTTTGGACCCCAGAGCAGGTCCATCATGCCCTTCTTCCCTGTTGTTCAGCTGTACTGGATATATTTCTTTGCCTGGGCTGCTCTGTGGTGGGTCACAGCCCACAGCCTGTGATTTCCTTGCATGCATACTGGTCCTGGAGCTTTTCTTGCAGAGCAGGGGTTGGGATGAAGGGCAGAGAAGATGAGAGGTGAGGGGTTTGCTATGTACTGGTAACAACCAGGTCTGTCCCTGTTAGCAGTCTGCATGACCATGGCTCCTCAGAAATGTGGCTATGGAGCAAGGTCAAACTGTCCTTTTTCTCTCTGGGGGAAGCAGGGAGGCATGGATAGGCTGCCTGCTGTGCACCGGTCTATCCCGTGAGTCCACCTCAGACCCAGCAAAGTCCTCCCATCAGCTTGCTGCACTAATACAGACACCTTCTTTCTCTACTTTCTCATCAGGAGCTTTGCACAGCGCTTCCCGTTTCATCCGTGCTCAGCCAGGCCGAAGCCTGTCCTTCCTGCCTCTCCAACCCCTGAGCAAGAACGCCGTACGTCTGAGTCACAATGGGCAAGATGGATAATACCTCTGTGGAGCTGAGCTCTCCCTCTGAGGTGAAGCAGGCAGCCCTGGAGGAGTCAGAGCCCATTGCCCCAGAGGCGGTGAGCACCAAGAAGAAGAAGGAAATCCCAGACAGAGGCTCCTGGAAGGGGAGATTTGACTTCTTGCTGTCCTGTGTGGGCTATGCTATAGGGCTGGGCAATGTCTGGCGCTTCCCATATCTCTGCGGCAAGAATGGAGGAGGTGAGAGAAACGCTTAGCACTGTGCTTATCCCTGAATGGCCCTAACCCCTGAATGGGCTTTGGTTTGGTGTGAGTCTGGGGAAGCAGCTGGTCCCCCAGCTGAGAGCTCTCCCCATGATATGAGTTATTAAGCTGTCAGGAGACAGATTCCCAATGGTCTGTGGGCTTTTCCGCAAGTCCAGGTTGGGAGGAAGCAACCCAAAGAAATATAACAAAAGGTTTGAGTTTTGTCAAGCTTCTGCCATCCAGCAAAGAGCACCTGAGACGTCATGTATTTACAAGGTGGGGTATGTACTGGACCATAGCAGGGCCTTGTAGACATATATATATACATACACACACACAAGCATGCATACACGTACAAGTACACAGGCACGCATGAGTGTCATTATCTATAGAAGGAAATGAGCTTTGACTTACTCCAGTGCTGTGAGAAAGATTGTGGTTATCGTCTCCACCTTACTGTTTGGAAAACAGAGGCCACGAGAGAAGGCAGCAGCTGGACTTGGGGTCACTGTGATGCAGCTGGTAGCAGTGCCCTCTTCTGTGGACAGCTGATGCCAGATTTTTTTATTCTTATTGCCTCACTACATCCTTTCCTTTCCACAGCTGAGATTTTACCACACCATTGCAAGGCTGGAGAAAGGCAGGCAGCTGGGAAAATAATGCCTGGCTAGAAATCAAGAGATATGGGAGATCAGCTCCCTGTCCACCTACAGGCTTTCTGTTCTTCTTAGGTCAAGTCAGAAAACACACTCTTGTGCCTCAGCTCTCCTCTATGTAAAATGGTGCTATCTCTTCAGCCTTGGCAGATAAGTGCTTTTGTAGAGGGGAGTATGGGCTACTTTGGTGGCAGTAGAGCAGAGGCTCTTTATTCTCCCCACACCCAGCGCTTGCACTGTTTGTGGCTGTTACTTTCCCTCCCCCTGTGAAGCACTGCTCACCTCCTTGAACCATTGCTGAGTTCCCACCCAAGTCCAAATACCTTCACCTCACCTTTGTGGCTGTATATAATAATTTTAGTATTGCCTGCTAGTCTTCCCACGTAGCTCTTTACCTCCCTCTTAGCTTTTCACTGCCCAGAGTCCCTGTCCCCTGTTCTTTCATGCTGCTCTCGGGGTCTTTTATCATGCTTCTCCTTCCACTCCTTTCTTTTTTTCCTTTTGCTTTGAATTCCCTTTTCACAACCCACTTTGTCTTTGGCTCTCATGACTTCTCTTCTTATCAGCCCACTGTTGCTGTCCACGTCGTAAGTGTAAGATGCTCTTCTCCTCCCACCCTGGGAAAGAGAAGAGGCGTCCAGCTCTCTGCAGAGGTCTGTCCATGTAGCTCCATGGCATTTAGAGGGTAACTCGGCCCTTTCTCTGAAGCACGTGGGGCAAGTCCCAGTGGAAGACCAGACACTTATCCATTTTGACAAGGAGATTTCTAATTCAGTACATTGTTTTGTGCAGAGGCATGAGTCTGCAGCTGAGCCGGGTGAGATGTATAGGAATCAGACAAGTCTTCCTAGGGGAGCCTGTGCCACCATCGTCGGTGCCGTGGTACAGGTCTGCCATTTGTATCTAGCCACACTTGGGCACCTAGCTGCGCTAGCCCTCCTCACATAGCATTAGCCCGACAGCTACATCCCAGCACTGGTTTTTAGCCCAGCCTCTGCCCTGTGCTTGCCATGCCATCTCAAACACACCGGGTCTGCACTGTCCATGGCTCTGTCTCCTCACACACAAAGGTGGGGACGGTGATACCTATAATTAGATGAAGGGTGTTTTGAAGGTAAAATCAATCCTATTTATAAAGTCAGCTGAGATCCTAGGGCAGAGGGTGCTGCGGAGGTGTGGAGCACTATTATTATCATCAGCAATGGCACACAGGGTGATCTCTGCCCCAGCAGCTGCAGGCACGCAGAGGGATCAGAGGCCTGTGAGCAAAAACAATGGACAGATGAAAGGCGGGAATCAGTCCCTGCTTCACCTGCCAGCCTGTCTGCTCGTTCCTCTCACCCCTACCTGGCCTGGCTGTTCGCAGGCACGGCTGTTTCTGCAGCCTGCAATAACGAGCAGCAAGTGGAGGCTGCTGATGCTGGGGACAGGCAGGAGCGCTGACGCACGAAAGCGTCACTGAGAGCCGACGCGGAGTAGCAAGGAAGGGTCACACAGCATCTGATTCGCAATCGGGTGGGCACCGTCTTGGCTCTGCCCAACGGAGGTGCCTCCGGAGCAGAGCAGACTGTGGGTGGGACTCTAATTTTAGCGTCCTGCATGTGCGCTGCTTGGAGCAGGGCCGTGTGGGCTGCTTCCATTACGCACAGGCAAATTGAACTGAATGGAAATATTGTCGTCTCACTTACCGCTGTCACATTGTATTAGCTCACGGACCATTTGCTCGGCATTGTAATCGGGTGCATAATTAGGGGATAGTCAGCCAGGGTATGGCAGCCCGGCATGAGGCCCGTCTGCTGCAGGGAGCGGGCTTTACCCAAAGTGATTCCTGGGCTCCCTCCTGGCTCTGCACGCAGCCGAATGTGCCCAGCTATGAGTAACAGGCTCTTCACTGATGTCTAACCTCACGCAGTCCTGATGTCAACAGAATTTTACCAGACTCTAAATCGACTCTAAATGCGGCTCAGTAGGTGCTAAAAATTGTCTGTGAGATCCTGAGCTTGAATAACTTGAGAGAAGAATATTTCTTTAACTAAGCATCAGGCATTTCTCATTTACACATTAAGACTCCAAGCAACAGCATGTAACAGCTTATAATGCTCAACTTTTGATTTGTGGGCCATGTTCACCATTTTAAGGATTAAATTATTATTCCTTGCTGTATGGCATTAGGAGCTGGAGACTGCAGGCAGAACTGGGGCTGCACAATGAGTGCCAGGTGCTGGGTGATCCCTTTCCTCCTTCCCTCCCTCCCTTCAAGGGCCAGGGCCCTGAGCAGGACATGAGCAGCACTGTCTCATCTTTGGCCCAGTCTTTGGAGACAGGTTTGGACTCTCCCAAGGTCATACACAACCATTTCTAGCAGTTCCAGGAACTGAGCCAGACTTTTCAGCAGCTTTGCGGGGCCAGAGTTTAAAGACTACCCCTTTCTCTCTGTCCCAGGGATGCAGGCACCGGCCCACAAATTTTAGGTACAAATTTCCAAACTGATTTCCCCTCTGGCTGTGTGGCACCTGGGGATGTTGTTGTCTGTGCCTGCTCAAGGACCTGAACCTGCAGAGGGGCAGTGTCATTGCCAGCAGCCCTCACTTCAAGGCTGCGGGCTGCTTTGCAGGTGTTCCCCTGTTCCAGAAGATTTTAGACAAGTCAGGATAAATGACCTGAGCCCAAAAGTTGTTCGCCTTTTTTTCTCAATCTTTCACCTACAAACCTTCCTGGAGGGCTGTAGATGGAAATGCAGGATCATCAGGGCTGTGGCTGATTTTAATTATCTGCTTGCACAGAAGTGAACCAGGCACTGTCACAGCTGATAAGCTCAGTCTCCAAACTCTACAGTGAGGCACAGCAGTAGCAAGGTGGCATCCATGCCCTCGGAGTGGGCCCTGGCTTCCCACAGGGCTCTTGCAGGGCTGGACCTGTCACAGCCTTGCAGGCTGCGGTGGCTAGTGAGAGTGCTGGGGGGAGGATGCCGAGTGGACAGTGCTCTTCCTGCTGCGATGCTCAAAGCTGTTCACTCCTCCATGCCAGGCTGCTGGTGAAGCTGAGAGCCTGTGCTTCAATGCCAGCTTGATATTCCAGCTCATGGTCATCAAGCTGCTGGCCTGGAGTACATTTTCTCCCCATCACCCGCTGCCAGCAATTCTTGCACGCTGCCTCCTGCAGACTCCCATGCCAGGTGCTGGCGCCTGCCTCTCCCAGCTGGGCTCAGCTCCCTGCTTGGCAGGCTGGCATCCCCAGCTGGGTGTCCTCTGAGCCAGCATCCCTGGCTGTGCCTTGCTGCTTCCCTGCCCTTGGAGAGCAGCTGCTGGAGCCTGGCTCTGCTAGGTGCAAGCTGGGCTGCAGCTCTCCAAAGTGACTTTGCTCATTGGCTCCATGTTCGCTTTCACACTCATATATGGAGAAGAAGACTCAGACTGACAGCTTAGCCCTTCGGCTAGTGCAGAAACCAGTGCCATCCTGCACACAGCCAGCTGCTTTGGAGCAAACGGAGTGTCATAGACTCACAGAATGCTCTGGGTTGGAAGGGACCTCAAAGACCATCTAGCTCCAACCCCCCTGCCACGATGAGTAGGGACACCCTCCACTAGACCAGGTTGCCCGAAGCCCCATTCTACCTGACATCTACAACTTCTCTGGGAGACCTGTTCCAGTGCCTCACCACCCCCACAGTGAAGAATTTTTTCCTAATATCTGATCTAAATCTATCTTGTCTCAGTTTAAAGTCATTAATCCTCATCCTATCACTATGTGCGCTTGAAAACAGCCCCTCTCCAGCTTTTCCGTAGGCCCCTATAGGTACTGGAAGGCTGCTCTAAGTTGTCCCTGGAGCCTTCTCTTCTCCAGGCTGAACAAGCTCAACTCTTTCAGCCTGTCTTCATAGGACAGGCGCTCCAGCTCTCTGATCACCTTCATGGCCCTCCTCTGGACTTGCTCCAACAGCTCAGTATCTTTCTTGTACTGGGGATCCCAGAGCTGGACACAGTACTCCAGGTGGGGGTCTCATGAGAACGGAGAATGGGCAGAATCACCTCCCTTGACTTGATGGTTCCTTCTGTCTACCCAGACATCATCTTCTGTAAAAGTCTGTCCTTTTCAGGAATGACAGCATGCTCCAGCACATGCATGAGGAAGCTGAAAAATGTGCTTTGTCCCATGTCCTGGAAGTCAGATGAGCCTTTAAATCACATGAATCTCTTACTGAGTGGCTGCACTACATCATTTCTAGTGATGAGATGATTTCCATAGGGCCCACAGAGAGGAATAATGTTTTCAGCAGTAGTTTTAAGGGTAAAACCTAGGAGAAGGTTGGGAAGATGTATAGGGCTGTTACAAGAGAAAATACAGTCTTAGCTACAGTTTCCTTAAAAGACTGAAAAAGCTATGAACAAAGCAAGCAGTGGCCAGTGCTAGATATTGCTGTGCCCATTTCCTTCAAGGTGAAGGATTGGGAGCTGCTGCAGGTAAGACAGAAAACATCAACAAGAACAAGTTACCAGTGTCAGTGCCCAGGCTTATGGGTTCATTGTCAGATTGCGTTTAGAATTGCCTAAATACCTAACAGCTAAGTGAGACTGGCATCCCATAGCTAGTGATGCCACTACACACATATATACGATACATATATATCCACGGTGGTAGGAACAGATAAGGGGAAGTCAGTGGTGAGCTCAGTGGGAGACCTGCTGAACATGCCAATTCCAGTTGCGAACTGCCAGCTCTGAGCCAGTGTGCTCCTCATCACAGAGGTGCTGTGGAGTGAGAAACCACAGCTGGAGGCCTTTACTTCTTGGTGAAAGGGGAAGCCATCTGATAACATTGCTCCTTCTTTCAGGGGCCTTCCTCATCCCCTATTTCCTGACGCTGGTGTTTGCTGGGATTCCTCTCTTCCTGCTGGAAACTGCTTTGGGCCAGTATACTTCTGTTGGTGGACTGGGAGTCTGGAAACTAGCACCCATGTTTAAAGGTACTGTACTGTAAGTGTGTGAAGGCAATGGCACAGAGGTACAGACAAAAACCCTTTAATGGTTTGGGAAGGAAATCAGGAAATCCCTGGGGACTGGGTTCAGGGGGCAGGTGAGGGGAGGTTTTTTCCTTCTGACTGTATCAAGCTGTCCTTGACCCTGATTTCTACAGTCACCAACACTGCCATGCTCTGTTCAAGTGGTCTTGCATGGTGACAAGGCACTTAATGAGCAGCAGGGTCTGCGATGGAGGGGCTCTTGTTGCAGAAGACCTGCCCCAAGCCTCCCTGTGTAGGCTTACTTTAATTGTAGATGGGGGGGGGCATGAACTTGTTGCTGTGTCTGGAGTAACAGCATTCTGGAAAACAGGGGTGATTTAGAAGTGCCTTGAATGTGGGAAAAGAGTGATTCTTCCAAGGAAGTGACCGGATCCTGTTTTCATGGACCTCATCCCCTAACATACCTGTAGCATAATGAAAAGGCTCACTGCTCAGCCAGTGGAAATGGGTGGGGGAGAGGTGTGAGGGAATGAGCCTCTCTTGCTGACTAGCTGTAACATGTAACTATCTGTAACCTGTGCTGCGTTGAGCAGCTGATTTGCTTTTTCTGGCTTTGCCACAAAACTTGCTGTGGTGCTCATGAGATCAGTTGGGTACCAGAGACCTGAATTGATGCTGCTCTCTGACTTCATCTGCAGGAGTGGGACTGGCAGCTGTGGTTCTCTCCTTCTGGCTTAACATCTACTACATTGTCATCATTGCCTGGGCTCTCTACTACCTCTTCAACTCTTTCACTGCGGTGAGTTGCAGATATGTCTGCAACATGCCATTGGCTGTGTTCTGGGTCCTTACTCTCTGCTTTATGGGGGTTGAGTTGTTTATGCCACAAAACACGCACTATCTGCTTGTAGTTTGCATGAAGAGACTTTGTCAGCGCCCTGCTGGACCCTTCCTGAAGAGGTCTCTCCCTGGAGGCAGTTGTGTTGTGGTAATGGGTACTAATGCTTGTCCTCTGGAGCGGATGGTCCCATCCTCTCTCTGGGAACTGTTCCCCACTCATACCAGTCTTTAAAACTCATCATGTGTCTCCTGTATTTCTAGAGCTGTGCAAACCTAAGAGCTGCACATTTCCAAAACTGGTTTCATCATGTCTTCTTATTACCCAGGACTTAGTCCTGATGTTAATAGTCCTCATTTATGCCTGACAAATGAAATCCTGGGCAATTTTTTCTGCTGGGAAAAAGATTTAGAAAGCATTTAGATGTGACTGTCTCTTAGTGTGTGCTTTGGCATTGTGGTTTATACTGAGTTCCTCTCCCATAGCAGGGACTTTTACCATACAAGGTAAGAACCACACCCCACATTATTCATTTCTTGATAGCCAAATGATTATTTTATCCCAGCAGCTAAGAAGAGCTCCCTTCATTTTCTGAGCAACTTCATTTTCTGAGCAACAGCCTTGAAGACATCAGCCCTGTGGTTCGAATGGGATCTTTTTTTAATTTCATTTAGATATAGCCAGAAATCCCTCTCTGAATGCTGTATATCCAGTTTCACTTTTTGTTTGATCAAAAATTTCAAGCACCTATCAAGACTTTTGCTAAAATATTAAGTTTGGCATTGCCACCCATGCTTCTACCACCAACACCCACTGGGGTCCAAAACCAAGCTTCTAGGTCCAGAGAAAAATTGTTGGCCATGGATGATAACAAAAGATACCCCAAAAGAACCCTTCCCAATCACATCCTGGGCAGGATGCATCTTAGGGTGAGGCTTTGCTACACTGAGGTGTCACAGACCTGACTGGTGACAGGGCTTACAGCTACACAGGCAGCAGGTGTTTGGCTCAAGGCCTTTTCTATTACCAGAGGTAATTCCAGGCTCCCAAAAGGAGCCAAGATGTGAATAAAAAAGGTAGTCTGATGTCTGTACCCCGTCCCTCCTAAATCTGACTACAAGTATTTTGAACCTGAATAGGAGCCCAGCTTGTCTTCTACAGTTTCAGAGGAACTGGAGCAGCAACAAAGCATCCCCCTACCCACCCCTCCTCATGAGAGCTGTGCAGCATCTCTGATGTGCAAACTGCTTGGCTGAAGGGCTGCTATGCAGGTGTCACTTGAGCAGTTGCATTTGCTTCAGTGCAATTAGCAAGTCCGCCATGAAATCACTGGGTGGGTACAGACAGCCTGGGTGGCCACCGGGGTGTCCCCACCTGCCCTTCCCATTGCCTGTCTTCTGCCAAGCCAGTGTGAGCATTAGGAGGCAGCATCTGCTGTGGTGAACTGGTTTAGATGGGGGGTGAAGGCAGCACTTACTTAAAGGCAGTGATGCAACAAAGCACTCAAAACAGATAGTGTTTCTAAAGGGGTCTGTGTTCGTGGGTGAATGGGAATGGACACAAACATCTTCTTAAAGCTGTGTTGAGCTGGAGCCTGAGGTCTTGTCTGCAGAGGGAAATCATCCAGAATAGCCTTTCTGCATGTATCCACATGCACTGCACTTGGGAAACAAGATTGCTGCACATGGAGACATATCTGAGCTGCTCTTGTTGGGCTGTCTCAGCTGTGGTACTACACGGTGTGTGTGAGTTGCCCTGTGTGCTCGCACAGCCTCTGACGCTGTGGTTTTATCACTGGTGGAACCATAGATGATGGTATTATGTCTGTATCCCTTTGTGCTGCTTATAATCAGGGCAGGGGACAACATGAAATAGTTACTATGCTTTAAATTTACTCCTGGGCTTATCACTTTTCAAGTGCTTAAGCTTGGTCTAAATGAGAGAGAAAAATCAAATCAGTGTTTATTCTTTGTGCAGTAAATTCCGACCACTTGTTGAGTGAAGCTAGCCAAAAGCTGTAATGTTTATAAACACAATATCCCCCAGTAGCTATTTTAATTAGTAGCTATTAATTACCAACAGTTAATTGGAAATGGCTTTATATCTGGGGAATTGCTAGCATTTTATTAAGCCTCAGCATTGCCCTAATCCCATCATGATATTGTCTCCTGGAAAGTCCATGTCACAGTTTACCATTATTTCAGAAAATCATGCTGTGCTTTGGGCTGCGCATTGGTCTCTGCCCCCCCAGAGGAGCTGCCCACTCTTTGTGAAAAAACATTAATAAATGGTCGTTTCAGTTCAAAAGAAGACAAATTTCGCTTCTTGATGCTGTTCTTGGGAGTTGCCACACCAATGATATCCCTGCTGTTGTTGTGCCGGCACAGGACCTGCCATGGCAGAACTGCGGGAACACCTGGAACACCGACCGCTGCTTCTCCAACTACTCCCTGAGCGACACCACCAACCTCACCAGCGCTGTCACTGAGTTCTGGGAGTACGTCCACAGCCTGCCTATGCCAGGTTTCTCCCCTCCTCTGCAGCCACCACACCTGCTCACCGGCGCTGCTGCCATGCCTGATGGCACCTTTCCTTGGACAGCCTTGGCAGGAGGGTGTCAGAGCCCACCTTTCCTTGGACAGCCTTGGCAGGAGGGTGTCAGAGCCAGCCATCAGGTGGTGTGGGCATGGGTGTGGGGTGTGCTGTGCAGCTGCAGGTCAGTGGGATAGAGAGGATAACAGTCTCTCCAGCTCTCTTCTCCTTCATTTATACCGTCATGATGAGCCTCAGGTCCCTTTAGGGTTTTGCAGGCCCTCATGCTTGCATCTGGCCCTTCACCCTCCAGCCAACTCTGCTATCTCTGTTCCCTCTGCCCCTAAGGGTCAGACTTCTCCTTAACACAACCTCTCCCAAATCCCTAGGAGGAACATGCACCAGATGTCCGGGGGCCTGGGGGAGCCTGGCACTGTTCGCTGGCCCCTGGCTGGCACACTGGCCCTGGCCTGGCTGCTGGTCTACTTCTCCATATGGAAAGGCGTGGAATGGACTGGCAAGGTATGGCACGAGGACTGGGTGTTTTGGTGTTGCCTCTCATTGCTGAGCTTGGGTCTTGGCTGTTGAAATGTCCTCTGGACTCAATTTTGAGTGGCTATCATTAAGGTTATGGTGTTTTGAGGCAGAATCGCAGTCGATGCTATTAAATTCATGACATTTACCTTTCACGGTTGTAAAAATTGCTGCCAAGTTTATGGTAATTCTCATTCTAAGCCTAGAGAATAGCTTTACCCTGTAGAGCCACGGGTCTCAGCCTCTTCAGAAAGAGACTTGGGAAGAGATATTCAGAGATTACTTACATTTCCCACCTCGGGACAGCCCTTTGAGAGAGCAAAGCCTCTTCTTGGCTCCCCCTTTTAAAAATGCTGGTGCTGGTGGGAAAAAAATACCTCTCAGCACCTCTTTTGAAAATTTTCCTGCTGCCCTTTAGGTATTGGTGGGAGACCTTCAGATCAGAAGCATGTTGTTATTCACGGTATCACATTTCAGGCAAGCACAGCAGAAAGGTAATTGCCTAGTTTAGTGAAACAGCGATCCCGAGATACCAAGATGTGTTATTTAGAGCACAGCGTGGTGTAGCAGGACAATATTATGAAAGAAATAATCTAGAGGAGAGATCAGATAGAAGTACTTCAGGCATAGGTCACCTAAGCTGTTAACTTCCCTTGTGGGTCTCAGACAGGTTTTAGCTATGCAGCCGCAGCAGAGCCCTGGTGACTGCCGGCATGGGCCCTGCGGTGGGGGATGGCACATGCCTGCAAATCCCCAAATCGGCGCGAAAAGAAAGCGGTGGAGTCAAGACAACTCATGTTGCTTGATGCATTGGACTAGAGAAACAACAGCTTTAGCTCTGCAGAATAAGGATGTGATGACTTAAAGGGATTACTTCTCTGGACTAAATTTATCCCTGTGCAATTCCCTTGTCTTTGGGCAATTCATCCAGACGTTAGCATGCTACTTTTGTGATTAGCGTGTCCTTGCCTGTCATTGGCAGGGAGAAAACTCAAACAGCCAGAAACATTACTAGTAGGGCAATGGGAGACAGAAAACACAAGGAAATGCTGCTGAAAGTGGCTGTGCACAGGGAGACCACCCCTTTGACAGTGGGACAATGCTCCCATGGGCAGGAAAGCTCCTGGGCACCGGTGGACTGATGGCTTTTCTCCCATGGTGTCTTTCACAGGTGGTGTATTTCTCGGCCACCTACCCCTACTTCATGCTTTTCATCCTCTTCTTCCGTGGAGTCACGCTGCCGGGAGCCAAGGAGGGGATCCTCTTCTACCTCACTCCTGACTTCAGAAAGCTCTCCAACTCTGAGGTCTGCAGCGTAGTGAGGAAAGCTCTTACCTCCCAGTTGTCTCCACATTAGTCTTTCACAGGCACTTCCCTTGAATAATTTAAGTATTAAACACACCACACACACACCCCCCGGTCCCCAAATAGTTCCCCATTCAAGCAATCATGACCATCACAGGCTGAGGCAAAGCTGAAGGTCAGGTCCTTCATAGGTGGAAATCTGTGCAGCAACTCTATTGTACTCAAGCAGTGTTATCCATGGGGTATGGGGGAGTGTGTGCATGCTCAGAAATCACCTCAATGAAGGGGACTCTCCAGGCTGGGCGTGTCTCATTTCATGACTGTCTCAGGGCTGGTGATTATTTGGTCTTGACCTGATGGTCCCAGAGAAAGGATGATGTGGTGTAGCCTGCATGGCAGCCTTGGAAGCAGCACAAGCACAACAGTACACACAGCAGCAATTTTTGGAAATGTTGAAATGATGAGTGGTGGCCATTAACATTTCTTTGGTCAGCAGAAGTGCAGAGGGGACCCAGGAAAAGCATGGAGGCATGTAAAGGTGAAGCTTTTCAGGTGATACTGCCCTTTGCAGCAGTGATGCTCCTGTGGCTCCAGCATGTGAGCAGGGACAGCTGGATACCCATCATTTTCCAAGGGGTCCAAGTGACCTTGCAGGACACTCTCTGTAACTGTACTGCCAGCTGCACTGGTTCTAATGCTCGAAACAGGGCTCTCAAGGCTAGAAGAGTTGTTTATGTTATACAATTAAGAAAAAAACAGTTGCCCCCTTTTTCTTTTGCCCTCGAGGCTTTAAGGTCTTGAGGCATTGGGTCCAGCCTCGCATGCTGTGCCCTAGACAGGTCTTTGTACAAGAAACTCCATGTTGGAAAATCAAAGACATGCAAGTGGAAGAGGAATGGAGGGGGTGAGCGTGGGACATGGGTCTCTGAGGGGAGCAGCACCCCTTGGGGGGCAGCTGTGAGAAATCAAGCACACATGCACAAATTAAGACAATTTGTGAGTCCTTCCTGACTTGCACCAGTGGCCAAGCGACACAGTTCAGAAAAAAGGGATGCACAACCCTCCCTCCATACTCATCCATCCACAAAAGCAGCCTCGAGCCACAGGTTTTGAAGGGATGGAGATGTGCCTCTGGTGCCAGGCTGCACTCTTGACACATGACATGGGAAGTAAGGATGTAGAGCCCCTCTCCTCCTCCTCCTCCTCAGGGAGGCACTGCTCTCTGTCAGGGTCCCTCCTGACACTGCAAGCAGGAGAGACAGTGGCCTGTGTTACAGGATCCCTGGCAGCCCTGTTCCCCTGAGGGGAGGCCCAGGGGCCCAGGAGGCAGAGTCCTTCAGCCACATCTGGGCAACACAAATGCACACACATCACCACCTGAAAGGTGGAATGGGGCTGCACTATCCACCTCTGTTACTCTCCTCTCTGCCTGCACCTCTGTCTCTGAGCCTGACCTCACCATAGAGATAGGTGGTCAGAAAGGCAAGGAAAAACATCTTTTCTTCAGCCTGGTTGGCAGTCACACAGCTACAATCTCCCAGGTGGCTCCTGTGACATGTCCAGGCACTGGCCCAAACATTTCCTTGGATCTTGGGTCAGCAGCCAGCGTTGCAGGCACCCGTGGCCCTAGTGACAGGGTGCCCTGGGTCCTGATGCCACCAGTGGGCTATCTGGCCAAGTCCATAGCCCCATGGTTGGGATCTGGACCCCCAGCCAGCCCTGCACTGAGCTGCTGCAGGACACACGCCTGCAGCATGGAGAACCTCCCACTGCACTCCTCTCCCGGCTCCTTCTCCACAGGTCTGGATGGATGCGGCCACACAGATCTTCTTCTCTTATGGCCTGGGGCTGGGGTCCCTGATCGCTCTGGGGAGCTACAACACTTTCCACAACAACGTCTACAGGTCTGTTGGGCTTTTTTCCAGCCTCCTGTGTGGCGGGGAGTGCTCGTGGGTGAGGTGGGGGTCAGGGTCATTTTAGGGTGCCTGATCTCTGATGTTCTATCATTGGCAACATGCAGCCTAGAGTGCATGCTGCAGTCATCATAGAGGGGCTCCCCTGCTACAGGACACTTAGTGTCCCCCATGGTACCTCTCCAAGGCACAGGAACTGCTCTCTGCAGGGCTTGGTCATTGGTTACCCCACCCTTTGCTCCCGGCCTCTGAGTAAGGGACCTGCAGGTGGTTTCTTTTTGTTCTTTCTTCCAGAGACTCCATTATTGTCTGCTGTATAAACTCCACCACAAGCATATTTGCTGGATTTGTTATTTTTTCTATTGTTGGCTTCATGTCGCACATCACGAAGAAGACAATCTCAGAGCTGGCCTCCTCAGGTAAGCAGAAACCCAGGTTTGAATGTAACAGCAACCTTTGAGAGCAATTGGTCAGAGATCATGGGATGCTCCCAGGCCTTTCCTGATTGGGACACAAGTCTGCAACCCTCTTTGCAATCCTCCCACCAAGATGGGTCTCAGGCGCCTACGGGTGATGTCCATCATGCTTTGGCTGTAAAGGGCCTGCTTTTAATGTTCACCTGCTTTTAACATTCACCTTCTTTCCGTGCTGAAGTTTTATGTGCTTTTGCTGTGGTGAAATATTTAGGTCATTTGCTTTCTGAAAGCTTGCTATGGAGAATAGATACTGCTTCTGTTTTCAGTAGACATGATTAAAATTTGGAGGCCCTTTTCTATGTGAAATTTTGAAATTGTAATCTCAGAATAATTTTTAACCAAGATGGGACTGTGTCTTTTTGCATAAAGACATATTTTGAAATTGCTGTCTTCCCAGGGAAAGCCTTTATCTCTAGAAACAGCATTTTCAGTGTGCCTCGGTGGCCAAGAGAGCCAATGGGATCCTGGGATGCATCAGGAGGAGTGTAGCCAGCAGGTCAAAGGAGGTGATCCTCCCTCTCTACTCTGCCCTGGTCAGGCCCCACCTGGAGTATTGTGTCCAGTTCTGGGCTCCTTGGTATAAAAAGGACAGGGATCTCCTGGAAAGAGTCCAAAGAAGGGCTACGAAGATGATTAAGGGCCTAGAGCATCTCCCCTATGAGGAAAGGCTGAGTAAGCTGGGACTGTTCAGCCTTGAGAAGAGAAGACTAAGGGGGGACCTAATCAAAGTTTATAATTATCTGAAGCAGGGGATGCAGGGGGAATCAGCCAGCCCCTTTTCAGTGGTCTGTGGGGATAGGACAAGGGGCAATGGCTGCAAGTTGGAGCATAGGAAGTTCCGCACCAACATGCGGAAGAACTTTTTCACAGTGAGGGTGACTGAGCACTGGAATAGGCTGCCCAGGGGGGTGGTGGAGTCTCCTTCACTGGAGATATTCAAGACCCGCCTGGACGCCTATCTGTGCAATATGAGCTAGGGAGCCTGCTTTGGCAGGGGGGTTGGACCCGATGATCTCTCGAGGTCCCTTCCAACCCCTACAATTCTGTGATTCTGTGATTCTGTGATTTTGTGATGGGAAAAAAAAGAGATATTGGGAAAGTTATAACCAGCTCTGAATATCAGTTTATTTTTCTGGCAAAGCATTCCAGCTTCATTCAGTAAGAGTAATCTCTTGGCCTTCCTGCTTGCAGGAAGAGAAAAGGCAAAACATTTCCCCAGTCATTCCTGCCTCCCTATCCTATGCCTGTGCACCCCTGCAAGTTGGTGTGTCATGGGTGAAGGCTCCTACAATAAATACCTACAATACTTGACTGTAATCATCGTCCTCCTGTCCAACTGTTGCCCTTAGGTCAGACTTCCCATCAAATGCCTCATGAACATGGCTTCATCCCTCTTTTCATTACTGTAGGCCCTGGATTGGCTTTCCTCGCCTACCCGCAGGTCGTCACACAGCTGCCCCTGTCCCCACTCTGGTCGATCCTCTTCTTCTCCATGCTGATGATGCTGGGTCTGGATAGTCAGGTGAGGTGACCTGGGGACAATGTGGGATAAGATACTAAGGTATCTTCAGATACGATGGTGGTGTCCCCTTCTGCACCTTGGGACAGTGCCAAGCAAGGTCTTTTCTTACTCTTAAAGATGATAAGGAGCTGCAGGAATCAAAGCCCCCTGTGGCACTTACCTCTGGTCTTCCCCAAGGTGAGCACATACTGCAAACGTGGTGGTAGCTGACCACTACCCCATGCACCAGTCCTTGTCTTGCTGCCAATTAAAAATAAGAGCAATGACCAGCTTCCAGCAGCCCAGCAGAACCAGTCAGCCTTATAAGACGATTGCCCCCTTCTCTGTAGGAGGAGAGGACCTTTGGAAAGCTTTTCTCTGTTCAGAACAATTTTTGGCCTTAGTGGAGTGCTGGTGCCACTGCGTGGGCACAGCATGTCCCCATCTTGCTGGGTGACCCTGGCAGCTGAGCTCACTGAGCTCAGTAGAGCTGAGGAAGAGAAGTATCCCTGCCAAAACACTTTGGGACAAGGGAAAAAGGAAAAAGATGTCTTTCAAGTGATAACTGATTTGTTCTTGTAAAATGTGATTGTTCTTTTTCTTCCACAAAAAAGAAAAGTGGAGGAAGGGAAATCAGTATTGTTTCATTTCATGCTTGTGTGATAATAGTTCGTGGTTACTGTGGCTCTCTGGGTATTTTGTGAGGAGCTGAGTTTGAATGCTTTGGATTACCTTACTGTGTCATGGAGCACCTCGACCAAACTGCATTTAGCTGTGAGGCACTGTCAAGAAAATGTCATTACTTTGGCTTACTTCCGTAAATTAGGTTAGATGGGGTTAGTCCCCATCTTCTCTGCTCCTGGGAGCTGGGAGGAGCACCTCTGCACAAGGTACCAGCCTCCAGCCAGACCAGAGTGCCCTGAAACAGTATTGACAGGCTGCACTGCGAAGAGCAGTCATGTGGCGTTTGAGTAAGGGCTCTGCCATGGTGTGGGAATGGGGGTTTGGTGCAGTGTTTTGGCATTGTTCTTAACAAAACTGGCCCTGAGCAGAGCAGAAGCACCTTGGCCTGGTTTGTAGGTTAGCAGGGATGGATCCTGGCAGAAGGAAGGAGCTGTGCCTTGGGAGAGGTTGGTGCCTGGGTACCCTTGCTGCAAGGGGGAAGCAGCTGGGTGTAGCAAAAGGCCTCTGCCCTGCCCCTCTCAGAGCCCTCACAAAGCAAAAAACCCTCATGGCCTCTGTATTTTTACAAGTGGTCATACTTTATTTGCTGATAATTCAGGGCAGCAGTGAACTGCAGCATGCTTCCTTTTTATGTGCATCAAAACCAAAGGCTCCTTCAAAGCTTGTGCTTGGTCTGCCACATCTCCCCTGTGCCAGCATGCTTCTTCCTTGCAGCACTGTAAACCAATGGTAAAAGACATCGATACTCTGTTGGATTACAGGTAATGTTCATAAACCAAAATTCTAATTAATCATCAGGCTCCAGCCCTATTCCTCAAGTGTCATACCTGTTTTCCAGGAAAATTTAATTAACCAAATCTGTTTTTCAATTATGATACACTCCTGTAAACACATGATAAAGCTCACATCTGCATTGCCACAGACATTATTTGTTGAATAATTTCAAATAACGACTAAGAAGCTACGTTTACAGACACACCTCCCCCCCCCCACACACACATTACTCTCCCTGGATTATTCATCCAGTACTAGTAAATAGTTCGAGACATGACAATAAGCCCTCTAAGCATTGTGTGGAATTCATTTGCTGCATTTGCTTCTGAAATACCACTTGAAATTCTCCAAGTTCCTTCTGACAGCTAGTCTCTGAGGGCGGGCAGTCTGTGGGGGGCTATCATTGTCTGGAGGAGGAGGAGGAAGGGGCAGGGAACAAAGCATCAAAAGGAAAACAAGCTTTTAAAAAATCCTGGCTAAATACATGTGAAGCAGCTTTCTGTCGGCATATTGGAGCTCTGATTCAATCAAACACACCATTAGCAGCAGGGCAGCTTATGCATATAGACCATGTAAGGCATGCTGCAACAAGGGCTGCAATTGCACGTGCGCTCTGAAGCATCCGGTTAAAAAGGGGAAAAAAAAGAGCTGGCTTGGCTCTGTGCAGGTGAAATACCATTTGTGGTGTTTGCAGCTGTGAGCAGCTATTTTTGCATTTGGATCAGCAATCCAGCCCATAAGGCATGGCAGGGCCATAGGGCATTTCTTGTGCCCCACAGCCCCAGGACTGCTGGGATGGGGTGCCCCTTGTCGCCAGCTGTAGGGGCAGCAGGGATGCTCAGGAGCCCAGCCAGCACCGGCAGGTAGGGCTGGGATCTGCATTTGCAACACAGCGACCAGCCCCAACCCCTTCCCGGTGGTAGGAGTGGGTCCACCCATGTCCAGTAGTTTCAACAGTGAGTCTTCTGCAGATGCAGCACAGCCACATCTGCCTCCTTCTGCCAGGGCACTCATTTCCTCTGCAGGGCCTGGAACAGGATGAATGACCTATACTGACAGACACAAACCTCCCTCCTGTTTAACCACTTGCCGCTCATTTGCCATAACGTTTACTCTGCCTCTGATCCAGTGGGCTTTAGCTCTCTTGCCTCTAGACCCTCTTGCATAATATGCTAATGCTTTCTTTTAACCTACCAGTTTCCAGGTCAGGCATTTTCTCCCCAAGGGAGCCAGCAGGCCTTGTGACTGCAAGCCTGTGTCTGTGTCCCATGTGAGCCTGCCTCTCACGGGTTATTCATGAGGAACCCAACTGCCAGCAGCTAGACCCCCTCTCCTGGCTCTCTGCTGCACATCTGGCAGCTGTGGAACCATACTTCACACAGGCCCGTGGGTCCTGGTCAGGGTGTCTGTGTGGCAGAGGAGGGGATGGCAAGTTCCTGACACTGGGAGAGCAGGAGGTGGGCTCACTCAGACTGGGGTGCTGTCTATGCTGACTCCCAAGTTCAGAGTGTCAGACCCAGCAGCTTGTGCAAAGGTTAAGCCCCTGAAAGGGAAAAAAGAGCTCAAGACAACAGAGAATGGAAGTAAAATATTTAGGAGAGAAACAATACCACCACACAAGGCATGAGAAAAATCAGAGTATATGCTAAAAATTGTGGCTGGAGACAGTTGGTAAGAACAAGGAAAATTCTTGGAAAGCAGACTGGTGTGTACGTGTGTGTGTGTGTGTGTGTGTGTGTGTCCCATCTGTGTGTGTGTCTCACCTGCATGCACAAGTGCACACCTAGGGCAAGGGTGATAGGAGGAGGCATGACAATGACTGGATCCTCATGGCTCCTGAAAGTTTTCACTCAGGAGCCTACTTATCTTGGGCAAGCATTGAAGGTTAGGTGTGCAAAACCTGGGAAATGTGGACCCCAGGTCAGCCAGGGAGCCGCAGTCCCCAGCATCAGAAAGGTGAGTCTCCACTGAGGCCTGAGGCTGGCATGAGGCAATTCTCTGTAAATGGTGTGAAGGGCACTGCTTGTTTGGTTCCCCACTTCATGCATTATAAACCAGCTTAATGTTGGTAGGAGGTAAAGAGATTTCAGCTCACTTGGTAGCACTGTTCCTCATCACAGGTCTCCCTGTCTTGCCCTCTGTGCTTTCCCTGACTTCAGTTCCTCTTCCTGCACCAAAGGTCTGCTTGTTTTACTCCCTCCTTTTCCCTGAGGCATCTTTGCTGCTTCTCTGTTGGACACTCCTCACATCCACCCTCTGCCCTTGGCCACCCCTGTTCCCCCTCTTTGAACCCTTTTTCCTCTCTTCCTTGCCTGGTGCCAGTCCACCTGGCCCTGCCCATGGCTCCAGCAGTGCCAGGACATGCATCCATGTGGAAGGAATAACTTTTGACAGTAGGTTTTTTTGTCACGCCTGCTCTTCACACTGTGGTGCCAGCTCAGTCCTGACTCTTCAAGGCAATGAGCGGGGTGGGATGGGGTGAAGAGCTCACTGTCAATGAGTATAAAGGCAGCTTAACCCATGACCAAACAGCAAAAGGTGCTTTAATAGCACTTGTGTCCAACATAAAAGGCTTAGCTCATTAAAAATTCAAGTTGAAGCAGTCGAGCTTCGGCACTCTGGGAATACAGGTTTCTGTGCCACATCGTGTGGATACAAAACCCTGGGCCATTTGCCTTCTTGTCTCCCTATTCAAAGCTGAGTGTAAAAAAATGCCAGCACTTTCTGGAGCACTCTCCCAGGGACAGGGAGGTCCCTGACATCCAAGAGCAATGAAACCTCTTTAATTTTCATTGCACTGTCTTGTGTGTTTACTGAGGGTGACCAAGGAAACTAAGAGCTTGCTGCCCTCATAAACTTGCCAGTATTTTTGCTAGAGGCATGATGTGCTCACTGAGAGCTCTGTGTTACCACTGGTTTCAAAGAGTAGATATAAAAGCCAATCTCACAACTTAACAAGAAATAGGAGGAAAGGTTGCGCTTCACGTACGTACAGTCCAACTGTCCTCATGCCACAGGGCAGAAGCAGTAGGAAAACTGATTTGAAGGTGACACTCACAGGGACTTCCCCATGTGTTATGGTGCAGACAGCACAGACACGCTGTGCCTAGTCTAGTGCTGCACAAGCCAGCCAGATGTCCTCAGCTTTGGAAGGACCATGTGCTGCAAGGACTGAGTGTACTGCAGCACTCAGTGTGGTGTGCGTGAAAAGGGGACATACAGTGAAAGAGTAGTCAGAAATGTGCTTGTCCTGGGCACGCATGTGAGACAGGGCAGTGGCTAATGCAGCTCCTTAATGAGTGTTTTAGATCACTGAGCAGCGCTGGCACTGTTGCAAGAAGCTGAGAAGAGTGCACATGGGAAAGGAAGAGCAAGCAAGGTCCTGCACATGTCCCAGCAGCAGACTCATTGCTGTGACAGAGCCTGGCAGCGTCAGGGAAGAGGGCAGTGGCAGGGAGGACCTTAAGACTATGCAGGAAGAAACAGGAGGCTTTCCATTTAGCTCAGCTAATTTTAGGGATTTAACCCTGGTGCTTTTTTAGATCCCTCTATACTCAGTGGAGGGAGAGAGGCATTTTTTGGAAATGGCTTGGACCTTGGGAAGAAGTGCCTCCTTCTTTTCCAGTGCCTGAAGAGAGCACTTAAAGCAATGAGGATTTCAACACTGGAGTTAAATGTTATGATGTCAGGCTAAGAAACTTACATATATTTCTCTTTGGTGTATACCTTTTCCTGTAGTTCTGCACCGTGGAAGGGTTCATTACAGCGCTGATGGATGAGTATCCTCATCTCCTGAGAGCCAGGAAGAAGGTCTTCATTGCAGTAGTCTGTTTCATCTCTTATCTCATTGGATTCTCCAACATCACCCAGGTACAGACAGCTGCACTTTTACCTCCATTCACAACGCCTTTCCAGTCACTACAGCATAGTACACCAGCCCTGAAGGCTTTGGGAGAAGCATCCCTGGGAGCTACACTAATGCTGGTTAAATAGGCTTGCTCATCACTGCTGCATCTCAAGTGACTTAGGGTGCCTCCATAATTTTTAGCACCATCCTGCTGTCAGTCTGACTTGGGTTTTTTTTAAGAGCTAAAGCCAACAGAGGCTGAGCTAAGGGAACGCTTAGCGCAAGGGGTTAAGAGAGCACAAAGAAGCCCAGTCTGTTGGGGCCCTGAACCTCTGGGGCTGAAGCCAAGATTCTCATGTGTGGAGGTCAGGGCTGAAGAGTCCAGAGACCATTTGTGGAGCACTGTAGGTTCATAAGGAGGCAAAGCAGCAAAGCTCCTGGGAGAGGCAGAGCAGACTAAATTAAGTGACTCCATCAAAAACAAAGTAGGAAATCCTAGTGAATCCCTGCTTTCCATCTCACCCTTGGCCATACCTGAATGGGCTGGCTAATTGTCTGCAAGAGCACATCCGTTTTGCTGCTGGGAGACAGACTCCAGTGGAAACACTGCAACACCGGCTCTACTGTCCAAGGAAATTCACATTATCTGCAGATGCAGATAGTAGCAACCCAAGCAGCTAACTGATATTGTCAACCATAATCTAGTACTAAACTCCTTGACCCTGGTTTTGTTTCCTCAGGGTGGCATTTATGTCTTCAAGCTGTTTGATTACTACTCGGCCAGTGGCATGTGTCTTCTCTTTCTTGTCTTCTTTGAAACCATCTCAATTTCTTGGTGTTACGGTAAGTGCAAAAGACCTTGTTCCTTTGCTTTCTCCATGGGCACTGTGAGCTATTTCAGAAGCCTCCCACAGTGAAGCCAGTGAAAACTGCACCTGAAAATTACTTTGGCTCATAACTCCAGAAAATCAGGAGCGAGAGGCTGTCATTCCACTTCTCCAGGCCACCACAAAGACCTCTGCACAAACTGGCAGATGCCTAGGGTCCTGCCCTCTCATCCTTCAAGAAGACACCAGGAACACAGAAACTGCTAGCACGAATCTACTTTTGTGTCCCCATGCCCCATCCCCTCCAGACAATGTTTCTTATGCCACAGTGTCAACATCATCTTGCTGTGGCTGTCCTTTGCTGTGTAATGAGAAGAGGTCTTGACCATCATGGTGAGATGGGATTTTTATTTTTTCAGTGCTCATTTCTTCTTGCAGGTGTGAACAGATTTTATAGGAACATTGAAGAAATGATTGGCTACAAACCCTGCATTTGGTGGAAGATCTGCTGGGCTTTCTTCACTCCTCTTGTCTGCCTGGTAAGAACAGAGGCATCTTATCTACAGAAGTGGATCCAGAAGAACATCTTAGTTTGGATGGGCTGTAGAGGAACCCTTGTTTTCAACCCACTATAGGTCTGGTACAAGGTAGTTCTAGTCAGTCCTGAGATGGGTAAAGTAATACAGGAGGCTTTTTCACTCTACTAGCTAGAAATCACCCGTAAGAAAAGCTCTAGATTATTGTTTTAACTTGAAAAATGCCATCAGTTCTTCATTCTTCTTTCTGAAGTGCCAAAAGATAAGCAAAAAATTTAGTGTTCTAAAAAGCCATTGTTGGTTCTGGTGTTGGTTCTCAGCTATTCCAGCTCCAGCCTCAGCCCCTGATAGGCTTGTCAGAGCAAAACATCAGCAAAGGTAGTACAGCTGACTGTGGAGCAATGTAGCCTTTGCTGGTTTCTGCACTTCCAGCAGACATATAGGAAATGGCATGAGAAGGCCAGAGATAGGATGATGAAGACTCCTGAGGCCAGCTGTGAGGATGCTGTTAACCTGCTTAGGAGCTGGGGGAGGGGGGTTAGGGGGAAGGGCACTGCTTGTTTGAGGAGTCTGGTGAAGAAGGAAGTAAGGGGTATTCCAGTTTCAGCTTTTTAAGGAGCTGTTAGGTTGCTCTAAGACTCTTGGGAACTAAGAGGACAGTGAAGGAAAGGATGGATGGATGGATGGATGGATGGATGGATGGATGGATGGATGAATGGATGGATGGATGGATGGATGGACCGACCCTGATTTTGCATGCCTTCACCTGCGATGGCTGGTGTGTTCTTTTCCCAGGGTGTGTTCTTCTTCAGCGTGGTGGAAATGACCCCACTGACACTTGGAAAATACATCTACCCTGCATGGGGACAAGGCATTGGCTGGCTTATGGCTCTGTCTTCCATGGTACTGATTCCAGGATACATGCTGTACTGTTTCTTCACCTCAACGGGCACTCTCCGGCAGGTATGAACATCTGCACTGCTCCTCTTCTGCTCTCTGCTTAGAGTAAATCCCCCACTGAGCTAAATCTAAGGAGAGCCAAGCAGACTCTGCTCTGACAAAGTTGTCAGAGTTCTTCAGGTCGGTGCTCTGTGCACCCTGTCCTCCAGGAGGGCTCAAATCACCCCCAGCACACAGAATGGCCTCCAGTGGCATGAGCTTGATGGAGAGGAGAGGGCTTACTAGCAAAACTAAGCACCATCATGTCTAAACAACTGGGAGTACTGCCTGGGCAGCACGTGGCTGTGTCTGACTAAGCTGGTAGCCCTTCAGGTAGTCTCTCCTTAGGTCAGTCCATTGTCCCTCACTGAGCTTTATGTTGTCAGCATGACAAAAGGGGAATGCTCTTTTGCAGCGTATCTCTTTGGTGCAGGGAAGTGGAGCTCTGGAAGAGGTTGGGAAGAAATTTTTGAGGTTTCTTGACCCAGAGAAATCCCAATTCCCATCAATCTCTGGCTATAAGGATGGTTACCTGGCATCTTTCAGCAGATAGATCAGCATCCTCCAAACATGAAGTCTGACATATCTCAGGGGTAGGACCTGCTAGCGGCGAACCCGTGCAGCAGTAACTTGCTACTCAGGACACTGAGTGGATGAGGGGTTAAGAAGCAATGCAGACATTTATGCAGGACCCACAACTCTGATCTTGTTTAAAACCTTTTTTGAATTGGAGCAGGGCCTTACGTAGCAGTGAATCATGAGTCTCTGTTTGTCATACCTAGTAATTGCTGTTAAGATTTTATTTACAGTGTTGACATTCAGCCTAGAGAGCACTGTGCACAAAGTCCCTGGCTTGATGCTGCTGCAAGCTGCAGATGTAAGGAGTCACCACAGGAGAGGTGATTTATGGCTTTCCCAGCCCAGCTGCAACAGCAACCAGATGCCTTCTAAATTCCATGAGTTTACTTCATGGATACTGCATTTTGAACAGTGCTGAATTCAGAAATGTTTTGGCTGGAATTGCTAGACTGAGGTCAGCTTTGGGCTCTCTTACCCCTGAGGTCAAGTTGAAGGTGAATTTGATTTTCCTCCCTCCCAGTTCTCCATTTGGATTGGCTCTGGTGGGGAAACTGTGTGAGTTTGGTGTCTCAGAACTGCTTTCAGTCTCTGTTCTCTCCTCTGAGGTCGAGTTTAGATTCTTGCCATTTTGTCTGGAAGCACAGCAGCAATTCCAATAGTAGGTCCTTTCTCAGATGTTTCGGGGGCTCCTTAATATGAGCTTGACAAGAGAGAAAAGGGGAGCCTAAGCCCTTCGCTTAGGCTCAATCCCCTTTCCCCTGGGGCTGGTGAAAGCACATCCTGGCATCCAGGGCAGCTGACAAGCATGTTTCCACCCATCCCCCCGGTGCCTCATGCAATCCAGCGGCACCAGACAATAGCGTGAGTGGCTGCTGTCAACCCTCTCCATCTCACTCTCCCTCTAACTGCACCCACACACATCAGAGGGACCCAGACCTCCTCCCCGTCCTTTATAGACCAGGAGTGAGCAGCAGATGGCAGCAGGAAGAAAGTAGGCTTGTGTGTGTGCGTGTGTGTGTCCATGTCAGAGAGACAGAGAGAATTTTTGGCCTCTTATATGCACAGATCCTGGATTAGTTTGTCATAGAGCTGGAGGTAAATTAGATACCAATGCTGAATTAAGTGGTTTTGACAGACAGGAAAGATTACAAGCCATTTTGTTCCTACTAGTGAATGTGAAGAGGAGAAGAAAAAAAAAAGCAGCCTATGAATGGCAGCAGCAGCTCAGTGAGAAATCCAAGGACTTCACCCAGAAACAGCCACTTCAGCCGTACTGGAGAGTAGGAGCTCGTTTCCCTTTGGTGGAAACAACTTCTTCCTGACTTAGCAGTGCCTATTCTGGCCAGGCTCTGCCTTCTCTGCTGCAGCTTACAGCGCTGGGCCCTCCCTGACAGGCAGAGGTGATTCGTTCTTCTTCCTCACTCCTGATGCTCAGTCCACACGCCTCTAGTAACAATGTGCCCGTCCATATTTTCCTGGGTTCCTGCTTCACTTGGCTTTGCAGTTTTCATTCAGCTAGCTCAGGGTGACAGGGATCGCTGTTACTGCAGAGGTGAACTGCTCTGGTCTGCATCAGCGACACAGGCCGTAGCCCACTCTAGCTGGCTAGCGCTGCTCTGTAACCAACCCTAGTTGAAAAATAGTGGAAACTGGGAAAACAGGTCTGCTGGGAAGCCTGTGACATCACAGCTGTCAGTCCCCTTTGCAGCTGGTACCGCCTGGTAGCAGTTTGCCTGTGCTGTAAGGGCGATGCGGGTACTTCAGGTAACAGGAGGAGCTGCTGCGCTGCGTGCGGCGCCAACGCAAGGCTGGCTTGCAGAGGCTCTCAGTGAATGGTGCTGGAGGAGGAATTCATGCCACATGAACCCTCTATCTAGGGACATCTCTGAGGCTTGGGGAGATGGGTCCCAACCATCAGCCACTGCCATGCCCTGGCTGCCCCACTGCTGCCGCCCTCCTGGCTAACACACTCTCTCCCTTCATTCCTGGGCAGCGCTTGCAGCAGATGACACAGCCCAAACCAGAGGTGCACACTCAGAACAACGGCCTCCAGCCGAAGACATCCTTGAACGGGAGGGTCTCAGATGCTGCTGTCTAGGAGGAGAGCCTGGTCCTCCTCACCCTGCCCTGTAGCTGCTCGCGCCACGTTGTCCCTCGAGCTCCTCCGGCACAGCTCGCTGTCCCCGGCTCCGTGGTGGCTTTTGATTGTCGAAGAGAGGACCTGGCAGAGGAACCCTCTTGCGACTCTTCCTCACGGCCCAGATTACCAAGGCTCTGCATGAGCTGCCACCAGGACATTGTGTGGTGACCATCCTCATCCTGCAACATCCTGGTCCAAGCACTCAGGGAGGAGCAGCCTGTGGCCAGGTCTTCCTCCTCCTAAGGAGAGGTGATGTTTCTAGAGAGCTTAGACTGATCTTTGACCACTTCTCTGTTCTTCTTGCCTTGCTAGGTGAATCTCCACAGAGCATCCCATAGCACACAGCCATGCTGTCACCCCAGAGAGCCAGCTGACACCAGGGTTGAACCCCAGGCATTTGTCAATTGATCTAGCATAAACCAACACTAGCAAACACATGACTGGAGGGAATGTGTCAGAACAAGGGATTCCCATTAAGAGTCCAGCATGCTGGTAGTTGTAGGACGTCACCCCAAAACTGGAGAAGAGCATCAGGACAGCACGTGCTGCTCACAGGCTGTTTCAGCCCTGTGCGCTCTCCAGCCGATTTAACTGCATCGGGGCTGGAACAGCAAGCAAGAGCCTGGCAGAGTAGGCAGCCTTTTCCTCCTGGAGCATCTTGCCCTCTGCAGATGTGTGCAGTAGCCACTCCCTGGCCCTAAAATGCAGTTAAGGGGGTAAGTGGAGTGCTCTTTGCTAGGGGCTGTCCCAGTCTCCCACACTGACCATTCTGCTGCAGTCAGCTTTGTGCAGAGGCAAGAGGTTTGCCGTGTGATGAGGAGACCTTCCAGCATGGTGCAAATCTCCCCCACAGCCAGATAGCCTCCCTGGCTGCACCCCCCGATGGGAGGCACTACGATGCAGCATCATGCCCATGGGTGGTATAGCTTGTACCTCTTTTCTGGAAGTGGCAACACCTAAATCCGAGCCAGTGGAAGGCAGGAGCTCCTGGAGGAACTGGTAGAATGTAGCCACCATGCACTGTGAAACAGTGCCGACTTCCCTCTGTGTGGCCAGCCGCTCGAGCTGGCACCTCCCAACTCTCAGAACACACATCACAGGGGGCTGTGAGCTGTTGTAGGTGGTGCTGGAGGAGTGTAAAACACCTCAGAGAGGGCTAGGAAGTGTTTCAGAGTGGTCCTAAAGCAGCAGCGTTATTTCTTGGTTATAAAGCCTTTGAGAAAGGAGATAGCTCATCATAGCACCACGTGCAGGTGTGACAGTGATGCTCCCAACTGTGACAGCCTCCCAGTGACCCCATGGGGAGATACCCATGTACTTAGAGTATCTGATAAGCACCCATCATAGATGTGCACACACAATGTGACTTAATGCAAATTAGTCTCTCCCCTCCCTTGGCACTGTGACAGCATCACCAGGTCTGCTCGTGCTCCCAGGTTAAGCTCAGAATCAACAAAGTTAAAAAAAAAGTATGTGCCATTCACACTTCCTACCAAAGGGTCTGGTCTCACAGGTGACCTGCTGAAGACCCCAGGGGTCCCACTGCAGGTGCCAGCTGAGCGATGAGCCTTTGCACAATTGCCCTGCACTCCGGTATGAGCTGTGAAATGATGTGGCTTGGCCCTGTGCTGCCCAACCCTGGAACCAGCAAGTGCATGGTGGTACCAACCCACTCTTCTGCTGGTCTCCTAGCCAGAGGATCCTTAGCATAAAGAGCAAAGAAGTTGTCTAGTTAAAACTGAAGTTGGTCACCTTTGAGGCTGGGTCCTCTGCCAGCTCGCCAATGCATCTCAGTTGACGTTGCGCTAGATGTGTAACCGGTTCGTGTTCCTACCACGGGCACGTTGTGTGTCCTGGCTGTTCATGATTGCAGCTGCCAGGCCTTGACTGCGTGTCTTGCCATCGCCAGTGACATGATCACGCCCTGTCCTGCATCCAGTCATGAGGGTGTTTATGTCAAAAAAATCTGCAGCTGCTAAATAGACATGAGGAAATACTGAATTTACAGGCTTGATCTCGTAAAGCTGAAAGCCAGTCACTGAAAGCTGCAGTCATAGTTCATCACAATTAATCTCAGCCAGTCACAGATGCATCACCCTTCCCTGTCCTGTAATTGCATGTGCTAATATAGCTGAAATTTTCTATCCCACCTATTTTTATAAACCAGGGGTAAAAGAAAAGCACTCCTTACATACATGCATGTCCTTTGAGAGGGACATCTGTGTTGAAAGGAGATGTTAACACAGAATCACAGAATCACAGAATGACAGAATAACAAGGTTGGAAAAGACCTTTAAGATCATCGAGTCCAACCATTCACATCCTAAACTAAACCATATCCCTAAGTACTTCATCTACCCTTTTTTTGAACACATCCAGGGAAGGTGACTCAACCACCTCCCTGGGCAGCCTGTTCCAGGCTGATCTTTGCAGCAATGACCTGCTTTTCCCTGTGCATCCAGGTCACGTAACCTCCTTCCCTTTAAATACAGACTGAGGGTTGCGCAGGTGGGTGACGGGCAAGGGAGTCAATTCTTGAGGAAGGCCCTAAAACCATGGAAGGACCCAGTTTTTCCAGCTTTATTGGGGCAGCTCAGGTCTGCAGTAGAACACATCAGTGTCAGTAGTCTTCTTAGAAACTCTTGGCCAAAAAGCTGGGTTTCTGGGAGAGCTGTTGTACCATCTGGGTTGTTGCTTCAAGGCAGTGGAGAAGGAAGAGTCCAGAAAACAAAAGTCCCTTCCCTGGTGGCTGAGGAAATCCCTAAATCTCCAGTTCTTTCTTGCTGGGATTTTAGTCCCAGCATCTCTCTGACATGTGGCCTCATGTGTGGCAGGTGCAGAACACCACTCCAGGTGTAGCAGCAGGGCCCGCCACGCACATGAGCTGCTTGTGGAATAAAAAATTTCAGCTATATTAGTGCTTGCAATCACAGGACAGGGAAGGGTGACATGTCTGTGACTGGCTGAGATTAATTGTGATGAACTATGATTGCAGCTTTCAGTGTCTGGCATTCAGCTTTGCACGTTTGAGGACATTTAACCATTTGTTCAGTTTCCTGCCTGTGACCTTCTCGTTTGCTCCCCGTCCTGCCCTGATCCTTTTTGTTCTCTTGCCTTGTTTCTTCCCCACTATCATCCATCCAGTGGGAATCATCTACCTCAGCTTGCTGCTTCTAGCTTTTTCGCTTCCGCTGTTGTCAAATCACAGCTCCCCACCTCTGACTTCTCTCTTCTATAGTTCCTCATTTCCATCCGTCTCTGTTCTCTCCAGCCTCACTGCCCAGCTTCCCTCACGTGCTGGCCTTCCAGCCTCACTACTTATCCCTGCGTGCCCGTGGCTTGCTGCGGGCATGCTCGCCCCTTCTGCCTGCTGAATGCTGGAGCTCGGGACTGCACAGAGGAGCTCAGCTTTTTGCAGGATCCAGTCCCTAAGAATCAATTTCCATCCCAATATCAAAATTCTAATGAAGTTCCTCTCTGCACCAGAAAGTGGCGTGCCAAGCAGCATGGTATTACCAGAGAGTCCCACATTCCACCAGTCTCAGCAGAGCCGAAACACTTTGTGGCCTTTCCTCTTTTTTGCACTATTTTATTTCTACTGCGAATGTCAGGGTCTGCAAAGTCTGGCTTTCATAGCCTTGCAGGGAGGAGTTTGCCCTTAGTCAAGCCCTGACTGATGGATCCCCTTCTCCGCAGTTCAAGCTCACCCCATTCTTAGAGCTAGAAGAGCCTTCCCAGCTCCATCACACACAGGCTTCCCATTTAGTGAGGAGGCAGGGATGGGGACGGCCCCTCATGCTCATCCCATGCCTCAGAACCACTGCTACCTGCAGGTCCAGCGAAGCAGCCATATCTGTGCATTGACTCAGTCACTTCAGACCTCAGATACTGGGCTGTGCTCAGTGCCACTGACTCCTTTTGGGCTGTTCCTACTGTGCATCACTTCTGGTGACCACCCCTCTTTTGGCTCGCTTGGCAGAAAGGAGTATGTGCATGGCTGGTGGGGTGCAATGCCTCTCTCTCCCCCATCCCCATGCTGCCATCCAGGAGCAGATCCCACACCTCTGGCATCCCTGGGCTCATTTGCCTTGCTCCTGCCTTCTCTCAACTCCCTCACCCTGCCCCCCAGCACCTGCTGCCTCTCCCTCTTGCCACGGGCAGCTGCTTGAAGTAATCCCCTGTGAAACCTCTTAATTCTAAGGAGCTATTTAGGGAGCTGTGCTCAAATCCCTCCGAAATCCTCTTTATCCCAAGGGCTGTGAAAAATAAAATAAATGCCATTGCCCCCACCCTCTCCTGCGGGAGGGGGTGCTGAGGGGGGCAATGGGGAAGGTAGGATGGCTTCACTGCAGCTCAAGTGCCACCTCCCCTGGAGATGTGGATGCGATCCTCTCCCCCCAGGAGTGGGGAGCGCTTCCTGCTGCTGTGCTCCCAGATGTGCTCCAACAGCTGGCAGCTGGTTGCGAAACACGTGCGCAACAGCCACAACATGGTACCGATGCCGTGTGGCACTGTAAGGCTTCGGCAGGCCCACTGCCATGTAGCTTGTAGTCTCTCCACTTCTCTATTAAACGGTGTGTTGGGCGCAGTTCTGCTGTGTGTCGGGGGGTGCACTTAAAGCCAGCGTCACTCTGGGTGAGCAGTCTGTCCTTGTCCCGCTCCTGTCCCCCGGGGGAGGAAGTTTCTCTTCTGCTTGGGGCACCCTGGTTGCATTTGGTGGTAATGACCAAAGTGGGGGGAGGTCTGTGCCAGTGAGGGGCATGGCCACTGTGGTTTTGTGTGTATCGAAGCCAGTCGCCACATGGGTAGGAGGAAAACTCCTCGAAACTCTGCACTCTTACGATGACGTGTGGGAGCTAGCTCTTAAAAATGAGCACAATGACCAGTCTGATCATTACACCCCTTCAAAGCCCTTGGCAAGGCAAGAGAGGAGATGTCAGGGGAGGGCTGAAAGATGGAGGCTTCCGTGAGGGCTGGCTACCACCTCCCATCTAAGCCACTGAAGCAGCCCTTGGGTCACTCCCGTCACTCATTCTCTCCTCTGTTTTGCATCCTCCTGCTCTCCTGTCTCACCCTCTCTGGGTGGAGAGAGGCTTATCTGCCTGTCCAGGTTCTTCTCCTCGCCTCAGCCCTGCTTGGTACCAGTGACCCCTGAGCTGGATCGGTGCCCGTGGCTGGGCCAGGGGATGGCCAAGGTGGGCAGGCTGGCAGCGGGCAGCAGGGCAGAGTCTACACAGAGGCTGAGATGCCAACCCGTCCCCACTCACCCAGCCACCTCTGCAGGGCCTGTGCCTCCTTCCTTCCCAGGAGCTCCCCATGCCTCTGTTAGCAGCCCCTCTGCCCGGTGCAGGCAGCCAGTGCTGTTTCACTGGCACCTAACAGGGTTGTCAGGTGCTTTCCTCTGCCCAGCTGGCAGGCAGCCCTCCGTAGCCCCAAAGGAGGGGTGCAAGGGTGCTGTGAAAGCAAAATCCAGAGTGCTGTACACTCCACACATTCTCAGCGGCTTTCCTCCGCTTTCTGTGCCTGTAATCATACGTTAATGTGGTCGGAGGTCCCTGCAGGTGTTGGACCTCCTCAGAGCTGTGTGGTCTACAGGGTTTTTTCACCCCCATCAGGAGCAATTCCCAGTCCCTCCCTCCAGCGTGTTGTGCCGGGTGCCCTATGCAGCATAAGTCCTCATGTGTCCCCTCCTGTGCCTCAGTGGTGCATGTGGCAAGGGCTGCCTGTGGGGCTGCTGGCACTTCCCTGGGCTTTAGGGCTTGCCCTGGCACATTGGAGGGGCTGGGACCTGAGTGCAGCTCTCAGACACTGCATAAAGGGTGCTGAGCCCCGGGGCCATGCCCATGGAGGAGCCCCGGGACCACCACACCTTGGGGACCAGCAGGGGATGGGGGGTGGCATCCTGGTGTCCCCACTGCAGTGCTGGCTAAGGCAGCATCACTGAGTGCAGCGGGACTTCTGCCAAGCACCCGTCTATCATCCCTGCAGTGCTGTCAGCTGGGAAGTGTCTGTGTCTGGAGATGCTCGGGAGAGGTTAGTGCTCCTCATGCCGATACCTGACAGCTGTGACGCTGATGGAGATGCCTCTTGACAGCCCAGCATGATGCTGCTGTGCTGCCAAGAAAGCAGCACCAGCTTTCGTTGGGTTCCTGGGGAGCAATCCCAGCCTCCAGCTCACTGCAGCCTGGCCACAGGGGTGAAACCACAGCCTTTCGGGGGGTGGCACGTGTCTCTGCCAAGGTGCCTGGGGACCAGCAGCCCTCACCCCCATGGCTGCAGGCCTGTGCAGAGCAGCCAAGGTGGGGCTCAGTCCTGTTTCACGGCAGCTTTCTCAAAGGCCTCTGGGGGACTCCAGGTGTTTTTGCTTCCAGACAAGAGAACCCACCCCAGAAGAAGGTGTCTGAGTCACTGGTGCAATGATAGCAGGGAAGTACCAGCCTCAGAAGGTCCCATAGCCAAAGCACAGGGCAAGTAACCTGCCTGGGGGCACTCCTGCCCTGACATCGCATCTCCTGTGAGCCCAGGGCTGCCCTGGGCACAGCTGCCTGGCTGGTTGTTCTCTCTTTGGAGGCTGCATGGCTCAGTGGAGGCTCTCGGCCTGTTCGCATTGCCTCGTGCTGACACAAATACCCCTGCACCCACAAGGTTCCTGCTGCGCCAGCTTCAGACAAGTCCTGCCACGTGTTTGTCCAGATAACGCAGTTCTTTGGTGTAATCTCAGCCTTGCCATCAGCCTAAAGAGAGCAGCCTCCTTCTGCTCAGTGGCTCTGAAGCTGTGAATACAGTCTGGGAGGTGCATCAGCCCTGAGGGGCGATGGACAGGACATGGGGGGCACCTGGGCCTCAGCAGGCAGGCAGTGCTGCCTCCTGCCCTGCTCCCTGCCCATCCCCAAAGAACCCATGTGCCTTTTGGCCACAGCTCACCCTTGTTTCCACGGCTGAGCCCAGCCACCCATCACCCCTTCATCCGTGCATCCCCTTCTGGCACATGCTGGTGCCAGTGGACATGCCTGTAAAAATAACTCCCTGGTAGAGATGAGAGATGGAGATGAGCACTCTTGGAGGGAAGGGGCACAGAAACCCCCTCTGCCTCTCCTGACAGCTCCCCGATGCCCGAGCCAAGCGGCCGCAGCAGGCTGCCACCTGCCCAGCCCTGTGGTGCCAATGCTTTGAGGCATGTTTGAAGCACATTTGGTCCTGCAAGAGGGAGAGAAAGAGAGCTGTCCCCTCTGTCCCCTCTCTGCGCTTACTGCAAATGAAAGGATTAGGAATTATAATCCAAGATTCTTATTTTAAAGCGGCTTTTGAGCTCTGCGAGGGGAACTTCAGCGTGATGCTCCATGGGGAGCTGGGTGACAGCAGCTGTCACAGCCCCAGCCACTGCAGGTGCTTGGGCAGGGGAAGCTCAGTGGTGCTCCCGGGCTCTGGGAGCAGCTGCGTTGGGTGATGTTTTGGCATGAGGGAGTGTGTGTGGCTTTGTAGCCCTGGTACAGGGACTGTCCCATGGCTGGGAACCTGCCTTGTCTCTGCAGAGCGTGTCCGAGCACTGGGGAGGTGTTGCTGTTGGGCGCAGCCAATGGACTTTCAGGGGCTTCTGGATGCTTTATGATTTGAAAAAGAGAGGGCTCTTTCTATGGGGATGATGGGCGAGGGTTCATTAGCCATCACCATTTCGGTGGGAGTGTGCTGGGTGGGCAGCACAGCCATGGTCAGAGCTGTGCAGCAGCACAGCACCCCAACAGCATCCCAGCCACTGCCCAGTAGGGTGACACGTGCACCCAGACCCACTGGGGACCCTCCTGTCACCAGCAGCATCACAATCCCCTGGGACAGCCCCCTCAGCAGTGGGGACTCCTCTGCAGGGCAGAACCCTGGGGTCTGAGAGAGACTGGCTGCTGCTGGAGCCTCATGGCAACATCTGCCCCTGGGGTGCCAAGCACCAAACTGCACAAGCCTTAAGTGTCCTGTGGCCCTTGGGAAGCTTCTGTCCCTCACCACTGGGAGCGTCTGCCCTGGCAAGGCAACGTGATCTTCCTTCCTTTGCAGTTTCCCCCCTGCTCCTTCCTCACACTGCATTCATGGCAGACCTCTGTGAGGTGTTGGCAAAGTGCTGGGTTTTTTCACTGGCATCTCTGCCATCTTTCCTCTGCTAATTATTACAGCAGTTCAAGCTGACAGATGGCCAGGGTTTTATCTTTGAACAAGCTATTTAATAAGGGCTTCTGCTTTTCCCTTGCACATTTTTGCCCTGGCCACTCATCCTGGGCTGCTGATTGGGTTGTGCTTTTTACTGGGGATGCCAGAAGATGTGAGCTGAGGCTGGAGGCTGAGGTCAGATCCCAGGGGACAGGACTTTTTCCTTTCCCTTTAGAAAGAGAAGATAATTCTGCCCAGGTTCATGTGGCCCTTACTGAGGAATGCTCTCCATAAAAAAGATGTGATAGAGAACCAGTCCCCAAAAGAGAGGTGAGAGGGACTGTGTCAAATGCTGGGTTCTATGAGGCACATCCTAAGCATGCAGAAAGCCGATGTAGGTGCTGAAAACAGCATGCTGCCTGCTCATGTCAGCTGAAACCCAGCTCCCAGCGATCAACCTCCTGTCATGCTGCCATCAGCTGCGTGGCTTCGCTCCATGGGGAAGCATCACATTAGGCACAAAGGAGGAAAATCTCTTCTGTAGGTCGAGCGTCACAGGCTGGTAAACAGGGATCAACTGGCCAGGAAGCTGGGCTGCCTTGGATGTGCCAAGGAGCCACACTGGGACATCTGCTGATGCTGGCTAGTGACTGCTGGTCTGCCTGGGTCACCGTACCTGAAAGCCACATGGCTGAAGCCTGAGCCGAATTCTCAGCAGGCCACAATCTGGATTCTTGTTCTCACTGGGGCAGAAGCAGCCCTTCAGTGCTGGAGAGCTGAGTGGGGCAGGCGGCTCATGCACCTGGCACACACTGACAGGCTCACTGCACCCTCTTGCCCTGGTGTGCCTGATGGGTGAACTAGGATTTGGTGACTTTTCTTGCCTTTCACTTGGATAGTTACACCAGCTGCAACACCAGCTGTCCTGGATCGCTCCTATTCCTGACAGGGCTGCTTGTCCTGGGCGGAAGAGCCCTGTTCATAGTGTCCCAGAAGGGCTGGTGCCCAGCTAGCTGCTGCCAGAGCCTGGCTGCAAATGTCTCGCACTGTGCCTGCATCAGGCTTGGCTGTTGTGGGCCGAGCCAGAACCACCAGAGAAGGCTGCTCAGAATATACAGATTTGTATTTTCTTACCGGGAACACGTTGTCCTCATTCTCCTTTGCTGCCCAAACATTTTTCTCCAAGTTTTCTATGGAATATAATTAATAACTTGTTTCAGAAAAGGCTGTGAGTCATAGAATCAGAATCATAGAATATCCTGAGTTGAAAGGGACCCATGGGGATCATCCCCAAGGACCACTTCCCTGAGGAGCCTGTTAGTGCCTGACCACCCTCTCAGTAAAGAACCTCTTCCTAATATCCAACCTAAACCTCCCCTGTCTCAGCTGCATACTGTTCCCTCGGGTTCTATCACTGATCACCAAAGAGAGGAGATTTGCACCTGCCTCTTTGCTCCCCCTCATCAAGAAGCCACAGACCACAATGAGGTCTCCTCTCAATCTCCTTTTATTGAGGCTAAACAAACCAAGGGACTTCAGCCTCTACTCATAAGACTTTATCTCCAGACCCTTCACTATCCTTGTTGCCCTCCTCTGGACACAACCCAATAGTTTCAAGTCCCTCTTGTACTGCAGCACCCAAGCTGTACCAGTGCAGTGTAGAGCAGGACAATCCCCTCCCTGGACTGGCTGGTGATGCTGTGCTTGTTGCACCCCAGGATACGGTTGGCCCTCCTGGCTGCCTGGGCAACACTGCTGGCTTGTGTTTAACTTGCTGCCAACCAAGACCCCCAAATCCCTCTCAGCATGGCTGGCCTCCAGTATCTGATCCCCCAGCCTGTATGTGCAGCCAGGGTTGCCCCTTCCCTGGCTGACAAAGGAGGAAGGAGGACATGCAGACAGAATCAGGAGGCAGAAGTGTTAGGAGCCAGCCGCAGCCATGGGACTGTGGTGTGGGCATACCAGCAGTAAGATGGAGGCTGTGGGAAGAGTGAGCATCCCTGTACCATGGGGGGATACATCCTGTGGAGAACAGCCAGGGCACCTGCAGCTGCTGCCAGCACAGAGTCCTGCAGAGCAGGTCGCCTTTTCAGGGCACATGACCCTGGACTGAGCCAGCTCCTTTCCATGCAAACTTGTGGCATGGCAATGGGAGGACATGGCTGGCTTTAGCACACCTCAGGTGGGCACCTGTCTGCAGTACAGTGTGGGAAGTGGCTGCCCTGTTGTAGCAAAGGGTGTAGCAAAGAGGGGTAGTGTGAGTGTAGCTCAGGGGAATCCTGGGTGTGCAGCTGGGCGAGTGGAGGCGAGTGGCAATTCCCCCTCTTGCTGACAGTGTGCGAGTCCTGTTTGATCAGCAAGTCAATGAGGAGTCACAGCATGAGGCTTCTGGGCATCTGAAATGAAGAGCTGAAAAGCACTGAGAAGCCAAGCCTTCCATAATGGCAGGGAATAGGAAGGTATACATGGAGCAGCAGGATGGGCGTATTTCACTTGTAGTGTTTCTGCTGCTACAGCCTTGGTCCTACAGTCCTGTGGAGGAAGGTCCTTCTCTATCCCCTTCCAGTCCCTGTTGTTTCACCTTTTTTTAATGAACTTAATAAGGCTTGGGAGACCCCACACTTTGTGAAGGGGGAAAGCTTAGGAAGACTCTTGTTTTCAAGAAGTCTCTGATGACTGTCCCATGCTGCCAGCCCCCAGGGCTTGAGCACGGGTGTTGCATAAAGTCAGACCCTACTGTACATGCTTGAGAGCAATCCCAGCTCATGGATGGTATGGATTAAGGCAGAAAACACAGCTCCTCAGCCAGCTTTTAACCTCAGTTGCACTCATTAGCTGCAGGAAAGATGTTCCAAGACCCATCAAGTGTGACAGAACTCCTAAACTGGTTAAATCCCACAGCCCATCCCACCAGTCATCCTCATCCTCGAGGCTTGTTTTCAGCCACCTTTCTTAGGTCAGGCAGGACTATGGGCCTGACTCTGGGTTGCTAGACTCAGGATCTGGGCCATGATTTTACAGAGGGACACCCTCTCCCTCAGCAGCTGGCAATGACCTGTATCTGTGGGGAATGATGGAACCCAACTCTGAGATCAGCTGTTCCCCAGATACCCCTGAAGCACCAGCACAACCCTTCCAGAGTCCCCCAGAGAAGATGGAAAGAGGCCTACTGTGCCCTGCACACAACAGTGACACTGGAGGCACCATCCCCTGGCTGCCTGTGACACGGCAGCTTTGGGTTTGGTGGTGACCTTGCTGCCACTGCTCCTCCGCTCCTTGTGCTGGCCTTGGAATGGGTTTCTGATCCCAAGGACCACACCTGCCAAGCTGGAGACAGCAGGCTGCGTAGTGCTGTGTTCAGCAGAACGTCTTGCTTTCTGCATCTTGCTCGACAGGGGGTGGGTTGCAACCCCTTACAGCAAAGCACTTGAGGCATGTGCTAAATTTAAAGTCTGAAAAGTTTCAGAGGAAAATTGCACCCCAAAATTCTCTGTGGAGAAGAGTGGCATATTTTGATTAACTCTGAACGCACTATATATATGTTATTGCACATTATGTATGCTGTATAGGTCTAACATGCAATGTCACAGCTGTGGTATGTGCTTTTTTGATTGTAATCTCTTTGTACCAGCACTACATGTATGTATCTGCATCGTATCTGTCCCAAAGGGACTTGCCATCTTCTATCTCATACCGGTGTCTGCACATCAGAGCAAGTTAGGAGTATTTCACATATAGACAATCTGGTTTTATTGCTTTAATCTTTACAGCCAGGTATGTGATCTAAACATTGGGCAGAAAATTCTCCAATGATCTCCTGCTTCAAAACATCTTAGAAAATGACTGGGATGGGCTGATTTATATCTGTGGCACACACAAACATAAACAGTAGCCTCCAAATCCCTGGGAAATTTCCTGCCTGTGTCTCAGGGGGATTTCTGTCCTCCCAAGTGTTTGACCATGGGACCGGGGATCTAAGGGATTCTTTGAAGCCAGCAAAGAACTTGCAACCTACAGAGAGGTGGTTTTTAGCAGGTACAACCTCACCCCAGCGTCTGACTCAGCTGCAGGGATGCAGGTTGCCTTCCCCCATCCACTGCAGAGGAGAGCTTGCTTTGCCCGCACGTGTTTGTCTCTGACTGACTCTCTCATCCCCGTGCGTTACTTGGCAAAGGTCACTTTCATTAACCTCGGAGTTATGTTTTGTGTAAATACGCATGTATGTCTGATTTGCATGGGAAATGTCACTGTCCTTACGTGTCTCCTACCCAAATGTTAACCCAGCCTGAGCCCACATAGCTGCTGAGATGTGGTACCTGCAGCCAGCACAGCTGCCCTGTTCAGGCAGCGTGTGGCTGCGTCCGACGCTGTTTCTGCGTGGCACGCCCCGCAGAGGTGCCTGCATGTTCCCTGCCACAGAGCCCTGCCCGCTGCCAGGTGCTGTGGGCACTAACACGCAGCCCGTGCTGATGTCCCTGGGTGCCAGAGCTTCTCTGTGGCTGCTGGTGTCCTACCCAGGCACTGGCACGTGTGGCTCGTGAGGTCACTCTCCGTGCCACAGCATGCTGGCGCAGCACCAAGCACCTTGCACAGGCTCATGGGCCTCCCTCCCCAGGGGCGCAGAGCCACACAGGCGTGAGCAGGAGGTTTGGGGCTGGCTCTGCTGCGTGCCAGCCAGACGGAAAGGAAGGAGCTGCAGCATGGAAGGGCTTTGCCTTCTCCCCCCCTTCCCAATTTTCCTCTCTGCCTCACTGCAGGGGTGACTTTCTCATTTAATTGCCTTCCCTTGGACAAGATAATCTCTTCCTGGTTTCCTCTGGCTCAGATCCTCAGTGAGCCCGAGCCTCGAGCTAACTCCTGCTGCATTCAACGAAAGATCAGGAGTGGGTGCAGTGGGCTGCCCCCAAGGCCTGCTGAGGGCAGGATGCTCAGCACCCCTCTGGAGCACAGCCCTGATGTGCCGCCCATGTGCCCGCGCACACCGCCAGAGCCCAGGGACACGGGGCAGGGAGGCTGAGGCAAAGAAGACATTAGCGCACAAGTCACATATCTCAATATAATTTCTAAAACTCTATTAATTGAACAGATAAAATACCTCTGATCTATTTTTGTTATTTTGTTACAAAATATTAGCCATTTGGACTCTTTGCTAGGTGTGACCACACCACTTTTCCCCAAGGAAGCTTTTCTCAGTGATATTTACAGCAAGGAAACAGGTACAGACAGACAGGTGCTTTCAAAAGCCTACACACAGGTAACACTTCTCTTGTTAAGTTTTTTAAAAAGACATTCAGATGGGGTTGTGATTAGAGTTGAAGAGCTGGGTGACTTCAAAGCTGCTGTCCCGGGCACAGCTGTGAAAGAGCGGGCAGGACGAGGACAGCTCTAGCTCACGAAACAATGCTGGCAGTCCCTAGAGCCCACACTAGCACAGTGAGGTGGGTGGTGGAGCAGGAGATGGGGGAGCTTGCTCAGCAACTTGCATTTCAAAGCAGAGACTCTGCCAGGCAGCAGCTTCCTTGATTCAGAGCTCAGATTTGTTTTGGAAACCTCACAAACACATGCAGGTAGTTGCAGGTTGAGCCTTCTGAAAAACATGTTAACAAAAGTCAAACTCGTACAGCTCAGAGACCCTCAGATGGTGCCACAATCTAGTGGTACTTTTTTGTGAAGAAATTCAAGTTGTGGACCATGCCCACACCTTTTATCTACAGGGAGGAGAGAGAACATGAACAGTGGGATGCTCTGAAGGTCTTGCAGAAAGCACTAAGTGCTGCTACTACAGTGGCCCAGATTATGGCATTAAAAGTACTACAACAGAGGACAAACACTGCATCAAACCCCAATTGTCTGCACTAAGCTTGATTCTCCTGTCACAATTTTCCACCCCTTTGCTACTGGTGTAAACAGACTAATTTCACTGGCCCTGCACCAGCACGAGTGAGGATCAGGGCAGAGCCTGACAGTGTATATAAGGCAGCTCTGCAGACCTCCCAACACCTTGCTCTCTTCCACCTTCCAGCAGAGCCACCTTTGTGTTTAGCCACCAAGTACCTGACACACTGCAGAACGCTCTTTGCTGGGTTTTCTCTTTTCCCCACCTGCCACCCCACCCCCCCTTTTATTTTTTTTAATATAGAAGGATATGAATTTGGCAGCAAAAAGCCATTGGTTCATTTGGGTCAATCTAAGCAGCAACCTCCTGCCTGACGCCACCACCTGAGAGATTGTGCTACGTTCACAATCAGAATCGCTGCTGTCAAGAGCTGGTGATTTTTCTTTGGACTGGTCCCTCCAGGTGGTGCACATTTTGTCCTTCATTAGGTTGTCACCGACGTGCTCCTTCTAGCCTGCACCCTGCCAAGGATCAGTGTGTGCACAGGGGTGTCTATTCGCGGTACTACAGCTACAGTCCGTGTGTCTCGCTTGTGTGAGGGAGGGCTGTGGGAGCAGACGGTACAATAGATCAGATGAGGTGCAGACATGCGTTAAAGTGCTTCTCATCCTCCGAGACCAACCTTCAAAGGAAAAAAATATTCTTCTTTTGAAGCGAAGTCCAAAGGGTTCAGCTACACAGTAGAATTTCGAATAAGCAACCTGTCCCATGATAACCTGGAATAGATGGTTTGGTGTCTCAATAGCTAAGCCTGACAGAAGATGTAGCCGGAAGGCTAGAAGACAGCAAGGGTTATCTACGTTTGCTTCTCAGTCCAGAGCTCTGGGCTGGCAGTAGCCTTTGCAGGGTCAGGGGCATGGAGCCAGCTCTCCCAAAGAGACTGCTGTGCCTCAGCTCCTCAGTTAACTCGCTTCCATCCTTCACCCAGCACAAAGAAGGGAGTCTCGTGGAAGCTTCCTTATTTCTTCTTTACGTTCTTGTAGCCCTCCCAATCAATTATTAAAGCTGCAAAACTCTCTTGTAGGAACCTCATAGACACTGTCATAAATATTTTATCTAAAAATTATTTCATCAAGTACCTTGAGGTTTTTGTTGTTGTCACTTCGTGTTAAGTGTCAAGTAAAATCTAATTTATTTATTTTAACACGCGCCGAGACCTTCAGTGTCTCGCTGCACTCTGGGAAAAACCACACAAGTGCTGCCATTCCTCTCAGACAGCAAAGTAACTGCTGAGAAGGGAGGGCAGTGACAGTGCCACCAGGTACCACCCCCTTTGCCACAGCAGTAAGATAAAACAGCAGCCACGTGCTACGTTGACCAGACAATGGCAGATGCCACACACATGCTTTCCCAGGAAGCTAGGGGCAGGTGGGATGAGATCCCAGCAGCAGCACATCAGGCCAGCTGTGCCTCACAGCTGGCTGGAGGGCACAGGGCTGAGCCTGCACTGGGGGTGAGAACCTCTCCCTGGGCCCAGCTTTGAGTGGTGTCCTCATTGCCCTCGGGGGCTGTCTGGAAGAAAGATTCTCTGCTCTAGAGGGAGACCGGGCTTCTGTTCAGGGTTTTCTTACAATCTTTTCTGTCTTCTGCTTCCACAGCTCTCCTGGAGGCTGTGCCTGCTGGCTCCTGGTCAGTACACCTGCTATTGTGTGTAAAAGTGACCGCCTTGTGCCCTGCCCCAGCCAGCCGAGCAAACGACTTAGACCTGCTGGCACACCTGGGGACTTGGGTCAGGCTGAGAAATAAGGGGACCTTGAAGTGAGGAGGAAGCCCTGGAGGGCTTCACCCTGCCCCAGCCCGCTCCCCTAACTCCAGCTGGACTTTTGCCCATGCCAAATGTGAACTCTTCCATGGGAACCTGCAGCAGACACCTGAGGAGCACTGATGTGAGCCAGTCCCGATGCACTCTGGTTTTTGTCACTGGCAAAGCACCTGACAAGCACACTGACACCGTCCCTAAGGAAACTGACACGTGGCTTTTGCCCCATGAGGTAAAAAGTTCCCTGCATCTGCCTTCATCGCTGTTCCTTCCCTGACATTTTGCACATCGCCGTCACTGCCAACAACTCCTGCCACTCCTCACCCAACAGCTGTGCCATCAGCTCATGTGTCAGCCTTGCTTAGGAAGGAAGAGCGTTTCTTTCTTTCCCTCTTAAAATAAAATAAAGGCCCTAAAAGGCATCCTGTCCTATTTTAAAATCCTAAAGTTGATCTTCTTAAGCCTCGAAGGGAGATAGAGTGAGTGAGCGAGACCAAAGCCTTTAAGCTAATTAATACCTTCCCCTCCCTACTGCTCAAAGAGATTTTTTTTTCTAAAAATACATCCATAGCCCATTTTTAATGACGTCTTCCTTCACATCAATGTCCCCAATAAAGCAGAGGAGCTGAGCTGTCATCTCTATCTCAGGATCTTCCCCTCTCCTCACTTTGATGCTGAGATAGAGAGGGAGAGAGGGGAAGTCTTTGAGTCTGGTATCTGGGCTGCTGTCCTACAGGAGGGGCTGACAGAGGCAAGAGTATAGCCAGGCAAGATGGGACCTCACATTGGTGGTCTCCAAAAAGCCCCTTCCTTCTAACACAGGAGGAAGAGCCCAAGTGCAGGGACCATCCACCTCAGATGGTGAATGTTAACACTCGATACTGCTTTCAGAATACAAAAAAAGAAGGTGGGCAGGAAACACAAAACCAGCGAGAAGGAGGACAGCAGAGGTGGGTCTGTTTTATGCTAGAGAAGACAATCTTCATGTGTGTGTGTGTTGAGGTGGGAGGGCACCTCCTGGTGCCATCTCTTTGGAAAAGTACTCATCCATTCCAGGAAGATCCCTGGGCTTAATCCCTCCCTTCTGCTCCCTCAGAACTGCTTGGTGTTTCCTTTAGTAAGCATGCGCCATACATATGCTACCATACAGGTGTATTTACATGTGATGAGGTCTGCTAGGTCTCAGCAGAGGTCTCTGGTACAATGCTCCAATATAACAACGGAAAGAGTTTTGGTGTTCAGAATGAGGCCACCTTTGTGTTGTACTGCAGCTCAGGACAGCATCTCCTCCACTCAAGCTATCCTTTGCTCGTGCACTCCCTCGTTTGGAACCAGCTGCTGCAAGGAGATATTATTCGAAGAGTGATGAGGACAAGGCATGGCAAGAGGTACAAGTTCTCAGCTGCAGCTTAGCAGGTGGCAGCAGTGGCAGCAGGGGGAACTCCATCCCCAAGAGTGCCCCAAGGTCGGTCCTTGGCATGGGCGAGTCCATTTCTCTCTGAGGCTGGCAAAGTTTTGGGGTGGGTACAAACCTATAACCAGGTAAATGCAAGGCAGGAAAGGAGGTTGAGGAGTAGCAAACAGAAGACACAGCGCCTATGAAGCAGCAGGTCATCAAGCCTCTCAAGGAACAGGGCAGAGTGCTACACGGGGATGGCACGAGCACAGGAAGCCAGCTGGGCTGGCAGGGTGTGAGGATGTGTGAGCATGTAGGTTGGCAGTTTCTATAGATGGCTCCTCACAATTAGCATCATCTTGAGGGGAGACAGGGTAACAGTTAGGTCAGTCAGCTTTTTTTTTTTTTGCTTTTTTTTTTTCTTCTTCTTTTACTAAAAAATAAATCACAAACTAGATCTCTGTAGGCAGAAAGGGTCCGCGGGAGGTGGTGGGGAAAGGAAGCAGGGAAGTCTGTGCTGTTTTGGTGCTGGTGGTGTGGCTACACGAGGCTGCGTGAGCCACTGGAGTACCTGCGCCTCTGAAGCAGAGAGCTGGGGGGACAATACTGATGGGGGTGGTTGTAGGGAGGTGGTGGAGGCGGGAGAGGAGGCTGATGGACCAGCTTCATGGGGGTCCCGGGGAGCCCACCACCCACACCGCGCCAGGGGGTGGAGGTGCAGGAATCGGAGGTGACGTAGCGTGTCAGAGTCTGGTTGAGGGCCGGCTCCATTCGAGCGAGGCACGGCTTGTCCAAGACAATGACTTTGACAATCTGCTGACACTGTACAAGTGTCCCTGCTGAGGTGGGGTGCGAGGGCACCAGTGCTGTCTCCAGCCGCTCCCGTGGCATGTTAAGACGTGTGCTGGGCTGCATTCCACTCTCGGGCCCCAGGGCGGAGTTGTGCTGGTACGTTTGAAGCCTGTTGTGAATTGACACCTAGTTTAGAAACAGCCAAAGAAGCATTAAATGTTACAAGACTTCTCCCATCTGCTGCCACTGGCTGCCCTGAACGCCCCCCACCAGCCGGTCTCGCATGCATTAAGCTCCCGCCTCCGCCTCAAAAAAACAGAACAGGCAAAAATCCCAGCTGTACGCCCCACCCCCCAGCAGAAAGCCCCATCATCCCCATCTAGGCCTAAGTGCCCCTGTCCTTTCCATCATGTCCAAGGCAACAGGGCTGGCGTTCCCAAATGCGATGCAACTCTGATTATCCAAATGGCACAGGGAACGCAAGTCAACTCTACGAGCGGAGGCGTCCATGAGTCCTCCGGTAATCGACAGACCTCGAGGAAGGTCATGCCCTTGTCCCCACCAGCAAAAAGGGGAGGGGAACCAGACAGCAAGGTTTCAGATAATCGAGGCTGTGCATTTCAGCAAAATGACGACAGCTGAATCTGAGATAGAGAGAGACAGAGAGACTCAAGCCTTTCCCAGCTCCCTGCCTTTCTGAGTAGGAAGGTACACCACATGACTGGCTAATCTGTTTACAAAGGAAAAAGTAGAAATCTGACATACTCTAGCAAAAGGCAGCTCCCTCTGATCCATTTGATGATTTGTCAGTGAAAGGAAATGATTTTCAAAAAAAGAAAGAAAAAAGAAAGAAAAATGCCCGTCTAGCTCATACAATGATAAAAGAAATTCATGATGAAATGGCAGCAGATTAGATAATCTCAAAGAAATGGAAATGCTCCTCTGCTGGCAGAGTATTATTTGGGCAGCTGAAAGGGGGAAAGGAAGCAGGAGGTCATCAGGGTCTCCACAGAGAGATGCTGATAACAGAGGCAAAATAAGGGAGCTCACTGAGTACAGCTTGAAAAGGAAGAGCTGGCCTGGAGTGGAGGTCCTTAGTGAGGGAAGCACAGCAAGAACATGGTGCTTCCCAAATGGTGGATGAAGTTACAGTTCCTCCTGGCAAGGACATGGGCTGATGCAGACCCCAAACCAGAGCAAAGCTACTGTCCCAAAACAGAATGTCAAGTGACAAACCCTGAGAGGGAAACAAGTGCATGCAGATTGGCATGGCACTTCCAGCTAGGCAGGGGTGCAGATGGGACAGTGGGGGTGCCCTGATGGTCTGGCATGTTTGACAGCAGCGCCAGCAAATGGAAAGGAGAAGCTGTGGAGGGGCCAAGCTCCCCACCATGCTGGAACAGGGACAAGCTGCCTATCCCTACTCAAGCATGGAGGTTGCTCAGACTCACCATACAGCAGGACACAATATCGTCCCAATATTTATTCAGGCAGTGGAATATTCCGTAGGAAAAACTGTTTGCTGGGCCGGAGGTGCTAATAACATTATGGTACATGGAAGCCATTGTCCACAAGGAAACACTTATCCCAAGGGGAACAGGAAATTGGCTGTGAAAGGCCCTTCCCCGGGAAGGAAGCAACACCCACTTCTCCCCACAGAGAAGCTGAACTCTTCAACTAAATATAGTATGACAAGGGGAAAGAGTTATCCTGGAAAGGGCAAATTCAGGACAATAGAGATATTCCAGACAGGGAGAGAGTAGGAAGCAGTAGATAAGATTTTCAGTGTGAAGATCACATTCTCCTGTTTCCTCACAGGCAGTGGGAGTAGGGGTGTCTGTGAAGAAACAGGCAACCCACTGGATGCTAGACATCCCTGCAAAGATAAATGTACACAGGACAGCCAAGCTCCCTACCTAGGAAGGTGAAGCTCTAGGGAAAGTCTCTGGTATACAAAGGTCATGCTTAATCCCCTTCAAGGGGGGATGGAGAGACAGAGCTGCAGAGATTGTGCAGGAAAGCTGGGCTGCGGGGAATTTGCATGTGATGCTGCATGGAGTTAGCATGTCAGGGAAGTCTTTAGTGGGGTCTCAGTCTCCCCGTAAGCAGTGGTGTGGGTTAGTCTACAGCGTTTGGGAGCTTGGTCCATGAGGGATGTTACAGTTATAAAAACGGATTGAAAATGCTTTGAAGTTTAGTTTGGATTTGAAAGTTGTATTACCCGTCCTAGCAGTAACTTTTAATTGTATCTCTGGAAATTGGTAAAATTGTCAGTCTGGCTGGGGAGGCATTGATTAAAACCTGAGAAAAGAAACAACAGAGAATGTGAGAAGAGCTGAAGTGAGAGGGAATTACTTACCTCAGCTGTTCTGCACTCTACTTACCTCCACTGTGCTGTCCGAGACCTTCTCCCCCAAATCCTTCTTGCCTTGGAAATAAAACAAAAGATCTCACTTGTGAGGTCTGTACCTCTAGTCAAGAGCTGGACCTCATACTGTGAACTGGAAAGCTAAGGGAGAAGTACAGCACCAAACAAGACTCTTGACTGCAAGAACAAATCCAGTTCCCCTTGCAACCTGGTAGCTGCTTAGCTGAGGGGGTACACGTGTCGTTTAGGGTCCTATCCTTAGGTCCTAGTCTCACTGCCATTCTAGTGAGTTGGAAGCCACTCACCTCTGCACTCATTTTTTGCCGACAGACAAGCCAAGTCATGAATGGACACAAAGCCTTTGATAAAATGAGGCTAGTCCAAAGTTTTGGTGAAGAGGTTAGGGTAAATTGGTAGTGCTGTTACTGTGTTGCATCAGTTCATGTTACTGTGCTTCATCAGTAACACCTGCTTGCTGGATGTTACAGCTACAGTGTGGGTAGTGAGACTTTAATAGCTTTTCTAGGGTATTTGAAGAATACATCTGTTCTCATATTGCCACTACTTGCCCAAGGCTAAAGGATACAGAACCGAATGTTTCTTTTTGCAGTTACTCTCACAGGAATCAATGAGAACACATTAACAAATGTGTTGCTTGACCAAGAGAAGCTGGATGTCCTATTACCTGTTGGAGAGCCTTGCTTAGACTGCAGTTCCATCTGTGCTCCATTGGTCCTTAATGAGAGAGTCTTTGCCCCTTGCTGTTTCTCCAGCTCCCCTGCAAGACAGACATACAGAAGCGAATGAGGAGAGGGATGGAGGGAAGGTCAGCAGCACATTGGAGGAGCAATATGGGAAGTCAGGAAGGAGAACTAATGGAAGAAAGTGACAAGAAAGTGTCAAGAAGGGACAGAAAGAGGAACAATCAAGGAAAAAAAACCAAACTGGAGAGGCATTGACATGTGGAGAAAATTATGTATCTCCACACAACCTTCTATGTCTGACCTGCATTTATAGAGAAGAGGTTATTGCTGTACAGGAGAGGACCATTGATGCTGAGCTACTTTGGCTCAGCATCAGTTTATACATGGAAAGGCCATCAAAGGCTGCATGGATATCCAATCTGTGTAAGATGGGCCACAGAAGGACACAGTACAGACAGCTTGTCCACTAGACATTCCTGTAGTGATTGGAGAGCTCTACTAAGGCTAACAGCTCTATCTTGTCCTTCCCAGCTATCTACAGATCATATCTGCATTGTCAAAGGAGTATGGGATAGAAGAGCCTTCTGGGTCTGTGTCCTGGATTCAGCTAGGATTGAGTTAACTTTCTTTCTAGCAGCCAGTGTAATGGCAGGTTTGGGAGTCAGGATGGGAGCAGTGCTGATAACACACTGATGTTTTTAGTTGTTGCCAGGCAGTCAAGGAATTTCCAGTTGTTCACACTACCCTGATAACAAGAAGGTGGGAGGTGACACAAGCCAGGACAGGTGGCCCAAACTAGCCAAAGCGGGTATTCCATGCCAATTATGTCATGCTCAGCATAACCCCCTTTATGGCTGGTGGGGGAAGAGTGCATGGCTCCAGGACATGCAGTTTTTGGGTCTGGTTTCGGGATGACTCTGAGCTGTACGGCCTGAGTTGTGTGGTTCAGTGAGAAATGGCATTGTGTGTCACCAAGTTTTGTGTATTTTGCTATAAAGTCCTGTTACTGACATTGCTCTCTTTCTCTGCTGTCCCAGTAAACTATCCTAATCCCAACCCTCAAGGTTTTTTTTTGTTTTGGGGACAAGAATAACCCTGTGCAGACTTGGCTACTCATCCCCTTTCCCCGTTTCTAAAGAACCCATTCCCTTTATCCTTTCTCCCTCATGGACACGCACTGGAGTGTGAAGTGCATCAGAGTCCCTTACATTCAATTCGTATCTGCTCCAGCTCTGTCACTTCTGCTATTGACTCTTTCAGGTCTTCCACGAACTTCTGCATTTCCTCAGCACCCAGAGCACAGAAGTGTAGTACCTGCTTCTTCTCTGAGCCAGAAACTGGAGTCACCAGTGTGATGCCATGGGGGTAATCTGTAAAGATGTGCCAAGAGAATAAAAAGGCATTAGGCATTCTTTGGTACCTCTGCAGGACAGAGAGTTTCCAACGTGAGTCCAAAGCTATGGCACACCTAGAGCTTGTCAAACTGTAGGAACCTCCTCCTGCACTGCTCACCTTCTCCACACTCTTCCTTTGTCAGTCTTTACCAAACACTCAAAGGACCAACATTCTATTTGCCCTCAGCTTGCCCCATTTGTGTCCCATGCCTTTTCCCACCCTGTGATTCTCTCAGCTGTTCAGATCTCAGGCTCTTTAGGACACCCACTCTTCTTTCTCTGCAGGGGATACACAACAGGATGCCTTTGCCAGAAGATCCTCAGGCACTCCCAGGATAGTCACGATACCCCTGAAAGTTGATTCCAGTTCTGACAGTGCCTCCTGAGGATGCTCAGTTATGAATAACTCTTCTGTACATACAGGGATGTGAAAGCCTCTGCGTGCTACAGAGGGTACTGTGTTGAAAGAGTGAGTCATGCTTACAGTAGGATAGAGGAAAGATGTAAAAAACTTAGTACAGCCACAGTGCTGCTACAGTCTTCCTTTCTTGCAGTGTGTTGTGCAGGTGCTCAAAGAAACCTCAGTAGGTATCAGCCATGCTTGCCTGGGACTGCTGTGCAGGCCCTCTGCCTGAGCCAGCAGGAAGGCTGCCCGTTTCTGGAACTCCTCCACTGCACAACCAGCCCCAATCATGACACATCATGGCTCTATTCCCAGACCATCAAGGTCAGGCTGACTAGGGCTGGCCTCTCGCCATGCTTGATGGGTGCTGTTCCAAGGGCTCTGCTTCTGTTTGGGAAGCTTTCAGCAAGGCACAGGATGGTATAGTGCGGGGATGCAGCAGCAGGAACTGAGCCTTTTTCAAAATCAAAGGTAGAGGTGGGAGTTGTGACTCTGGGCATGAGGAGGGAGATGCTAAAGCTGGCAGCAGCAGTTTTGTCAACAAGGTTCTCCTCCTACAGTTGGCTCCTGAGAGCTCACTGAGATGTATCTGGGGATTGATTCCTTCATCCTCCCCACTAGTGCTCCCTCTGCCACCATGACAAGCCAGATCCTTCAATGAGCTTAGGTTCAGCCCTCTTGCAGGTGCTCAGACCAAGTGAGAGCTACCAGGAACCTCTTCTCATCACACTGCACCTGCACCACCAAGCCTCAGTTTCTCCCCCCTACACTTTTAACCCTGAATCAATCTCACTTCTGATGCAAACTCACACTCGGTGAGACAACCTCCTCCCCACTTGTCCTTTTCCCTTCCAAACCCTTCCAGACAGCCAAAGAGCAATGGACTTACATTCATTCTCAAAGAGATGGAACTGCATCCCTAGCAGGCCGACCGACTTGCAAAATGTGTATGTTGAGGAGCTTTTCTTCTTGGGGCAAAGCTTGAGGATCTGTTGGAGGAACAGATGCATCATTGGGCAGAGTGCTGGGCAACAGTGAGGCAGGAACAATGCAAACTGCTCTAAGCAAGAAAGCTTTTTGCAAGCTCTGTTAATTGTACATGGGAGTAACACTTGGTGACTGACAGGCTTTGTGCCCAGAAAGCTGCCTGGCATGCTTCACTTGTAATAACACTTCGGAAATTGCGTATGCATAGGCCTGGAGCTGACTCAGTTTTCTGTCTCCCAGGGGTCCTGGCTTTTTGATGCCCACATTTCTGACTTTGCAAGGGTAATTCTTTTCACCAGGAGCCAGATCAAAAGGCAAAGGGAAGCCTGTCAGAAATACCTTACAGCTGGGGACAAGAGCATATGTGAATGCCACATTGCCCTTGCTCCCTTAACACTAGTTCCTATCGAACTGATTTATTCCATGGAGAAGAGGGATAGCAAGTAGCAGACACTCTCCCCAAGCTCACAACAGTACAAATGGGTGCAGAGGAGTAGGTGGGGAAAGCTCTCTTGTTCTCTGCTCCTACAAAAGGGTTTAGTTTTAGCCTTAGATTTGCAACATCCAAGGTTTCATTTTGCCACTACATTCAGCAGAATTTTCATCTTGTTTGGCACCCTTCCAGTCTCAGTGTACCTGTGCCCTCCCTCGTACCTGTCTGAATTCAGTTTCAAGGTTGCTGGAGCAGGACACTTCAAAACGCACTTGTTGCGTACTGCAGGGTGTGCAGGGATGGCTTCTGTAAGCAGCAGCCAGAAGCTTTCCCTAGGCCTGACAGAGCAAACATCAGCTGGCTCCAGGCTGGAAACAACGCTGGCCAAGGCCGAGCCCATCAGCGACAGTCACAGCGCCTCTGGGAATCACATTTAGGAGAAAAAATCCTGCAAGCAGCTACTTTTTGTCACCAGAGAAGGGAGTGAGAAGATGTAAGGAACTGTGAGGGCACCAAGGCCAGTGAAGAAGAGGGGGGAAGAGGCTCTCCAGGTGCTGGAGACAAAGATTCCCCTGCAGTGTATGGAGCAGGTTGTCCCACTGCAGCACATGGAAGATGACGGGGAGCAGAGACCCCAACTGCAGCCCATAGAGAGGCCCCACATTGGAACAGGTGGAGACATACAGAAGACACTGTGACCCGCCTTGGAGTAAGCTCCTGGCAGGACCGACAGCCCATGGATAGAGAGGTCCACTCTGGTATAGGTTTGCTGGGGGAGCTTGTGACTCCGTGGGGGACCAGGCTGGAGCAGTCTGGGCCTGAGAGACTGAGAGACATTCTATGATTCTGTGACTGCGTCCCATAGAAGTGACCCACCCTGGGGCAGCTGTTGAAGAGCTGAAGCCCCATGGGAAAGGGCTCACGTTGGAGAACTTCACAGAGGACTATCCCCTGTGGGTGGGATCCCACGCTGGAGCAGGGGAAGGGTGTGAGGAATGCCCCCCCCAGCTAAGAAGGAAAACAACTCGTGAGGAACTGACTGAAACCCCTATTTCCTCCCACCCACCCCACCCCCCACTGCCACGCTGGAGGGGAAAAAGGGAGAGAAATAATGACTAAAGTTAAGTCTGCTAAGAAATGAGGGGAGGGGGGAGGTGTTTTAAGATTTGTATGTACTTCTCATCCAACTCTGGTTTCACTGTGTGTGTAGTGTAATAATTTTTTTTTTAAATTCCATGTTGAGTCTGTTTTGCCCGTGATGCTGATTGCAGAATGATCTCTCCCTGTTCTTATCTTGACTCCTAAGCCTCTGAATATGTATTTTCTCCCCTGTCCAGCTGAAAAGGGGAGTCATAGCGCGGTTTTGATGGGCATCTGGCCTCCATCCAGGGTCAAACCACCACAGAACTATACACATTTGGAGCAGTATCTACTCTCTACAGCCTTTGCAGTGTTAGAAGGCAGTGGTTTTAAAGTGTCTGGCAGGAAAGATTTAAAGTGCATGGGAGGGCTCTGTCTACTACAGTACAAACAGACACAGAAACGAACCTCCCTTTCATGAAATGAACCTCCCTGCTGGTAAAGGCATGAGAGAGAGCAATGACATTGCTTGGATGGCTGTGCGATGTGACAGTTTGTTTTTTCAAGGGTTAGAGTAGCTTTAGATTTGGTAGGTTTTTAACAGTGAAGGATGCAGTGCTGTGACATATGATGTTGATGGACCAGGAGATGGTCTTTCCTTAGGACAGGCGGGAAATGTATGTTGTGGACTGGTTTTAGATCTCTTTATAGAAATCAGGACAAGTTTTACCACTGCAGTGACTAATTGCCAGAGCATACTCACCACCAGCAGGTCATTGAAGAGAAAAACTTCCCTCTGGTGAGCTGCCTGCTTCTGCACTTTGTTCACATCAGTCACTTCATACAAGCGGCTGCAGCAAACCAGCCGGCGGTGGGGCACGGACAGAACCTGTAGAAGGTCCATAAGAGCATGCAGGGGCTGAGGGAGGTGCCCTCCTCACCCTCAGCCCACACAACCTTGCCCAGAGACAGTAGCACAAGCCAGTTCTGCTCACTCTGCCCACTCCAATCGTGTCTTCTCCACCATCACTTTTCCTGCTGGTGCGATAGCAGAAAACCTTTGTGATCTGGATAAATCAGAGGAGTGGGGACAGGCTACAGGCAACCCTCTTGCTCACACACCCTATCCTCTTATGCCTCTGGCTTCTAGTCACTGGATGACTGTTGATCCTCTCTCCCCCCATGAGACATCTGCAGGTTTCCTGGACTTTGAGAAATTATTCTGCTCATTTGGGGTAAACAATATGCATGTTTTTGCATTACAGCTCAGCTATTGCTAATGAAGCTGTCTCTGCATTTGAGAGTCTCTTAACCCAGCAATCCTTAGGGAACTCATTGAAACTGTTTTCTATCGCTTTGCCTTCCACTTCCTACACCCCCACAAGGCCTGAAAGTTTGAAACATTGGCAGGCAGGATCTGCAATGAGATTCTTGGACAAGCAATCACCTCACCTGATACTGTACACTCAGGCCAAGGAGATGCCCCAGAATTAGGAAAGAATGAGATAGCAAATAACAAGGTGTTTGGAGCAAAAGGAGTGAATCCATCAAGCCAAGCAAGGAAAGTATCACAGAACAGGACTAGGTGCATAAAGGAGAAAGGTAGAAAGGAGGGCCGGTGAGGAAGGTGGGAGTGACAAGGGCAGGGTGGGTGCCAGCGAGGTTATGGGTGCTCACCGTTTTCATTCCAACAATGGACTTCTCCACTTTGGTGACATAAGTCACATGGTCCTCATTGGATTTTAGCTCTTTCTGCTGGATCCTCTCGTAGATCCCCACCACCAGCTCCCGTGGGATGTCAGCACCGTCATCCACCCCTGCCAGACATAGAAAATGTTGGGCAGGGACAAAAAAGGACAGGGAAGAAACAGTGGTCCCTGACAGGCAACTACTGCCTCTGCACCGTGCAGTGCTGGGAAGGCTGAAGGGAAAGAGCAATACTTTGCTTTAGGGTGTCTTTTTTCTTGCTTTAATGCCCCATATGCACCAGGAGGAGAGACTGACATCTCTAAGGCTAATACAGAAGATTTCATTATTTCTTTGCTCTGCATGGTGGCTCCCTTCCATGTGTTACCTAAGGTTTTATAGCCACAATTTCATATTCATATATCTTGGGCCACTCAGCATGCATTGATTTCATATCATCAGAAGTGCTAGATGTGAAGGAGAGCTATGATGGGATCCAGCTGCTCCTCCTGTCAATGCAAGCATCAGCTCTCCTGTTTGCTTGGTGGCCTCCACCGTTTTTGCTTCTATGATGTCTCCCAGGAGTAATACTTTCCTCTTTGTCTGTGATAGCTGTCTTGGCCTTGTCCCTTTCCTCAGGTAACTTTCCACATTTTCTGTCTGACCCTTGCAGAGCCAGGCAGAAGTTTCCTTTTACCCTTCCCTGAGCCACACACCACAAATTAAACTGTCAGTCTTGCCCCTGAACTGAATTCCTTCAGTCATTTTATATTGATCTTCTCTGCTTTCCCTCCACCCCCATGGTCTGAGATGTACTGCTGTGAGTGATGTGGGTGACAAACTGCTGAGGAAGGGAGAGGCATTGTCATCTCCTGCCTCCATCATCCACATCTTTGCAAATGTAGCCTGAATACTCTGTCTTTTTTCAAACCCAGGCTTGGGAAGCTGCTGACCCCAGCATTGGCCTGCAGGTGAGTCTGGAATGAACTGTCTCCCCTTGTCTGGAATGGGGTGACATTAACTTGCTTTAGTGAGTCGTGGTGTGTTACACACTGGAGGTGAGTGATCCTCATGTTGGCTGAATTTATTGTGATGTGAACTGGCAGATTTTCAAGCGATTCTTAAGTGCAAGTTAACATAAAAAATCCCCTTTTGAGTTAGTGCTACCAGCTGTGATACCAAAAGGGATGATGGCAGGTATCAGCTGCATTCAGTATCTCAGGAAATAACTTGAAAGAGGGCCTCAGTGTCACATAATACCAGTCTGAATTGGATGACAAATTGGGGAAGGTGTGGGAGGCTGAGACGACACTTTGTGAACAGCAGTCAGGACAAAGAAACAAGTCAAAGGAACTCTCAGAAGTTCAAAATCTAGACAAGGATTTACACTGGGAAAACTTTGCTGGAGCTTCATCTGAATTGCAGATGTGCAGTCAGAGACACTTGAAGACAGCTGACCTGGGATGACCTAGGAATGAACACGGCAGGGAAATTAGACAAGAATTTGTCTAGACATGATGTCAAAAAGGCCAAACAATACTAAGCTGCATTAGCAGATCTTAAAATAAGGAGGCGGCAGTGGCACTATATATGTGAGCATGTTGTGACCACATCTGAAAAAGTGCTTTTAGCAACCTATTACTAAGATGGGAAGGACCGACCTTGAAAAACAGAAGAAAACTGTTTTGGGGAACTGATGTATCAGAAATCGCAGAGAAGTAGTGTATGCATGAACTCTGTCAGGCCTACAGTTACTATAAGTAATTGCAAGCAATTAAGGGGAAGATTTAGCCTGAATAGAAGGAAAATATGTTCATATATTCAAAGCAGCAAGGAGGGGAAGGGCTTGTTTAGCACAATCCAGCAGCGTCTAGGAAGGATGGAGCTGAACAATAGAAAAAAGTAATAAAATGGCCCGCTTCTGAGCAGTGAGATCTATTAAAAGATGAAACCATCTCTCAAGGAAAATGGTTGGTTTCTGAGAAGGTTGGACAGCTTTCTACGGAAGACAAAGCTTAGATTTTCCCTTTACCCAGTATCTTTAGAAGACACCTCAAAGGGCCCTTCATCTCTGGCTCACAGGCAGCAGCAGCAGTCCTGAAGAAAGGCATCTCCAATAGGTTTTTGCTGCATTCCCCTAGGCAGATTTTAGAGCAGCAAGAGGGCAGGAAGAAATCAAAGCAGGACCCTCACCTCTCAAATTGCGAATGAAGTCCTCCAGCATCATCTTCCTGTCAGGCTTGATGTTGGGGCTGTACATGTCGGTATTGAGGAGGATGATTGCAAAGGCCAAGATGAAGATGGTGTCCGGGTTGTGAAACTGCTGGACCACATCTGGGTTACACATGCAGTACCTCTGGCTGCAGCAGGAGGGATGCACACACTTAACATGGAACACTGGAGTCCTCTGTTCCAAGGTAGCAATGGCTTCATCACAAGTGTATCAAATTTCTCCTTTCACTCCACCTCTCACACAAACAAGAAGGAACTGTTCTCTGAAGGCAAATTTACTCACCAATGCCTGAAGTAGGCCACTGAAACTTCAGCCTTTGAGTCCTCAGGAACCAAAAGAGCAAGGGAGACTAGAGAGACTCAGACTGGTGTCACTATGCATTGGCAGCATAGGCCGTGTCTACTCCTTTCTGCCTTGCTAAGAGCAAAGCACTTAGGATGTACTAAGGGAGCAACCCAGCAACTCTGCAAGCCCCACTGCTGCCCTTCCTCTGAGTCACCAATGAACAGGGTGTCCCTTGCTAGCAGACAGGACTGGCCTCACTCTGCTTCTTTGTGTCCTTCATACCACTGTATATATGAGAAGGACACAGCTCTGCTGCAGCAGTGGCACAGGGGACTCTGCTTCAGAAGCTCCTCCATGATCATCATCTTTGGAAGGGAGGTCCCTGGCCATTCACTCCACTGCTGCTGCATCCTTTCTGCCTGGGGTGTGCTCTCTGCTTCCACCTGGTTGGAAGTGGGGTTGGGGGGCTCATTTTCTTACCTGAAAGCCTCAATTAGCCGCTCCACCTTCTGTGCCTCCCCCTGCACGCGGATATGGGCCTGGAATTTCCTCAGGGCTTCATCCAGTTCCATGCCTGAGAAGTCCATCTCATCCACCACGCAACTGGAGGAGGGGGACACAGCCTTCATCAGCACCTCCTCCCATGGAGGACACCAGACAGGATCTTTCACTGCAGTGCCAAGACTCAGTCCCCCAGGGAAATACCATGGGAGAGGCCCTGAGACGTCCCTACAGCAGCCTTAAAATGGGCAGTACCTTTAGACACGTGATTCCTGCATTCCACAGATGGTGAGCAATTCTTATGCCATATATATATATATATGCGTGTGTATACACCATGATATTTATATATATATATCTTGTATCATACCATATACAGCATATATGTTTACATGTACAGAGAACGTATACATATATGTATTGATATTTAACTACATAGATAGACATATCTAGACATCTATATTGACATAGACATTTAGACCATTTAGACTCAATACCAATATCAATATAGCCACAGATCCATCCATTACTGACTTTCCTATCATCTGGCAGTCCTTCACACATTGTCCATTCCTCCCTCCCTCACAGCACATGTACTTGTTCACTACCCACGTACCCATCCCTCTCTTACCTCTATTCATCAGGCTGTTCCTGCACCTGCCCTCTCCTCACCTTCCATCCTGTGCATTACATATCCTCATTTGCAACCCACACCTTCTTCACCAGTCTTCACACTCACTCAACCACTGCCCCAACAATGTTCATTATGTATCTGAAGACCAAAGCCAGCTCAGAGAAAATAGGAAATGGAACCTGTTGTACAGAAATAACATTGCCACACCAGCTGGCTTGTAACATCAAAGCTCCATAAAACTGCCCATGTAGCCAAACACCAGGAGTCACCAACAATTCATTCTGTCCCAACCTTTATTCATTTTATAAATTTCTACCCATTCCACACAATCTTTTCCATTTCCATCATACTTCAGTGTCATGCTTCCCTGTTACCTGCTGGAAAACCTTCACCTCATACATCTGGTATCCCTTTTCCTTTCACAGTAATGCAATGCATACTCAGAATTCAGAGCTGATTTAGATACCCAAACAACGGGATGCTACCTCTCGTTTCACACTGAAGTATTCTCATCTTATAAAGTCCTAACAGACTAACAGTAGTCTCCAAAACCTACAACTACAGGTCCTTCTGTGTGTAGTAAGTAGTCAAATAACATAGTTCTTGTTCTTATTGCATGATATTTTGGTTATTTGAAATTACAACACCTTCACCACATGGCTTCAGCACATTTGGTTAGCATATTTCTACCTTGTGTGTCCAGGTCATTACTGCATGCATTAATCAAAATATCAGGCTCAGAAAACTCTGCTTATAACCTCCCTTAGGCCCAAGTTCCCATTTCAGCAGAGTATGTAGGCACTAATGTCTGCATAAGCCAATTCTCTCCCCTGTTTATGATTCCTCTGCTAATTCCTCTCTATTCCATTCTCAACTAACAATTTCTCATGTCAAATTCTTTACTGAAGTCTAGAATTACCTTCTGCACGTCCCTTGTCTAGAAAACCAGTTATTTTAACAAAGTCAGACATTGAATTAATCTATTCTCCACTGGCATTGGTATGTACCATTCACCTTCCTGCCTGCCATTCTTCTTTCCCATAAATAAATTCTCAAAGCTGACATTCTACCCGACAGACCAAGAAATTAACAGGTGCCAACATCCTGTTTTCTTTAAACTGTCCTTAAATACAAAGTTACTAATTTCCTAATCTTCGGTCATAAATCATCACCTTGACATTACTAACTGTATTAAAATTTCAAAGACTCCATATCTTCTGCTTCTATACACCTCGGATGCTAATTCTATCTGTTCCTCCACCCAGCTTTATTTCATCCTCTGTATGGTGTTTGATTTGCTTTCTCATGTCGTAAAGGATAAACTGACCCCAAATTTAAGGTTAGGAGGAAATTTTCCCCAAGACAAATTGTCTGGTACTGTATGAGGAGCGGTACAGAAAAAACAGAGAGGAAGGGGATTAGGTCTCTTCTGGATCCTTCCATTTCCTAGGGTTATCTGGAAATTTTACCAAACAAGCCTCTGATAACAAAGAGATGAGCTGCCATCACTTTCTTCTTCTTCCTCTCTGTGATAAACTGGAGATGTGTCTGTTGGTCTTTACTACAGTGCTGTGTTTTTCTGCAGGCTGCTGGGAAGCGTTTTGTGAGGTAGGCTGTTGAATGCCAGGTGCAGCCTCGCTAGAATAAAAATCTATTCTGTGATGTCTCAAATGGGTGAGGGACAAGGTTCAAATGCTCAGACACATCTCTCTATTCCTCCATTCCCCTACTGATTCAAGAGCTAAGATATCATTGTTTAACTGGAGTGACAGTCACAGAATAACTTACCAAGAGCTCTTAGCTGAACAGTGTTCCGTGCCTTCTAATATCGGAGTCCTTACAACCTCAACTAGGAAATGTGGGCTCTTTCCCTGCACAAACTGCGTGCAATCAAAACGTAGGAACAACTGGTGAGGAGCAAGGGCAGAGAATCAATGGTGCTGCTCCCATTGGAAATCTTACATGAAATCTTTTTTTTGTCTCCAAGAGGTGGACTGCAGAAACACTCAGAAATGGTTTCTGGCAACAGCAACAACTTCCTCCACTGTGTCTTTCCTTTGTTATTTTTATTTTTCTCATACTTATATTCACGTCTCTTGGGTTGACATCAAGGCATTCTGCTTCCTGGAATTTATCTTTGATTGTAAGAAAAGTTTTTAACTGGTTAGTCATTACTGTGCTCACAGCTGCAACCACCTCTGCAGTCGGACTTTTGTTATTATTTTTTAATTCTTGCCAGTGTGTGATGTTTCTCAGCACTGACCCCAATGATTTTGCTGTTATTGTTTGCTTCCAGACATGTGAAAGCAGAGTCCTTGCACACACCAGTGAGACCTGCTGAGGTCACCCTAGTAACCCCAATCCACCTGTGTTAAATAATTCGCTCCCTCCCTTATTGATCAGTCCTTCCCTCTTCACACAGGAGGCTCTAACATGTCTCCTCCTTTGTGTACAAATCTCAAGTAATAAAGTCAATGCCCTTGATACAGAAAACATCAAGCCTTTATTAGGACAAGTAGGACAAGGCAGCTGTTCATAGCTTTTTTTTTCAAACTCAAATAGGCATTACTACATGAGTTATGTTCAGCTTCTCCTTTGGGAGTTTCTTTCACGGACTGATAGATGAAGGTTTGCTTTCTAAATTCTAAGATGAACTCCTGGGACTCCCTTCTATTTGTCTCTACGGCCAAAGAAGGCTGCAAGGGTGCCCCTCAACCTGCTTCCTGAGAAAAGCTGACCAAACAGAAAGGATGGGTTAGGAAGAAAGCCTGACTCAGGGAAACTCAGCCTGCACCTGCATTTGATTTATCTGACAAAGCTTATACAAAAGGTCTGAAGAATAGCTCCTAGAGGAGCCATCAGGCACACTGCTGCTTTCTGCTGCTAGGCAAAGAATGGTGGATCATAGTTGTCTGATATTTTTTTGTGAGCAAATTTGAAACAGCAAACCCTATTCAAAGAGCCTAAGAGACTTGTGCCATGGGGATGCCACGTTCCTGCTCCTCTTCTAGGTGGCTACAGGTTTTGTTGCCTTGCCTGACCTCAGACTGCTGTACAGACTCCTGTAAACCTTCTGAACTCACTGCACTATGTCAGCACTCCCCTAAAATGCAACATAACTTCCCTCTGTGAAACCAGAGTGAGCAGGTCTTTGCTTTCCAAGACATAGGGTATCTTGTCAAGTGTCCTGCAAAAAGTACATTGGTCTCATCAGCCTCCAGAGTTGCAATGTAAACGGCAGTGTAACTGCATGCATGGGGGGCATGCTGTTTCTGCCCAGAACTGGATTTGCTGATGTAAAAGACAAAGGTAAAGCTGAGAGTGGGTGGCTCTCTGCATACAAGGAATGAACCAGCAGCTTATGTGCTGAAACCAATGGTGAGTTAATTTTTCCACAGACAACAGAATGCCTGTGAGATGCCTATTCCAGAACCATCAGGAGGCCTGAAGGATAACACAGCAGAGGCAGAGTAATCACCTTATAAAATCTCTTCCTCTTTCAACTCCTTCCTCTCCATGGACTTGCAACATCAGGTGAATCGAGCTCACAGCACATCCAGAGATGTGTTTAGCCCAGTACTCACAGGAACAGGACTTCGCATGTGTGGATCATGTTGATGAAGTGAGCAAGAAAAGTGCTAATAAACAAGGTGGTAGAGTGGAAGGGCTCGTGTGCCACCTTAGATACATGGGGAGCTCGGTCTGTCCTGAGGCACCTCACAACTGCAGAGAATTGTACACCAGGGGCTAGGACTAAAGCGTGGGCTCCCAGTTGGATCATTTTGCTCAGCTATTACCTCTGTGGCAGCCATGCTGCCACCTAGCCTGCCAGGCACAGATTCCCCCAAAAAGGGGTCAGACATAGTTGCATCAGAGCTGCAAGGATTTAGCACATAGCTAAGCATAGCAGAAAAGCCTTGTGGTGAAAGGGTTCAGCAAAGGCAGGAAGCAGCTGTATGGTGTGGGGCTGGGATCTGCTTGCCCAAGCGTAATGACCTATTTTCCAGCTCTTCTGCTCAGGTGACAATGCAGCAGGAGCTGGGCTGCAACTAAAAGTGTCTGTAATGAACCTGAAGCCCACGCTCTGGGAGGGAGCAAGGGAGGAGGCAGCCAGGTGGAAAGTTTAAAACCACAAGGCACAAAGACACTAATAAAAATCATTCCTCTTCTCAGCTTCCCTAACTCTAGAAGCTTTCTGAAGATGAACCAGGCTTAGGGTGGACTGCAAAGGAAGAGCTCAGCTCCCGGTGAGGAAGCTGCCTTGCACCTGTTGAGGCTCACAGGAGCAGGGGTGAGCTGAAGTCAGTGATCCTGTGCACTAGCAGGCATGGGCATGTGTCCCAAACCTCCCCTCCATGCCCTCTATGTACATGTTTAGTCTCTACAACAGAGACTGTGGCCCACACCAGTCCTGTTCTGGGGAAAGTTGCACGACACATATTGACTGATCTTTTTTCTGAGGCTGAGTTATGTCAACTTGCCCTCCCAGGGCTGTTTGTAGCTCACAGGGCTACGCACTTTGATATCGCTCCTTCCTAAGCAAGAATGGCCTGGTGTACCATGCCTTGCACCAGAGCTACCTCCCACAGTGGAGAGCAGTTCCCGCTTCAGGCATGCTGGCCATGCAGGGGAAGATTCTGCCCAGCCCTCATCTTCCCCTCCAAGGGACACAGGGAACCTTTGTTCCCCAAGGGACAAAGGAAACTACTCTTTTCCAGGGCACCTAGGCAGGTTCAAGCTGCACCTTCAGCCTCTGCAGGTCTGACATGGGAAAGCTGCTCCTGTTCCCAAGCTCGATCTGTGCCACAGCTCCACTCACAGCAGGTCAGAACTGCCTAACCCATTATCCCCTCTGTCCTGTTTGCACCACACCATTATCTATTACTCCACATCACAAGCTGCAGCACTGTGCTGCTCAAACCCTCCTGTAATGCGAGTCCATCGTTGATCCTCTGTAATGTCCTCAGTGAGAAAGGGAAGGGAGGCTAGTTTGGGCTAACTTGTCAAGTTCACTCTGCCAGTCCAAGAGGAATCTTGGGAGAGCGAGTCTCTTTGCTGGGCTCCCTGCTCTGCACTTACACTTCTAAAAGCAGTTTTTCTCTCCCCAGTCTCTCATGAGAGAAAGAGAAGACAATACCTGCTTGACAGACAGGAGAGCTGCTCACCCACAGGGAGAGTGTATCTTAACAGTCACAATCTAACACCATCCAGCCCCTGACTCAGCACAATGTCTCCTCTGCTTGAATCCCTGCCCCTTTCTCCTCTGACAGCTAACACACCCAGCCAGCCACTTCCCCACTTCCAAGTCCCATGACTGGAATGCGAACCACCCAGCACCAGTAGCACAGACAACTCCATTCATGGCATTCTTCACATTATCTTGTTCATGAATGAACTATAAATGGAAGCAATTCCTGAGTCAGAAACAGGTGGAGGGGAAGAATGAACTACACTGAAGGCAAGTATGAATGAAGGAGAACAAAAGCAAGAAATAAAACACAGAATGAAGAGTGCACCAAACCAAGTAAGCAATACATCTGAGCGTGTAATACAAAAGAAAGAAGAAAGGCTGTAAGAACAACAGTGTGTCTTATTTTAAAAATTCGTGTTAATGCATCAGGCCTGACTTTCGCAAAGTAACAAAAAGATTTCTCTGCAGTACTTGCCAAGTCCCCTTGATAAAAACTGCCCAGTACCAGATCAGTGCTTTAGTGGCCTGGGCTACCTCTGTACAGATGTATTCCCTGGACCAGCAGACACAGAAACCTTGGGGTAAGTCCCCAGTGACTTCCCCTAGCTGGCTACAAGGCAGGTTGCGGAAGAAGATTCCCAGAAAAGGCTGGATCTTTCTGTGGGATGCTGGATCACAGTGAGTGGCTCTTCCTGTGGGATGCTCAAAACTGGTTACAGATGGGATTTATACCCTCTAACAAAAAACGCCCAAAAGCTAGATGTCCAGCCTAAACTAGGACATTTAGAGAAACTCTAGGGACCTGTATCTCTCCATTGACTAAAAGAATTAATGGATTGATAGAAGACACTAAACTTGGTGGTGGCTAACAATAGGTGAGATAAATCCTGCTTTTAAAGATTGAAGACTGTTCTGTAAGCGAAAATGACACACTGCATCTCCCTAAACAGACAGGGTTGAGCAGTTTAGTATTATCAAAGGATTTGTGCCAATTATACTCAGCTACTGTTGAAAATCCCCTCCTCTCTCCCTTGTTCCTCTGGCTAGCATGTATAATTACTTGTGGGTTATCCAGACACCTTTTCTGAGTTCCAAGAAAACCAGTTAGAGGTTGAAAGATGGAGTAGGAGGATGGAAGAGAGAATATAATTTCAGGGCTTTTAGGCTCTGGGCGTGCAGGTGTGGGAAGGCAAAATAGCATACCAAAGTGCTTGAGCCTCATACTATACTTACCCTCGCTCACCCCCCTGACCATGTACATAAAGGACTTTGCAACCAGTATGGCACTTCTCTGGAGTTCTGCATTTACTAGGTGGGCAGTAAAGTGGGGTCACCTGCTCAGTGCCAAATGCCACTGTGCACTCCTGAGCTCTGTTGGCTGATTCTGGGAGCAGGCAGCAGTTGGCTTGTTTGTCAGCTAGCCACAGCTTCAGTAGCTATGGAAGCCAAGAGAAGTCTGCAGACTATAGACTTATGGCTGGACTTAGAGGTGAGTCTGGAGTTTGTAACCTAGGCAGCTCTGCCCCGCCTCCAAATGCACAAGGGAGGCTGACACTTCTGCAGATGTTTTAAAAGCTGTCTTATTATTTATTCATGCAGTTGGGTTGGTTCAACCTGGCTGCAATAGAAACAGTGCTTACAGTACACAATTCTAACACAAGTCTGCACATCGAGCAAAAGCTAAACTAACCCAGCAAGTGGCATCAATAATTGAAAGTGCTTTTGGGAGAGAGGGGATGGGCCAGGAAGGCCTCGGGGCCAGATCTGAGATGTGGAAGAGCACAGACAACTCTGCCCTGCGTACAGGCTTGCTCACTGCAGGTGGTCAGTGCCTGTCCAACAACTACTGCCTGTTCATGGCCACCCTGCCTGGGCCTTTGAGCTTGCCAGAACCAGCACTCCCCATTCTTCTTCTGCCCTCCTGGGCCACAAAAATCACTGTGTCATTGGAAAAACTGTGCAGAACCTACTGTAGGAGCTCTTCTGCCTGCTACATGCTCTCCAGGGAATACCCCACCCCCTAACACTGGCTTGCTAACAGAGTCTGTTCTCCCAACTTCTGCCACTGTTCCTCAGCTAGTTGGAATAGAGTTGGACATGGAATGAGAACCAGACTGGGTCTTAGACAGTTCTAAAAATGCAAAAAGGTTGTTGATCTGCCTCTTGCTCTCATATAAACAGCTCAGAAGTTGTGACTAGCCCTTAATCTATAGTGTACTCGAAATGCCAGCATACTGTGCTACACTGTCAGCCCTCTTCTTCCTGCAGCATGGACAGGAAAAATATGCAGGATAATAATCCTGGGCCAGAATTTCTCCTGGCAATGCCATGTTTCGTGCATGCTACCCTGCTGGGTGTACAGCTATTGCCCAGCCAGCTCTCACAAGCATTTGATGAAAATGAGCTTGCAAAAACCATCAACCACTGTTAACCCCAAGCTCAGAGCTGACACAGGAAGAGAGTGAAAGTACCTACAAACAGCACAGCTACAACCAGCTGAATGTATTTTTTCCTTCCTGTTTTAGAACAATTTGTGTATATTTTGTCTACTTTTCTCTTTGCCTTTAAGGAAGATGCATCAGCAATTTATTGTGAAGAGAGGATGGCAGCACAGGTTGTTAGTTCAAGAACATCATTTGTTGCCTGGAGAGATCAGACATGGGTTTGAACCCTGAATTCAGATCCAGGTGCTTGATGTATGTCCACATACACACAGTCCATCTTCAAGATGTCCATGTACACACAGCCTCAACAGCTCAGCTCTCATCTTTGCTTTCTACATCTGTAATTAGGAGGGCAGGGTCACTTTTTCATAGAACATTTTGAGTTCTACATTTGAGAGGTGCAGTGGAAACTAAGAGTAATGAGCATGCTGGAGTAGGGACACCTGCTTTAATGGCCATCCTGCAACATGCAGATGCAAGGAAGGCAACAAAAACATAGCAGCTTCTAGGCATTGAGGCTGGAAGGCAGACATCAAGCTTTGCCTGTTCCCAGGAGCTGCTGAGCCAGAGTTTGTAGTCACACGTGAGGCAGAAGAACATGGTCATTTTCACGGATAATGTCAAATTTAGGACAACAAGGAAGTGCCAGCCTATTGTTACTGCAATATTTCCCTGCCTCTGCAAAGGCTAGGTTTGGACTTTAGCAGAGTATCTGTCAGGGGAAGCAGCCCACACATTGCTTTCTGGAGAAAAAGAGGCAATTACTTTTAATTGTAGCTCTCAGTGTGAAAAGACTAGAAAGAACATGTGTCTCATTGCTGGTCAAATCAATACCCATACAGTATATTAAAAAAAAAGAGCTGGACCAAAGGTCAGGTACCTAAAGCATTAAGCAGCAGCAACTGCAGCAGGAACAAATCTTGAAATTTGGGCCTGGATTTGGCTCTTGAACTGGCATCCTCCAGTCCTTCCCAGGAGCAGAAGTGTGTGTGTGTGTGTTGTATTTAAGGGGTGTGTGTGTGTGGGGGTGTGTGTGTGGGGGGTGTGTGGGGGGGGTGTGGGGTGTGGGTGTGTGTGGGGGGTGTGGGGTGTGGGGGGGTGTGGGTGTGTGTTGTATTTAAGGGGTGGATGTGTGGGTGTGTGTGTGGGGGGTGTGTGTGGGGATGTGTGTGTGTGGGGGGTGTGTGTGGGGGGTGTGTGTGTGTGGGGGGGTGTGTGTGTGTGTGTGTGTTGTATTTAAGGGGTGTGTGTGTGGGTGTGTGTGTGGGGGGGTGTGTGTGTGTGGATGGGTGGGTGGGTAGGGGGGGGTGTGTGTGTGGGTGGGTGGGTGGGTGTGTGGCTTGTTGCAAGAGAAACCACTCCAAAAATCACAGGAGATACAGAACATTTTGGAGAATAAGAGAATAAAGAAGCCGGTGCAAAGGACTTCCTGCCTACTGGAAAGGCATCTCTCTGCCTAATAAAAGCAAGACAAAGCTAAGTGCTGACCATCCCCTGAAACACGCCTATGATGAGCTTCTCGTGCCCTGACTAGACAGGTCGCATCACCTTGCATGGCAGCCCTCACATTCACACTCTGGTGCAAGCTCACCCTGCTTTCACTGCAGCAGTTCTGAGGGTGGGAGAGGTGGTGTCCCCTGTCCCTCATGTCTGCTTTTTGCCATACAGAGAGACGTGATTTCTCCTTTTTTCCACACCTGAAGTAGATCGGGACCAAGCAGGAAACAAAGGCTCATCTCAGTTCCCCAGGCTTATCTTTGCAGAAAGATGCTCAGAACAACAGGTAAGACATTTTTCTTCTCTCCACTTCAGACCCTGCTCCTGCAATGCTATGGGCTGACAAATTAGCAAAGGTTGCAATGTGGAAGGCAGAGGAACATGCAGACACTGAGGTAGTACAAGTATTCACAGGATTTTGCAGCCCAAATTGCAAGACTAAGAATCATAGAATCTTGAAGATTGTAAAAGACCTCTAAGCTCATCAAGTCCAACCATCAGTCCAACACCCCCATGTCAACTAAAACCTGTCCTGAAGTGCCACAACTACACATTTTTTGAACACCTCCAGGGATGGTGACTCCACCACATCTCTGGGCAACCTATTCCAATGCCTGACCCGTCTTTCAGTGAAGAAATTTTTCCTAATATCCAATCTAAACCTCCCCTGACGCAACTTGAGATCATTTCCTCTCATCCTATTGCTAGTTACTTGGGAAAAGAGACCAACTCCCGCCTCACTACAACCTCCTTCCAGGTAGTTGTAGAGAGTGATAAGGTCTCCCTCCCCTCAGCCTCCTCTTCTCCAGGCTAAACAACCCCAGTTCCCTCTGCCACTTCTCATAAGACTTGTTCTCCAAACCCTTCACCAGCTTTGCTGCCCTTCTCTGCACCTGCTCCAGTACCTCAATGTCTGTCTTATAGTTAGGGGCCCAATGCTGAACGTGGTACTCAAGGTGCAGCCTCATCAGTGCTGATTACAGGAGCACATAATTTCCCTAGTCCTGCTGGTCACACTATTCTTGACACAAGCCAGGATGCTGTTGGCCTTCCTGGCCACCTGGGCACACTGCTGGCCCATGTCCAGACGGCTATCAACCAACACCAGGTCTTTTTCTGCCAGGCAGCTTTCCAGCCACTCTTCCCCAAGCCAGTAGCATTGCCTGGGGTTGTTATCACCTGAATGCAGGACTCAGCACTTGGCTTTGTTGAACTTCATACAATTGGCCTCAACCCACTGATCCAGCCTGTTCAGATCCTGGGTGAACGGTGAAGAATAGTGAAGTTCTGGCAGAGTGGGGATGGAGTGGCACAGGGGACAGGGTGCTTGCTAGTGTAGCCAAGGGCAGAGTGAACTGGCAACTCCTTTACAGTGCAAGGAGGAGGGGAAGAGGTTTCCACACTTACTCCAAGACGTCCCTGTTGAACTGCTTCTTGCTGTTGCCCAGGAACTCCCCAATCATCTGACGGCTGAGGCCCTTCCTCTGGAGCAGGAAGTGTGCCACCCCAATGGGGGTGTCTGGGATGAAACCTCGGGAGATCAGGAACTGGATCCCTTTGTCTGGGTTTCTGAAAGGGAAGGACAGAGACATGGTGAGATTGCATGATGCCTTTGAGGCATTATTGCCTTTGGCTCCCCTCACGGCTTGCAACAATGCAGTCCTCAGTATGCGCATGGGCTGCTATGAGTTCATGTGTGTGGCAGGGATGCAACTGGTGGGACCAGGGAAAAGTGATTTGCGGGAGTCCCCCCCAGTTGCCACTGAGCACAAAAGGATGCCATGGGACCTGCTGTGTCACTTGCAGCACCTGCTGTCACCTGGCGAATACAAGTGCCATCCCACTACCATGACGGATGACTCAGTGACTCTCTTCACCATCCATCTGCTCCAGAGTCAAAAGCTCCTACCCCAGCTTGGCTTATTTGTGGCCCCTGCAAGGACACAATTAGACTGCGTCCCATACAGGCAGCACAGGAAATATGAGCACGTTCAGCTGCTCCAGGTGCAACCCACAGAGAACAGTCCCCAAGGATCAGGGGGAAATGGGCTTGGCATATGGCCCTTTACTTAAGGGGAGCTGGGGTTGCACCATCTGTAGAACAATCAAAAGCAAAGGGAAAAAAATGGCTGTGAAGAGACATAGGAGACATTGCTGCTTAAGTCTATGGGCAAATGAGGCTCAGGACACGGGAGGATATCCAAAGGTGGGCACTTTTACTGTAAAAACAGTTCTCTTTTTCATGCATTTTTAGCTCTCAGTGTTGAATGACACTTTCTACCTTCTTTACCTGAGCCTGGTGCTGGCTGCCTGAACAGAAATCCCATGCTCAGATTTGCTTATCTCTTCCTCCACTCCCCCCACCTCTAACTGTTGTTCTTCCCTTCTCTATTGATTTACCCCGAGGCAGAAATCTCTGTGTGTGGGTGGATAAGAGCACTGCACTTGGAGAATGCCTTGTCAGAGCTGGGAGAGAACTGTGTGCAGCTCCCAGACAGAGGGTTTTTCTCCTTCTGTGGCTGTGAGTGCTTCTCCAGGAACAGGCCTGGTGCTGAGTGGGCCTTACTGCCTGGTTGTGGGAGTGATTTTGGGCTTGCTAGTGTGCCAGTGTCTGTGGCCGCATACGCAGCTCTTGGGAGTGGTGTGTCTGTGTCCTCCTGTATGTGCAGATTCCTCCTGCACCACTCGTGTTCATCAGAGCCCGTGTGTCTGCATATTTTGGCTTTCTGCTCATATCTCTTGTAAGTATGCATGCTTCGATGTATCCTGAGAATGCCTGAGCCTGTGTGGTGCTTGTCCCACAGCAGAGACAGGAATGAGCGTGTCTATGTGTATTGTGCAGGAGATTCCTCTTCCTGTATTTCAGTCTGCCCCACTGAAGGGTGTCTGTCATGATGCACTCTTGCTGAGGGGAATTAGTGAAATGCCACATTCTTTTGGTTCTCTGAGCTGGTGAGTGGGGAGAGGTAAGAGGGTAATGTCTTCATGAAAGGATGCCATGCTTCCATGATTAACCCAAATACAGGGACCTTTGTCAAGGCTCAAGGAGTGGGTTTGCTCAGGCAGTTGCCCAGGGTGAGGAAAGGATAGGATGAGATCTCGGAGCACGTGAATGCATGATATGCACAGGCACAGACTGTGACACTGTCAGGTGGTGAAGGATGTGGGTGAGCAACATATGTCTAGCTATAAGGGGAACAGCATTCAGGAGAATGGCCTGCTTCTCACAGGGACCTCATGGATATACAAAAAGTAGATGGGCTTGAAATAGTTCTGCTTACTCTGTAATGTCACAAAGAAAATATCCTGGGCAGTGCGGCCTCTCTGGGGAGAGTGGCTGGCAGAACAAGTCAGCCCACTAAATTTGTGAACAGGAAAGAGAACTATGAGATCCAATACTGAAAAACCCAGGCTGCCTTCAGGGAAACAGAAGAGTGTGTTATCTGTATTATCACAGAATCATAGGGACCTCCAGAGATCATCAAGTCCAACCCCCTTGCCAAAGCAGGCTCCCTAGGACATATCACACACAGAGGCGTCCAGACGGGTCTTGAATGTCTCCAGAGAAGGAGACTCCACCACCTCCCTGGGCAGCCTGTCCCAGGGCTCTGTCACCCTCACTGTGTAAAAGTTCTTCCGCATGTTGGTGCGGAACTTCCTGTGCTCCAATTTGCAGCCATTGCCCCTTGTCCTGTCCCCACAGACCATAGAAAATATGCTGGCTATTTCCCCCTGTGTCCCACACTTGAGATATTTGTAAACATTAATAAGATCCCCTCTTAGCCGCCTTCTCTCCAGGCTGAACAGCCTCAGCTCACTCAGCCTTTCCTCACAGGGGAGATGCTCTAGGCCATTAATCATCTTCGTAGCCCTCCTCTGGACTCTCTCCAGGAGATTCCTGTGTTTTTTATAGCAGGGAGCCCAGAACTGGACACAATACTCCAGGTGGGGCCTGACCAGGGCAGAGTAGAGGGGGAGGGTCACCTCCTTTGACTTGCTGGCCATGTTCCTCTTGATGCACCCCAGGATCCCATTGGCCCTCTTAGCCACCAGGGCACACTGCTGGCTCATTGCCAACCTGTCACTCACCAGGACGCCCAGGTCCTTCTCCGCAGAGCTCCTCTCCAGCAGGTCATCCCCCAGCCTGTACTGATATAAGTGGTTATTCCTTCCCAGGTGCAAGACTCTACACTTGCTTTTATTGAACCTCATCTGGTTTCTCCCTGCCCAGCTTTCCAGCCTGTCCAGGTCTCTCTGGATGGCAGCGCAGTGTTCCTGCATGTCAGCCACCCCTCCCAGCTTTGTATCATCGGCGTACTTGCTGAGGGTGGATGTTATTCCCTCATCAAGGTCACTGATGAAGATGCTAAACAAGACCAGACCCAACACTGACCTCTGGGGAACACCGCTAGTCACAGGCCTCCATTCAGATTCTGCTCCACTGATCACCACCCTCTGAGCTCGGTCTGTCAGCCAGTTCTCATCCTACCTCACTGTCCACTCATGTATCCCATGCTTTCTCAGGATGTCATGGGAGACAGTATCAAAAGCCTTGCTGAAGTCAAGGTAGATGACATCACATAGATCTCCTGGTTCAGACCTTTGAAGACCACAGGCAAAGTCTGGAGATATTCAGGACTTGTCTGGACGCCGACCTCTGCAATATGAGCTGGGGAGCTGCTTTGGCAGGGGGGTTGGACCCGATGACCTCTCGAGGTCCCTTCCAACCCCTACAATTCTGTGATTCTGTGATTCTGTGATTAAAGTCAAGTTAAGCAACAGACATTCATAAAATGCACCTCCACCTGCACATTTGGCAAGGGACAGTGTAGTGTTCACAGCACACAAATGATGTCAGCTATACTGGCGTGACTCCAAAGCCACTGGACTGACTGGATTCACTTCAGACAATCTGGGAGCTGAATATGGCCAGAAAAAGGCAGCTCACACACTAGCAGATATGTGCAGATTTCAGAAGAGATGGCATATACACTGCAAGAGGATGCAGGATAAAACAGTCCAGCTGTGACAGCCCTCTTGTGCTGCCTAGGCTGTAACAAATATACTTGCATACACTGTTCTTCCACGAACAGCAGCCTTTCATCAGTTTTTCTTGGAATTCAATTAATTTTCAATATATCCTGATAGCATCTCTGAACACCTGTGTACCGCAGCATGCAGTTTTTACCCAGATGTGCAGCAGACAACTCCACTTCCATCTCTCCTGACCCTGGTCCTGCTATTTTCTTTAGTGTTGCAGGGGTGTTAAGCACAGCCAGCAAATGCTGCGGGATTCCTCATGTCCTGCTGGCTTTCCCTCTGCCCACGCAGTCAGCTGCCCACACACACTGAGTTATTACAGCAGCGCTGCATAATGAAGTGCTCTCCATTCCAGGGATTCCACCCCCTCACTGTGGAGCGGGGATGGGGAAAGTGCCTCAGCAGCACAGCATCGATGTGCTCCCAGGGGCCAGCTCCCAGTCAGAGCACTGCTTTCTGAAAACACAGTGCAAGGCTCGGTAGACTATGGCAGATGGTGCCAGCGACTGGAGGCTTTCAGCTCTTTGTTCAGGGGAGCAGTCGGCAGGAAGGATGTGCACACAGGCACACGTGGACTCAGCTCCATGCCCTATGGGCTGCTGCCCACATCTCAAACCCTACAGCGGTGAACTGCTTCCTTGCTAGAAATCGATAAGGAAACCCCAAATGAAATAGTGCAGAAAGCTGAATGACCTTCCCAGCCCCTCAGATGGAAGTGCACTGTGGTGTCACAAGGGGAGCCATGTGTCCCTCAGATCCCACTCAGAATAAATAAAAAACCTTCCATCCCCAGAGCTAGCAGGTCAGTCCCCTCCCTCCCCGTCCTCCAATATTTTGTCAAGAAACCCGAGCCTTACACATTACCACACACCATTTCAGCAGCTAGTTTCAAGGGCATGGGCAGGCCTGGCTAGAAAGTTGTGTTTCAGAACTCCACAGTAAGCTTTCTATCCCATGGGGACCTACAAGATGCAGTGAACCCAGGTCACTGAATGAAGGAGGACAGCAGAGCTGCTTCCTCAAAACAGACCTTGCCCTGCTAATCTGTCACACGAATGAGTGCCAGGCAGATTGGGGGAGGAGGAGAGGCTGGGAAAAAGCATTTTCACTCCTGCTTTATCTTCACATCAGTGCTCACGTCAACTATGCAGGAACCAAAGGAAAACACATTGGGTGGAGGGACTCTCTACAAGCACAGCTGAGAATGCTGAAACACTCAGTAGCAGAGACATGAGCCTCACATCCCCTCCAGAAGTACTCCTATCTCAATTCAAACACCAGAAAATCTCTGTAGACCTGGAACTCTCTCTCTCATAATCAATCCCAACCTGTGTCTGGTGCCTACCTCCTCTCCTTCCAGCCTCAGGCAAATCTGTGTGGGCCCAGTGTCTGACTGTGATATACACACATGGACCCAACTGTTCACAATATGATCTCAGAGCTAGCTAAAATGTCCTCCTCAGTTCTGTAAGAGTCCCAAATCTGTCTGTCCTAACATCAGTTCAGTTCTGAATATGCTTTGAGCCCTAAAACACCTCTTCCAGGTTCCTGCCTGCTGGGGTCCACAGTCTCCATGCCACACAAATCCTGTGCATTGGCCCACTGTCTGTGCAAAACTTCTGCCTAGGGCAGAGTAATCTTTCGTCTTTGCTCTGTGTGGCAGAGTATGGTTGCATCACATTACTAGCGTCCTCACCTGGGGACTCAAATGGAAACCAGGACAGCATAAGATGAGAGTGTGATGACTGAGCAAAACCCAGTATTTCTCATGCCTTGCTTTGATGAGAAAGGCAACAACCAAATGTAAAGTTCCTGATAGGAGCTCAGCTGCTCTCTGCCAATCCAAAATAGACTATGTGTGACCCTTCAAGTTAAACCTCTTCTGACTGTAATCTCTGGGCTGCTCTGCTTTTGCTTTCGCACCTACAGCTTTTTCATAGGGTATCACTCAGATGTGTGAGAGACTGAGGTGACTAAACCTGGTCTGTCAGGTGAAAATCTACCCAAATACTACAAGGAAAATGAGAGTTAGAGCACTCATAGTGGGCTAGCCAAGCTCAGCTCTACACCCTCTCTGTCTCTTTACTTGGATATGCCCCATGTTAAGTTATCAGGGCTGGGTTTACATCCCCAGCTATGCTTGTTTCTTTGCAACAGAGTGGAACAGGAGCCTAGATCCCAGGTTGAGCTGGTGGATACCAAGTGGGCAGCAGCTGGGAATGAAGGTTCTGAATTCAGTAGAGTACAGGCACTACTCATGGGGTACTGGGCTTGTTCCTCTGTTGTGCAGAAGATGAAGACAGCACTTAAGGGATTTTATGGAAAATGCTTCTGGGCAGCCTGTGGTCTGTACTGCATAACCAAACAGTCATGCCCTCAAATCTGAAAGAGCTTCCCCGGAGACAGATCTAGACCAAGAGCCTTCTATCACCTGTTCTTGGGAGGCATGAAATAGGCTGAGAAATATGAAAGAGGAAGAGTCACTTACATATTAAAGAGGTTCAGCCCAATGCGGTAGAGGCGCTTCCTCATGGTGTCTGTGGAGAGTGTGGGAGACTTGCAGCTAGCTGGGTTCTCACAGTGGTACCTTGGGAGGCTGAGGATCATGGCCTGCAGTGCTTCTTTCGAGGACACCTCAGAGGCTGACTTGGCTGAAGTGGATGTGCTGCTGCTGCTCAGCTGCTCTGAGTTGTCTGCATTCTCAGACTCAGAGCCTTTGCTTTGCCCTGTCTCATTGCTAGCATCAAACTGGAGCTTCTGCACTGCCAACTGCCCAGGCTCAGCGATGCTGTCTCCTGTGCCATTAGTACTGGTGTTCACCTCAGCAAAAGTGTGGCTGTCTGGAAGAGTTCTGGACTCAGGGAGGCTCTCTGGGGCTGCCGGTGGTTCACTAGCTTCTTCCTCCCCTTCTCCTGGGCTTTCTTCAGCCTTGGTAGTTTGAGAGAGCCCAGCCTGGGCATTGCTGCTGAGGCAGTTTGCCATGGACACTGAGGTAGACGATGAGACAGAGATGTTCTTGTTGTCAATCTGGACTGTGACATCTCGAAACGCCATCATGAGAGTGCTGCTGCTTTTTGGTAGGGTATCTGGTAGAAGACCTTCCTCTTTCTCCTTGTCCTGCAACTCAGCTTCTAAGTCTTGGTTTGGCTGCATTGAGCTGGCACTGAAAGTCTCCCTTATCTGGTATGAGCCCCCATCTTGCAGTGAGCACATGGTCTTCAGGCTCCAGGTGCTGAGGGCATCATCGATAGACTTGGCCAGGGACTGAACTTGCTCTGTGAAGGAGTCTTCCAGCTCGGTCAGAGCCCCGCTGATGGTGGCCGGCAAAGATGGGGACCTCACTAACGGGATGCCCATGAAGTTGTACCCCTCCACCAGGGCTTTCTCAGCAGAGAAGCTCTCCGAGTTCTGGACCCGGACTTTCCTCAGAGAGATGCGGCGTGGCATGCGGCTCTCCAGCAGGGAGTTGCGGATCTTCTCAAAGTTCTTGCTGAGCTGGTACTGCCGGAAGGCCGTCTGGATGGTGCAGGCTGCCCGCCGAGACACCAGGTGGCCCCCGTATTTGTGCTCTAACATTTCGATCTGAAAGACATGCAAACAGGAGAGGTTATTTTTTGCTAATTGACTTCTGATGGCTTTCTGTTACCCCAGTTCCTACACTGATTAGTCTGTAATGACTGTGAGAGGAACTTCTAACACTGAATTAGATTTTTCCTACACTGTTGTGCCCCTGATTTCAACAGATTCCCTCCTTTGGGCATGGCTGGCTACAGCATCAGTACTGTGAGCTTCCTCACAGTTGTAACATGATCATGCCTCTTCCCCAAGTGCCAGCCACACAAGCTGGAGCCTGGAGGTGCCCGGAGGTGCCTTGAGGTGCCCTTCCTTGCAGATCTACTTCTGATGGCCTTTAGGGCAAGCTCAACACTGCTGCAAGTACAGTGTTCCAGCAGTGTGTCTTCTTGCTCAGCAGTGCTTTGGTAAAGTCATGCACCATCCCCGTCTTAGTTTTTACTAATGGTTCTGCCCTCCTTAGTTACCTTAGGAAATACTCGAAGGGGAAAGGAGAAACCATTCAGAAAAAGGAAAGTTATTTTTTAAATGCAGAAAATGCTGGCTTGATCATAGGAGCTAGTGAGAAACATCAGCTTCCATAGAAGTTAGTGGAGTCTGGTTGTTCAGTGTCTTTGAAAAAGCACTTGGAATCCCAAAGTAAGTGCCTTCCTTTCCGCTATCTTTCAGTTGGCAGCCAGAAGTGAAATGAAAACTACTCAAGAAAACAAAGACTCTCAGTTTTCAAAGGGTAAAACTTGTGATTTTAAATGTTGAGAGAAGATACTAAGAACAAGTAGGAAGATTTACTCCTTCCTGAGCTGGTAACAACAAACACATGCAGAAAAACACGGCATCTCAACAGGCTTCAGCAAAACAAGTATGTATGATAATTTCTCTTCCACAGTCTAGTATTTATAATTCCTAGCAATCCCCTCACTCTTTCTCTGCAGCTGGGCCTTCACTAACATGCT